>OU342757.1:11213613-12413613 GCA_910591435.1 Acronicta aceris | reverse complement strand
AAAAATTGATATAAATAGAGCATTTCATTGTATACCTGTTGCCCCTGAAGACGTTGAAAAAACTGCAATAATCCATTGGACCAAATCCATTTGGACTCTTTGAGTTTCCCCGAATGTCATTCGGATTACGTAATGCTGCACAGTCGTTTCAACGCTTCATGAACAACACAGTTTTAAATAATATTGAAATTTTCAAGGATGATGGCTCAATTGAGCCCGGGTCAGACTTTATATTCTGTTATATTGATGATATAATTATAGCTAGTAATTCGGAAGCAAATCATAAAAAACACCTGCATGCATTATTCAAACGCTTAAATGATTTTGGTGTCACAATTAATTTAAATCAATGTAGTTTTGGTCAGTCTAACTTAGAATTCCTAGGTTATGAGGTATCACCTCAAGGCATTAGACCTTCTAATTCCAAGGTCGAGGCAATAGTCAAATACCCCAAGCCGGATACGGTGGAAGAGTTAAGACGTTTCCTCGGCATGGTTAACTTTTACAGACACCATTTGATATAACTTAACCATTTGATAAACTTAACTTAATAACTTTGTTATAACTTTTACAGACACCCAACGCAGTAGAGTATCAATCTTTATTAAATAATTATTTGCATAATTCTAAGCGTAAAGATAAAACTAAAATTAAGTGGTCAGTCGAAGCGAACGAAGCATTTTTACGTTGTAAAACGAGTCTGCAAAACGCAGCTACCTTATCGTATCCGACACCGGATATTCCAATAGCGCTCATGACTGACGCTTCAAATACGTGTATAGGCGCTGTTCTACAACAACAAGTCGATAATGCTTGGAAACCATTAGGTTATTTTTCACGTAAGCTAACACAGGCTCAATCAAAATATAGCACATATGATCGTGAGTTATTAGCCATCTATGAAGCTATCATTTACTTTCGCAAATTATTTGAAGGTCAACAATTAATTATTTTCACAGATCATAAACCTTTAGTTTACGCCTTTTCCAAATTAAGTAGTGATAAAGAAACTCCACGTAGAACTCGTCAATTAATGTACATAAGCGAATTCACTACGGACATACGTCATATAACCGGTGAAAATAACATTGTAGCCGATACTTTATCGCGCGTAACAACTATAACTATTCCCACTGCGATCAACTTCTCAGAAGTAGCCACTGCGCAGAACACCGATGCTTACTTGACAGAACTGTTGCAACAATGTAATTCTAATAACAAAATTATTATGAAACGGATTAAGTTACTAGATTGTGAACAACATGTTTATTGCGAAACCTCAACCAATAATATTAGACCTTACCTACCTGAACCATTTAGGAAAGTAGCGTTTAATTCTATACATAATCTTAGCCATCCAGGCATCAGAACTACCAATAAATTAGTTAGCAACCGTTTCTTTTGGCCAAATATGAATACAGATATTAATTTATGGGCGAAGACATGTTTACAATGTCAAAAATCAAAAGTGCAACGTCACACAGTTTCTCGTGTCGAATCTTTTCCCGATTCAGGCCGTTTTGAACACATTCATGTAGACATTGTAGGTCCTCTAGCTACATCTTCGGATGGTTATAAATACTGTGTAACAATTATTGACCGATATACACATTGGCCAGAAGCATTTCCTGTTAAAGATATTACTGCCGACACGGTAGCAAAAACTATTTATGAGGGTTGGATCACTCGATTCGGTTGTCCATTGCGTCTTACAACGGATCAAGGTCGCCAATTTGAAAGTAATTTATTTAATGAACTGATGAAATGTATGGGTATTGAAAGAATCCGCACTACGCCTTATCACCCACAAAGTAATGGTGCAGTAGAACGCTGGCACCGCTCTTTAAAAGTGTCATTGACAGCTAGGTTACATGGTAACTCTTGGGTTGAAGAATTACCCACTGTGCTTTTCGGTTTGAGAGCAGCATTAAGAAGCGACTCAGGTTTGAGTGCCGCAGAAATTACTTACGGTCGTAGTTTACGTTTACCAGGCGAATTTTATGATAAGCATACTAAGGAACCTTCAGACCCTATTACATTAGTCGAGCATATACGCGAAACTATAAGTAGGTTAAAACCTGTATCTTTGTCACATAGCAATTCAAACTCTTTATTCATCCACGCTGATTTAAAACAGTGTGAATATGTTTTTATATGTAGGTAGGTACATATGAATATATGTACCTGCCTGACTACTTACTGACGAGACTGCCAATTAGCTAAGTAGGTACATAAATGAATGGAGCTAATTGGCAGTCTTCTTCTGGGACTTTTTCATAACGATTCCAAATAGGTAGGTACCTAGAATGTACAGTCTAAATCAAAGGTAAAGATAAATAGGTATAAAGTTAGGTAAGTAGGTACTTATACTTAACACACGTAAACAGAAATATTTACATAAGTAGCTACTATCTATACATAATCTAGATATAAGTAGGTACCTACATACCTATATTTGTCTACAACTCTACACTAAATTACATAGGTACCTAGGTAAGACATAACTTATAACATACCATTACGCCTGTATTCCCCGAAGGGTTAGGCAGAGGCGTACTTAATGTACACCCACAGTTCGCCGGTATGTTTAGGTCCCATGTTATAAGGGGCGAGCCTATAGCCATTCACCGGGCACAAATCCAGACTCCTAGCTGCTACTGAGTATAGAAAAACTCAATAACACTTTGCTCGACCTGGGGATCGAACCCAGGACCTCTAGTGTAGCAGTCGCGCTTGGGACCACTAGACCAATGAGGCAGTCAGACATAACTTATTAGGTTATTAAAGTTACTTATTGTACCTACCTACCTACTATTTAATAAAGGTAAGTACCTATTTACTTACATACCTAGGTTAGGTGCCTGCTTACTTACAATACCTACTATCTACGCATCGTACCTAGAGATCTTCGCGCAGTTCCAACAAATGAAAAATATACATAGAAAATTTTATAACCGTTTTCGTAATCTTTTTTACGTAGATAGGTACACGCCTATATAGGTAGATAAATAAAAACAGAATGCCCAATCTCCGCCCCTCCCTAACATCAAATACCGCAGGCCCCGCATTTTGCCGGAGCGTTTGCCGGACTGTGAACAAGGGTTGTCCGCAAATCGAACATTATTTTTGCAATTATGTTTAATTGCATACCTACTAAATAACTAAATAGGTAGGTACTTGACATTAGTTTTTGGTGTGGAATAAACAATGTTCTATATACCTATTATCTATCTAAATACTTACAGTGTAAAATGTACCTATTTATAGGTATACATATCGCTAATGTCGTTGAATACAATACATCCAATAGGTACTACGCGTACGCATTTACCTTTCTCAAACGCACACTAGTTATAGGTAGGCTATTTTTTGGCTTTATTATGGGCTCGTCATCATGTTGGCGAGCGAGCACGGCCAAATATTCGTGTTTTTTGTTAAAAAGAGCATTAACATTTATATTTTATTCTTAGATTCTTCGATTTTTTTAGGTAGGTACCTAGGTACTTATTTGGCTTTTCATTTTGAGTACCTAACGGATTTTAGTTTTAAAATACTTTGTGAAATATGTACCTATGTAGGTACCTTATGTACCTACACTACCTATTATAGATATGGTACCTATGCAGCGCGCCGGCAACCCTACTTACTTCACGCACATATTTGCGCTTGTATAAACGTCAATTTGCGCGTGTAGTTGTAGGTATTGTTTGTAATCGGAGCGCTCGCGCTCCTACGGAGTGATGTGTGCCGGTGCGAGAAATACCTATATACCTATCTACCTAGTACGAACCTATTTAAACTACTTATATAACATTTTGTAGTACTTCTTACCAATTGTATTGTTAGGTGTATAGGTATATGGTAAGTCCTAGGTACCTAAACCTTGGTAACTACCTAGGTATGTAGGTGTAAGTCTCTAAGTATGTATTGTCTTATCAGACCATAGTAGGTAAGTATTAGCGCTTCATACCCCTTGTAACCTCCACCCGTCTTATCTCCCCTAGGGTACCGGGTTCGAGTAAAACGAGCGTGTACCAGTTAAGTGTATATTAACAAAAAAAAATATATATATAATAGCTCGTCAGCGGAGGCACACAAAAATTTGTGGGTCGTGGGGTTTAAGGCCGTCTGTTGTCACCTCTGCAGTGATAGGTACTCCCCTGTAGGTTTCAGAGTCCTTTGGCCGGAGGTGGAAGGTGGCCCAAGTGTGGGAGTGTCGGCGGCGTTGAAGCAGTTGTTCGGCGGAGTAAGGTATCAGCGGCCGACTAGTAGCTCGTCTTCCTGCCACTTGTGTCAGGCCGTAGATAGGTAGGTAGGCAGAATGACCAAGGTGTAAGAAGAACCTGGAAAACACCGTTCCATTGTGTTAAAATTAGGCCTGATATCTTCCGTGTTGGGGTTTCACCAACGGCAACAAGCAGAAATTTGGAGAAAGTACCTATTTATTTGTAGTAGTGTTGCTGTGGTGATACTTACCAGAACGGAGTTTACATTAACCAAGCTAGGCAGCAAAAGAAAAGAAAGAACCAAATAAAAAATAAACGTTAACTGTTCGTTACAAATTCAAATTTGAATTTATATAACAGAAAAAGGAAGTTGCTAGAAAAGGACAGCATGATGCAATATTAAATTATGGATAATTGTGTACAATGGTGCGTATTTCTGAATGTATAAAGCTGGAAATGAACATATGATTATTTACGTTTCATACTAAGGATGGTAATTAGCAAAGACATGGGAAAATACTGATGGGTGTGGTTTGTGTGCTATTCAAAACTCACCCTAATGCGGGATCACAAATACACACAAGATGCACAAAACTACGTATTTTAAAACAACTGTATGCGAGTATAATATGTTACGCTAATGTCTGCTAGGGCGCCCGACAAGACGCAAAGCGATACGTTCACTCTCACATCAGCCTAGAAGCGACTGCCTTGTCATCGCGATCTGCGCGAGCGCACTCGTATGCGAGCACTCCCCTTGCCCCACTCGCCCTCGCCACAACCGCGTTCAAAAAGATGCATACAATCAATGAACGAAATATTAGTTTAATGTAATCTCTTTTTTTATATTTGTTTTATTTAAGTATTTGTTGTAATTGATATTATTTCGTTGTATTATAATTTAGATTAACATGTTTTTATATAATTTTAATAGAAATGCAAATAATCATGTAACGTTTCGAAAAAAAAATATTATAAAAACTTCACGTCTGATAATAATAAAGATTTATTATTATTACTACTTTATTATAAAAAAAAAATACGGGAAATACACACATCACATTAGCATCGAAATTCAGAAATTGCAAACAGCGCCATCTATTTTTAAAACAAAACTATAAACAGTGCCATCTATTTTCACAAAGAATTACGAGGACAATATTAGATATCGTATAATTACGGAAATTTGACTTAAATCTAATCTTCCCATGCTTAGAAATGGTTTTTATTTAGTACATATTTTTTTCAGGGTCTTTTTTTGTATAATTTCCACTTTAAACACACGCTATTTGCAAATCGATACATGTGACGCCATCTAGTAGTATTTTACATGAACTATGTTTACTTTGTTCGGGTTGGGACCCCATGGCGAAAGGGAACGTTAAATTGACTACGGCGGCTCACGTCGCCGTGGTCGAGTGGCGCAGACAGCGGCCTCACAACAGCGTCGACGTACAACAGCGTCGGGTTCGAACCCCACTGGAATCACAACTTTGTGAAGTTTTCTATAATAGTTTGTCTTTAAAATTTGCTACACCCACGACCAGAATTCCACACCTGAGAGGTCCGACACTTTACAAGATGGCCACGAGGTCTTACGACAATTGCCCTTAGTAGAAACGAGAGGGTCCGATATTGCAAAAGTTCACAGCACAATTTAACACACAAAATAAACAAAAAACAACTGTACTCGTCCTGGACAACCGGCACACGTCCGGTCAATACGAGAGAGGGAGAGCGAAAAAAAAGATGCTAGAAATGTTGTCAATTAATTGTAAATAAAGTTTCATAAAATAATTAAAAATATAAAGATATAATACCTATACATGAGTACTTGATTTTTGTCCTGTCTAATTTGTTATTAGTTCTTCGTACAGAGCAATAAATACAAAACAGCGCCATCTATTGACTAAATGTTCATTATTGACCGCGTCACTTTGTTTCCTTTTTGGTAGTTCGCTGTATCACCGCCCTTTTAAAAAAGAGCGCTAGGTAATCGGAGCAATAGTGGGCGTGGCTAAAATACCGAAACATCGAATTTCATTAGCTGTTGTCAGCGCCTTAATGCTTTGCCAGATAGACAACCTATTAAATACTAGACCTTTTCGGCCTCGGATAGATGAGACTTATCGTGGATGAGACTTTTGAAGTTTTCATAAAAAGAACACCATTTGCTTGGTGTACCATCAAATGTGACTAATTTAAGCGGTGGTAATTTACGGTTGAATAAATCGAATTTATGAGAATTATCTGAGTGAGTTGAACTAATAGGTTGCGTTTTAACTAGCGTGGATTCAATACTTTTTATGTAAAAGTACAGTTCATCATACGACTGTAATGCTGAGTAGTTCGGTTTTGTCGTGGGATCGGCTTCTGACTGAGCCATAACGCACGAGTCGAGCGTGTCCAAGAAGTTCGAACGTATTTGTTCGAGTGAATTTATCCGAGCTAAAAATTGCGATTCTAATGTTTGATCATGAGTAGCGGAAACCTTTAGACCTAAGTCGTAAATGCTCTGAGTAATTTGAAATAGGCTTTCTTTCTTAGCCTCGAGAAGGGAAAGTTTGGTATAAACTTCCTGATCATCATCACTGGGTGACTTCTTTTTCTGCGTAGGAGCCATTTCGAACTAATATAAAAAAGGTAAGAAGGTAGGTATAACAGCTAATGAGCTAGCGAGCGAGCGAAGTCTGCGTGGAAATGTGTGTGTGTGTGTGTTTGGATGCGATGCGTAAGTACTTTGATAAGTAGGAAGCGAAAACGTTATAAATGCGTGTAGGTATACTTAGCGTATTTATAATTATAATACTTAATTATAATAATATAGGTTTGGGAACCTCGGAATTATGCGTGTATGAAAGCGTTTTGAGTAATGAAATGCGTAGCGGTGCGGGTGCGGTAGGTATCGAAAGATCCTAATAAATAAAAGCGTGCGAGTGAAAATATTATTAAAATATTATAAATTTATATGCGTAGCGTTGAGTGAGTATGCGTTTAATAAGTAGACTATGTCTATTAGCGAGATCTAGCGTGATTTTTCGAACGTGTATGGGCATGTGCAAAATGGCGACGTAGGTGCGGGGTGCGAATATTATGTTTGCGTAGCGTATAAATGTGAGTGTGTTTAACGTGGAGTAAATTAGTTTTTTATTCGACGAGAGGGACCAGGACTTGTGGGCGCTAGGATTAAGTGGTACTTACTGCAGATTGGAGATTGGGTTCTTCGATAGGATGGAGAGCAGTAGAACTATGTATGCCACAATTTGTTCGTCACCGATTCTTGGCAGCAGCCCACAGCAGTTTGAGTTTGATAAAGTTTAAACACAGCACACAGATCACAAAGATGTATATTTTGGTTCACCGGGACGTGGTTTATAAGGGGGACGAGCGGGAGCGCATGCACACGTGCGCATTCGAATTTGAGTTTTTAGCGACTGGTCGGAAATGGGGCGGGGACGGGATTGGTCCTTTTAATAGTGGTGTGCGTGTTGAGTGGTAACAGTGTGACCATATTAAATAGTAATCATTTATAATTGTGGTATATTGTGTAAGACAATATTTTATTTATGAATAAGAGAGTGGCGCATAAAACTCCCCCGGCCTAGAGGTTTCCTCTAAACATGCGGTAAAAATGAGAAAAATTGAGAGAGTTGAGAGTGAAATTAAACTAAGTTAGCCCTTATTTCGAATTTGTCCGCTATGACGAAGAAGTACTTTAAAAAAATCTGTGACATTGTCAAAAGATTTTTGAAATAATTTATTTCAAATAAATGGTAGAAAATATAACTGTCAAATAGATAAAAATATAAATCGTGATCTGGCAACACTTCATCTGTCATTTATCGAGCAAAATGCCGCCGAAACGGAGGTCATCGACTTTACTCAAGGTATTTAAATCATTTTTTAATATTATTTATGCTTTTGAATTGGATTTTGGGTGTGATATTGGTTGTTATATATGTTCCGTATGCATGTAATATCAAAACTATGTATTTCCTGCTGTTTATTTACCCAAAATATACTAATCAATTAGTTGTCCGTCATACCGGACTGCGCTAAAAATGTACCAAACAATAGAAAATCAAACGAACTTACCTGTAAGTGACGTTCGATGACTATTAAACGATGTGATTCGCCCGAGAGATTACACTTATTTACTTGTAGTAGCACTATCATGTGCTGCCATCTTACACCATTTTTAGAGCAACAACTTAAAAAGTAAAAAATAAAAATATATTATCTGTGCTCTAATGTTGGTATCTCATACACGTTTGTCTCTGTGGACATCGCTAGTTAATATTTCGTGTGAATTAGGGGAGGATCTGGTACTTAATATTTAGATCAGGGTCAGGGAGGAAGTTTAATCTCTCGGGCGAATCACATCGTTTAATAGTCATCGAACGTCACTTACAGGTAAGTTCGTTTGATTTTCTATTAAACTTCAGTGATTCGCCCTTCGAGATTACACTTATTTACTTGTAGATGTTTAGAGTCTCACGAAATAGTAAGGAGGAACTATTGTTTTGAGGAAGAGACAAATAAGTTAAAAAAGGTATTCACCAATAATTTTGATGTAATTTAATCATCTTTACATTGATCTTTAAACAAAAACAAATAATTATTTCTTAATGATCGAGGCCACTCTACAAAGAGATCGAGCAAAATCATCAGAGGTATCTTCGGCTACTTCTCTGTTATAAAACTTTGCAAACGTTTTTGACCTGCCGGTCCAACCTGCAGTTCTTTTAATATGATCTAAGCTTACCCCGAGCCTATTGGCGGCAGACGTGGCTGCATGCCTCGTACTATGAGCACTGAAGATAGATGTGTTTATGCCGCTTTCACCCAGGGTGGCCTTGATCCAACGACTTAAAGATTGAGAACTTACATTATTGAAAGGTTTCTTAAAACTAATGAATAAAGAATCACATTCAGGTTTTCTTTTGGTGGCCGAAACGGATAAATATTGTTCTAAAACCCTAGCAGGGCAAATAGAGGGTCTCTCGTTGAAATAAGGAAGGACTAGTATTGGTGGCGTGCGATTTACAGTCGAGGTTTTTATTAGATCTGTGATGTTAATTACGTACTTTTCATTATTGTATTTTATAATATTAGGTAATTTAATCAGGGACAAGGTCTGCACCCAATGTGCTATGACTAATGCCATGAGCGTAGTTTACTTTTTGGAAGTTTATCAAAAGGAAGAGTCTCGTTAGGATACCAATTACTCAAATAATCAAGAACCACTGATGGATCCCAAGTAAAATTATATCGTGGGAGTGGGGTTCTTAATCTGAAAACTCCCTTCATGAACCTTATGACTTGTGGATCATTCATGATTACAGAATTTAAAAGAAGTGATAGTGCGGATTTAGCGCAATTAATTGAGCCATACTTTTGACCTTGGTTAAAAAGAGTGACTAAAAAATCTAAAACATTGGCGACCGATGCTAGATATATATCTAAGTTTCTATCCTGGCAGAACGTGAACCATTTTTTAAAACAAGTGTTATACTGTTTTAAGGTACTAACAGTCAAAGACGCTATCATCACATCTGCGGCATCCGGCGGAGAACCTTGCTTCAAGAACGCCTGCCTGATAATATACCGGCAACCAGGGTAAGGCTCTCTTGAAGCCCGTGTTCCAAACTGTAAGGAGACGATAATAAAGTTTTACTAGGTGGAAACTCAATTGCCCTAGATACTAGCAGCTTTCTATAGAGTGGGTACCAAGGCTATGTTGGCCAGAGTGGGACAACGACAATACCTTCAGCTTTATCGAGAATAATTTTCTGCAATACTTTAAGAATTAAACAAAACGGGGGAAATTAATAGAAAAAATAAGTGGACCAGTTCAAGGTGAAAGCGTCTACCCTGAATGCTTCCGGGTCTTTATGCCAAGAAACAAATTTTTCACATTTTTTATTCAACCTACTTGCGAACAAATCAATTTCAGGCCGATTAAACGTTTTACAAATCAGGTGGAAGGCATTGTCCGCCAGCTCCCACTCTACATCAGCGTGAATGCGGCGGGATTCCGCGTCTGCGATGTAGTTATCTCTAGAACTAATATATGAAGCAAACACAAAGTGTCGCTCTTCGCACCACTGCCAAATTGAAATTTTATGCCACCCATTCTATTGATATAAGAAATTGCAGTAGATTTATCGATTCTTAAAAGTATTTCGCAGTTACGATATTCATTGGCAAATATCTTTAACCCATAGAATGCTGCCATGAGTTCTAAATAATTAATGTGGTTAGTTAATTCTTCGGTAGTCCATTGACCGCTGGCGGTCTGACCTGAGCAAGCGATACCCCAACCAGTTCGAGAGGCATCTGAATATATTTCCAGCTTATAATCAGCAGATCGAATAGGGCTGGCACAGTTATCAATATTATTAATCCACCAGTGAAAATCTTCCTGTAAAAAACTCGGTATATTGATATATTGATTGTAGTCATCTTTAAGTTTTAAATTGAGATATTTAGTTCTTTCAATTTTTTTTGTGTATAGCCAGCCATACTGCATTGCTGGGCAAATCGATATCAGCAATCCAATCAAATGTGCAAAATTGCGTAACTTACATCTTTTTAAACTAGAAAAAATTAATAATTCATCTTTAATCCTTTGTTTTTTTTCTGTTGGAATACTTATCGTTAAATTCTCAGAATTAAACAAGGAAACCTAAAAAGGTTGCTATACGGCTAGGTATGCTCACACTCTTTTTTATGTTTATTGTGAAACCTAGTGATTGAAGTAACTTCTTAGTAGTTTCATAATTATGTTTATAATCCATGTAAGTATTGCCGAATAACAAGATATCATCTAAATATATTACAGAATAAACCTTTGTTACGTAGAAATTGCATTACTGAACGCATAATTTTTGTAAATACATAAGGTGCTATATTTAGACCAAAAGGAAGGACTTGAAATTCATATAATTTCCCTAGCCAATAGAAACGCAATAACTTTCTAGATTCACTGTGAACAGATATAGAAAAATATGCATCTTTAAGGTCAATAGAACACATGTAACTATATCTTGATATGAGTTTCATGGCAGTTCTGTAATCTTCAAGTTTAAAATGTGGTGCACTAATGAACCTATTCAAAGATTTTAAATTTAAAATAAATCTATTTTGTAGGGTTACATTAGATGCAGTTGTGCATGTGTGTAGTCAATATGATATCCTAAAGAATGTGTAACAATATATCTATGTACATGTGTGTAGAGGCGGCTGCGCCCGCCGTTTAAGTAAATCCTTTTTTAGTCGCATTAAACCACAGCTTGATGTAACACGTATTTTATTCTTTCCATTCGGTAACCTTGAGCTTTACATTAAGAGTAATTACATAATAAAAATCCTAAATATTTGTTCCGTTACTTTTCTTAACAAGAAAAATATTTGATAAAAATTGACCTTCGCATGGTTTACACGCGCTTATGGCGCCAATGCGAACTAGTTTATTAATTTCTATGGCCATGTCTTGTTCATTTACATCAGAGCCAGAGCCATTATGTGGATAAGAGTTAGCTTGATATATATTATTTAAAATAGGTATTCGCAAACCACTAACCCAAGTTAATACTACAGGATCATTTGTGATTTGTGACCAATTATGATAAAACATCTGTAATCTACCCGCCTGCGTAGCATCTAGCTCAGCTAACGACGCGACGCCCGGTTGTGTTGTCGCGGAGCACGCCGTTGATCCGTCATGCGGCGCGTCGGTTGCTGCTTGCGCCCAGCTGTCGCACTCTGTCTCGCTGGCATGCGGCGAGACTGCGAATGCGGCGGTGGCGGGCCCCTCCAGTTTAAAGCCCTCGATGTTGGTTCCTTCTGTTGTACATTTCTGGCAGGCACTTTTGCCTTGCTGATAATAGGTTTTAATTCGGTGCCTGTTCTTATAATGGCCTTCATAGATTTGGCCTTTACATTGTCCTTTATCTCTTTGTTAAGGCAGGACAACAAAAAATTTCTTCGGGTTTGTGTTTCATTGTAATGAGTGTGGCACAGTAGTCTGCCAGCGTCACTAAGGGACTTCAATGTCCGACATTTAATGCCCTCGTCTAGAGAGCCAGTATTCAATACAGACGTGATTGTGTTCGCTACACATGTTATAATGGAACATAAAGCCTTCTGTTTGTTAGCCAGTATATTGTCCCTCTTCAAGGCACTATCGGTAACCGCCGCTTTGATTTCTGGATTAAGATTTGGAGCTTGGGCTAATTTTAAGTTTCCCGGCACACTATAATGAAATGAAATGAAATGAAATGAAATGAAATGAAATGAAATGAAATGAAATGAAATGAAATGAAATGAAATGAAATGAAATGAAATTATTTATTCTGCAAGTAGATCTTTAGAGATACTTTTACATGTCAATGGTTTGCGGTTTTTTTTTTTAGCTAGATGGCTTCGGCATTTCCTAACTGACGACCTCTGAGAAGAAACACCGAAACAAACTCAGAGAATCATTATATATCTTCAGTAAATCATTTTTGGTTTCATCCTTTAAACCGTTAACCAAGATGTCAGACCACCTGCAAGCAATGTCTTTATGGATGTTTTCACCAAACTTCTCGTCCTGCACAGGCTCTTCTCCAATTAAACACAAAATGTCGGGTTCCAACTCCTGGGTACCTTCGGTAGACTGGTCCAGAGGCAGTGCTTCCACTGAAGTGAACATAGGATTGGCCGCAGGTACAGCAGTAACAACGCAAATGTGTTCCGGCTTGTTAGGGCTTAAAGATTTTGGTGCAGAATCCAGAGTTGCGTTTTGCACTAGCATAGAATTAAGTGAAGTGTTAGGGCCATGTGGGGGTCCTGAAAAAATATGTACAAGGTTAGTTTTAGTATAGGCGAAAGACGAAACACGTGTCTAGTATTTTTATGTAAA
Source organism: Acronicta aceris (assembly GCA_910591435.1). NCBI lineage: Eukaryota > Metazoa > Arthropoda > Insecta > Lepidoptera > Noctuidae > Acronicta > Acronicta aceris. Next base: position 12,400,479 of record OU342757.1, on the reverse strand, counting down.
GAAGCTATGTACAAAATTTCAAAAATATATCAAGAAAAATCATAAAGTTACAGGCGTGTTACGTTACCTGGTTATCCGTACAAAAACATACACACCACGCAGCGCCCCCGCGCAGGCCGCTCGGCGTCGGCTTGCGCTCATTGATAATAATTTGGCAGTAGGTAGGTACCTAACCGTAGGTACAGCGATTGTATTGTATGTAATTAACTGGTGATAACATTTTCCATCACATTTGCAGGCTTTGGACTGTCGTAATGATCAAGTGTAGGTAGATATTTTTATGTAGGTACCTACATTATACGTAAATGCAGCCGTAAGTGATAAAATGTAGTCAATGCGATTTGTTGCACCTTATGCCAACCACTTAAGGCGCTGTGCATAGTCAACATTTAGGTATTTGAGGGGGTGAAGCAGATGAAGTGGGGCACGCGTAGTCCCGCCTACTGCGGGGCGCACCGGGCGAACGTCAACCATGCGCGACGTTCTTTAAATACAGAAACATAATTTCGCAGCATTGGTTAAGTGCACGTTTGGCTTAGCGCGCCGCTGTCCCGCTTGAAATCGCGCTTCCACGAGTTCGGATCTCAATAGATACTATGAGTTTTTTTTTTTTTAAATGTACACACTTGTTTTCTTATTTTTTAAATAATTAATTAACAATTGTTATTTAAAAAAAAAGAATATAGAGAAACTTAACAGATTCATCAGACGAATAATAAATAAAATGGCTTGGGCGTAGAATGGTCAATTCTAGAAATGGCCTATTCTCAAAACGGCAATTGTCAAAATTGCGAAAAATTAATATAAACAGACATTTTTATTCCCGTATATATTTTTCTTCAGAGTAGTATAAAAAACAGTCACCAAACTTGATGGTTTATTCTGAAGAAAAATAATACAGATACAGGATGTTACAAAAGACTGTAGTTATACCAAAGGAGGTCATTGTACTCACCACTATGAACATCTTTACTATGGCGCCTGCCCTAAAATCGCTAAAAAATATTTTTTCTCGTCTAACCTTTTCGCAAAACCATACATGCCAAAAAAAACTATGCCTTTTTGAGAATTTGGCATTCTGCGTCTAAACCATACGATGAACTAGTAACTAGTAAAGAAACGAGATCATTGCGAGTTGAATGAGGAATTACTCAAAATTACTGTATAGTAAGTTGTATTTTTTGAATTGACCATTTTGAGATTCGAATGCAAATTTCAATTTATTCAATTTATATTGTGATCATTTTGAGAATTCGTCATTTTGTGCCTAAGCACAGTGGTATGTTATACATACATACCTACTAAAGTTTATAATTTACAAATTAATATAAAATAAAAAAGGTATGTGCAAAGACAACAATTATGACGATAATATTTATTGTGACAAGCGATGATTTAGCAAGTACACACAATGACGACGCTAACGTGGCCGTGAATCCTGTGGCAGCAGTAGCAGGTTTTAAGAACGCATAGCTGCTGTTGTCATGGATTTTTTGCTGATGATGAATTTGGGTACGTCCATACATGCTGTAATTTCTTCGAATTGCGAATAACCAATACCAGCAGAAGTAATTCCTGTAACAGCAGCCACGTTAGCGTTGACATTGTGTGTACTTGCTAAATCTTTGCTTGTCACAATAAAATCGTCTTTGCACATATTGCATCTAAAATTGAATCCGGAGATCAAGCCAATCCTTTATTCTGCTATGAGTGACAGCTGTGAGAAGTTACAATCGAATAAAGAACTATGGCTACATATAGTTTGCAACTGCCGATAAAATGCATTATGTCAACGACTCCTCGACTATGAACTGGTGAGTATGTATTATTGTCTTGAAATTCTGTCGACGGTTCAACGAATAGCACATCGTTATTGATTTCTCTGAAATAAAAATTTCTTCATTTTTTGTTTTGTTATAAACAAAAAACAACAAAGTAATTCTAAATCACAGTAATTACGCGATGTGTACAAATACAATGGATATATGACTGGGTGGACAGACAGATAGGTGGTTGTCACGCGATCTCTTTGGAGGATAACTCTTCGGAATCGTCAGCTCCCATGATTGACTGACGACCTTCGCCCATCTGTCGATACTTGCTACACATAATTTGATTACAAAGGTTGAAAGTGATTTTCCCAGGGTTTTCGTGTTCAGAATGTAAAATTGAAGCAAATAAGTTTTTAAATTTTGACATACTTACATGATTGTTTATATCAAAAAAAGTTAAAAGCAAATAGCTCTATAGGTCCAGACTACATCCCCCCTGGTCTCCTCAAAATGTCAAAAGAGTATATTTCGGAACCTCTCTGTCATATTCTTAATCTAGCTATAAGCACTGGCAATTACCCCTCACAATGGAAACTTTCAAGAGTCACGCCTATACCTAAATCCTCGAAAAAAACTGATATCGAAGAATACTGATCCATCGCGATTCTCTCATCTCCTGCGAAGGTCTTCGAGAGCATTTTGCATAAGCATATCAACGATCAAATTAGCGCCTACTTATGTAACGAGCAGCACGGCTTTAGGTCCAAGAGATCTGTGAACACTAACCTCATAACTCTTGTTGACTTCATTTCCACCCAGCTAGATCACAGGCTCCAAGTTGACGTCCTCTACTTCGATTTCCGGAAGGCGTTTGATAGGGTCAATAATGACATTTTGCTGGCGAAACTCTGTGCTATAGGTTTTGCCCCTGGACTTCTCAATCTGATCACGGACTATCTACGAGACCGTCAGCAATTTGTCAAATTGGGTATCTTTAAATCTAGACCCTATCACACGCGTTCCGGGGTAAGTCAGGGTTCCATTCTTGGGCCTCTACTATTCATGATTATGATCAATGACATTCCTACAGTAGTCAGCCACGGACGATGCTTACTATATGCAGATGACCTAAAGCTGTACGCAGCAATTAAAAACGAGGAGGACTGCTTGGCACTCCAGCGCGACATCGAGGCGGTGTATAAATGGAGCGTTGATAACAAACTTGAATTCAACCCCACTAAGTGTAATGCTATGACCTTTAGCCGAGCGCGGCACCCAGTTGTTTTCGATTATAAGTTAAATAACGAAACTATACCTAAATCGTCGACCATGAAGGACTTGGGTGTTACATTCGACCGGGGGTTAACATTCCATGATCACATGGTCGCGGTTGCCAAGGAGTCCTATATTAGACTAGGTTTTGTCCTCAGAAACGCACGTGACTTCCAAAATACCAGTGTCATTCGAATCATTTATAATGCGCTGGTACGTAGTAAGTTGGAAACCAGTGGGTCTATCTGGAGTCCCCTTAAGAAAAGAAAAATTTCAGTACTCGAAAAAGTACAGAAGGCATACCTTAGATTTCTTTACAAGAGGGTCTATGGATACCCATATCTTTACCCCACCAAGTTTCTCCTGGGTTGTCTCGATTACAATTCCCTAGAAACCAGAAGGAACCGTGACCAAATTGTCACGGTGTGCAAAATCCTACGTGGAAAATTTGATTCACCTGATTTATTTAATGAACTGTGTCAACTCTTTACCCCTAATAACTATCTAAGAGGCAGGAAACATAAACTGCTTGCAGTGCCAACTTGCCGTACTCTAACCCGAGCAAAGTCCCCAATACCGCGAACACTCTCTGCACTCAACGATCTCCTGAACTCGTGCCCAGATATTGATTTGTTTGAGGATGGATGGGTGAGGCTATTGACGGTATCCTTGAAGTTGTGCGAGAGGGATCTATGATCGACTTCAATTTGGTGCGAATCTGTGATATGTTTTAGATTATTGGAATTATTTAGTATATTACACCATCGTTCTATGAATGAAAAGCCAAATGAAGCTCATAATGTAGTAGTTCTGAAATTTGTTTAGTTACTCAAGAAATTACAATTCTATTTAATTAGTGTAATTGGTCTATGACCGTTCTAGTTAAATAAATAAATAATAAATAAATAAATAAATCATGTGATTTTTTGAGAAAATGATGAATATCCACAATATCCCCTATTATGCATTTAGCATTTAGAAAATTTGCCACTTTATCGATTAATATTGTGGCCACTTTACAAATTCGTCATTGTGCTATAGTCTAAACTATGGTCATTTCGTCGTCGAAGTTGTTCATAATAATGTCATTATGAACAAAAATAAAAATAAAAAAATAACTCCAACCCTAAAATCGCGAAAAATAATCTGCCGAAAAAGCTCATTCACCCGCGACTAAATGACCTCTTTTTTTTTAAAGAAAAAATTTACCATAGTTTGTTGATTGGCACCACAGTAAAAGTTGTTCATAATGATGAGTGATGACTGTAATGACCCCTTTTCGTATTTCTACACTCTTTTGTAAGACTGCAAATAATTTGAATATTATAAACTTTAGTAGGTATGTATGTATCACTTAGCACTGGGTTTCGGTGCAATATGACGAGTTCTCAAAATGGCCGTAATATAAATTTAATTAATTTAATTGGCATACGAGTATCAAAATGGTAAATTGTAAAAATGTCAAATTTTCTAATATTAATATGACAGTGACAAATTTTCATTTGTCATAATTGCCATTTAGAAATTGAGTAATATCAACAATGTACATTCTGATGCACATTGTTGATATTCCTCATTCAACTCACAATGATCTCCTTTCGCATTACTGGTTACCTACAATATTTTGTAACACCATATATAAGCATACTCGTGAAAAGTTTTCTCCGATGGTTCATCTACTGACGGATAGATCACCAGACGATTCTTTTTACTTTAGAATGCAAAAAAAAAACGATTCAGGAACATTTAAAAAAAACTTAGTAAAAGCTTATAAAAAAAGAGAATTAATAGGAAGTTAAATAATAATTATTGAAAATTTATTTCAAACAACAAGATAACAAAAGTAAATAATAATAAAAAAAAGCAATTATATGCTACAAATAAGAAAATCAACAAAAAGTGAAAAATTATTGCGGGGTTTGAACCCAAGACCAGTGCATATCTGTTCAATACACGATACCGCTACACCAATCGAGTTATAGATTCATCTATCGAATTTACGAATGTATAGATAATCTATTTGTATGTACTTACTTTACAATTTCTATCATGAGTTTTTGTTTCATCGAATAAAAATTAATATTATTATTCTTATTGTAATAAAATAAGTAGCTTTCAAAACGACTAGATATAAAATTATTTCTGAGCGGCGGGCGGAACAAAGTGACATAGGTCCATCAGGCAGCGCGCCTCAGCGCTCACTGTCGCTTACCGTACAAATGAAAGAGAAGAAAAAAGACGCCACGATGCTGCGATGTTTCGTTCGACTCGTGCGAGTTATTTATCATGATATTTATTAATTATTAAAAATGTAGTATTTCAATCAAAAAATAAAAACAACAGTTCCCTTTATTTTTATATATTACGTTACTGTTATAAATTTGATTAAGATTTGTTAATAAATAATACAGTTACAACTGCTAGAAATTTAATTTTAATGGTTATTTTATGATTTTTTTTTATCGAGAAAATTTAACGAAAACGTGTTTTGAAAACAAAGGTTCCCTCGTAAATATGTTCAAGATTAACATATATTTTTATTGCTGTGTTAAAATGTATACTTTTTGCTAAAAAACTGTTTTAAGATGCCTATTTTGACTAGTCACAGCGCCTTAAAAAAGTTCAATGAAAAGTGTTAAAAATCGCATTACTTAACCACTAATAATAACTTTCCACAATTAACCATCTTGGCGTGTTTAAAAATGTTAATCATCGTTATTTACAATAATTGACTTAATCACTATTTACAATGTAAGCTGTCGAAGGCCGAAAGGTACCGTACTCCCTTGATCTTTGTGTAGCGGCCAGCATTGTATTCCACGATACTCTGATACTGAATTGCTCCTCGTACCGCCGCACTGCCAGGGATACGTTATCACCACAAACCGCTAGTGTACGTACCATTTCTGTATACTGGAAGTTTGTGTATGAGAAACTCATGGTACTACTTACGATACTTTCACAAATAAACGATTTGATTTAACTTTTCACATACGATATTTACAGAATCAATCAAAACACAACTAATACCTACGGCGCCGGCGCCGGCCGCGCGCTCGCGATCGCGTTACGTTGCTGAACGGGAGCGTGACACGCGCGTTTTAAATATATACAAATTGGCACTGTACTAAGATTCATGATTACAATTGTCATTATACATATTGTATGAGACTGAAAGCGAAATAGATTTGTACTTCGAGGACGAAGTATTGTCAGTATGGCCGTGTTAGATATGTATATATCCCTCGGTTCTGTTTTTAAATATTTCTGTAATATTTTACTTTAAAGCTGTTATATAGCATAGATCATGATTTCGGAACGAAAGTTATGATCTATGGTACTGTATGCGCCACTCTCTTATTAATAAATAAAATATTATCTTACACAATCTACCACAATTATAAATTAATATTATTTAATATGGTCACACTGTTACCGCTCAACACGCACACCACTATTAAAAGGACCAATCCTTTCCCCGCCCCATTTCCCAACAGTCGTTAAGAACTCAAATTCGAACGCGCACGTGTGCATGCGCTCCCGCTCGTCCCGCTTAAAAAACCCGCGTCCCGGTGAACCAAAATATTATGTAACTTTGTGATCTGTGTGCTGTGTTTAAATTATCATACTCAAACTGCTGTGGGCTGCTGCCAAGAATCAGTGACGAACAAATCGTGACATAGTTCTACTGCTCTCCATCCTATCGAAGAACCCAATCTCCAATCTGCAGTAAGTACCCTTCCCTAGCGCCCACAAGTCCTGGTCCCTCTCGCCGAATAAAAAACTAATTTACTCCACGCTAAACACACTAACATTTATTATTACGCTACGCAAACATAATATTCGCACCCCGCACCTACGTCGCCATATTGCACATGCCCATACACGTTCGAAAAATCACGCTAGATCTCGCTAATAGACATTGTCTACTTATTAAACGCATACTCACTCAACGCTACGCATATAAATTTATAATATTTTGATAATATTTTCACTCGCACGCTTTTATTTATTAGGATCTTTCGATACCTACCGCACCCGCACCGCTACGCAATCGCTCATACCTACGCATTCAATTCATTACTCAAAACGCTTTCATACACGCATTACACGCATAATTACGAGGTTCCCAAACCTATATTCATATAATATAATTATTATAATTATAAATACGCTATACCTACACGCATTTATTACGTTTTCGCTTCCTACTTATCAAAGTACCTACGCATCGCATCCACACACACACACACACACCTCCACGCAAACTTCGCTCGTTCGCTCGCTAGCTCATTAGCTGTTTTACCTACCTACTTACCTTTTTTATCTTAGTTCGAAATGGCTCCTACGCAGAAAAAGAAGTCACCCAGTGTTGATGATCAGGAAGTTTATACCAAACTTTCCCTTCTCGAGGCCAAGAAAGAAAGCCTATTTCAAATTACTCAGAGCATTTACGACTTAGGTCTAAAGGTTTCCGCTACTCATGATCAAACATTAGAATCGCAATTTTTAGCTCGGATAAATTCACTCGAACAAATACGTTCCAACTTCTTGGACACGCTCGACTCGTGCGTTATGGCTCAGTTAGAAGCCGATCCCACGACAAAACCGAACTACTCAGCATTACAGTCGTATGATGAACTGTACTGTTACATAAAAAGTATTGAGTCCACGCTAGTTAAAACGCAACCTATTAGTTCAATTCACTCAGATAATTCTCATAAATTCGATTTATTAAACCGTAAATTACCACCGCTTAAATTAGTCTCATTTGATGGTACACCAAGCAAATGGTGTTCTTTTTATGAAAACTTCAAAAGTCTTATCCACGATAACTCTCATCTATCCGAGGCCGAAAAGGTCCAGTATTTAATAGGTTGTCTATCTGGCAAAGCATTAACTGTTTGTTCAGGTATCACGCCTACCGCTAATAACTATATTATCATTTGGAACTCTTTATTAGAAAAGTACCAAGACACCCGAGTCCAAGCTTCCTTATACTTAGAACAGATGATTCATTTCAAACCCAATCAATCAGTAGATACTTTTCTCGAACAATTTTACGCCGCTGAAGCCGCTTTACGTCGTTTAGACATTGATGATCTCTCAGATTTTATAATTACTCATATCGCACTCAGTAAACTTGACAAAGAATTAGTAACTTTGTTTGAGCAGTCACATATTCAAGTACCTACTTTCGATCATCTTTCTCAATTTTTAAAAGAACAAAGTAAAATTCAAACGCTACGCAACCCTAATTCAAATTCTCGGTCTAACGAAAGATCTCACTCTTATTCACGCTACTCAAACGCAAATAATAATAATAATAACGCAAATAAATCCTCTCATACTCGTACTTTTGTAGTAAACACGCACCCGCACCCCCCGCAAACGCAACAACTCCCATGTAAAATTTGTAACTCGCCTGTCTCTCATCCTCTTTATAAATGTCCCGATTTTATAAATAAAAACACACGCATTAGATTTGAACTTGTCAACAAACATAACTTTTGTCGCAATTGTCTTGGATTTCACGATATTAAATTTTGTAAGTCAATAAATACTTGTTCCATTTGTCAACGTAAACATCATACGCTACTCCATATAGATAATTTCCGCACGCAAAATAACTTTGAATCCATGTCCCCGCGAACGCCGCTACCGCCGCAGCCGCCGCCGTGCGAGCGCCCCGCTCCCCACCACGCCTCGCATTCCGCGATGGCCGCCGCGATCGAGTCGTCGTCGCCGCGACCGAGCGCAACTGATAACGTTTCGCGCGCAAATTCAAATAATCTCGCTCTTTCAATGACCGTAACTTCCGCATCTACGTCAAATATTGATGTTAATACTACAGTATTATTGCCTACCGCTTCTGTATACGTATATATTAATAATAAACCTATTAAAATCCGCGTATTTCTAGATACTGGCTCGATGAGTCATTTTATTTCTAAATCTTGTTGCGATCGCTTAAACTTAAAAATTACTCCCGATAATTATTCGACTATCTCTGGTATAGGACAATCTAAAGTTCCCTCTATTGGATTAACGACATTTAAAATATTTTCCCGCTTTGATTCTCGCGTTTCGTATAATATTAACGCTCGCGTCATTGACAGTATAACCGATGGTTTACCCAGCGTACCCATAGACATTTCTAATCTTAAACATTTACGCAATTTACCTATGGCCGATGATGCATTCCACCTCCCCGCTGAAATTGATTGCCTAATTGGTAACGAGTTATTCCCGCTACTCTTGGGAAGTGGAAAGATTTCTATACCTGACTCTTCGGTTGTCGCCGTACAGACCACTCTCGGCTACATAGCCATGGGTAGGGCAGACTGTGATCGCAGCTTATTTTCCCGCAACTCTCAAATTACGCTCAATAAACAAAATAAATCATTTTTCTGCACTACTGAAACGCAATCATTAGAAAAACTCACGCAACGCTTCTGGGAGCTAGAAAGCGTCCCTTGTAAGACTCACATGAGTCCTGAAGATCAGGCGTGTGAACAAATACTTAATAATACGCATTCTCGTGATGACACAGGTAGATATACCGTGCATTTACCTTTTAAATCTCACCCTTCCGCATTAGGTAACTCTTACGCTATCGCTCATCGCCGCTTTCTTAATTTCGAAAAGAAATTGGACTCAGATCCTGAAACTCGCAAATATTATAATTCCGCAATTAAAGATCGCATTGATCAAGGTTATCTGACAAAGGTCGATGACCCCCCGCGTAATGTTCCGCACTATTATATCCCGCACCGCGCTGTTTACCGCCCTGGTAAACGGTCCTGGTTGCAAAACCACGTCTGATATGTCTCAATAACCTCTTTTAGGTTCATATATATATTTATACAATTATATATTTTTATTTACTTATTAAATTATAATCCCGCATCGCTTCGCTTAATAAAATGTCCTTAGCTCGCCTTGAGCTTTGCGTCGCGCTGCTTCTATCAAATCTTCTAATCGCTGTTAAAAATACGCTAAGTAAACGCTGTAAAATAAATAATATTTACGCATTTTCTGACTTAACTGTAACGCTTACTTGGATTCACTCGCCCGCGTATAAGTTTCATACATTCGTCGCTAATAGGATAACTGAAATAAATTCAAAATTACCCGCCACATACTGGTTTCATATCAACGGACGTGAAAATCCCGCTGATATAGTTTCTCGCCCTGTAACGCCTAAATCATTATTAGATCTCACTCTTTGGTTTAACGCTCCTCAATGGTTTTCATTCCCCTCGCATCAATGGCCCATTCAGCCATTTGAAATTAACCCTAATAATTCTGAAATCATGGAAACTAAAACTGTCACTCTTTCAGCTCAGACAGCTCAATCTGAGACTATTCATCCTGTTCAAATATTAATTAACCGCATCTCTAATTACTCAAAATTAATTCGAATTCTAGTCTTTGTTCTGAGATTTTCAAAACGTATAAACTCACACGGTCCTGTAACTGTGTCGGACTTAGATAACGCTGAATTATATCTTATAAGATACGTTCAAAATACGCACTTCTCTCATGATATTTCCGCTTTAAAATCAAATAAACCTGTTTCTAAAAAAATAATTAAACTCAACCCTTTCATTGACGCTAATAATATTCTAAGAGTAGGTGGCAGGTTAACTCACTCTCAGCTTGACTACGGTCAAAAGCATCCTATCTTACTCCCGCCAAAAGAACGCTTAACTCAACTTATTGTTGATCATTTTCATATAATTAATTTACATACAGGTCCCGCTCTTTTACTTTCGCTAATTCGACAAAAATTTTGGATTTTATCCGCAAGAAATTTAGTACGCCAACGAGTACATCAATGTAATCGTTGTTTTAGACTCAATCCTAAAAATACTTACCCTCCAATGGGTGATCTTCCCGCATTTCGCGTTTCGGAAGTTAAACCTTTCGTTTTTACCGCTGTTGACTACGCTGGTCCTTTCTTTATTACGCATATTCGCAAACGAGGTGTTAAAAGCCACAAGGCTTACATCTGCTTATTTGTATGTCTCTCGACTAAGGCACTGCACTTAGAGTTAGTCTCTGACCTTAGTTCTGATTTATTTCTCGCCGCTTTTAAACGCTTTATTTTTCGAAGAGGCCCCGTCTCTATGATATACTCTGACGGAGGCACGAATTTTATAGGTGCAAAACGCAAACTTGATGAGATTTATTCGCTTATACAGTCCAAATCGCATATTAATTATATTGGTCAACAGCTTTCTGAACATCGCGTTCAATTCAAACATAGTCCGCCTTATGGCCCGCATTTTAATGGTCTCAGCGAAATTAATGTTCGTTGTGTCAAAACTCACTTATATAAAGTGATAGGTTCGCAAATACTCACGTACGAGGAATTTAATACCGTACTGGTTCAAATTGAAGGCCTACTGAATAGTCGACCTCTCAGTGTTCTCAACTCTGATCCCTCTGATGTTAGTGCATTAACGCCTAACCATTTTTTAAATGTAACTCCGCTTAAATTCTTACCCGCTGAGGATCTCACTGCTGTCCCAGATAACCGCTTAACTCGCTATCAATTACTCAATAAAATTACGCACTCTTTCTGGCACAGCTGGAGTCAGGAATACCTTACTTCCTTACAGCAAAGGGAGAAGTGGAATGCACCGTCAAAGCCTATTGAAATAGGTACGATTGTCGTTATAAAGGACAATAACGCTCATCCTCTTTGCTGGCCTCTGGGAATAGTAGATGAGATTTATCCTGGAAAGGACAACGTTATAAGAACGGTTAAAGTTCGGACCGCCTCTGGCTCATACGTACGCCCTGTGGTTCGGATTTGCCCTTTACCTTCGCAATAATTTCGCTTCGCAATTATTATTAACTTAGTTTTAATTTCGCTCTCAACTCTCTCATTTTTTCTCATTTTTACCGCATGTTTAGAGGAAACCTCTAGGCCGGGGGAGTTGTATGCGCCACTCTCTTATTAATAAATAAAATATTATCTTACACAATCTACCACAATTATAAATTAATATTATTTAATATGGTCACACTGTTACCGCTCAACACGCACACCACTATTAAAAGGACCAATCCTTTCCCCGCCCCATTTCCCAACAGTCGTTAAGAACTCAAATTCGAACGCGCACGTGTGCATGCGCTCCCGCTCGTCCCGCTTAAAAAACCCGCCTCCCGGTGAACCAAAATATTATGTAACTTTGTGATCTGTGTGCTGTGTTTAAATTATCATACTCAAACTGCTGTGGGCTGCTGCCAAGAATCAGTGACGAACAAATCGTGACATAGTTCTACTGCTCTCCATCCTATCGAAGAACCCAATCTCCAATCTGAGGTCAGAGCGTCTGGTATATCAAACCAGAAGACGCACGTTCGAATCCTGCCCGCGATTGAATTTTTTCCTTTACTAAAAATAACTTAATAATCTTAGCATGGAAAATGCAAAAAATCACAAAAAGATAGTAAAAAGGTAAGGTGGCATCGTACGACACTGAACTAACTGTAAAGTAAGTCGTGTCGGTTGAGAAGTAAGGTAACTTGCCTCTCATAGATGTCACCAACGTCACCTTATGACGTAAATTCAGAATGTGAAGGCAAAATTTCAATCATGCGGGTAGGGTTCGCGGTGGCTTAGAGGTCAGAGCGTCTGGTATATCAAACCAGAAGACGCAGGTTCGAATCCTGCCCGCGATTGAATTTTTTCCTTTACTAAAAATAACTTAATAATCTTAGCATGGAAAATGCAAAAAAATCACAAAAAGATAGTAAAAAGGTAAGGTGGCATCGTACGACACTGAACTAACTGTAAAGTAAGTCGTGTCGGTTGAGAAGTAAGGTAACTTGCCTCTCATAGATGTCACCAACGTCACCTTATGACGTAAATTCAGAATGTGAAGGCAAAATTTCAATCATGCGGGTAGGGTTCGCGGTGGCTTAGAGGTCAGAGCGTCTGGTATATCAAACCAGAAGACGCAGGTTCGAATCCTGCCCGCGATTGAATTTTTTCCTTTACTAAAAATAACTTAATAATCTTAGCATGGAAAATGCAAAAAAATCACAAAAAGATAGTAAAAAGGTAAGGTGGCATCGTACGACACTGAACTAACTGTAAAGTAAGTCGTGTCGGTTGAGAAGTAAGGTAACTTGCCTCTCATAGATGTCACCAACGTCACCTTATGACGTAAATTCAGAATGTGAAGGCAAAATTTCAATCATGCGGGTAGGGTTCGCGGTGGCTTAGAGGTCAGAGCGTCTGGTATATCAAACCAGAAGACGCAGGTTCGAATCCTGCCCGCGATTGAATTTTTTCCTTTACTAAAAATAAATCGTTTAGTTAGTTGGTTAGAGTGACAGTTACAGTTAGTCAAGGATCGGCTGCTGGTTGTTAAAGTTAAGTATTCTGATTGTTACTATGCTGTTTTATTATTCCACTGTTATTATGCTGTATTATGTTACTGTTTGATACAAATTATGTGATAATTGTTTTATGCTTTATGTGAAATGTGAAACTGTATTATAAATATCAAATGAATATGGCTATGGAGTTTCTTGCCGGTTCTTCTCCATAGTACACTATTTGGAACCGAGCATTAACGATCAGATTGAAATATAATACTCTTTCCATTGAGAAGTATATAATGCATTGTTTCATTCCATATAATTATCCTTGGCAAATATTTCCGACAATCATTTTTATTAACAGATTAGCTGCTAACTTGGTCACATAGTTATAACTTGATAATATCATAATCCTGACATTTACATATTTAACATTCTATTGAATAGACCCCCCCCCCTTTCTCGCGCATCAACCTGTAGCTTCCAGGCGACTAAATGACCGACTGAAGGTGTTGTTTTACCCCCCCGCCCCACTGTGCGCTCGCGCCTAGTGCCGCTATTACCTGCCGTGACCGTGTTGTACGCATATGATTGCTAATAGGTACTTAGTGTCGCTCGGTGTCCAACTTGTAGCCTTTTTAAAATATTTTTTGGTCAAAATATAACATGTGTAAAAAGGGGAGGGCGCCACTGTGCCATTGTTAACATCGGCTCTGTACAAATCTATAAATTAAAAATATAAATAACGGTTCATATGTACTCAAAGTTGTGCAGTATTGTGGACAAAAGTGCAAAACACCCAGAGGATTGTTGTTGAGTGTGAAACTTCCGAACTTCCAGTGAAATTTTGAAAAAGCACTCAACGGATTACAATGGAAAAATACTAATAGCATGCAAATTGCAGCGTAGAACGATATAACATTACAATAAGAAGGTTAGTCCAAGTTTTCCAACAAGTGCATAAACCAGTAAATATCTATTATTTAAGAATTTACAAAATATAACCTTAAAACCGGCAAATCATTTTAATAGTTTTTACGAATTTAGCAGAACTAGCGCCATCTGTGGGCGAGTGGCCGACGGTTTTTTGAGACCTATACATCGATACGAGGTTCACTCCTAGTTAGGACCCGGTCACTAGAGGGCGCTAATAGCAAATAACATCAATAACCATGGAAGAAATAACGAAAATTTTGCATAACATACAACATGACCTAGCACAACAGAAGCGCGATATGAAAGATATGGAAGAGAATCTTTATATTCTCTTCCATATCTTTCATATCGCGCTATGCTATGCTAGGCTATAAATAAAAACATCGATGAAAAATTCATACACATCGAGACAAAAACAAGCCAACTCGAACAAAAAATCGAGGCCCAACAGAAAACTATTGATTTTTTAGATAAACAAATGAGAATAAAAATATAATTTTCTTTGGTATTCCAGAATCAGAAAAAGATTATGAGGATCTACTTAACACTATCCTGGAAGTCATAAACAAGAATATGAATATAGTATGCCAAAAATGGGAAATTGAAGCGGTAGTCAGACTAGGAAAGAACAATGGTAGAATACGGCCAGTCATAGTTACAACCACAACGATAAGTAGAAAATTACAACTCTTAAAAAATAAGAAAACATTAGAAAATACGGATATGTACATAAAAGAAGATTTTACACCAGCGGTTTTACAAAAACGCAAAGAACTACAGGAGGAGCTTCAAAGAAGACGTTTGTCTGGGGAAAAGGTAATACTGCGCTACGACAAAATAGTCAAGTTAAAATCTCAAGAGCAACAATCCTATACACCCAAGGGGTCTACTAATAAAAGATTTCTATCAGAGTCTCCTGAAACTGAAAATAATAGAGAATCATCACAAAATGAAAAACAGGCGAAACAAGTACCCAAGAAAAATAAATCTCAGAATATAACGAGCTTCTTCTGTTCTTCACAACAGAATCCCACTTCCAAATCCTCTGCAAACCGAGATAATCAAGAACCCCCAAAAAACTAAACTGTACCCCTCCCTTCGCACCTCTCCCTATACGGCCGGTCACCGTGGGAGATATAGACCAAAACCCTCTAGAGAAAATATATGCAGTTAATAATCTTAACCGAAACCAACTCTATGTGGCTACATATAATGTCAGAACACTATCATCTTACTCTCGCCTTCTGGAACTAAGCGAAGCCCTAAAAGACGTCAACTACGACATCGTCGGTCTCTGTGAAATTAGACGATCTGGTAATTCTATAGAAGAACATGAAGACTTTATCCTCTACTATATGGGACAAACACCAGGCTTGTATGGAGTAGGATTCATTGTAAACAAACGCTATAAGAAGAACATTATATGTTTCAAAGGACTATCAGAGCGAGTGGCTCTACTTCAGTTTAATATCGACAACATAGAAATAAGCATAATACAATGTTATGCACCAACAGAATCAGCAAGCGAAAAAGAACTTGAACTTTTTTATACTACCGTAAACAAAGCGTTAAAAATGTCAAATAAAAATGTAATAGTTATGGGCGATTTCAATGCCAAAATTGGCCAACCAAAACGAGAAGAAAATCTGATAATGAAAAATTTTGGTTATGGTAGTAGAAACAATAGAGGTCAATAGACTCATACAATTTGCATGCGAAAACAATTTGGCAATCTTAAATACCTTTTTTAAAAAGAAAAACAGTAAGAGATGGACATGGAGATCACCGAATGGTATGGTCAAAAATGAATTGGACTACATCCTTACTAATCTCCAAAAATGTGCCCATGACATGCAAGTGATCAATCTCAATTATCCCAGCGACCATAGATTAGTAAGAGCGACATTTAAGCTGCAGTCCTCAAAGAAGAATAGAAAGACTTACGGAAATCATACAAATAGTAATTTGAAAAGTGAAAAAGAAATACAACTATACAAAGAATCACTTAAAGAGAATTTAGAACATTTTACTACTTGGAAACAAAACTATACAGTGCAAGAACTTAATGACAAAATTGTTGATGCCATAGATAGCAGTCTTAAAAAAGCTCATGAATCTTCAAAGCACAAGAGTATTTTTTCTGATAATACTAGGAAATTAATATCAAGACGGCAATGTCTCCAAAAAATTAAACCAAAAACACGATGCATGAAAAACGAACTTAAAGCTCTCTACAAACTTATAAGCAAATATATCCAGTATGACTACAACACTTATCGTAAGAAAACCATTGAAAAATATATTTTACAGTCTGGCAGCTTAAGGAGAGCTAACAAAGAATTGAGGTCACATAAGACTTGGATAGAAGGACTTAAAGTCTCAAATAAAATAACATCCAACAGAAATGAAATACTTCAGGTTGCAACCAATTTTTACAGAAATTTATACAGGTGTGATAATTAAGAACCAGCTGTTACTATACTATAAAAGACATAGATGATGCTGAAGTAATCCAAGGCATCGCAAAATTGAAACATGAAAAAAGCCCAGGACCTGATAAAATAACCAACGAAGCCCTGAAACTAGGATGTCCTTATCTAACAGACCCTCTGACACAGCTCTTTAACTTGGTACTAAAAACGGCAACTACACCAAAACAATGGACTGAGTCGGATATTATCTTACTTTATAAAAAGGGAGATCCAAATAATATTAGCAATTACCGACCAATAAGGCTGCTATCCTCAATATATAAATTATTCTCATCTATTATAGAAAAAAGAATCAGAAGCACTGTAGAAAGGCATCAACCTGTAGAGCAGGCAGGATTCAGGAGAGGATTCTCTACTGTGGATCATATCCACTCTATCGAAATGCTTATAGATAGATATCAAGAATTTCACAGGCCGCTCTACTTGATATTTATTGACTATCAAAAAGCTTTTGATTCTTTGTACCATCACTCAATATGGGAGTCGCTACAATTCCAAAATGTTGAACCGACCTATCTGAAGGTTTTAAAATATCTGTATCAAAATTGTAATAGTAGAATTAGATTAGAGAAAACCGGATCTTCTATACCTATCAGAAGAGGAGTAAGACAGGGCGATGTTATCTCTCCAACAATATTTATAGCTGTGTTACAACATGTCATTGGACATCTTAATTGGGAAAAGGTTGGTCTAAATATAAACAATAAATACATAAGTCATTTAAGATTCGCCGACGACATTGTTTTGCTGTCTGAAAATACAGCCCAGCTGCAGTCAATGTTAAACGCCCTGTACGCTGCAAGTCAAAAAGTAGGTTTGGAAATTAACCGCGGTAAAACAAACATTATGACGAACTCCATTAAACAACCAGTATACCTAGAAAATGTAGCGCTAGAATATGTCGACACCTATATATATCTAGGTAAGCAAATTTCGTTTAAAAATCAGAGAAACAAACAGGAAATTGATAGGAGAATTTCAAACGCTTGGAAAAAGTTTTGGAGCCTGAAAGAGGTTATGAAGAGTGACATGCCAACCATTGTTAAGCAAAAAGTTATGGACACCTGTATACTGCCCTCTTTAACTTACGCTAGCCAAACTTGGAAACTTACACACCGAATTAAATCCAAAATCAGATCATGTCAAAGAGGTATGGAGAGAACTATGTTAAAAATTAAAAAGATTCAAAGAATAACACATAAAATCATTAGGAAAAGAACAAAAGTTACTGATGCTCTGTATCACTGTAAAAAACTTAAGTGGCGCTGGGCTGGTCACATAGCCCGAGTGACAGACAATCGATGGACTCGCAGAATAACATCTTGGAAAGGACCGTCAGGCACCAGGAAGAGAGGTAGACCAGCTGCTCGGTGGGCAGACGATATCATACAAGTTGCTGGCGAACAATGGATGGAAACAGCGAAGAATAGGGAGACTTGGAAATCTCTAGAGGAGGCCTTCACCTTCGACAACGAGGGGTTCTTACTATCGTAGCTAAAATTAATATTATTTTTTATTTTATTTTTATAGTTATGAATTAGTAGATAGTGTGTACAAATAACTTGTTATTTTTTGTTTGGTAAGAAATATAAGGCTTTTTATTTTTTTATTTTCATATTATTATTTATTTATAATATCATAATCCTGACATTTACATATTTAACATTCTATTGAATAGACCCCCCCCCCCCCCCTTTCTCGCGCATCAACCTGTAGCTTCCAGGCGACTAAATGACCGACTGAAGGGGTTGTTTTACCCCCCCGCCCCACTGTGCGCTCGCGCCTAGTGCCGCTATGACCTGCCGTGACCGTGTTGTACGCATATGATTGCTAATAGGTACTTAGTGTCGCCCGGTGTCCAACTTGTAGCCTTTTTAAAATATTTTTTGGTCAAAATATAACATGGTGTAAAAATTATTGGAATCGATTCAGTTACTTATTCTGAACAAACTATATTCAGGTTTCGCCTATACTAAAACTAACCTTGTGTTTTATCATGCATAATATGTGGGACTTGTATTATGACTGGGGTTTTGACGACGATGCTACAACACATTCGCCCTCCTGCCCTTACTACTGCAAAGCCTAAAATGACATACCTAGTATTAATTATTATTTTTCATTACTACAGTATTTTAATTCTTGTAATTTTTAGGTATGTAGGCATCTTGGTAGCTGCGAACCTTAGGTCATAAACTATCTTGTAACTAATCTCGTATTTAATTCAATCTCTTCTTCAATTCTAATTCCAATCAGTTCAATATACGATACTAAATTTAGTAGAAATAATGTTTACTGCATTTGCATTTACTTATTACTATTACACTATTTCTCACCACGTTTCTACTTTCTGATAAAGTTCACGGATGGAACGGGTTTCGGGGTTCTCACTCGCATCTCACACAGAGAGAAATAGAGTAATCGATCTTGTTCCTGCTTTTGTTGTAATCGATCAAGCCGCTCACACCGCTGGATCTTGGTTATGACTAAGCGGTTGCAGCGCAGATGCGCAGCTGCATAGAGTGTTGGTGCTTGTCAGTGTCGTCACAGAGACTGCCATTATTTTTATCATTATTTTTATTTTTATTATGATGCTAATATAAATTATCCAATCATCACAATCTCAAATAAATCTCATAAACACATAAAAGCCTTTTAGCACTATAGACCTTAGCATACACACTTTAACTTTACACCAAAATTCAGTTAGTATATTTACACAATAATTATGTTTTTATTTTTTCTTATCATAATATATCATAATCACCACCGGACACCGTAAAAACGACACACGTCACCTAGGCCATCGCTGAAAACCAGCGCTGTAGGTGTTGTTTGTTGCGACACCACAGCATTTAAGCTGAGCGTTGACCTAATTTTCGTACCGAGATGACACACTTCTTCTCTTTAGTTTGTTTACTATTCTCCTTAAATTGTTTGTACTATGTTACAATAATGTTTTAAGTTCTGTTTACCACTTATGTTTAGTTACATAAAATTTTGTTTGTTGTCATTTGATGTGCTTTACGCTATCTATGACATTCTATGATTCAATAATTCATTCATTGAATAATTGTATACCACAGACTACATAGAGATACTGTTGTATTTAAAGTAACAACATTATTGGTTGCGTTTTGTTATTACATCAAAGATGGCACAGACAACTTACTAGTTAGTAGTTTATAGATAGAAAATTCAACGACTTGCTAGTTGTGCAAAATAATTTGTTACCACTTTTGTACTGGTCATAGATTAGTAAAAAATAGATCAAATTATGCACCAAGAACCGTAAACTTCTATAGTTTCCGTAATCTGTGGCTCTGGTAGATGGCCATGCCTGTTGTGTTGCCAGCTCCCCTTTTTTGTTTTACTATTTTGCGCAACGTTTTGCTAGGTATTAATTAAGCTTTTGATTGTACAGTTGCATTTTTGATTTGTTGTGTGTCATAAGGGCGAAAATAAAAACATTTCTTTCTTTCTTTCTTTCCTTGTATATAGGGATAGTGATATTTTTCAACGGATTCAAGGTACAAACTCGCGGTCTATACTCAAGAATTAGGAGCTATTGTCTGACATTGTCATACTGTCAACAACCTTATAAATGCTGATTCACGACATAACCTCGCGGGTTATGTTCTAGAATAGGAGGGTAGGTATGTACCATGGATACAAACTCACGGTTTTGTACTATGGAATTAGGTCAAATAGTATCGAAATACAAATTCACGACATGGTCTCCCGGACAATGTTCTAGAATTTTAGTGCCACCATTATACAGCGATCAACCTTACAGGTTGAGCTGAAGTATATTATAGGTCGGTATTAGCCTTACAGACTAAACTCATATGCACTAGATGCCAGTGCAGTAAAATGCAAATATTGTTTTAAAATGGGTCAAGGTCACATATTGACGCCATGTGTGTTAGCGGCGGCGCCGCCGCCATGACGGCAATCGATAATCACAATTCTGACTACTACTTGAAGTCTAAAATGTAACTAGCCTTCATTTATTGGAGCCTCCTGCAGTGAGTACTGATCACTATCATTATCATAGTATTGGTCCACACTAGAACTACTGCTGCGGTAACTCCTTTCCCGTTGTTTACGACGAATCCGACACATCTTTTTCTCCAATTTTCTAATTTTTCGAGCGAAATACTCCTCGTCATCGTGATGTTTACGTTTTCCCATGATAACAATAAGCAAACAATGAGAAAAAACTACTAAAACAATTAAAATATTATTTTCTGAGATTTTGACGTGCGCGATAGCAACCACACAAAAAGTGTATGAGATACCAACATTAGAGCACAGATAATTTATTTATTTATTTATTTATTTATGGTAACTTCACAGCTTACAGTAATGATTACAAGGTAGTTATGGAGACACCACCCATACAAATAGTGCGTATGTCAGCATAAGCGTTCAGGTGTTGTTTTCATGACTAGACATATAGATATTTATGCATAAGCTTAGCTCTAAGATTAAGACGACACTTCGTGTTCGCATCCCACTCTGTAATCACGATTGTCAATAATTAAAATATAATTACTACAATAATTAAAACTTATTATTTTTAAAAACACCTTGAGGCGCTCCCAAATCCTGACTGGCGCAGCCGGTAGGATCACAAAGGAAGCTGCCCCGCGTTAGTGAATTTTCGCGAATAAACTTTTCCGACCTTCACAACCGTGCGCGTGGTGTACAGCGACGTGATCCAAAGAACCAAATAAATATCGTCGGGGACGTGGAGCCTTGAGAGCTGATGATGGGCGTGGCAGGCTGGTGAGTACGACTTTTCACCTCCTTCATACCCCTTTGTTAACTTGAAATTGGACGTCTTTCATTTTGACTGTTTAATGGTTTTCTTGACATTTAATTTTAAGTGATTGTTATAGACATAAATAAAATACATATAACATAAATATATAAAAGTAAAGCCAAATAAAGATAGAATTATTATTGAGTGCAGAAGCCCTTAATATATTAAGTGTACGAGTGATTAATTATAAATAATTGTAGAGTTCATAGAGTTAATTATTTTATTTTGTAGAGAACGTTACAGTAAATAACTTTTAAATATGACAGAAATTAAACTCATACCGAATGAATTATATAAAATTGTACCAACTTTTGATGGTAATAAGCGACATTTGAATTTATTTTTACGCAAATGCGAATATATAATTGATAAGTTTAAATCATCGGATTTACAACATGAGTATTTAATGCATGTTGTGACTAGCCGCTTAACGGGCGATGCAGCTGCGCTTATCAGCGAGCGCGAAGATATTAAGTCGTGGGCGGAATTCAAGGAATTATTTGTGCTACACTTTGGCGATCCGCGAAGCGAAGAATGTTTAGCTATTGAATTAGAAACATTAAAAATAAAACAATGAGAATTATACCGATTTTTGTGCACGAATTCAAACAGTAAAATCAGTGTTATTGTCAAAAGTGAACCAAATTAGTGACCTTAATTTGCGTAAAAGTAAGACCATTATTTATAACAACACCGCTCTACAGGTATTTTTATATAATTTGCCCGAAAATATGGTACGTATTGTGCGATTGAAAACTCCTATTACATTAGAACAGGCCTTGTGTATAGTGTTAGAAGAAGTTAATTTCTACGACCAGTATCACATGCGCAGTAAAATGATAAACTTTAGATCACAGTCTAGTACCGCAGTGATACCACAACAAACTAATAAATTTGGTGTTCCCCCTCAGCCTACAGGTTTTAGGCCGATAATCCCTAGTAGCCAACCACATAAGAATAATAATTTTAGTGCAACACCCAAATTTAATTTCGGAATCCCAACAAATAAGCCGGCAAACGTACCCGGACATAATCCATCTCAAGGTCAATTCGGTTTTAATAAACAAAATTATGTCCCACCTCAACTTGGTTACCGACCAAATTTTGGTTATCGACCCCCTGGTTACCAACAAATGCCAGCAATGCTTCCACGACAGTTTGGTAATCCTAATCGTTTTAATAACCCTCAACAGAACGCACAAAATAAACCTATTCAAAATAATACTGATGTCTCTATGAGAACCGCACCGCAAGGGCCACCGCAGGGTTTTCGTCTCAATGAATTAGAGTTGTATCCTTCATACGATTATTCTACTTACCCCGATTACGATGCGGCATATCCTTCTTGTGAGGAAATAAATTATCCGATTGAATTAGAATCTGAAAACTCTACATTTGAGGTAGACGAAATTGAACAAAATGGTAAGCCTGATGACGTAATTACCCACGTAGAAAATTTTCACATGCGAGCCTCCATAAACCAACTGAAAGAATAATATTAAATTGCAACATAAAATTAAAACTACCATATATTTACGTACCGGAAATAGACGGAAAATTTATGATTGATACAGGTACACCCGTTCATTTATACATCCTAGAAAAGCAATAGAATACTTTCCTAACTATATATATTATGAGCCATTCGAAGTAGTCAGTACACACGCTTCTAGCAAACATAATCATGTAATGAATATCCCCTTGTTTCCTGTATTTCAAAGTAGAGACCAACATAAATTTTACTTGTACAATGTTGATTCACTATATGATGGATTAATAGGAAATGACCTTTTAAAACAATTAGAAGCCATTATAGACCTAAAAAGAAATGTATTGATAACAAATACAACTCAAATACCCATTATTCACAATAGCACGGAGTATGTTGTGATACTTCCCCCAAGGTCAGAAATTAGAGCAAAATTACCTACTAACATGTATACTGGCGAAGGAATCTTAAATTATAAGCAATTTTGTGAAGGCGTGCGTATGCCTACCGCACTGGTAAAATGTGTGAAAGGATATGCAACCAGTCATTCAAAATACACTTGATAAGCAAATGGAACTCTGTGTTACTAAACCCTTTGTAATATCAGAATATAAAGAAAATGAATGCCATATTAATTCTATAGACGACCAAAATATACAGACTGACCAAATATTACGAAATAACTTAACTAAACTACGACTAAATCACATGAACGACGAGGAAAAAGACTATCAAAAAATTATGCGATGAATATAAAGATATATTTTATTGCGAACAAATCCCATTAAGTTTTACCAATCAAGTAAAACATTGTATAAGGACTAAAAATGAAGACCCCATTTATACCAAACCATATAGACAAGCCCCTATCCAAGCAGCAGAAATTAATAGACAAGTTGAAAAACTTTTAGCTGATAATGTGATTCAAGAGTCATTTTCGCCCTGGAGTTCACCGGTACATCTTGTTCCCAAAAAGTCAGACACTCCTGGTGAAATAAAATACAGAATGGTTATAGACTACCGAAAACTTAACGAATTGACAATAGACGATAAATACCCCCTTCCAAACATTACAGACCTTTTTGACAAGTTGGGTAAGAGTACCTACTTTACGACGTTAGACTTAGCCAGTGGCTACCATCAGATTGAATTAAATAAAGACGATATACAGAAAA
Organism: Acronicta aceris; assembly: GCA_910591435.1. Classification (NCBI taxonomy): domain Eukaryota; kingdom Metazoa; phylum Arthropoda; class Insecta; order Lepidoptera; family Noctuidae; genus Acronicta; species Acronicta aceris. The sequence continues at coordinate 12,376,174 of OU342757.1, read as the reverse complement.
CTGCATTTAGTACACAAAACGGGCACTACGAGTTCTTACGAATGCCGTTTGGACTGAAAACAGCTCCAGCGACCTTTCAGAGGGCCATGGACAACATCATGAGGGGCCTTCAAGGAATACACTGCCTAGTATACCTTGATGACGTCATAGTTTACTCCTCTAGCCTTCAAGACCATCTACAGAAGCTAAGGGCAGTTTTTGACCGACTGAGACAGACTAACTTAAAAGTTCAACTAGACAAATGTGAGTTTCTACGTAAAGAGGTTTTATACCTTGGACATATTATAACTGAAAACGGACTTAGACCAAATGACGACAAAATTAAAGCCATTCAAAATTATCCTCTCCCTAAAACAACAACAGAAATAAAAAGTTTTCTTGGCCTTGTGGGATACTACAGAAAATTTATCAAAGACTTTGCTCAACTCACTCAACCTTTAACGTCCTGCCTAAAGAAACGCAATAAAATTACTATAGACCAAAATTATATTGATGCTTTTGAAAAATGCAAAGAAGTCCTTACTAATACCCCCTTGTTACAATACCCTGACTCAACTAAACCCTACATATTGACTACTGACGCGTCTAATATTGCACTTGGTGCTGTCCTATCCCAAGGACCTATAGGAACCGACAAACCTGTTGCATATGCAAGTCGCACCCTTAGTGACACTGAAGCGCGTTACAGCACAATAGAGCGAGAGCTTTTAGCTATCATCTGGGCTGTGAAGCACTTCAGACCCTACTTATATGGACACAAATTTCAAATTTATACAGACCATAGACCTCTTGCATGGTTATACTCATTAAAAGAACCCAACAGTAAGCTGACTCGCTGGCGCCTCCGCTTGCAAGAATATGACTTCACTATAATTTATAAAAACGGCAAGCAAAATACTAATGCCGACGCATTATCACGCATCAAACTAAACGCTATAGGATCTGATAATGATGACAATGACGATGTATCAATGAAGGTTAATACCGATGACGAAGACATACAGAAAGTCATTAAACAACTTAAAGAACTTGAAAAATTTACTCTTAAATGCGAAAAAGACAGCGAAACAGAAGTTGTGACAATATCAGACTCCGACTCTACCGTAACAAACCCAACTGACTTATTTGATGAAAACTTCCCTATTCCTTCACTGACTAGCAGTAGTAGAACGGATACAGTAACTTCCGACAGAGAACCAGATTCGTTAGGAATCCCTATCTTGAGGGAGGCTATTGATACTAAGCCCAATCAGATATTAGTATTTTCTTGGTTCCAAAATAAACTACAAGTTCAAAATCTTTCTAGAAAGAATCAAAAAATTTTAGAAGTGTTTATTCCGTTAGATAATGAAGATTTAATTAAACAATTTTTAAAAGAATATGTTGTACCTAAACGCAAATATTTTATTTATTTTGAGAACGAAGCTCATAGAAGGCTATTTTCTAAAGTCATAATAGAAATTTTCAAGAAAGGATCAGTACAATTCTTTGAATGTACGGATAGAGTTATATATGTAGAAGATGAAAAAGAACAAAAAGCTGTTATTCTGAAACATCACGAAGGAAGGACGTGTCACAGGGGAATCAAAGAGACAATAGTTAGGATACGTAGAAATTATTATTGGGAAAACATGCAGGATACGGTAGCAGCCGTAATAAATATGTGTGAACCATGCAAACAGATGAAATATGATAGAAAGCCGATAAAACCGATATTACAATTAACACAAACCCAAGATGCCCCTTTCCAGGAAATATTTATCGATTTATTTAATATAGAAAAGAAATATTATCTAACATTAGTGGATGCGTTTAGCAAATTAGGACAGGCTATAGAAATACCAAGTAGGCAAACCACAGAAGTAGCGCGAGCGCTTATTAAGTACTTTTCTATGTACGGCGTTCCTAGGAAAATATCCTGTGACCCTGGCACTGAATTTAATAATGAGCTTATGCGTGAACTTTTAGCTATGTACAAAATAGAAATTCATATCACTACCCCCAATAATCCTAACTCTACCGGCATCGTGGAGAGATTTCACTCTACGATTATCGAAATATATAGATTAGCTAAATACGAGCGTAAATGCACAGATGCCGCCTCTGTAATGACTTACTCTGTGATGGCATACAATCACACTATACACTCCACTACAGGATTAACACCTTTCGAAGTCACATTTGGACACACAGATTCTGGTAAAATATTCGATGTAGATGTAGAAAAGGCATATACACAGCAATTGGTTAAAGATCATGCAAAGCGAACCAAATACCTATATAGACACATAGCGGAAAATATTATTTCATTAAAAGAAAAGGTTAGGGAAAGGAAAGGAGGCGAAACTGAGTTAGATTTACAAAATAAGGACAATATTTTTGTAAAAGACATTAACATTAGGAAAAGTAAAGATAAACCTAGGTATCATAAAGCAATAGTACAAGGAGAATCCGATAAAAACATAGTCCCGGTAAAAATAGGAAATAGACAAACTAAAGTGCCTTTAAAGAATGTTAAACGCCCTCCACAGGTCGTGGGTGATCATCGTGATCTTGAACCTGACGATCAAGCTGCAGGGCCTTCAACTTCGAAAGATTGAAAATAACCCGGGCATATTACCTGTTAAGCAGGGACAGGCGTTTAAAGAAAAAGATAAGTGGATTTTAGTTAAAGTATTAGATTTTAAAGGGATAGAAGATGATTTAGCATTTAATATAATTAAATATAAGGAATTAAGCGATTTAATAGATAATCATAAGCTATATATGAACGAATTTCGACATATGAAATTACAGGTAGAGTACTTACGTAATTCGACAGTCGATAAAATCAGACAGCTTATCCCGCAGAAACGATTCAAACGTGGCCTTATTAACCCTCTTGGTTCTATAATTAAAATACTTACCGGTAACCTAGCTCATGAGGACGCTGTTAATTATGATAATCAAATATCACAACTGAAAATAGGCCAAACTCACGTAGATAAGAAAATAACTATTATCTCAGAGATACTCAATTCTATTACAAACAAAACGGGAACTCTGCAAGAAAATATTTTTATCTTAGATGAGCGAATAAAACGCATAGAAAATGTAATTAAAAACATAGCCACTAAAGAAAATAACTCTATATACTCTACATACGTCTTAAGTATGTTTGATATGTTTTTAAGTAATTTTAGAACAATTTATATAATTTTAAGTGAAATTGAAACTGCGCTATCGTTTACCAAGGTTTTTGTGTTACATCAAACTATCATTGACCCATTTGAACTATTAACTTTGTTATATAATATATCTAAAACTGAAAGCTTAATATACCCTGTATCAGAAAATAATCTAGTGATGTTAGAAAGAACTATGTCTATTAAAGCGTATGTAAAAGAAAACCATATAACATTCATTATAGAAATTCCATTAACAGATAGTAATATTTATAGTTACTATAAAATGTATTCTTTACCTATTTTTGATGATAATACAAATAAAACCACTGCTATTATTCCTAAATACCCCTACCTTATGGTGAAAAGCTCAATGTACTTACCGCTAGCTGGCCCATGTGAAGAGATTGCAGCCAACCAGTTCCTGTGCAAGGAAGACGATGTCGTATTGTATCCTGAAAGTACCTGCATAGAGCAATTAATGAATTTTGCTTCAAACCTTAGTTTATGCAAACCACTTGTGGTTTACTTGGAAAATCTTAAGATTCAGCCCATTGACTCCTATAGCTGGATAATCTACATAAGAAATGAAATAATACTTACTGAAAAGTGCTCCGAAGACATTATTAGAAAATCAGTCAAGGGTACATATATCCTGGAAATGAATGAAAATTGCAGCATTTTCCTGGAAAATATCAAACTACATAAAAGGCACCATATTTCGGGAAAAATACAGTATAAAGGGACTCCGATCACTGTTCTTCCAAAATTAAAGGAAACGTCTATTGATCAGACTAAGACAACGAATTTAAAGAATCTCAACTTGGACGATTTAAAACATCTATCCTACACACTAAAAAGTGAAATAGTGGAAAGTGATAGTGCGGTTGAAACGAAAAGTGTTAGTTTAGCTACTGTATTGCTCTATGTTATTTTAGTTATAACATGTTTAGGAATAATAATTAGTAAGAATATGTCTCGTATATTTCAAGGATCGCGAAATCATCGCAATCCAAATATTGCCGATAATTTCGCACTTGCGGAGGGAGGAGTTATGGAGACACCACCCATACAAATAGTGCGTATGTCAGCATAAGCGTTCAGGTGTTGTTTTCATGACTAGACATATAGATATTTATGCATAAGCTTAGCTCTAAGATTAAGACGACACTTCGTGTTCGCATCCCACTCTGTAATCACGATTGTCAATAATTAAAATATAATTACTACAATAATTAAAACTTATTATTTTTAAAAACACCTTGAGGCGCTCCCAAATCCTGACTAGGTTATATTACGAAGTACACAATAAAGATTAAATGAACTAATAATATATTTTTATTTTTTACTTTTTAAGTTGTTGCTCTAAAAAGCACACCAAGTTTTACTTGTCCGTAGCAGCGAACATTATCAAAAAGACAGTTATAGATAAATTACATTATAATGTACCTACCTACTTACTTCAAAGCTTTCGTAAAAGTGACAAACTAGTAGCTATATATTTTTTGTATATTCAATCTTACTATTTATAAATAATGAATTAAATACTTATAGGTATAATATATATTTGGGGCCTAGGTATGTCCAGCAGTGGACGTCTAACGGCTAAAATGATGATTATGATCACTTATATTTATTTCTACAAATATTGCCTTTAGGCCTGGTATTATCTAAGTAGATACCTATATGGTTTTATTTGCGCTGAGGTGGTTGGTTTGCTTAGTTTTTCTTTTGCTTTTGTTGTAGTGTCACCTGCAGCATGAACGTTCTAAAAGAATATTAGCACTTGTACCTAAAGAGCGTGCACCAACTGAAACTAGTGAAAAGTCAGTTTCTGATAATGAGCTTGATAATCTGCCTATTTCGAAATGTTCCTCGCCTGCACCATCGCTTGATTCCTCTATAGAGCGCATGAATCTTCTCGGTGACTCTCCTATTAACCTGGACGAAACTTATGAAGATGCTAACTTTCCTCTCACTCCTATTTTACAAGAAGTGCTACCTAGTCCAAATCAAGAACCTAATTTTCTCAACTTGCCTTCTATATCATCTTTACCATCGCTGAATACTCCATCCCCTGTCACTAGAAAACGTAAGCAAACATCTACGAATTCGGTTTTAACAAAAAAGTCAAAGAAGTTAGAGAGATTATCTTTAGACTACAATTGGAAGAAGAATACTTTTTTACACAATGCTATATATAGAAGACGTAGTTATTACTGCCACTAACTCCGAAGTTCGTTCACCTTTGCAATATTTCTTTTCGTTTTTTTCACTTGATATTATAACCGACATCGTCAGTGAAACAAACGCTTATTCAGTTCAAAAAACTGGCCGATCTATACAGGTTACAGACAATGATTTGCATGACTTTCTTGCAATACATATTGTGATGGGAATTGTACCTATGAACTCTTATTTAGATTACTGGAGTGTGAAATACAGATATAACAAAGTGGCAGATGTAGTACCTTTGAAAAGGTATGAGCAAATACGACGATTCATTCATTTTACTGATAACAATTTTGAAACTACTGACAGATATTTTAAAATTAGACCTGTAATGGAGAAGATACGCCAAAATTGTCTCGCTCATGAAGATGAAAATAAGTTTAGTATCGATGAGATGATGATTGCGTACAAAGGCCACAAGGCCGGAAAAAGGCGCCAATATATGAAGGATAAGCCTACAAAATGGGGATTTAAAAACTATGTCCGGGCAGGTACATCTGGTATGATTTACGATTTCGTTATGTACGGAGGGGAAGATACCTTCAGAAACCATACCTTTTCAGAGAAAGAACAATCGCTAGGTTTTGGGGGTCAGGTTGTGATTGCCCTCTCTAAATCTATAAAACAAAAGCCAGCCATGGTGTACTTCGATAATTTTTTTTCATCGCCAGAATTAGTATATTTGCTACGCCAAGATTACGGCTTATTTTCTTTAGGGACGATCCGAAAAACCGTCTGAGAGGAGCAGACCGTAAATTGATAGACGAAAAGACTCTGAAGAAAAAGAAACGAGGAATCTATAGTCGGGTTGTCTGCAATAAAAATAAACTATCCGTAGTAAGGTGGAATGATAATAAATGCGTCACTCTAATAAGTTCATACACAGATGTTGAGCCGATACATAAAGTGAAGAGATATTGCAAAGATGCTAAGAGTAAAATAAATGTCGATTATCCTAATATAGTGAAGGACTACAATCAAAATATGGGTGGGGTGAACTTGGCAGATATGCTGATATCGTTGTATAAAACACCATTTCGTACTAGACGCTGGTATATTGCGATATTTTCACAACTCATTGATATTTGTATCAATAATGCATGGATCTTATATAGAAAAGATATAGCACGCACAACAGCTTCCTCTATTGCTACTTCATCTGGTCCTGTCCAAATACGGGAAATGAGGCTTAAAGATTTTAGATTTGAAATTTATAATGGATTGCTTAAAACTGATAGAATTACCACCCAGCACTGAAAATGGTAGCATCCGCCACCCTTGCAAACCTAGGCCAGTTGCGGACTCGCGATTTGACCAGGTGGGTCACTTTCCCTCTACGAAAGAAGAAGGTCGATGCATATATTGTAATAAAAAAAACAACTGTATATTGTCTGAAATGTAATACTCGTATGTGTTTTGTAACAGGGAAATCTCCACGCAACTGTTTCGTAAATTTCCATGTCAAGCTATTTTTTTAATTTTTCACTTATAATTATATATAATATTAATTTCCAAATTTTATTGTTTATTTTCATTCCCCTATTGGTAAAGTCCGTCCCAGCGGTCAAGTCATTTTAATAGTAAATTACCGCTATTTCGTCGCAGTCCGCTGTGACGGACCCCCCATTTCTCAAAAATGGTAAGAGTTATATTTTTTCTGCAATTTTTTCAGGGGTCTATTTTGCTACAAAAACGTATAATTAACATAATATTTTAATATAAGAATATTTAAATCTTCGTCGAAACAAGGGTTAATACTAATTGCGATGCGAAATTATTGCGAAGGTAAAGGGCAAATCCGAACCACAGGGCGTACGTATGAGCCAGAGGCGGTCCGAACTTATACCTCATATAAGTATTTACAGTTATTAACTAATGATACCTAGCTACATAGTAATAATATTTTATTTATTTGATCATCTTAACTTAAAAACATAAACATACCATCACGCCTGTATTCCCCGAAGGGTTAGGCAGAGGCGTACTTAATGTACACCCACAGTTAGCCGGTATGTTTAGGTCCCATGATATAGGGGGCGAACCTATAGCCATTAATCGGGCACAAATCCAGACTCCGAGCTGCTACTGGGAATTTCATAGAAAAACCCAATAAAACTTTGCTCGACCTGGGGATCGAACCCAGGACATCTAGTGTAGCAGTCGCGCTTGGGACCACTAGACTAATGAGGCAGTCTAACTTAAAAACATTGTGATTATTGTAATTAAGGCGCTGTGCATAGTCAACTTTTAGGTATTTGAGGGGGTGAAGCAGATGAAGTGGGGCACGCGTAGTCCCGCCTACTGCGGGGCGCACCGGGCGAATGTCAACGATGCGCGACGTTCTTTAAGGCGCTGTGCATAGTCAACATTTAGGTATTTGAGAGGGTGAAGCAGATGAAGTGGGGCACGCGTAGTCCCGCCTACTGCGGGGCGCACCGGGCGAACGTCAACCATGCGCGACGTTCTTTAAATACAGAAACATAATTTCGCAACATTGCTTAAGTGCACGTTTGGCTTAGCGCGCCGCTGTCCCGCTTGAAATCGCGCTTCCACGAGTTCGAATCTCAATAGATACTATGAGTTTTTTTTATTTTTAAAAATGTACACACTTGTTTTCTTATTTTTTTAAATAATTAATTAATAATTGTTATTTAAAAAAAAAAGAATATAGAGAAACTTAACAGATTCATCAGACGAATAATAAATAATTCATAAATAAAATGGCTTGGGCGTAGAATGGTCAATTCTAGAAATGGCCTATTCTCAAAACGGCAATTGTCAAAATTGCGAAAAATTAATATAAACAGACATTTTTATTCCCGTATATATTTTTCTTCAGAGTAGTATAAAAAACAGTCACCAAACTTGATGGTTTATTCTGAAGAAAAATAATACAGATACAGGTGTTACAAAAGACTGTAGTTATACCAAAGGAGGTCATTGTACTCACCACTATGAACATCTTTACTATGGCGCCTGCCCTAAAATCGCTAAAAAATATTTTTTCTCGTCTAACCTTTTCGCAAAACCATACATGCCAAAAAAAACTATGCCTTTTTGAGAATTTGGCATTCTGCGTCTAAACCATACGATGAACTAGTAACTAGTAAAGAAACGAGATCATTGCGAGTTGAATGAGGAATTACTCAAAATTACTGTATAGTAAGTTGTATTTTTTGAATTGACCATTTTGAGATTCGAATGCAAATTTCAATTTATTCAATTTATATTGTGATCATTTTGAGAATTCGTCATTTTGTGCCTAAGCACAGTGGTATGTTATACATACATACCTACTAAAGTTTATAATTTACAAATTAATATAAAATAAAATAGGTATGTGCAAAGACAACAATTATGACGATAATATTTATTGTGACAAGCGATGATTTAGCAAGTACACACAATGACGACGCTAACGTGGCCGCCGTTACAGGAATTACTTCTGCCGGTATTGGTTATTCGCAATTTTAAGAAATTACAGCATGTATCGACATACCCATATTTACGAAAACCACATATGCTCAAGATCCCAGATAAACGATTTGATTTGATTTGATCCAAACATCATTTATGAAAAATGGGAATCAACATCTGACGAATCCTGTGGCAGCAGTAGCAGGTTTTAAGAACGCATAGCTGCTGTTGTCATGGATTTTTTGCTGATGATGAATTTGGGTACGTCCATACATGCTGTAATTTCTTCGAATTACGAATAATTCTCCAGTGGACTCGGGTGAGATTAAAAAAATAATCCTATCCATTAAATCAAATGCTGTGGGTTGTGACAACATCAGTCGGAATATGATCACCACAGTTTTGGACCACCTACTCCCTGCAATTTCTCACATTGTAAATGCTTCACTTGAATCGAGTTCTTTTCCGTCTGCGTGGTGCAAAGCACATGTTTTGCCTCTACCTAAGATTCCTAACCCTTCTCTCCCCAGTCATTTTCGGCCAATTTCTATTCTTCCTTTCCTGTCCAAGGTTCTGGAGGCCTGTGTCCACAATCAATTCTCTCGCTTCATTTATGCAAATACACTCCTAAGTCCCTATCAATCTGGGTTTAGACCAGGTCACAGTACTGTGTCTGCACTCCTTAAGGTGACTGGCGATATTCGGGCAGGCATGGAAGACACTAAGGTTACTGTATTGGTACTGGTTGACTTTTCCAATGCTTTTAATACCGTCAGTCACGATATCCTTTTTTTTATTTTATTTTATTTTGTTTGGAATAACAAACAATTACATAATAGAAAATACAAAAAAGATTCTTAAAACTAACAATTATGTAATCAACGGCGTTATTCACAGAATACATATAAAGAATTAACACGCGCAAAAATTTTAACAGTAAGAGTATGCAACCAAATTTAAAATTAAACTAAGAATAGCCTAAAAGTAGCTTGACAACAAATGAAGTACCAATGTTATACTCAAGATTTATTTTCAAGAATACCTATGACCAATTATAGAAAAGAAAAAGAAAAGAAAATTGAAAGTACAGTCATCGTTCCAAAAAATTTGATTAAGGTATGGTTAGAGCGCTTTTGTCCATCCTTTCCCATTTCATGATCTCTCCTGAAGTGCTGGAATGGTTCTCATCATACCTTCGAGATCGCCAGCAGTCAGTCCACATTGAGGAGTCTTTCTCAACTTGGTGCAAGCTGGAAACTGGCGTTCCCCAAGGCGGAATATTATTTCCACTGCTTTTTTCAATTTTCATAAATTTTATTACCCAAAAGCTTCAGTGTGCGTATCATCTATATGCCGATGACCTACAGATTTACTCTCAATCTAGAATAGAAGATTTATCCGTCGCGATTGAAGCAGTGAACCACGATCTTGAGTCAATCAGGGACTGGGCTGATAGATTTGGTTTGGCAGTAAATCCCAATAAATGCCAGGCTATCATTTTGGGCAGCCATCGCAATATCTGCAAGTTGAGCAATATAAATATTTTACCAATAGTCTTCAATGACATAGCCATACCTGTGACTTCCAGCGTCAAAGATCTCGGCTTGAGTTTTGATCCTACATTGAGTTGGCGATCCCAAGTCTCAAGTGTAAGTCAAAAAGTTACAGGTACCCTGCGATCTCTCTACCGCCTCAAAAATTTTCTTCCAGCGCACATTAAAGCAATGCTTGTCGAAACCTTAATTTTCCCCATAATCGACTATGGTGATGTTTGCTACTTTGACCTGAATGCAGATCTGCTCAATAAATTGGACCGCCTTCTCAATAATTGCATTCGATTCGTTTTTAATCTCCGTAAATATGACCATGTCTCAGAATATCGAATAAAATTGAAATGGTTGCCCATTCGCCAACGAAGAAATTTGAGGGCGCTGACTACTCTTTATTCTATACTTTTTTCTCCTAATTCTCCATCGTACTTATCATCTCATTTTCAGTATATTACTTCCTTCCACAATAAACATCTTTGTTCAACTAATAATCGTCTTCTTCGATGTCCTTCTCACCACTCTGACTTTATACATTCTACCTTCTTCGTCCAATCAATACTGTTATGGAATGCTCTCCCCCTTGAAATCAGAATGATAAACAGCCGGCAATCGTTTAAAACTTGTGTGCGCAAATACTTGCTGGATAAAACGCTGTTAGATTCATCTCGACACTGACTTTTCTTTTTATATCTATTATGTATTGTATATATGTATAGTATATATGTATTGTATTTTATGTTATTTTATATTGTATATATATAAATATATATAAAATAAATATTTATGTAATGTATATAGTAATTGTGTAAGTTTATAGTTTTGGTAAGTCTTCAAGTCACACATTTCACTTCTACTCTTTTAGTGCATCTACCATGATCGTCTCTGCACCACCCTAAGGTCGTCTGGTAGAAAATGCCTAAGGCATTAAGACCGCCTTTGTACACTTCTGTACATGAAGCATAAATAAATAAATAAATAACCAATACCAGCAGAAGTAATTCCTGTAACAGCAGCCACGTTAGCGTTGACATTGTGTGTACTTGCTAAATCTTTGCTTGTCACAATAAAATCGTCTTTGCACATATTGCATCTAAAATTGAATCCGGAGATCAAGCCAATCCTTTATTCTGCTATGAGTAACAGCTGTGAGAAGTTACAATCGAATAAAGAACTATGGCTACATATAGTTTGCAACTGCTGATAAAATGCATTATGTCAACGACTCCTCGACTATGAACTGGTGAGTATGTATTATTGTCTTGAAATTCTGTTGACGGTTCAACGAATAGCACATCGTTATTGATTTCTCTGAAATAAAAATTTCTTCATTTTTTGTTTTGTTATAAACAAAAAACAACAAAGTAATTCTAAATCACAGTAATTACGCGATGTGTACAAATACAATGGATATATGACTGGGTGGACAGACAGATAGGTGGTTGTCACGCGATCTCTTTGGAGGATAACTCTTCGGAATCGTCAGCTCCATGATTGACTGACGACCTTCGCCCATCTGTCGATACTTGCTACACATAATTTGATTACAAAGGTTGGAAGTGATTTTCCCAGGGTTTTCGTGTTCAGAATGTAAAATTGAAGCAAATAAGTTTTTAAATTTTGACATACTTACATGATTGTTTATATCAAAAAAAGTTAAAAGCAAATAGCTCTATAGGTCCAGACTACATCCCCCCTGGTCTCCTCAAAATGTCAAAAGAGTATATTTCGGAACCTCTCTGTCATATTCTTAATGTAGCTATAAGCACTGGCAATTACCCCTCACAATGGAAACTTTCAAGAGTCACGCCTATACCTAAATCCTCGAAAAAAACTGATATCGAAGAATACCGACCCATCGCGATTCTCTCATCTCCTGCGAAGGTCTTCGAGAGCATTTTGCATAAGCATATCAACGATCAAATTAGCGCCTACTTATGTAACGAGCAGCACGGCTTTAGGTCCAAGAGATCTGTGAACACTAACCTCATAACTCTTGTTGACTTCATTTCCACCCAGCTAGATCTCAGACTCCAAGTTGACGTCCTCTACTTCGATTTCCGGAAGGCGTTTGATAGGGTCAATAATGACATTTTGCTGGCGAAACTCTGTGCTATAGGTTTTGCCCCTGGACTTCTCAATCTGATCACGGACTATCTACGAGACCGTCAGCAATTTGTCAAATTGGGTATCTTTAAATCTAGACCCTATCACACGCGTTCCGGGGTAAGTCAGGGTTCCATTCTTGGGCCTCTACTATTCATTATTATGTTCAATGACATTCCTACAGTAGTCAGCCACGCACGATGCTTACTTTATACAGATGACCTAAAGCTGTATGCAGCAATTAAAAACGAGGAGGACTGCTTGGCACTCCAGCGCGACATCGAGGCGGTGTATAAATGGAGCGTTGATAACAAACTTGAATTCAACCCCACTAAGTGTAATGCTATGACCTTTAGCCGAGCGCGGCACCCAGTTGTTTTCGTTTATAAGTTAAATAACGAAACTATACCTAAATCGTCGACCATGAAGGACTTGGGTGTTACATTCGACCGGGGGTTAACATTCCATGATCACATGGTCGCGGTTGCCAAGGAGTCCTATATTAGACTAGGTTTTGTCCTCAGAAACGCACGTGACTTCCAAAATACCAGTGTCATTCGAATCATTTATAATGCGCTGGTACGTAGTAAGTTGGAAACCAGTGGGTCTATCTGGAGTCCCCTTGAGAAAAGAAAAATTTCAGTACTCGAAAAAGTACAGAAGGCATACCTTAGATATCTTTACAAGAGGGTCTATGGATACCCATATCTTTACCCCACCAAGTTTCTCCTGGGTTGTCTCGATTACAATTCCCTAGAAACCAGAAGGAACCGTGACCAAATTGTCACGGTGTGCAAAATCCTACGTGGAAAAATTGATTCACCTGATTTGTTTAATGAACTGTGTCAACTCTTTACCCCTAATAACTATCTAAGAGGCAGGAAACATAAACTGCTTGCAGTGCCAACTTGCCGTACTCTAACCCGAGCAAAGTCCCCAATACCGCGAACACTCTCTGCACTCAACGATCTCCTGAACTCGTGCCCAGATATTGATTTGTTTGAGGATGGATGGGTGAGGCTATTGACGGTATCCTTGAAGTTGTGCGAGAGGGATCTATGATCGACTTCAATTTGGTGCGAATCTGTGATATGTTTTAGATTATTGGAATTATTTAGTATATTACACCATCGTTCTATGAATGAAAAGCCAAATGAAGCTCATAATGTAGTAGTTCTGAAATTTGTTTAGTTAATCAAGAAATTACAATTCTATTTAATTAGTGTAATTGGTCTATGACCGTTGTAGTTAAATAAATAAATAAATAATAAATAAATCATGTGATTTTTTGAGAAAATGATGAATATCCACAATGCCCCTATTATGCATTTAGCATTTAGAAAATTTGCCACTTTATCGATTTATATTGTGGCCACTTTACAAATTCGTCATTGTGCTATAGTCTAAACTATGGTCATTTCGTCGTCGAAGTTGTTCATAATAATGTCATTATGAACAACTTTCACTATAACTCCAACCCTAAAATCGCGAAAAATAATCTGCCGAAAAAGCTCATTCACCCGCGACTCTTTTTTTTTAAAGAAAAAAAGACTAAATGACCATAGTTTGTTGATTGGCACCACAGTAAAAGTTGTTCATAATGATGAGTGATGACTGTAATGACCCCTTTTCGTATTTCTGCACTCTTTTGTAAGACTGCAAATAATTTGAATATTATAAACTTTAGTAGGTATGTATGTATCACTTAGCAGTGGGTTTCGATGCAATATGACGAGTTCTCAAAATGGCCGTAATATAAATTTAATTAATTTAATTGGCATACGAGTATCAAAATGGTAAATTGTAAAAATGACAAATTTTCTAATATAAATATGACAGTGACAAATTTTCATTTGTCATAATTGCCATTTAGAAATTGAGTAATATCAACAATGTACATTCTGATGCACATTGTTGATATTCCTCATTCAACTCACAATGATCTCCTTTCGCATTACTCACATTACCTACAATATTTTGTAACACCATATATAAGCATACTCGTGAAAAGTTTTCTCCGATGGTTCATCTACTGACGGATAGATCACCAGACGATTCTTTTTACTATAGAATGCAAAAAAAAACGATTCAGGAAATTTAAAAAAAAACTCAGTAAAAGCTTATAAAAAAAGACAATTAATAGGAAGTTAAATAATAATTATTGAAAATTTATTTCAAACAAGAAGATAACAAAAGTAAATAATAATAAAAAAAAAACAATTATATGCTACAAATAAGAAAATCAACAAAAAGTGAAAAACTATTGCGGGGTTTGAACCCAAGACCAGTGCATATCTGTTCAATACACGATACCGCTAGACCAATCGAGTTATAGATTCATCCATCGAATTTACGAATCTATAGATAATCTATTTGTATGTACTTACTTTACAATTTCTATCATGAGTTTTTGTTTCATCGAATAAAAATGAATATTATTATTATTATTGTAATAAAATAAATAGCTTTTAAAACGACCAGACATAAAATTATTTCTGAGCGGCGGGCGGAACAAAGTGACATAGGTCCATCAGGCAGCGCGCCTCAGCGCTCACTGTCGCTTACCGTAGAAATGAAAGAGAAGAAAAAAGACTCCACGATGCCGCGATGTTTCGTTCGACTCGTGCGAGTTATTTATCATGATATTTATTAATTATTAAACATATAGTATTTCAATCAAAAAATAAAAACAACAGTTCCCTTTATTTTTATATATTACGTCACTGTTATAAATTTGATCAAGATTTGTTAATAAATAATACAGTTACAACTGCTAGAAATTTAATTTTAATGGTTATTTTATGATTTTTTTTTATCGAGAAAATTTAACGAAAACGTGTTTTGAAAACAAAGGTTCCCTCGTAAATATGTTCAAGATTAACATATATTTTTATTGCTGTGTTAAAATGTATACTTTTTGCTAAAAAATTGTTTTAAGATGCCTATTTTGACTAGTCACAGCGCCTTAAATACAAAAACATAATTTCGCGACATCGGTTAAGTGCACGTTTGGCTTAGCGCGCCGCTGTCCGGCTTGAAATCGCGCTTCCACGAGTTCGAATCTCAATAGATATTGTGTATTTTTTTTTATTTTAAAAAATGTACACACTTGTTTTGTTATTTTTTAAATAATAATAATTAATTAATAATTGTTATTTAAAAGAAAAGAATATCGAGAAACAACAGATTCATCAGACGAATAATAAATAATTCATAAATAAAATAGCTTGGGCGTAGAATGGTCAATTCTAGAAATGGCCTATTCTCAAAACGGCAATTGTCAAAATTGCGAAAAGTTTATATAAACAGACATTTTTATTCCCGTATATATTTTTGTTCAGAGTAGTATAAATAAAACACCTACCATCTCCGTGGCTAACTGATGAAATCAGAAGCATAATGGCCAAAAAAGTGGTAGCTAAGTCCAAACATAAATGTAAACCTAGTGCTTCGAACTTGGAGAGGTATGTAAGTATACGAAATCACTGCAATAAGGTGTGTAGGAATGCACAACGCCAACACATTCACAAGTCGGTTGAAAATGGAGATCCAGCGAAAGTTTGGAAATTTCTAAGATCAATGGGAATCGGAAAATCACGTCAAGATACAATTCCTAACAATTTAGATATTAATTTACTGAATCAACACTTCTCTGCTTCGTCCTGCTTTGACAGTACAATCAAAGCTAAAACTCTGCATGATCTTTCTACTCTTCCGACTCCCGATTACTCTCCGTTCGTCTTTAATCAATTCTCTGCTTGTGATGTTAAGAAATGCATTTTATCTATAACTTCTAATGCAGTTGGAAGTGACTCGGTCAGCCGTAATATGATCCTTCCTATTCTCGACGAAATCCTTCCCGTTATCTGTCACATCCTAAATCATTCGATATCCAGTGGCATCTTTCCAAATGCTTGGAAAGATGCACAAATTACTCCATTACCAAAAAAATCCAATCCTGCGTCCTTTTCAGAGTATCGTCCGATCTCCATATTGCCATTCTTATCCAAAGTCCTTGAACGTCTTATTCACAAACAACTTAACTCATTCCTCTGTAAGAATAGACTTCTCAATCCTTACCAATCCGGTTTCCGTCCTGGTCACAGCACAGTCACAGCTTTGGTTAATATTACGGATGACATAAGGCTAGGCATGGAAAATGGGAAGTTATCGGTATTGGCACTACTAGATTTTAGTAATGCTTTCAATGCCGTTGATTTCGACATTTTGCTTGCTATACTGAGCTCTCTTAACATATCTCCAACGGTAATTGATTGGTTTCGTAGTTACCTGACTGGCCGCCGGCAGCGTATTCGCATTGAAGATACGTTCTCTTCATGGTGTGATACGGTAGCTGGCGTGCCTCAGGGTGGCGTCTTATCCCCGTTACTCTTCGCAATATTTATTAATTCAATTTCTAATGATCTTCTCTCGTCCTACCACCTATATGCAGATGATCTTCAGATTTATTCGCAAGCTCCATTGGAACAATTGACGGACGCCATTGATAACATTAATAAAGATCTCACTAAAATATCAGTGTGGAGCAAACGCTATGGACTTAGAGTCAACCCGTTTAAGACCCAGATTATTGTTATTGGTAGCTCACGAATGGTTTCAAAAATTGACTGGTTCCATCTCCCGCAATTTATTTTTGAAGGTATCCAAATACCCGTGAGTGAAAATGTTAAGAACTTGGGGATTATCATGGACAAAACGATGTCATGGGGTCCGCAACTGAAGGAAACTAGTCGTCGGATGTTTGCGTCATCAGGGTCCCTGAGACGATTGCGCAACTTTCTTCCGACTGCCACTAAGATTGCGCTTGCACAATCTGTTCTCCTGCCTGTACTTGACTATGCCGATTCCAGCTATCTTGATCTGACCGAGGACCAACTTAATAAACTTGAGCGTCTCCAGAATGTTTGTATTAGATTCATATTTGGTTTACGCAAATATGATCATGTGTCAGAATTTCGTGCTAAGCTCAAGTGGCTCCCAATACGCCTTCGTCGGAATGCTCACATTCTTTCATTACTATATAGTATTCTATTCAATCCAACAACACCAGACTACCTTAAAGCACGATTTGATTTCGTCTGTGATACACATTTGCGATCCTTACGGTCATCGGAGAACTTAAAGCTTAAAATGCCTATGCATACCACAAAATTTTTTGACCATTCTTTCACGGTTCAGGCTACACGTCTATGGAATGCACTGCCGGTGTCCATTAGACGTGCACAAACATTAGACTCTTTTAAAAAACTGGTGAAACAACACTACTTGACTCCTTCTGCGTAATTGTATTCTGTTTTATTGCTTAGTTGTGGAGTATCTATCATAGCTATATTTAAATATATATAAAATATATATCTATATATATATACATATATAATTTATATATCTACTCTTATATTTATGCTTGAGTATATATTATGTTACAATATTTAGGTATATTTATATCTATTTATAGTTAGTAAATAAACTATTCTTATTAAACTTATTTATTGCGTACACTTTCGACCACCCGTTATCTGTTTCTTCTCGCTTTTTGTCCATCCAATGGTTGTCTGTAAGAAATTGCTTTTAGCGATAAGACCGCCAATTGTACTTTTAAAGATGTATATTCTCTGTTTTCTGACCTGTCCTTTTGGTGTACAATAAAGAATACTCTATCTATCTATCTATCTATAAAAAACAGTCGCCAAGCTTGATGGTTTATTCTGAAGAAAAATAATATAGATACAGGATGTTACAAAAGAGTGTAGTTATACCAAAGAAGGTCATTGTACTCACCACTATGAACATCACTAAAAAACATATTTTCTCTTCTAAATAACCTTTTCGCAAAACCATACATGCCAAAAAAAAAACTATGCCGTTTTGAGAATTTGGCATTCTACATCTAAACCATACGATGAACAGGTGAACGAACCGGAAGACTACATTAAATTTAAACAAGCTAATTATTTTTATTATTTGCGACGTCGACGAGCGTTAGCTTGGCTTAGTCGTCGTTTCGCACGAAATCGGTTCGCACGAATCGTGCGAAACGTCACTTTTTAAAAACTGATTATTTAGTAGGTATTTATTTACCACTTCATAAATAAATAGTAGGCTATTCGCATGAATTATATTACACGAATTAAAACAAAACAAGTACAGTCGCAAACATACATTATGGCATTAAAAAAAATAAAAATTAATAAACCACAAGTCAGATTCTATATATTAGGTACCTATAGATATTTGAAATGCATAATAAGTTGTCAAATTATTGCACACACCTGAATTAGATCGGAAAGCATAATATCGTTATTGCTTGTTGTCTCACTCACTCTAGGCCAACGACAATAAACGAACGACATCAAACACCGCAAACACGCGTGTAACAACGATTTTTTATATGTTGTAATGTGTAATAAAAAAACATTGTGCTGAATAATGCTGGTATGATTTTCATTAAAAAATGTTAAAATATGTGAATTTACGATTTTAGATGTAGGTATAATATAGCTTCAAATAAACCTACACTGAATAAATAAACATACTCTCACGTTATTTCGAAAACTGCGAAAATTTTAGGCATTTGCTTCAGTTTTTTTCTAAACATAGTTACAAACTATCACATTTTTGGGGACTGAGTCGCCCTAGTCCGTGGGAAGGTACCCTGTCACCGACACCCCATACATGGTCCCCGGGTGGTGCTAATCAGGCGACAACATACTGATGGTAGGCCTCGGCCGTGGTTAGTGACCACCAACCGGACGAAGACCGATGTCTGGTGACGCCGTCAGGAAAAACTGGTTGAAATAGTTGCACCAGTGCTGTCAGACCGACTTCTGCCATACGCCAACACGACGCATCGGGTAGCTAATCGCGGAGGGTAGCGGGATCCGAGGCACGGTGCACCGCTGGCCGACCGCAGTTAGTAGGGGGCCCAAGTAGTGAGTTAGCCACTCACGAAAGGCTACCCCGCGAAAAATCCTGGGATGCGCCATTGTGCCGGATGAAAGGGCCTAATGGACATCTCCGGGGGGGCTCGGGCGTCCCCGCAGTCTGCAGACTAGCTCCCCACGGATGTGGCATCGCGACGTACTGGCAACTGGTAAGCAGCATGGAGCCTCATTCTACTGCAGTTTTCCCTACGATTCACGCCAACAATAAATGAAGTCCAACAGGCCCTTTGCTTAAAAGTGCACCTCACAAATATTAGAGACCTGCACTCCAATATCCAGTCTGTCCATTACCACCTTGAGACAGAAAAACCCGCACTCTTGTTCGTGACGGAGACTCAGATCGACGTTCCATCTGACGTAGCGGACCTATCATACTTAGGGTACACCCTGGAGCACAGATTTAAACCCCATGCATACAGGCATACAGGCATACTCCGGGTATGCCTGTATGCCCGTGGCGACATTTTTTATCGTCGTCTTCGTAACCTCGAGGACCCCGGATTTTCTGTGCTTTGGGTACACAGGAATAGAGACAATTCTTTATGCCTGTGTCTACCAGTGACACAGTAGAGACACCGCTCACCGCTTATTTAAATGAGGCGGCGGATGCGGCTCAACTAAAGTACCCCTCCGCACAATTGGTGTTACTGGTGGACTTTAACGGCCACCATAGGGAGTGGTCGAAACATAACGGGACAGTGACCATGCTGGGTTGGAGACGCGAAAGCTCGCTTTAACGTTAGATAGACCCAGCTGGTCCAAGGTGCAACGCGGGATTTATGGTGGACATTCGGAAAACCCGAACGAAACGTTTTAAGTCCACTTTTATCATGCGTTCCGCTGATCTTCCCCGATAGATATAATCTGAATGTCTTTAAATCACGAGTGGATCGGTTTCTTCTAGGCAAGTGCACACCATCGTAGATCGCAGTATCGCTTAACATCAGGCGAACTGGTGGTCAAGCGTAAACCTATCACGAATAAAAAAAAAAACTAAGACATATTATTGTAATTCGTGTAATATAATTCGTGCGAATAGCCCACTACTTATTTATGAAGTGGTCGATTGGCACGAAAATCAAAACACTTTGTGCGAATCGCCACGTACTAAATAATCAATTTTGAAGTGTCGTTTCGCACGAACCGTGCGAACCGCATTCCTGCGAAACAACTACTAAGCCAAAATCTTAAGATATAAATTGTAGAAAGATACTCAAGTCACAATTATTCTTCAATAGTCAGCAGATGAACCATCGGAGAAAACTTTTCATGAGTAAGTTTATACATGATGTTACAGAATATTGTAGGTTAATTAACTAGTAAAGAAACGAGATCATTGCGAGTTGAATGAGGAATTACTCAAATTTACTCTATAGTAATTTGTATTTTTTTAATTGACCATTTTGAGATTCGAATGCAAATTTCAATTTATTCAATTGATATTGTGATCATTTTGAGAATTCGTCATTTTGTGCCTAAGCACAGTGGTATGTTATACATACATACCTGCTAAAGTTTATAATTTACAAATTAATATAAAATAAAATAGGTATGTGCAAAGACGACAATTATGACGATAATATTTATTGTGAAAAGCGATGATTTAGCAAGTACATACAATGACAACGCTAACGTGGCCGCCGTTACAGGAATTACTTCTGCCGGTATTGGTTATTCGGAATTTTAAGAAATTACAGCATGTATGGACGTACCCAAATTCATCAGCAAAAAATCCATGACAACAGCAAAAAAAATCGTTATTGTGCTATAGTCTAAACGATGGTCATTTCGTTGTCGAAGTTGTTCATAATAATGTCATTATGAACAACTGTCACTATGGCTCCGACCCTAAAATCGCGAAAAATAATCTGCCGAAAAAGCTCATTCACCCGCGACTAAATGACCTCTTTTTTTAAAAAAAATACTAAATGACCATAGTAAAAGTTGTTCATAATGATGAGTGATGACTGTAATGACCCCTTTTCGTATTTCTACACTCTTTTGTAAGACTGCAAATAATTTGAATGTTTTAAACTTTAGTAGGTATGTATGTATCTCTTAGCACTGGGTTTCGGTACAAAATGACGAATTCTCAAAATGGCCGTAATATAAATTTAATTAATTAAAATTGGTATACGAGTATCAAAATAGTAAATTGTAAAAATGAATTTTTTTTTTAATATAAATATGACAGTGACAAATTTTCATTTGTCATTGTCATTTATAAATTGAGTAATATCAACAATGTACATTCTGATGCACATTGTTGATATTCCTCATTCAACTCACAATGATGTCCTTTCGCATTACTGGTTACTACCTACAATATTTTGTAACACCATATATAAGCTTACTCGTAAAAAGTTTTCTCCGATTGTTCATCTACTGACGGATAGATCGCCAGACGTTTCTTTTTACTATAAAATGCTTATAAAAAGATTCAGATTTAAAAAAAAAAAACTCAAACAAGAAGATAACAAAAGTAAATAATAATTTAAAAAAGCAATTATATGCTAAAAATAAGAAAATCAACAAAAAGAGAAAAAATATTGCGGGGTTTGAACCCAAGACCAGTGCATATCTGTTCAATACACGATACCGCTAGACCAATCGAGTTATAGATCCACACACCGAATTTACGAATCTATAGATAATCTATTTGTATGTACTTACTTTACAACTTCAATCATGAGTTTTTGTTTCATCGAATAAAAATTAAAATTATTATTATTATTGTAATAAAATAACAGCTTTCAAAACGACCAGATATAAAATTATTTCTGAGCGGCGGGCGGAACAAAGTGACATAGGTCCATCAACAGGCAGCGCGCCTCAGCGCTCACTGTCGCTTACCGTAGAAATGAAAGAGAAGAAAAAAGACGCCACGATGGCGCGATGTTTCGTTCGACTCTTGCGAGTTATTTATCATGATATTTATTAATTATTAAAAATATAGTATTTCAATCAAAAAACAAAAACAACAGTTCCCTTTATTATTATATATAACGGGGAAAATGCGGGGAGGGGGTTACTATTATTACGTGTCTCGTAATCAGAAGTGATAGCCAATCATTACTTTAGTGGGCGACAGTGGGTCATGTTGGTTCAAACATTAAAACACACATTTAGAAGTCATTAAATCTCTCATTTAATCAGACTTCTTGTAGTACTTTTCTTACGTCAATATTACAACCCAGCAAACCCCCAAAACGCCAGCGTGGCTTCACTAGTGCTATTTCCTACTGGGAGAAGAAGCCACAAGAAACTCCCAAGCACGTCCGTTACGATTATTAAAGTGACTTTCAAACGTTAACGTATAACGTTAACGTTATACGTTAACAATAACTATGTAGGTAGAATTACAAAGGAACGCGTGACGGTTCCACGACGTGCGCACAAGTCGACCACCAGATGTGTCGTGTGACTCCGCAGCTCGACTTCGCCGTCGCAGTGTTTGCCCCTTCCAATTGTCACGCCTTTGATACCATTTAGTGCCACCAGGTGGCGCTAGCGTCTCGATTAGTCAACAGACAGTCCGTAATCATTCTCTCTCCGACACGGCCATTCTGACAAGACACGTCCTCGTGTGTTAATCTGTAACAAAAACTCAACAAAGTACTTGTCCGACTCGGCCAATCCTGACCTCGTCTTGACTTTAAAGCAAGGTAACTTTAACAGGAGACTACAGCTCGGTACATCATGGTAGCTCAAGAACCAAGATACCATTCAACATCACATCACATCGTCACCAGCTAGTTCCAAAAGAAACTACTGTTAAGCATTTCACTATGCTTATCTTAGACTAACTTTAACGAACAAAGTCACAGATTACATGATTATAGCTCTTAATAAAATAACACTTGGTTTTCAGAGTAACACTGAAATGACTCAAAATCTCAATCAACAAACAAAACTCGTACTCTGACCTTCATCGGGTCTTCATCACACTTATAACCTCCATCCGGTCATAAGCATCATACCAAACGACCTCTATCCGGTCTTCAACACACTTATAACCTCCATCCGGTCATAAGCATCATACCAAACGACCTCCATCCGGTCTTCAACACACTTATAACCTCCATCCGGTCATAAGCATCATACCAAACAACCTCCATCCGGTCTTCAACACGTAACCCCCATCAGGTTACTAACACAACAGGCAACCTCTATCCGGTCACCTCCACACGTAACCTCCATCAAAATAATCCTTAACTAAGTTTGTTCATCATGTTATTTCATTAATTTGTCCTAACACGTTACAGAAACGCACGTCGTTACTGTTATCGTCATCATGAGGCCCTGTTATCAAGGCTTCGTACACAGTGCTTCCTGCACAACGTCACTTATTGGAAAAGGTCCGTTAAACAAGTTACAACATAGTAATTAAAAAAAAACTAAAAATAAGCAATGCATACCCAACTCTTAAAACTTTTTTTTTTTTTTAATCTGCACCAACACTAGCCAGAATCGCACCAACGATTCTTTACGTATCTGCCGCCACATATGCTACAACACATGAGGGGCTCTGTGCACCAACACAGAAATCGCACCAACGATTCCTTCTAGACCCATCGCCACATGTTACTCATGAGGTGCGGTCTTAAGTTTTAAGTTTGAGCATACAAGCCATCTTTAATCAGATTTGGTCTCACTACCAATCATCAACTATGACATCTAATTCTCGAGGAACTTGGTGATCGGGGATCTTCCTCACAGTGACCCAAAAGTGGTCTTAGACCCAGACATCATATATCTAGCAGAGCTTTGTGCCCTGAACGACTCATAGAATCGCAGTTACAACTACGACTAGACTGTACAGGTTAATCTTAGTCATTGTCACCAGACAATACCAGGATAAACTGCAACTTATCATTGTAACAACATTAAAAACATGTTTGCTACGAGAGCATTCAGATCCAGAATTATAAGGAAAACAATACAGCTCACCATTCTGTTCCTATGTGTCCGGCGATGGTGCTGGCTGTTCACTCTGTGCCGCGTCGCGTTATGGCGATAACCAACTTGATAGCATGTCCACACTTTGCATACAGACTCGTTTATTTATCTGAAATAACAAAATATCTGCGCAGCATCATTTACGTTCGGTCATGCCTGACCTGGCATAACTTCTTTATAGAAATAACTTCTCTTTAAATGGAATCTAAGGCAGTATGCAATACTTTATATTTCGATGCCAGATGCATGACAAACATCTTTGTGATTACCCCACAATAACGACTGTTAAATATCATCATTACGTTAAACGGAAAACTATACCCATAATCATTACTACAATTTCTATCCGGCGTCTGATAGTCCTGGTGGCGTATGGTCACTAAACTAAGCGGTCGTGCTACCCTTCCTATAATCAACTCGAGAGGGCCAGATTTAGACCCTATTAACAAAGTTCATAGCCAACTGAACTTCTAATGCGTCCTACCAAGAGCGGTCATACTAGTCTCTACGGCTGTTAACATACTCGTTGATGGTACTCAATACCCTTTCGACCTGACCGTTTGCGCGACTACCTCCAATAGCTCAATCAAGTGCAAGTTAGTGTTACTAGAATCACAAAAATCTTTAAATTCCTTACTTGCGAAACATCACCCTTGATCCGCGATAATACGAGTTGGTGCGTAAAATAAAGCTACACTATCTTTTACTGCTTTGATACCGTATTTAGAATCAATATGAACCGGATGAAATAATAAAACGTACTTGGTAAAAATTGAATTGAATTAAATCGAAAACGTTTGAACACCAAAGTCAGTATGCAATTTCGTACTAACCACCAAAAATTCCAAGGTCAAGAATACTGACAGACTTTTCATCAATCACCATTACTTAATTAGACATGGAGAAATTGAGAATAAGCGAAATTTACTATCACTAGCCAAGGCCATGTACCACAGTCGTCCTAATCAACTTTAACTTTATAGCAGAAATCGTAAAAGCTTACAGAAACCTTCGAGCAAAACCTCTAGCGCCATGGCTCTCCAGCCGACCGGCAATCATATTGCCCTCACACATCCAACACATGGATCAAAACTTGGTACACATAATCCATCGAGTGGATTGCTCTTGTGCATCACCCAGTGACTACACACACTACGGTCTCTCCAGACCCTGACCTCCGCCAGAGCTAAACGCGCATCGCACACCCACAGACTGATTTCTACTGGGTTACGACTACGCAATAACCACTGGTACGGTCAAACACAATACGGCCGGTAGAACCCTTTACTCGAACTCAACTTAAGCTTGCTTATCCACTACATCCAAATCATTATCAGTATCAAGTTCGACTGGTACGTGACCTGCTGGCATCTTCCTTAACCGATCGGAGGGTATGATAAAATCTTTGAACGGGATTAATTAGCACACAATTTAATATCGGGCATACTTTCTCACTAACAAAGCTGGATTACCCAACGGTGAACATTCAATGTTATCACGGGATATGTACGACTACCCACATTTTAATGACCATGGCAACTAATCTCCATTTAGAATTGAACAACAATAAAATGTAACAACATTTTCGATGAGTAGGTACTCATTAATCATAACTTCCCATAAAATTACACTTTTACATTAAAATATCGACTTCATGAACTAACTTATTAACCAAATGTCGGTAATGAGCACTCAATACTAGAATAGTTGTGAAAATGACAACACTCACCAGATCTCGAAGTTTTCCTGATAAAGGATTCGACTGTACGCTTGTCTGTGCTACTTTATGCTTGAACCAACACTTATCCCACTTCTGATAACGGGGAAAATGCGGGGAGGGGGTTACTATTATTACGTGTCTCGTAATCAGAAGTGATAGCCAATCATTACTTTAGTGGGCGACAGTGGGTCATGTTGGTTCAAACATTAAAACACACATTTAGAAGTCATTAAATCTCTCATTTAATCAGACTTCTTGTAGTACTTTTCTTACGTCAATATTACAACCCAGCAAACCCCCAAAACGCCAGCGTGGCTTCACTAGTGCTATTTCCTACTGGGAGAAGAAGCCACAAGAAACTCCCAAGCACGTCCGTTACGATTATTAAAGTGACTTTCAAACGTTAACGTATAACGTTAACGTTATACGTTAACAATAACTATGTAGGTAGAATTACAAAGGAACGCGTGACGGTTCCACGACGTGCGCACAAGTCGACCACCAGATGTGTCGTGTGACTCCGCAGCTCGACTTCGCCGTCGCAGTGTTTGCCCCTTCCAATTGTCACGCCTTTGATACCATTTAGTGCCACCAGGTGGCGCTAGCGTCTCGATTAGTCAACAGACAGTCCGTAATCATTCTCTCTCCGACATATATTACGTCACTGTTATAAATTTCGGGTTTAAGAAAATTTATTCTCATAAAGAATTACAGGCATTCACTTACATGAGAATACAAAGACATATTTTACAAACATTTGCCGAGCGGCGTAATCAGAGGACAATTTACAATGTTAGTAACAACAAAGAAAGAAAACAAAATTATTATTTCTATACTGAGGGTAAACGTGAATATTTTTTGCAACATTAAAGTGTTATGTTCATAAATACACGGATCAAGCGTAGCTAGATGTGGTATGTTTGGTGAGCGTGGTGTAGTTTGTAGGACTCGTTTGTGTTATTTATTGATTATGTGTAGTCTTAATAACTTTTTAAAAAGTGACATGGTTTTTGCTTCTTTTATGTGTTTAGGTAACGTATTGTATATTTTGGCACCGTCGTACATTATATTATTTTTTCCGTAGTTTGTTCGAGGTTTTAGCAGTTTTATATCGTTAGCACGTCTTAACACATTTTTGGAAGATTGTTGTTTTTTATGGAAGACTATTTGTGTTTGTATGTCTTTATTCATAATTTTTCGAATCAATATGGAATTGTAATAATAGTAAGTTTGAGTTAAATTCATTATTCTAGTTTCTTTATAAATTCTTTGGGTTGATGTTAGAAAGTCATAATTAAATAGTCTTTTTATTAATTTATTTTGTGCTATCTGCAACGAAGCTAGATTTGTTGGGGCAGCTGTACCCCATATTTCTATTAAATAGTCTAAGTGTGGTTTTATTAAAGAATTATATATTGTGTATCGTATTTGGCGTGGAAAACATTTAGTGATATTTTTTAGCATACCTGTGAGATTTGTTAATTTTGTTTTTATTTTATTTAAATGTGGTTTCCATGTAAGATGGCTGTCCAGAGTTAAACCTAGGTACTTCTCTTTGTCTACTTTATTAATTACTTGATTATTTATCATTAGGGGTCTGTGTTGTAATATTTTTTTGTTTTTAGCGGAAAATATGATGTAATTAGTTTTTGTTATATTTATTGTTAAAAGATTATATTGGAACCAATCATTTAAGCGATCTAAGTCAGCTTGTGCATCTGCAATTAATGTGTCAACTGAGTGTCCGAAATAAAACAGACAAGTGTCATCAGCGTAGAGTGCGATGTCACCTTTCAGACCGATTTCATGGATACTGTTTATGTAAACAAGGAATAATAGAGGCCCTATAATTGACCCTTGTGGTATTCCAAACGTTACTTTTTTAGGTGCACTTTGAGTTTTACCAATCCTAACAATCTGGAGCCTGTTTGTTAGATAAGATTTGAAAATGTCGAATGCAACGCCTGTGACACCAATGTCATTTAACTTTTTTAACAGGAGGGTGTGGCTAATTGTATCGAACGCTTTCTTGAGATCGATAAATATGCCTAAAGATATTTGTTTTTTATCAATATTTAGTTTTATTTTTGTAACTAGATCCACTGTTGCCGAAAGTGTGTTTGATTTTGGCCTAAAACCGTATTGTTTATCATATAGGTAATTTTGTTTTGATAAATATGTCTCTAAACGATTATAAAGTACCCGTTCATAGATTTTGGAAAGCACAGGAAGTACCGAAATAGGGCGATAATTACTTGGTTCTGATTTACTCCCTGACTTATATACAGGCGTGACCTTTGCGATTTTGAGGCTGTCTGGAAAAGTTCCTTGTTCTAGGTTATTATTGATGCAATTTGTAAGCTCCTGAACTATTACAATTGCTACATTTTTCAGAGATTTCGTATTAATGCCATCTATTCCCGAGCTAGTGTTCGGATTTAGCTTGTGTATTATTTTTGTCACTTCGTTTTGTGTCGTTGGTGTAAGCTGGGTAAGTGATGATGGTATTCGAGATGTGCATGACCGTGTGTAGATATAATGATTGTCATGGTAATGTTTTGGAATCTGTTGAGCTAAAATTGATCCAACATTAGAAAAGTAATCATTGAAGCATTCACAGATATCTCCCTCGTCTGTTAGACATTGGCCCATTTTTTGAAGTTTTTTCGGTGCTGCTGTATCTTTGATTTTGTTGCTGGAGAGGCTGTTTATAAGTTTCCACATTTTCTTTGGTTTGTCTTTGCACTTGTTAAAGGACGATAGATAATATGTTCGCTTTGTTAGCTGTATTCTTTCTGAAACTGCATTTCTTTTTCTTATAAAATTTTCTCTAAGTTGTTTATCATTAGGGTTACCTTTGTGTTGTCTCCATAAAATGTTACGGTTATTTATTTCATATATTATTTCCTTATTTATCCATTCTTGTCTAGGCAAATTAAGTATTTTAGTTTTTGTTATTGTGCTTTTTTTAATACTTGTTAGCAATTTGTCTTCAAATACTCGATAGTCACAGTTTAATTTATTTTGATTTTCAGTCATACTTTTATAGATCATGTCGTAGTTTATTGCATCATAGCTGAGCCTAGTTATTGGTCGGGTGCGGTGTCTTTTTATTTCGAGATATATATGCTTATGGTCCGACATTGGAGTATTAATAATGGCAAAATGGAACTTATTGTCTTTTAAGTTTGAACACACATGGTCAATAATGGTTTTAGTAGTAGCCGTTTCCCGGGTGCAGTGATTTTGGTCAATTTTATTTAGAATTCCATAGTCGTTTTCTTGAAGAATTTCTTTATAGTTAGTAGTCAGCTGATCTGGATTGAGAAGATTGAAATTGAAATCACCAAAAATGATACTTCTTTTCTTCTGATGTAATTGTTGGCTGTAGGTGTCAAGAAAGTTTTTGCCATGGATTGATACTGGTTTTCTGTAAATTGCTCCGATATTCAGCGAAAAGTTATCAAGGTGTACCCATAAAAAGTGATCAT
Organism: Acronicta aceris; assembly: GCA_910591435.1. Lineage (NCBI taxonomy): Eukaryota > Metazoa > Arthropoda > Insecta > Lepidoptera > Noctuidae > Acronicta > Acronicta aceris. Next base: position 12,346,576 of record OU342757.1, on the reverse strand, counting down.
CGTTAAGACATTTTTCTTCAATTAGGCTATGTTTTAAGTCTTTACGTATAAATATAGAAACCCCGCCGCCCCTGGTAGAAGTCCTGTGATTGTGATAATGTTTAAATCCGGAAATTTGCAGTCTGTTGGCTTCATCAATAGATTTTATCCATGTTTCTGTCACAATTATGACATCTAAGGGATTACGAAATGATTGCACCACACATTTTAGTTCATCTAATTTGCCGGGCCTAACAATACTGCGTGCATTTGCATAGAGAAATCGAATGGATTTTTTAGTAGTTGTAATATTTTCGTAGGAGTCTGTTATTTCATAGGAGACAGTAGTAGAATTGTTAGCATCTTCGTTATTGTTTTGATTCGCTCCTATTGACCGTAGTTTTTTGGTATATTTTCAATTATTTTCGGTACTCCTTTGACATATTTTATAATCAAGTGTTTATTACCATTCTCATGTTCCCGTTTTAACTGTTCCTGGAGACCTTTTAAATGTTTTTGCTGCTGGGGTGTCTGGTCGGAGTATATTTTAATAGTATCACTTAGGTTATTTTTATTTCGCAGTAGTTCTAATGCAGTTTCCTTAGAGTTGAAGTATGCTTTGACTGGACGGTTTTTCTTAGGGTTGTATTTTCCAAGACGTATAATTTTTACAGGTTTCACACAGTCTGTCATAATCTTTTGTAACGCTTGATTGACTTCATCCTTGTCTTTCTCTATTCTTTCATCTTTGCTAGCCACTATTGGTTCAGGTATTCCAACAAGTATTATATTTTTGCTTCTTATCTCACGTTCGCTGATTTCTGATATGATTTTTTCGTTTATATTGGAAGCTTCATGTAATACACTAGTGGTAGGAATAGCCGAGTTACCGATCAAAGTTTGTAGCGTTTCAATTTTACTTTCCAAGAATGTATTTTTACTTTGTATAGATGAAAGATCTGATTTTATGGTTCGTTGTTCAGCTGTTAGGGTATCGATTGTTGATTTTATGTCAGTGACTTGCGTTTTGATAGCGGTTAGATCACTAGTAATTTTTCCAATAAATTCTTGTTGGTTTGTGTTCATAGAAGTGAGCATTGCCATCATCTTCGACATTTGCATCCGCATTTCACTTAATTCGTCTCTGATTTGATCGTCTTGTTCATGATGCTTGCGCTTACTGCGGAAGGTAACTTTGGTTGCGTCCGAAGACTCCGCTTGCAAATCGACACTGGTTAAATTAGGTTGCGAGTCACTGCGTATAACGCTTGGGCCACTTCCAGTTGGAGAGCGCACTACACTCATATTGATCTATGTAAATGCAACTCACGCACGCGTGGTGTTGTAGGTAAGGGACAGAAAATAATGAGCCCGTCTCCTTTCCCCAAGGTGGTGAGGGGAGGGCTGTTCTACCTGTATATTTAGGTGCTGTACTGCTTAACGTCGTAATGACTCACAAACTATCACTGTATTTTGGTTCTTATTCACTAAGTTAATAGAGATATAATTAGCTAATTGATTGATTTAATTTTTTTAGAAATAACTTGCGACACGTCTGCTCTGTACGCCACTCAGTAGCCACTCACTCATTTGATCAAGATTTGTTAATAAATAATACAGTTACAACTGCTAGAAATTTAATTTTAATGGTTATTTTTTGTTTTTGTTTTTATCGAGAATATTTAACGAAAACATGTTTTGAAAACAAAGGTTCCCTTGTTATATTATAACGAGGACCCTGGCCTGCGGAACGCTAAATTAGTAAGGTGACGACACATTTTACAGTGAACTGCATCGTGAGATCGCCTCCTCAGCAATCTTGTGTCGTGTGATCGAACATTGTGCAATATCAATGAATCAATACTAAATTAGTGCATTCAAAATTTACTCTTGTTCCTAACATCGGACACTTGTCACGTATCTTAGCTTTTAGACCGATACATGTAATTTTTGTGTCAATTAAATTTATAAGTAAAAATATATCGGTTTCATTTGTATCCTCGATTGCAGCCGTACATAATTGGCGCAGTCGGTAGGATACTCGCGGTCGGTTTCGCGTAAAGGAAAGAAGATTTCCGTAATCGTAAAGCCGCCCGTGTGGCTATCCAGCCGCTTCAGAGTATCCCGAATCTACACGATACGCTGCATCGAGGTATCCAGACATTGATAACGCAAAGTGGCCGATATAATGTTCATGTAAGTACATTAGATTTTCTCTAGTGAACGCTTACTCCTAGCCTTTACTAATATAATTCCCAAAATTTTCTTTCCACGAAAATCAGGGCCCCCTAGGTTAGTTAGAAGTAGTAGGGAATCAGTATTAGATTCTAGAAGAAATATTACTTTAGAGGCATTAATCGAGGAAACAGAACCGCTTTCCTAGAAAATGTCTTTAAATATAGATACTATTTACAGAGCATTCCGGTTAGTACCTGAGTTCGACGGCAACCCGAATGTGCTGACTAGGTTTATTCATTTGTGTGATCAGTTAGTTAAGGAATATTATAATGTTCAAGGTGGTTCGGAATTAATTAATACAGCAGTTATAAGTGGCATATTAAATAAAATTGTAGGGTCCGCTGCCCGCTTAATAAACTCGAATGGTATAGCAAGTGATTGGAATGGCATTCGTAGTGCTTTAATAAATAATTTTGCCGACCAAAGGGATGAGACCGCCCTCTATAGCGATTTATCTCTCTTAACACAGGGCTCTAATACTCCGCAAGAATTCTATGAGCGTTGCCAGAATCTATTTAGTACAATTATGACGTATGTGTGTCTACACGATACCCTGCAAACCACTAAAGACGCGAAACGGGATTTATATAAGAAGTTAACACTCCAGGCATATTTGCGTGGGCTAAAAGATCCTCTGGGATCACGCGTGCGCTGTATGCGTCCTGAAAGCATAGAAAAAGCATTAGAATTTGTACATGAGGAAACGAATACCATGTACTTACAAAATCGTAATGACCGCTTACCAGATAAAAGAAACTATAATTATAATAATCAATTTGGTAGTAATCCTAAAACACCGATTCAACCGTTTAGTGCGTCTGAGTTTAGGCCTAATCATTATAGCATGCCAGGACCTTCACGATTTCAATTCGGGGCTCAAAGTCTACCGCAATGGAAACCAAATTATTTCCAACCTCGTCAGATTGGTCCAACCCGAACTCAGCAAATGTTTAGGGCGCCCCTTCCGAACTATAGCCGTCAGAACAATCCTTTTCAAGTACCTCAGAGGAATTTTTATAACCAGAATAGTGGGTTAACACAATCGCGGCCAATGAGTGGTGTTAGCCATTACGTCAGTAAGCCAATGCCTCCGACTAACGCTACCTCTAGGCATGATTGGAGCAAATTGGGAAATCCGCCACCCAATAATTATTTTAAAACCCGAGAAATGCATTTTAATGATTGTTATAATGATTCTTCGTTTAATGATACTTATACCGATTATGACGAAACTTATTACGATAATTATGATTATCCAGAAAATCCATACTATGAATACGAGTATCAAACATCCCCTCAGGAATGTTTAGAATATCCTCAGACACCTCAAAGCGTAAACCAAGACGTAAATGAGCAGGATTTTCAGAAAACTCCGAAATCCGACAAATTAAAATAGAAATAAATCTGCAAACTCAACGATATCTTCCATATATTCAAGTAGCGTCTCCTCCTATTAAGCTTTTGATAGATACAGGAGCAAATCAGTCATTTCTGTCTCCTGATGTTATAGACAAATATTTTAGTGATTTTCCGTTAAACTATTCTCCATTCGAAGTACATAGTGTTCATGCGAAAAGTAGAAATGACTATTCAATTACATTACCCGCTTTTAAAGAATTTAATGATTCAAGTGAAGTTTCATTTGATATTTATAGGTTCCATGATTACTTTGATGGACTTATAGGTACTGATTTACTAGAAAAATGGGAAGCTACAATAGACTACAAGAATAAATTACTCACTACCAAGTACGCCTCAAACCCTATTAAAGTCAACCCTATTAAAAATGATTCACGAAATGTTAATTTATATGAGGATATTATCCCAGCAGGTTCATCTAAACTTCTTAAGATTCCAATTGATGTCCGCGATGGAGAAGCTTATGTTCCAGAACAAGGTATTTTAAATTGTGTCGTCCGAGAGTGTCTTACTACAGTTAAACAGAATAGGGGCATGGTAGAAGTAACGAATCTGACGCGTAATGACATTATATTTTCACTAGATCGCGCGATTCCTGCAAAAGTACATAATGTTGAGTGCATGCGCAATAAGCAGCAAGCACAACGCGTTAAAGAAGTAATCTCGCGCCTTCGTACAGATCATTTAAACGAAGAGGAGCGTATCAATCTAGAATCATTGTGCTCTCAATACGCAGACGTTTTTTTCATAGAAGGTGAACCGTTAACTTTTACAAATAGGATAAAACATTCAATTAAAACTACAGATGAGGTTCCAGTTTACACGAAATCTTATAGATATCCATACATTCATAGACAGGAAGTACAAGAACAAATAGGTAAAATGTTAGAACAGGGAATCATAAGACCTTCCAATTCTGCGTGGAGTTCTCCTATTTGGGTAGTAGCTAAGAAAGCTGACGCATCAGGAAAGGTGAAATGGCGAATTGTAGTGGACTTTAGGAAACTCAATGAAAAGACTATAGATGATAAATATCCTATCCCCAATATAGCTGATGTTTTAGACAAACTAGGTAACTGCCAATATTTTACTACACTAGACCTAGCTAGTGGCTTCTACCAGGTAGAAATGGATCCCCAAGATATAACTAAAACAGCTTTTAATGTAGAACATGGGCATTTTGAATTTCTTAGAATGCCCATGGGTCTTAAAAATAGTCCATCTACCTTTCAAAGAGTAATGGACAATGTGTTGCGAGAACTCCAGAATACTGTTTGTCTAGTCTACCTAGATGATATAATAGTTTTTAGCACATCTCTTCAAGAACACATAGTAAACCTAGAAAAAGTTTTCAAAAAATTACGTGAGTCTAACTTTAAGATACAAATGGATAAGTCAGAGTTCCTTAAAAAAGAAACAGCTTATCTAGGACACGTCATATGTAACGATGGAATAAAGCCTAATCCAGACAAAATCACTGCGATACAGAAGTATCCCTTACCTAAAACCCCCACTGAAATTAAAATATTTTTAGGACTCCTTGGTTATTATAGAAAGTTCATTCCTGATTTTGCTAAAATAACCAAACCAATGACTCAGAGTTTAAAGAAAGGTTCAAAAATTACACTAGATAAAAATTATGTTGAATGCTTCGAAAAATGTAAGACCCTTCTGATCAATGATCCCATTCTTCAATACCCTGATTTTGCTAAAGAGTTTATACTCACAACGGACGCTTCAAATTTGGCAATTGGAGCAGTTCTTTCCCAAGGACCTATTGGTTCTGATAAACCGATAGCTTATGCTTCGCGTACGCTAAATTCTAGTGAGATTAACTACAGCACTATTGAAAAGGAATTGTTAGCCATTGTCTGGGCAACAAAGTATTTCAGGCCATATTTATTCGGACGGAAATTTAAAATCGTGACCGACCATCGCCCTTTACAATGGGTGATGAATATTAAAGAACCAAATTCTCGTTTAACTCGTTGGAGATTACGGCTTAGCGAATATGACTTTACAGTCGTCTACAAGCAGGGCAAAAGTAACACTAATGCAGACGCTTTGTCACGTATAGAAATTCATAATGAAGAATGTAGCTCAATAGTAGTTAACACATCGCGAGGAGCACCTTCAGATTCTGATTCCAGAACTGAAAGCGCGGATTCTAGGACTTTAAGTGCTCATAGTGATTTAGAAAGTCCCATATTAGAAATACCTATTACGGACGATCCATTGAATAAATTTAATAAGCAAATATACTTTAATGTAGTAGGCGATATAAAAAGTAGACCTAGCGTTTCTAAGCCATTTGAAAGTCATGTTAGAACTGTCATACAAGTTTCAAAGTCTAATTTAGAACAAGACATTATTAAGGCAATTAAAGAGTATGTTAATCCAAAAGTAAAAACCGGTATTTTTATTAATCCTATGTTAGAGATGTATTCTATAATACCAATAATTCAAAGATATTTTAAAAATTCTGCAATGAAATTGGTACTTACTAAAACCGAAGTAGAAAATGTTAAAGACTATTTTAAGCAACAGGAAATTATTAGGAAGTATCACGAAGGCAAAACTAATCACAGAGGCATCAATGAGTGTTATCTGGCTTTATCACGTAGATTTTATTGGCCAAGTATGAAAGATCATATAGTTAAGTATATTAATGAGTGTAGAATATGCGGGCAAGCGAAATACGATCGTAATCCAATAAGACCACGGTTTCAAATTGTACCCCCACCTACAAAGCCTTTTGAGGTAGTATATTTAGATTTGCTTAGTGTTGAAACAAATAAATACCTTGTTATAATAGATGCATTCTCTAAGTATGGTCAAGCATACTTCTTGAGAGATGCTACAGCTATAAGCGTTGTTCAAGCCTTATTAAAGTTTTCAACTCATCACGGATTTCCATTAACAGTTGTAACAGATAATGGTCCGGAATTCACTAATCAGATATTTTCTGAATTTACAAGATTGTACAAAATTCAACATCATAGAACTTGTCCTAACACACCAAATGAAAATGGAATGGTAGAGCGACTAAATTCCACTCTGCTAGAACATCTGCGAATACTAAAATTAGAACAGCAAGGTGAATCAGTTACTAATCTTATGATATATGCTGTACTTGCATACAATAGTTCCATTCATAGTTTCACAAAGTGTAGGCCTATAGATATTATAACTGGTCATTTCGATCCCCGGGATCCTTTAGATATGAATCTATCCGAATATATCTTACAACAATATATTCAGGAACATCGTAAACGTATGTCACAAGTATACGATATTCTCAATGACACTGCGCTTCATCGCCGCACTGAAATCACCGAAAACATTAATAAGGACCGTGAAACCGAAAAAAGCTATGAACCCGAACAACAAGTTTTTATTAGGAATCCCTTAGCTCAAAGGCAAAAATTAGCAGCTCGATATACTCATGATACGATAATAGCGGATTTACCTATTCACATCTATGTTAAAAAGAAAAAAGGCACCGTACCTAAGTCACGTCTAAAACGGGTGCCTAATAGTGCTCGTTTGTTACAGGACACTGAAAATTCTACCCCTACTGATACTGACCCTGGCCCAAGCAGACAAGATAACGCTAGATAGTCTTAGCGATGGACCAGGTATTTTACTATTTGAACTAGGATCTACGAGAGTCATCTCTCATTTCCATTCCTTTGTCCAAATTATAAATCTTGATAACATACGTAATAGTATAGAATCTGTTAAAAAAGAGTTGCATAATCTTACACCACAATTGAATAATATGTCGTTATCACTCTATGAACCTCATGTCGGTTACTTGGGCACGAAGTTAGAAGAAATATCAGAGCAGTTAGAAACATTTGAGGTAAAACGCGTTAAAAGGGGTCTCATAGATGGTCTTGGTTCAGTAATAAAAAGTATTTCAGGTAACCTGGATTATACTGATGCATTAAAATACGATAACGCCATTGCAATCTTAAACCAGAATGAAAATAATCTAGTAGCAGAAATTAATCACCAAATAAGTTTAAGCAAGCAGTGGATTTCGCATAGCACAAACGTTATAGATAAAATAACAGAAAACCAAGATAAGATCGAGTAAGTAATTAATTCTGTATTAGTAAGCTAGACAAGAAACAGATATGATTCAATATTCTCACTTTTCGCAGCTACTTATGATACTAGGTGATAATATAGATAATTTATCTAAAGAATTTTCCAACTTACAAAATCTGATGGCATTTATTAAAGCTAAAAGTACTCATCATTCTTTATTGAATCATGCTATTTTTAAGGATATGATTAATAGGATAGATATGTTATACGATAAGAATAAAATCTTAGACATTAGTTTCAGAGAATACTTTGACATAATTAGGCTAGGTTACTTTTATAATGGGAATAATATAGTGTTAGTTATTAAATTTCCAATAGTTTATCCTACTAACTTTATCCTATATAAATTATCCCCAGCTCCTAATAGTGACAACAAGGTCCTTATTCCATCTTACCCTTTCATAGCAGTTCACGAAAAAGATCTATTGTATATAGAGACAGAATGTCCGAAGTACAGCCACGGTCATCTTTGCGAAGACAACTTAAGTCACCACCACGGCAAGCAGTCGAACTGTATCCAGCATCTTATCCTGCACCAGCAAATTCACAATTCCTGTGAATTCACATCAGTAATCTTGTCTTCTGAAGCTATGGAGCAGTTGGACGATCAACATTTCATCGTGAGCTTTCCCGAACCAACAAAGGTTCATTTAATTTGTTCCGACGACCACTACAGAATGCTGCAGGGAAGCTATATATCTGTTATACCCAAAGGATGTATGCTAAAGACTAAAGCATTTACTGCAAGTAATCTTCATGATCAAATCAAGGGAAAAATATTAAAAATTATGGACTTACCAATTATTAAAGAAAAATCATACAACGCACCGATGAAAACTATAAAACTAGATACCATAGATCTTGGAGGATTGCATTCAAGTAACGCTGAAACCGCTCAACAAGTACCAGTAACATTAAGATCGCCAAATATGGAAGTTATATACCACACTACCATACCGGTATATGTTCTACTATTCGGTACATCTGCACTCATCATCGCTGTTATACTTCGTCGCCGTAGACTAAACCAACGAAAGAAAACCACTGCTGAAATTGAAGTCAATAAATACTAAGGAAAAAGAAGTCTGCACAGAAGATAAAGAAAGCGGCATTGGAAATCCAGCTTCACCATCGACACTATTTTCGACTAGAGTTTTCAAATAGTTGTCGATCTTGCGGAGGGAGATGTTATATTATAACGAGGACCCTGGCCTGCGGAACGCTAAATTAGTAAGGTGACGACACATTTTACAGTGAACTGCATCGTGAGATCGCCTCCTCAGCAATCTTGTGTCGTGTGATCGAACATTGTGCAATATCAATGAATCAATACTAAATTAGTGCATTCAAAATTTACTCTTGTTCATAACATCGGACACTTGTCACATATCTTAGCTTTTAGACCGATACATGTAATTTTTGTGTCAATTAAATTTATAAGTAAAAATATATCGGTTTCATTTGTATCCTCGATTGCAGCCGTACATAATTCCCTCGTAAATATGTTCAAGATTAACATATATTTTTTTTGCTGTGTTAAAATGTATACTTTTTGCTAAAAAATTGTTTTAAGATGCCAATTTTGACTAGTCACAGCGCCTTAAAATGGAACTTATGAACAACTTACATACACATTATTTATTTTTTATATTTCATTTTATTTATTATACCCAAAGAATATGAAAATACTTAATTAATTTGTAAACATACTTCCAACAAAATAAAAATATAAAATTAAAATACAGTATTTATTGCCTCACATATTTACAGTCACAAAAAAATTGATTATTTTTTACAATTTACATACACATTATCACTATACTATTTTTTGTGTCTTTCACATATTATATAATATTACTAATATTTATTTTATTTTTATATTACATTTACTTTTATGTTAATATTTATAATCAATACAATAAAACTTACATTACATTTTATTTATTTATACCTACAAAAATAATCAAAAAGCAATTAATTTGTATACATATCTATTCATGTTTTATTATTTTTACATTTAATATTGTTATCAAATTTAATTTTACTTATATACGAATATTTTTATTTATACAAAAGTCTGGATAATTTTACACGCCATCGAAATCGAACAAAATCTGGTTTAATTTCAATTTATTACAAATTTTATATTGCGAATATGAACACATATATATGTAATGTACGGTATATTGTGTGCGTACGCGTATGTCATGTCAAGTGAAGGTTGTTAGTCTCCAATAAACCACGTAACTAGCTACACGTTGTTTCACTCAAACACCTCAGTGGCGACGAGGATAGAAATTAGCAGCGTGCTAACAAATAATTTATACGTTATGTCGATCGGGAAGTTAACAGAGTTTAATGTAAGATGCGGGAAATTGGACAATGTATGTGGAACGTATAGAAATGTTTTTTAAAGTGAACAGTGTTAAGGAGGATCTTTGGTTACCCACTTTAATTGCGGCTATGGGGGACGAAGCATACGAACTGTTAAGTAATCTAACAAGCCCGGATAAACCAAGTGCAAAATCTTATGCGACGATAGTGAAAATTATGACGGATCACTTGCAACCGAAACCGTCGTTTATGGCAGAGAGGTATCGTTTTAGACAAAGAAGACAAAATGCGGGTGAATCGATTTTACAATACATATCGGAACTGAAGAAAATGTCAAAATTTTGTGATTTTAAGGCCGTGCTGGAGGAGAATTTACGGGATCAGCTAGTATGCGGATTGAGAAGCGAGCCGATCAGGCAACGACTGTTTACAGAAGAAAATCTGCAATATGAAAACGCCGTTAAAATTTCATGTGCAATGGAAGCGGCGGAGAGAGATGCAGCGGCTGTGGAACAGACAGTCGGGAATAATAGCGAGTCTGGCGGTGGCAGTGAGGCTACGGCCGGAGCGCTGCATGCGGTGAACACGTGGAACGGCCGCGGCCGCCGAGGTCGGGGTAGCAAACGCGGGTTATCGGCGGGACGCGCACGGAAGGGCGCCACAGACTGTTCAAAAAACAGCTGTTCGGCTTGTGGGGCTTCGGATCACCAGAGTGAAGGATGTAGATACAATCGTTTTATCTGCGGTAAATGTAGACAGAAAGGACACCTACGTCGGGTTTGCCCGATGCATTCAGGGGGTAGGCAGCCGCAAGAGCGATGCGACACCAACAACATGGTGGCGCATGTACAAGCACCAGGCGGGGTACAAAGGGACCTATACTCTTGGGACCAGTCAGAGGGGGACGGGCTTCCTTTGTCGGACGAGGAAAATTACAATACAATACATTTAGGTAACTCGACGAAAGTCTTTATAAAAAAAACAATGATGATCTACCTACAATTACAAAATAACAACTTCTATACAGAACAAACAAGTCGTGCCGAGCACGACCGTTCCGTCCGATGGCTGAGATGCAAATGACCGATACACGGTGAAGCGCCTCCTTTTATAATCTCCGTTCGGTGTGGTTTTGCTTTTTGCTAATTCGGCCGTCCTGACCCTGCGTCGTCCTCGACGAACTCCTCTAGTATTCGCCTTACTGTAGCGACTGTTCCTCGTTGATCACCATGTCATGATCGGCATGATGACTGGGCTGTGTACCTGAAGTCGAAGGTCCCGGGTCCTCACTATCAAGTACATCGGCATCTCCAGCAGTTAGTCTCTGTGAAACAACACCTACACACAGCGTACATAACATGCAAAGTAACTCCACAAAATAAGTATGAGAGCTCTCTAAAGTAACCCCATGATACCAATACTCTTCGTAGTTGTTGTTCACGTAGTCCGCTCGGTACGCCCATCATGAATTGTACCTGTGAACAGATTAGGCAGGAGGCGTCCCAACTGCCTAAGGTAGATGGAGGCCTCGCTGAATCGCGCATCTACACTTATCATATGGACAGAGGCATCACTGAATCGCATGTCCTAGACAGAGGCATCGCTGAATCGCTTGTCTACTTTACTTTATTACACGGACAGAGGCATCGCTGAATCGCTTGTCTACTCTGGTGATACCGCATCTGTACCAACCAGATATGATTCACTCGGCAAGAGGTGTTAACTCTCATCTACACTTATCATATGGACAGAGGCATCACTGAATCGCATGTCTACTTTATTACACGGACAGAGGCATCGCTGAATCGCATGTCCTAGACAGAGGCATCGCTGAATCGCTTGTCTACTCTGGTGATACCGCATCTGTACCAACCAGATATGATTCACTCGGCAAGAGGTGTTAACTCTCATCGGTGTATTGATCCTCTATGACCTCGTGTAAGGCATTGGGGGAAATAAATATATGTTGGGTTCGTGAGTCTGTCAGTATGTAGATCAAAATGAAACGTAAGTAATGAACGGGTGTATAAGCAAAAACACTGTAAAGCGAAGTTAACTGGGGGGGTGAATAGGTAATAGTTAGAGGCACATAGCGAAACAAGTCACCGATCGATTATAACACCAATTGACATAGTCACTTTCAAAGAAAGCAGCGCATGAATCCGGACACCACTCTCCATGCCAAGGCACCATATACTCAGCAGCCGCTTGCGTGGTCTTTCCATATGACCCACTGAGCAACTTGAGCTGATATCGGCCGCTGGGTAGTACTCGTATTACTTGATATGGTCCTCGCATGCCTGGATCTAGCTTTCCTGTGGACTGGGAATATTTAATCACGAAAACTAGACCATTAACTTTAAACGTGCGTGGTGTACGTCGCTCACGGTTAACATAGGCGTCTAGTTTCGCCTGATTTTGCGCCAACAATTCCTGAGCTCTCGTTCTGCATAGCTCACGCCAACCTTCACGGTCCTGGGACATCTCGATGGCTACGTCACGGACTAATGTACGGATGACAGGTGTTGTGGCGTCAGTGCCGATTAACAGTTTCAGAGCCGAGGATTGCGTGGTCTTCTGCTTGGTCATGTTCAGAACAAGCTGAAGCTTCCACAACTTGTCTGGCCACGCAGAGTTCCTATGATTCACCTCAACACGTAGCATATTCAACACGGTCCTAACATATCTCTCAACCTGTCCATTTACGTTATGCATTTCCGGGGTAATGAAGTGAATGTCACAACCAAAGTCTGTGAGGAACGTTGAAAACTCAGACGACTCAAACATCCGCCCTCGATCAGTTACTAAGAGTTTCGGGACACCAAACAACGATATTGTATTGGTGAACGTTCGCTTAAGTTCGTTTACGTCTTGTCTACAAATGGGGTGTAACAAACAGTACTTGGTAAACGAATCTACCATTATTAAAACGAACTTAGAGCCATTTGATTCTGGTAAGGGTCCAAGTGCATCTGAGTGGACGGTTTCGAAAGGAACGCTCGACTTTTCCCAAGATGTAATGGGCTGATGTGGAGCTCTAGCAACGCGTTTTTTGAAACGCACACTAAACAGTGTTTAATGTATTTTGCTACGAACTGGCGGAGGCCAGGGAAACAGAAATGCTTTAAAATTAAATCGATCGTTTTCTCAGCGCAGACATGCTCATGTTCATCATGAAATACTCTTAACAAACTTAACCTATACCCTTTGGGGATATAACAGAGTAGCCTAGACTGCTGGCATCAGTATGTACTTCCGTCAATAGTGTGGGGTCAAAAATAGATAGAACGGGGACGTTAGTTAAGGTGGTTATAATTTCTTACCGGACTTTTTCCTGTTCTGGACCCCAATGGAACGGTACGTCCTTTTTAACTAATCGAGATACATACGCCGTTCTACTGGCATAGTCCCGTATGTAACGCCTAAAGTATCCCGCTAAACCCAAGAATTGACGGACTTGCTTCACGTTACGTGGGGCAGGGACATTGACTAGGGTCTCTACTTTGTGTGGGCTCGGCCTAACCTGACCTTGACTGACTACTCGGCCCAGGTGTTCGACCTCTGCATAGGAATGAACACTTTTTAAGATTAACTGAAAATCCTGCCTTGGTCAGAGTCTCGATTTATTGGAGCAGTTGTATGCTTTATGGCCCGATAATCCACAAATTAAAAACATTTTGGTCCAAATGAACGATTAGTAACCGGCCGTTTAAAACTAGAATTTCGGAGATCTGGTTTAGCACGACTAGCCTTCGCATATATCGACAAAAAGGTCACTAAGTCAGAACAGGGTAAGTTAGCGTTAGTCGCTGCCGCCTTCACCTGGGGATCAGTGATGCCTCGAATAACAATAAGCGCTCTTAACTCGTCACTCAATCCCTTAACTATTTTGAGACGCATTAAAGTTCTCCTCGCATATTCAGCGTACGTGCTGTATTTATCAGTTAGTTTGCATGGTATTAAACAAAATATTCGCGTAATCTAACTTTCGTGAGCATAAGGGCTTGAACTTTATAATAAAATTAGACCAGGACCTATCATTGGTCACCCATTCATTTAGCCACGTTCGCGCGTCACCCTTAAGACATAGTGATACTCGCGATAAACATTCAGCGTTCCCCCATCCGTTACTAAGCCTAGCCCGCTCGACCTCTTCACACCATACATCAATATCGTGTATGGCAGGGTCGAAGTTCGATACAAAATATTTCTGATTCCTTTCGGAACTAAGTGTCCTAATTGCATCAGCCAGCAAACGCGCGGACTCTACTGATCCTAGTTCCCTCCGAGACCGATTGAGGTCTGACACGTTTGTATCACCTTGTATACCAGACGCGGTACTTTCAGCTGGACGAGCAATTGACGCGGCGGTAGAATCTAATACGTGACTTTCAGCCGTCGGGGTATTATTGTAACAGGTCTCATTTTCACGCAACAAGTGCGTCCCTACGACAACGGTGTCGTTTCGTTCTAGCAGAGTCGGAGGAGTATGCGATCTGTCGGATAAGTTAGTTCTAACTAGCTCGTTACGCGAAACGTCAGGCCGGTTGCCTTCGAGAGTATTTAATCGAGCAAGAATAGTATCCAGGGTTCGTTGCATCGCTACATCTCTATCGCGAGCAGCGTGTGTTGATCGCGGTCTACGTGGCGAAGGACTATCAGTACGTGAGCGATACCTATCACGTGAGCGCGTGCCGTTATGGGAACGGCTAGTATAACGCGACTGACTCCTATCACCCGACCGGGCACGGCTTCTGGAGCGTAACCTATCCCGCGAGCTATCTCCGTGTCTCGAGCGAGACCTACTTCGCGACCTAACACGAGTGTCGTCACGACGCGACTTGTTTTTAGAATCTTGCCGCTTATCGACCATTATTAACACTCAAAAACACTAGTAGCACAGCACCGATAGAGTAAAAGATGTACTAACATGAACAATGCACTCGTAAATCCGTATAAACTTTTGGTGTCTTATTTTGAGATATTTAAAGTTATGATTTAGGGAACCAAATAGAGAAAGAGATTCCCCTCAGGCCCAATGAGCTCTGAGTAGGAATCCCACTTCTGAATTTAGGCAACTCGACGAAAGTCTTTATAAAAAAAAAAAAACAATGATCTACCTACAATTACAAAATAACTTCTATACAGAACAAACAAGTCGCGCCGAGCACGACCGTTCCGTCCGATGGCTGAGATGCAAATGACCGATACACGGTGAAGCGCCTCCTTTTATAATCTCCGTTCGGTGTGGTTTTGCTTTTTGCTAATTGTATTATACTTTAACGTCTCTGCAACATACTGCTTATATAATACGAAATAAGTAATTTAATATGGCGACGCAACGAACACCCCCTGCTACGCCTACAGTACCAATAGGACATACACAATCTGAAACAGATCTAAACTCTTTACAACTAAACGACGTTCCTTTTGTAACTAATCGAAATAAACGGCCCCGTACTAATCAATCATCACCCAGAATAAATGAACAGGATTTAAAGCAGGAAATCATGGGGTTATTAAATAATTGGAAACTAGAACGACTCCAAATTTGAACAAATGTATGTGAAACAAAATACCTTGATTACTAATTTATCCACTGAAATCACGGCACTAAAAACACAAACGTCCAAAATTCAAGAATCCAACGACGGAATAGTAAAATCCATGTCCTTCATAAATGAACACTATGAAGAACTTAAATTAGGATTAGCAAATCTACAAAAGGAACGACAGGATCAGCGCAAGGTCTTGGAGAAACTTGAAAGAAAAATCCAAGACATGCAACTCAAATCGCGATCCTCCTGTATTGAGGTAAGGAATATTCCTGTGAAAGTAAAAGAGACTAATGAAGATCTCACAAATACTATTTCTAAAATTGGACAGACTGTAGGTGCACCAATATCAGCTACCGATCTCCGTGATATCTACCGCCTGCCAGGTAAACCTGGGACTACGCGACCGATTGTCGCAGAATTCCATACAGTGCAATTGAAAATTAACACATTATCCTCCGTGCGTGCGTTCAACAACAATAAAAAAACCGTGGAGAACACGCTTAACACAGAGCTCATAAACATCCCTGGCAAACGCCAAGCAGTGTACGTAGCCGATTACCTGCCTGCAAGTTCCAAAAAACTGTACCACCTCTCCCGAGACTTTGCTAAGCAAAACGACTATAAATACTGTTGGTCCTCAAATGGTAACATTTATCTTCGAAAGGCCGAAGGTGATAAACATATACTTATTTCTTCTGAACAATGTCTCTTGGATTTGAAAAAAACCATATGACTAGCTTTTAACACAATAATTGTACATTTACTAAATAAGGCTTTTCTTTCAGTAGATTCCACAAGCATAAATCTATATATCGGGGAAAAATGGGGAGGGGGTTACTATTATTACGTGTCTCGTAATCAGAAGTGATAGCCAATCATTACTTTAGTGGGCGACAGTGGGTCATGTTGGTTCAAACATTAAAACACACATTTAGAAGTCATTAAATCTCTAAAATCAGACTTCTTGTAGTACTTTTCGTACGTCAATATTACAACCCAGCAAACCCCCAAAACGCCAGCGTGGCTTCACTAGTGCTATTTCTTACTGGGAGAAGAAGCCACAAGAAACTCCCAAGCACGTCCGTTACGATTATTAAAGTGACTTTCAAATTATAACGTTAACAATAACTATGTAGGTAGAATTACAAAGGAACGCGTGACGGTTCCACGACGTGCGCACAAGTCGACCACCAGATGTGTCGTGTGACTCCGCAGCTCGACTTCGCCGTCGCATTGTTTGCCCCTTCCAATTGTCACGCCTTTGATACCATTTAGTGCCACCAGGTGGCGCTAGCGTCTCGATTAGTCAACAGACAGTCCGTAATCATGTCTCTCTCCGACACGGCCATTCTGACAAGACACACGTCCTCGTGTGTTAATCTGTAACAAAAACTCAACAAAGTACTTGTCCGACTCGGCCAATCCTGACCTCGTCTTGACTTTAAAGCAAGGTAACTTTAACAGGAGACTACAGCTCGGTACATCATGGTAGCTCAAGAACCAAGATACCATTCAACATCACATCACATCGTCACCAGCTAGTTCCAAAAGAAACTACTGTTAAGCATTTCACTATGCTTATCTTAGACTAACTTTAACGAACAAAGTCACAGATTACATTATTATAGCTCTTAATAAAATAACACTTGGTTTTCAGAGTAACACTGAAATGACTCAAAATCTCAATCAAAAAACAAAATCAAACAAGTTCAAATCAAGCTCTACGTGTGATTAATTATCCAGTAACCTCTAGTTATTTAACCATCCATTTGTGCATCCACACTGGATCACCAAGTCACACTCGGACTTCATGGTTTCTTACAACATTCTGACATCAACCAGAGCAGAATGCCTACCGCATACTCGGACTCGGACTACTGTGAACAGTACCTAGATACCGATTTCCACAGAGCTACGGCTACAAATCAACACCTAGTACTGTCCTATAACCTTGTAATCTTAATGAGTCTACTTGTCTACTCAGACATTACACTTTCGGTTTCCTCAAATTCGTCAGTAGTACTCTGATCATAATCTTTACAGGTTTTAATAACCAACTCTTTCTCTCAAAGCTGACATCTTGAATACACCCATACACTCATCCAAATAATATTGCAGTGCTCGTACTCTGACCTCCATCGGGTCTTCATCACACTTATAACCTCCATCCGGTCATAAGCATCATACCAAACGACCTCCATCCGGTCTTCAACACACTTATAACCTCCATCCGGTCATAAGCATACCAAACGACCTCCATCCGGTCTTCAACACGTAACCCCCATCAGGTTACTAACACAACAGGCAACCTCTATCCGGTCACCTCCACACGTAACCTCCATCAAAATAATCCTTAACTAGGTTTGTTCAACATGTTACTTCATTAATTTTTCCTAACACGTTACAGAAACGTACGTCGTTACTGTTATCGTCATCATGAGGCCCTGTTATTAAGGCTTCGTACACAGTGCTTCCTGCACAACGTCACTTATTGGAAAAGGTCCGATAAACAAGTTACAACATAGTAATTAAAAAAAAAAAACTAAAAATAAGCAATGCATACTCAACTCTTAAAACTTTTTTTTTTTTAATCTGTGCACCAACACAAGCCAGAATCGCACCAACGATTCTTTACGTATCTGCCGCCACATATGCTACAACACATGAGGGGCTCTGTGCACCAACACAGACAGAAATCGCACCAACGATTCCTTCTAGACCCATCGCCACATGTTACTCATGAGGTGCGGTCTTAAGTTTTAAGTTTGAGCATACAAGCCATTTTTAATCAGATTTGGTCTCACTACCACTCATCAACTATGACATCTAATTCTCGAGGAACTTGGTGATCGGGGATCTTCCTCACAGTGACCCAAAAGTGGTCTTAGACCCAGACATCATATATCTAGCCGAGATTTGTGCCCTGAACGACTCAGAATCGCAGTTACAACTACGACTAGACTGTACAGGTTAATCTTAGTCATTGTCACCCGACAATACCAGGACAAACTACAACTTATCATTGTAACAACATTAAAAACATGTTTGCTACGAGAGCATTCAGTTCCAGAATTATAAGGAAAACAATACAGCTCACCATTCTGTTCCTATGTGTCCGGCGATGCTGCTGGCTGTTCACTCTGTGCCGCGTCGCGTTATGGCGATAACCAACTTGATAGCATGTCCACACTTTGCATACAGACTCGTTTATTTATCTGAAATAACAAAATGTCTACGCAGCATCATTTACGTTCGGTCATGCCTGACCTGGCATAACTTCTTTACAGAAATAACTTCTCTTAAAATGGAATCTAAGGCAGCATGCAATACTTTATATTTCGATGCCAGATGCATGACAAACATCTTTGTGACTAACCCACAATAACGACTATGTTAAATATCATCATTACGTTAAACGGAAAACTATACCCATAATCATTACTACAATTTTTTTTGTAGGTCAGGGAAAATAAAAACGTTCAAACCAAAGTCAGTATTCAATTTCGTACTAAGCACCAAAAATTCCAAGGTCAAGCAATACTGGCAGACTTTTCATCAATCACCATTACTTAATTAGACATGGAGAAATTGAGAATAAGCGAAATTTACTATCACTAGCCAAGGCCTTGTACCACAGTCATCCTAATCAACTTTAACTTTATAACCGAAATCGTAAAAGCTTACAGAAACCTTCGAGTAAAACCTCTAGCGCCATGGGTCTCCAGCCGACCGGCAATCGTATTGCCCTCACACATCCAGCGCATGGATCAAAACTTTGTACACATAAACCATCGAGTGGATTGCCCATGTACATCACCCAGTGACTACACACACTACGGTCTCTCCAGACCCTGACCCTCGCCAGAGTTAAACGCGCATCGCACACCCACAGACTACTTGAGTTGCCTCAAGAGACACTGGTTTCTACTGGGCTACGACTACGTAATAACCACTGGTACGGTCAAACAATACGGCCGCTAGAACCCTTTACTCGAACTCAACTTAAGCTTGCTTAAGTCGAACTTGATACTGATAATGATTTGGATGTAGTGGACATCCAAATCATTATCAGTATCAAGTTCGACTGGTACGTGACCCGCTGGCATCTTCCTTAACCGATCGGAGGGTATGATAAAATCTTTGAACGGGATTAATAGCACACAATTTAATATCGGGCATACTTTCTCCCTAACAAAATTCAATGTTATCACGCGATATGTGCTCACATTTTAATGACCATGGCAACAGTAATCTCCATTTAGAATTTAACAACAATAGAATGTAACAACATTACTTTCGATGAGTACTCATTAATCATAACTTCCCATAAAATCTGCACTGCATTTTACACTTTTACATTAAAATATCGACTTCATGAACTAACTTAGTAACCAAACGTCGGTAATGAGTACTCAATACTAGAATAGTTGTGAAAATGACAACACTCACCAGATCTCGAAGTTTTCCTGATAAAGGATTCGACTGTACGCTCGTCTGTGCTACTTTATGCTTGAACCAACACTTATCCCACTTCTGATATCGGGGAAAAATGGGGAGGGGGTTACTATTATTACGTGTCTCGTAATCAGAAGTGATAGCCAATCATTACTTTAGTGGGTGACAGTGGGTCATGTTGGTTCAAACATTAAAACACACATTTAGAAGTCATCAAATCTCTCATTTAATCAGACTTCTTGTAGTACTTTTCGTACGTCAATATTACAACCCAGCAAACCCCCAAAACGCCAGCGTGGCTTCACTAGTGCTATTTCCTACTGGTAGAAGAAGCCACAAGAAACTCCCAAGCACGTCCGTTAAGATTATGAAAGTGACTTTCAAACTATAACGTTAACAATAACTATGTAGGTAGAATTACAAAGGAACGCGTGACGCTTCCACGACGTGCGCACAAGTCTACCACCAGATGTGTCGTGTGACTCCGCAGCTCGACTTCGCCGTCGCAGTGTTTGCCCCTTCCAATTGTCACGCCTTTGATACCATTTAGTGCCACCAGGTGGCGCTAGCGTCTCGATTAGTCAACAGACAGTCCGTAATCATGTCTCTCTCCGACATATATATATTTGCTTCAAAAAGTTAGTGTAATGTTAAATTTAAATACTATATAATTAACTATAAAACCACACACATGCATACCCAAATTACACATAAAACTCTTATATACCTACACACAACCACTCCAATCATATCACAAATATACACACACACCCTTTCACACCTACATTCAACTGTAACGTTTTGTGTGCTAATCCTTGTTAAGTACTACACCTTTAAATATGGCTGTTATACAAAACATTAACTGTGAACTAGACTCACTTGAAGTTACAAACTCGTACGTATGTCACCCAAAGGACTGCAAAAACTATTTAATCTGTGCTAATTACTCTATTAAACTTTTTCATATAAACATCCGAAGTATAAACAAAAACTTCGACGAACTATGCATTCTACTATCCATAACTGATATGAAGTTTGACCTCATTGTTCTAACCGAGTGTTGGCTTCGTGGACTGAGCAACTTACCTTTATTAGACGGCTACGAAGCTCACTCCACGAGTTCCACGCTTAACTAAAATGACGGTATTGTCATTTATTCTCGCATAAACTCCACTTGCAAAATACGTGAACCAGTTTTCCGAGACGCAAGTTGTTTACTGTGTCAAATAGATAAAAACATTACAGTCATAGCTTTATACCGTTCGCCGTCCCTAAAAACTAAAGTAAATTTCACTAACTTTATAAATAGCCTAGATGACATACTTACCAATCTATATTCTAATACTATAGTCCTAGTTGGTGACATAAATATTGATATCCACCCCAATAGCTCAGACCCCCTACGAGAAGAATATTTAACGTTCAACGCAACCCATGGATTATCTCAAACTCACACCTTCCCTACAAGAATTGATACCTGCATTGACCATCTCCTCGCAAAAAGTGATCTTCCCTCTACTACACTAGTCTTAGAATCTTTTTTGACAGACCATATACCCATACTATTCTTTATAGGGAAAGGTAACCCCGCCATAATTCATACAAGATCTCGCCCCGACTATACTAAAATAAAAATGGACTTAGAAAACATCGACTGCACAAATATTCTATCTGCTAATGATGCAAACTCCGCAACAAATAATCTGGTGACCATTATCTTGAACACGATAGCCAATAACACAAAGACAGCGCCAGTAACCAGAAAAAACAGAATCCTAAAGCCGTGGATGTCGCCAGGGTTACTTCGTTGTATTAAGAACCGTGACAGATTACATATGAAAACAAAAAAAATGCCTGACAACATGACCCTCAAACTAACCTACACACGCTATCGCAATTTTTGTAATCGCCTTCTACGGAAATTAAAAGTAACTTATGAAAAAAGCTTAACAGACAAAGCTGGTAACGACCCCAAAGCCCTTTGGAAAGCTATAAAAAATATTACAAACACCCAAAAAAGTAAGATCAGTCCAACAGAGCTCCTAAAGATATCGGATAACTCTAAAATATCCGCTAATTATGTATGCAACTTCTTTACAAGTATAGGTGAAAACTTGGCTAAGAAAATCCTTTCATCAGTCCCCGCAATTAATAACAATCCGACTTTAATAACCTTACCAAACACCCCACTTAACTCGCTTGCCATTTTGGAAGTATCTGATTCAGACATTGAGAACTACATACTGCAGCTCCGAACTGATTGTGCGACAGGCTGGGATGGCATCTCGTCTCAAATTATTCGAGAATGTCGACATGTTTTGATCCCCTCCATCACTCATATTTGCAATCTTGCTTTAAACACTGGATTCTTCCCCGATGCATTTAAAACGGCAATAATTCACCCGATACACAAGAGCGGAGACAGAGACTGTGTCAACAACTATCGCCCCATAGCGGTCTTATCCACAAACTCTAAGATCTTGGAAAAAATCTTAAACCGGTCACTAAAAAAATTCTTGGACAAGTTTAATATATTAGCCGAGAATCAGTATGGTTTTCGCCCAGGTTACTCAACAGAAGACGCTGTAATAGATTTAACTAACACCATTGTTAAATGTTTAGATGCAAAAAAAGATGCTTATGCATTTTTCTAGACCTTTCTAAGGCTTTTGACACGTTCTCTGTCCCTATTCTTCTAGCCAAGTTAGAAAAGCTTGGAATTCGAGGTACTTTATACAAACTTTTTGAAAATTATCTAATAAATCGAAAAAAAGCGAGTCAAAATAGAAAACTGCATGAGTGATGAGGAATCTATTTCCTACGGCGTTCCGCAAGGGAGTATCCTCGGCCCTACTCTCTTCCAGCTATACATAAATGACCTCTGCCAAAACTCTTTTCCAAATACGAGTATCTTCACTTACGCAGATGATACGGCCATTTTTGTATGGGGTCCCCATACAAAAATGGCCGTATCTGCAACTGGAACACAGTTAAAATGAGGGCAGAATACTCTCTTTCCAAAATTATGAACTGGCTTTCTAATAACCTGCTAACGTTAAACGTCGCTAAGACTCATTATGTGGCTTTTTCGATCAGGAAAAATACTTCCCCACCACGGGACTTCGTTATTAAAGCCCATACTTGCGCTTCCCAGGATCTCTGTACATGCCAAGAAATCAATCAAACGAAAACCGCCAAATATCTAGGTATATATATGGATAATGGATTGAGATGGGACAAGCAGATTGAAACAGTAACTTCTAGAGTGAGGAGACTTATAAAGATCTTTAAATCTATAAGAGATTCTGTTCCACCTATTAAACTTAAGCTAGTCTACCTTGCCCTGTGTCAGTCCATCATTCAATATTGCATACCGGTTTGGGGATGTGCCGCAAAAACTCTTCTACTCAGATTGGAGAGTGCACAATATAGGCACAATATAGGTACCCCACTGCAAAACTATACGCGGAATCAAAAGTACTAACCGTTCGTCAGCTCTTTGTGCTTAAATCCA
Source organism: Acronicta aceris (assembly GCA_910591435.1). NCBI lineage: Eukaryota > Metazoa > Arthropoda > Insecta > Lepidoptera > Noctuidae > Acronicta > Acronicta aceris. Next base: position 12,322,963 of record OU342757.1, on the reverse strand, counting down.
CACTGAGGAAACATCAAAATGTTCCATTCCCCAACCCAAACAAACACACTAATGTATCCGTATGCCCTTTAGAGCGTTGTCGGACATCCTTTGCAAGAGGTCAATTCAACGGTATAAGTTGTAAGTTATACAACCGTATTAACAAAGACCTCAATATCGCAACACAATTGAGTTATCAAGTCAGTTATCAAGTCAGTAAGACTGAAGACTTACTGAAATACATAGAATAACTTATGCACACATTCACACAGACGTACTTCAAGCTAACGTACATACATTTATAACTCGCGCTTTCACTCCAGCTCACATCCACACTTACTCTCATTCTCACGCGCACACACACACACACACACACACACGCACACGCTCACGCACACGCACACGCACACGCACACGCACACGCACACGCACACGCACACGCACACGCACACGCACACGCACACGCACACGCACACGCACACGCACACGCACACGCACACGCACACGCACACGCCACACGCACACGCACGCGCACACGCACACGCACACGCACACGCACACGCACACGCACACGCACACGCACGCACACGCACACGCACACGCACACGCACACACACACGCGCGCACGCACACACACACACACACACACACGTGTTGACGACACGATTGGCGTGCGACGCGGTTGAGCGATCGGCTTCTGCGCCACGTGTTGTGGGTTCGATCCCCACACGGAGCAAATATTTGTATGATCTACAGGTAGTTGTTCCGGGTCTGGGCGTTTGTGTATGTGAGAATTTGTGTTTGTAAACGCATCCACGACACAAGAGAAAATCCTAGTGTGGGGCAACGTTTTTAAAAAAAACAAACAAAACAAAACAATTCACACACACACATATACACACTACAAAATGATCATCAAATATGATCTCTTCCTCTATACTACGATTAAAATGTATTCCTTCCTTAATAAACTTGCGCCGTAGCGACGCTGTCTGTTTCACAAATATGGTGTAAAATGTTACATCGCGTCATTTTCTATGACTTAACGCTTTTTTCCCAAAATACAAGCCAATGTTTAGTTTGGGAATCAGCACAAGTACCTACCGTACATTACATTCAAACTGTGTCTACTAATTATATAGATCGGACTAACTTACCTAGTGACGTCCGATCCTCAATTATACATTGGTTATCTCGTCCTCTTTATGTACTATGTAGTTTGCACCTTTGCACAATACGCCATCACAATTTTTAAAGATTAAATAAAAATGTTGTTTCATCTGTGGTCCGTTCGACGTTCTCGGTGCTCTCTGCTGTCAACGTCAATGTCAACGTCATTCTTTCAAAGCATAAGACCAGGACTTCTCGAAGGCTGAAACAGGCGTCGTATAGTCCTAGCCACAAAGCGACAGCACAACGTTCCACAAGGGAATCATTATTATTCTAACGAAAATAATGTGATGAAATCGCTTGAATATATGGGTTGGGTTGGGCTGTAAAGAGGACGAGATAACCAATGTATAATTGAGGATCGGACGTCACTAGGTAAGTTAGTCCGATCTATATAATTATACCTTAGTTATCTCGTCCTCTTTATGTACTATGTAGATGTTCAAAGAAGAAAGTTGTGTTCATAATCGACACTAATTAATCGTTAGACAATCTAGAACTTATTCAGTTAATTTTAGTTAATTTGGTTATTAATCTAGAATCAGTCTAGTTAGAACCAGCTAGAAAAAAGGTAATATCACACATGGTAACTATTAATTAACTTATTATAGTAACAGGAAGTTATTATTCCAGTTAACTGTTAATTTATTATTATTATTATTATTATCCGCAATCCAAATCAACATCGTGAATGAATAATATTTATATGTACCTGTATTACCAGGAACACCCGGTCTATATATATAAATATAAATTTTGTAATTCTATAGAATTACAACATTTATATTCTGTGTAGGTACGGGGAATATAGCTTGATCACCAGCGTATAGGTATTAAAATGAATAACTATTGGTCTCGACCGCCAATGTTATGTCTAAGTTGCAGTAAGTTGTTCCGGTGATGTGGATATTGATACTTAAAGGATTTACTTAGTAGTATCTATTATTCCTAGTTTAGATTTGTTCAAACTAGTTAAGTACCTAATAATAATTACAATGAATGAAGGAAGGGTTCCCGTAATGTTATACATAATTATTATAACCTTGCCTTATAAGTAGGTACTTCCAGTAACATCTAAATAAGACGTGAGAGTTGTTGTAGGACAAATATAAATATTTCCTTAAAACAGTAGTTATTATAGTCATAAAAAATAAAATAATATAATTTTCTGTTGACAACAAAGCAACTGGTGCCAAAGGCAGGCTTTAATTATTTCTGAAGTTACCATACCACGTTAACTCCATTAATAGGTATCTTCCTGAATGTCTATACAAGTGAGAGATTAAGGATTTCGAATTTTGGGTCAGGTAGAACCCTGTCTGCAGTTATAGGAGCATAAGCAAGTCCTAACTGTTGGCAACCCAATGACCGGTAGCAGCCACCCCAGCGCCTCCTACCGGACGGCCGTGATCACTTACCTAGCTACTGTCAGTACGAGAAGATAAAAAGACTGGACACCAACGGCTCGCTCTCTTTTTACTTCGGATTTCGTGTGAAATAGTTGCTCTGTTAGATTGTATTGAAATTAGATTAAATTATTGAAGTATATGTAAGTTATTTATAAGTTATCAGTTTATCAATTAATGAGGTATTTTAGCTATTTGTTTCTACTCAACTCTCTCAGTGTTGCCTTCAGCCTAGTTAGTTTATATAACGTTCTACGTAAAAGGTCGTAGATCTAAGCTATAGGCTTCATTGGGGACTACGTTAGGAAACCCGTAGCAATGTCAACTAGGTATTTTGTATATGCAATTTCTTAAATATTCTATCTTCAAAACACTGTCACTCTGCCGCTGATTAACCAATACGGGCAATAAAATTAAAAACATGGCTTTCCTAGTGATTTTCAGTGAACTGACTGATAAACCCTCCAGTTGAGTCATTTGGATTGAGCCAAGAATCCACATTTTGGCTCCGAGATAAGTGTTTCCTCAAATATAGAATAGCAGTGTATAAAAGAAGTAATATTGCTTCTATGTTTTCCTTCTAAGAAAACTAGGGCTATTCTATTGAAGAAAATTAGCTTTCTGCTAATAGATTCATTCTTATAGCAATGGATATCATGGGTTACTAAGGGACTACTACAATGCCTATCCTCCCCTGTCCTTTTTATTTTCTGTAGGTAACATTTTCCATCAGTGTGAGAGAAAATCATAAAATAAAATAACATATTATGAAGGCATCGGGTATGTGTCTGAATCGGCTAGCCATTTCTTAAAAGATCAGTTTGGCGCTTGCTAGGATACGCAAGACTTATCTTGTAGGTTATAATCTCTTGACTTCCACTCACTTAAGAGGTTTAGGTTGCAGTTCTGCCATGATATTTCCTTTTAAACTAATGCATTATACTCATGTATTTATTTTGTTGCTCCATTGTCACCTTTCAAGCCAAGTCTTTTAGGTAGCAAGGGTGAGTGCCTCTTATTGGTTGTAGGTTAGGTGGAACAGTTTTCTACTTTAAATGGAACCTCACAGTATTCCAGATGCAAGTGTTTTGAATACCTATTTACTATAAAAGGTGCTTGGTAGCAGCTCCAGGTAGCCATTTTGTAAAGGATCAGAAAATTTCTGAAATAATGTTAAAGTGCTTATTGTTATTGTGATTAATTTCAATATGATATGAACCACAAATCGAGTTTAGCTCTGGTCCCTTAGTTATGGGTAGTATTTACATAGCTTTGATGTGTAGCTAACCATGCTTTATACTTCTATGTAGTAAGTCACCAAACAGCTGAGCAAGCTATTATTTTACATTACATCTCCTTTTTACTTGACAGTCTGAAGTCATAATAAAATAAAAACTATATTTTTCTGTGGAAGTGAGATGGAAGGTAAATAGAATTTAACATAAATCCTATATACTGGACTGTCTAGGTTCTGAGACACTTTTGTCCATATACTTATGTGTATTTTCTGCAAGTAAAGTTAACACATTTCACGAACACATCAAAAAATACATTATGAAACACAAATGCATAACTTATGAATCTGTGGGGCAAGGAATAAATATAATTTAAATTTATCACTGGGAAAAACCTTATTGTTCTCAGGTAAGAGATTACCTGAGGTCAATAAACTAATTGCTAATAAACGCTAGCAAAATAGCTAATTGGCTTCATAATATTCCTGAAAGTATAACTGATAGGTACACACATACCTAGAATGTACTTTTATATGCCATTATATACTTAGTTATCATTATTTTAAGATTTAAATCTTAATTATTACATGTGTATAATCCATAAATAGTATGTACTTTAAGTCTATGACAGCCTTATAACATTTGGGAGGCATGAGGTCCTTCAATTTGAAATATGTGCCATGTGTGTACTTGGCCTTAAGTTTCTGAGATATGACACATATAAACATGTGTCATCTGTTTTTGTATGAAAAAGAATACTGGAAAGAATCATTGTCCACATGGTACATAGGATCCCATTTGTAAAATTTTACCCGAGTAAGTATGTATATATTTCTGGTGAAACCAGAACATGATCAAATTTTTTTTTTTTTTTTGTTATCTTACTTTCAGTCACATAATATATAAATTGTAGGATTATTGTTTATACATTCCCACTTAATACATCACATCAAGTCATATACATATAGGTAGGTATATAGGGATTCTATAGGTATATACATCTTTCAACAACATGTATATACCATCTAGCATCATCTAGTGATGTTGTTGATAACATCTCTGTGGAGCATTTGTCATGGTATGATAGTGTTGCCCACTATAATTATTGGCTTTTCAGATTGTTTTTGACATTCAGATGATCACTTTGTGCCGCTTCTCTACAACTAGTACTCTAGTACAATTAGTAGATATTGTTAAGTTTTCAGACAATTTATTCAAATCTTTGTTACAACTTTTACAGATGAGTATCTGTCTAGCTGTTGTACCATGTACCTAGTAGGTATGTGTCACACACTTGCCAAGCAGTGTCATTTAGTATCTCATATTCTGCTGAGTAAATACCATTATTCTAATTATGATTCTGTATGTGTCCTATCCCAGAAATAACAGCAGTCAGTGTAGTGTTTTTCTTTACTTTTTGGATTTAAACCTCTACAAAGTTCATAATTTCTTTCTCGGGTACCGTACCCTCTTTGTTAATAAAAGGCAGTATTATATTAAGGTTTTCTTGATGTAGTTGAATCACTTGGTTCAAAGGGTTACCCTATATTAGGATGAAAAACATTATGAACTGACATGTATTCACATGTAAAGTAGCTATATAAATCAAAACATAGCACAACTGCTATTAATTGTTATTGATAAAAGTTATCCGGAGAGGACAAAAGATGCATTTTGGATTACAATATTTTATTGTACATGTGATGATTGGTTACTCCGATCTTTAACATGTGTAAGCATGATGGAACTTACAAACAGGGATGTCCATCCAGTTGATCAATGCACTCACCACTCTCTTGACTTTGTCTTATCCGCTTCATTTCTGTCTCCATTATAAACATGGTATAATGACCACGGCTAACCTCTCGTGATAGCTCTAGGTACACCAAGTATGATTGTTTGATATTGTCACTACCACCGGCTGACCTCTCGTGAAAGCTCCGGGTAGGTATGCCAAGTATGGTTGTTTCATTTTGTCACTAACGGCTAACCTCTTGTGAAAGCTCTGGTTAGTTACACCCAGATACACCAAGTATGATTGTTTAATATTGTCACTACCACCGGCTGACCTCTTGTGAAAGCTCCAGGTAGGTATAATAAATATGATTGTTTCATATTGTCATTAACGGCTGACCTCTTGTGAAAGCTCCAGTTAAATACACCAGATATGATTGCTTGATGTTGCTGTACCGGTTAACCTACTGTGAAAACTAGGTACACCAAGTATGAACACCTAATATTGCGCTCAATCATGGTACGTACTGATATCATAGCTGCCTGTGACTAACTTTTCGTGTGAAGTCATGAGGTACACAAGTAAAATCGGTACATTTTTGTTTCTATATTAGGAATTGTCAGTGTTCGGCCTATTCAGGGTTTAAAATACCCTCATGGCTAACTCCTCAACGTTAGAATGTATCGTGATAATCGGTTATTTCGATCTTAAACGTATTTAGGCAAGATACATCTCTTTTAATAATGATAAATGAACTTACCGCCGTCATGACTTCATCCTATGTTTATTTCGTCTTGCTAGCTCTATGTGATTGTTTTCCATGGGAAGTTCGCGTTTCCTTTTTTCCATAGTATGTTTCTATGACAATTATGATACTAAAACCGTTATTTATTATGATTTTGGTTTTAAGTGAATAATTTACGTGAATAGCGCAGTGCACAAAAAAGTACAATGACGTTGACAGCAGAGAGCACCGAGAACGTCGAACGGACCACAGATGAAACAATATTTTTATTTAATCTTTAAAAATTGTGATGGCGTATTGTGCAAAGGTGCAAACTACATAGTACATAAAGAGGACGAGATAACTAAGGTATAATTGTACTGTTACCAGTAATAACTTTGTAATAACTTGCGTCAGTAAATTTATTTTATTTTATTATTTATTTATTTTATTTTATTTTTATTAAATAGTACAACCACATCATACATATTAATACATCAAAACTTTATAATACTGACTAGGTTTTACATCTGATATGTATGACACTTACGGTGTACATAGCATTGACTAGTTACAATGTAGAAATGTGTTTAACATCTTGTGTTGGCATAATCATAAATATATATACCACTACCCATATTCAAATGCAACTAAAAAAAAAAAACAAGATACTTGGCACAAATAAAACTAGTTGTTAGAGCTGCTGCCGATCAATTTTTTCAGCTGAACTTTAAATTTGTGGAATGAATCAATAAAGATGTCAATGTTTGGATCGTGTGTTTGGATGATATTGCACTGATTTAGTATTCTATATACTGGTGCTTGTTGGCCCAGATTAGTTCTAGAAAATGGTGTGTGAAATGATTTAGTGATTTTACGCCTAGGATAGGAGTGAGGAGTAGCCAAATGGATTTTTTCTAATAGGTTTCTAATAGGCACTGTATTTGATTGTTTAATAATTTATGGAGGAAACAAAGGTCAAAAATATGCCTACGATTATAAAGACAAGTCATTTTAAATTTGGATAACCGGTGGTCATAAGGATTCCTGTGAGAGAAGCCACTGCAAGAGAATGCAATATTTCTTGTAAAGGCTCTTTGGATGCTTTCAATCCGCTGCGAATGGACTACATAGTACGGTGACCATATAGTACTAGCATACTCGAGATTGCTGCGGACAAACGGTACAGGAGTATTTTGGTAGAGATATTTTTGAAGCCAATAGCATTTCTTCTAATAAATCCGAGCATCTGCGCAGCCTTTTTTACAATACTGTCGACATGGGTAAAAGTTAGTTTTGAATCGACGATAACACCCAAGTCACGAATTTCTTTAACTTCATTTAAGAGTATTCCAGCAATCTCGTACTTTGTAACAAGTGGTTTCTTTTTGCGGGTGAATTTTATATGAGAGCATTTATTAATATTGAGTGTCATACAATTAATGTTACACCAGTCTAAGATTTCATTAAGATCATCTTGAATTAGTTTAGAGTCACTGGTTGTTTTTATTGACCGGTAAATTTTCAGATCGTCGGCAAATAGTGACATTTTACAGTACTTAACGCGAGATGTTATGTCATTAATAAATATAAGGAAAAGCACTGGTCCTAAGTGTGACCCTTGAGGTACACCGGAAACTGCACTATAGGCTTGCGATTCAAATCCATTAATTGCAACGCTTTGTGGTCTGTCGTGCAAGTATAACTCGAACCAGTTAAGTAATGATCCGCCTATACCAAAATTACAAAGCTTTTGTAATAAGATTGAATGATTCACTTTATCAAAAGCGCTGGTAAAATCCGGGTATATTGCATCCACCTGATATCCCGCATCTATTCCTGAGCTATATCGGAGACAAAGTCAACTAAGTTTGTTATAACTGAGCGGCCACTCATGAATCCATGTTGATGGTCTGAAATATTGCTATGGATTAGAGTTGCAATTGAAGGGTACAGAACCGATTCGAATAATTTAGAAAAGCATGAGAGTACGGATATAGGCCTGTATATTTTAAAATTTGCCTGATCTCCTTTCTTAAATATGGGGACAATACGGGCTTTTTTCCACTCTTCGGGGAATTTGCCTTCTGCAAGAGATCGGTTAAATATCAAAGACAACGGTAATGCGAGCAATCGAGCACAGTGCTTAACAAATACTGGAGGTATCATATCAGGCCCTGCACCCTTCAACGCATCAAGCTTATTTATAGCACATAGGATTTTGTCTTCTGTAAATTGTAACTTAGATATAAATTTATTACTGAAAGGAGTAAGTAATGTTTGAGATGTATAACTGGTACTGATGGTGTCCGAGTACACAGAACGAAATTGATCAGCAAATAGAGTTGCAATGTCGTTACCATTTTGTGCAAAAACGTTATCTTTGTACATTTTAGCTGGTAATGTAGAAAGCCCACCGCGCTTACTTTTGATGTAATTCCAGAAAACTTTAGGGTTTGAGGATATATTAGATTCTATTGTATTTTTATAGTTATTATAACAAGTATCGATAAGATTATGTAAACTATTAAGGCATTCAGTAGTTGTATCTAACAATGTCTTGATATGATTGGCAGTTTGAGTAGGAATCTTCCTTTGAGTAAATAATTTTCGTAAGAGAAAATTCACAATGAGCCGCTTATTACAGAATCGTTCACTCAACAAATCCCAAGCTTGATCGTAATTGTTCTCTGTTACTTGTATGTGTTTTAGTAATGTTTCTGCTTCTCCAGCGATGCTACTCTTCAAGTAGTGAAGTTTTTGAACATTAGACAGCGTGGAATTGTTGTGAACTAGCGATGTTAAAAGGTCCTTAAATGTGGTCTAATCTTCGTAAACTCCAGAAAAAACAGGTAACTGGATTCTAGGCAACTTTACATTTCCTTCAAACGTTGTACTGGAATACGCATTATCACTTAATCTCGGGTTACTCATAGTAGGTGAGAATTGGGATCGCAATTCTCCCCACTTGAATGTAGACCATCTATCAATCACTCAATCACCAGTTTTATCGGGTCCGAACGGTTGTCGTGTGTATACATATAAGATCTGGAAACCCGCAATTTTCACTATTCATTCATTCAATCAATCTTATCCAAACTTCATCTAAGCAAGAACAAACGAATCACAATTTACTAATCATTCATTCATTCAATCTTATCCACAAAAAATATTCGCTGTTTATCTATTTAAGCATAGTATAAATGAATGTTTACATAACCGCATGAGTAAAGAATTTCTTTACTAAGGTGTCTTAACTACCTGGTGTGATCAATCGAATTGAAATGATCCTTGTTCGCGAATACCGTTTATTTATAACTCACGAGATTACGTCATTGCATAAATGTTCAATTTAATTGTTTATTTATCTATGCAGATTCAGGCAACGTTACAAGAACGAGAATAAATCTTTTTCTTTCCCTATAATCTGTAATGTTATTGCGTCTAAGTAATATAGGTTTAAATGGATTATGTACTTATCTATTTTTTTTTGTCAAACTAAGCTATATTGTTTGTGTTAGGAGTGGATCAAATAAACAGTTCAATGAGTTGGATTCGAACCTGCGACTACTTGAACGCAAGTCGACGTCTTAGCCATTGAGTTATTGCCGCTTAATATAATATTTTTTTCTGCTAGTCAATTAAGCGTCTATACCAAATATCAAGATGAATGCAAAATGCACATTAATGTAAGTAATTAATTCTAATACTGGCAATTAATCTACCAACTGACTTGGTGTTTCGTAGGAAAATAAAAAATAAATAAAAAAGTTATATAATTTATTATGAAATATTTCCATTGTCTGTAGCTTTAACAATGAGCTCCTTAATAGATTTATAAATTTCGTCCACAAATATATTTTTCACTAGGTGTTGAACGCAAATTTCCGCATCACATTTGCATAGCGAATCTGTGCTATTAGAAAAATGTGCTACATCGTATATATATATACAGTAGGATTACTTTTCGTCTTCTTGAGGGGAGGCTCCAGATTTAATCGCTTTTCACTTCTCGGTTCGAGTACGGTGTTCATAGGAATGAAGATAGAGAGGTCGTTCTCGGAGTCCTGAAAAATGAAAAAAAAAAACATAGTAAATCATCACTTTGTTATAGGTACGTGGATTAACTATAAAGTTTAAGAGGTAATTTATATAAAAAAATCATAAAACGGATTGATTAGAATTGAATAGTAACTAATAAAATAAAGTAGAGAACAACGAAATTATCATTCGGATAACGTGAGTAGGTATAGGTACGTGGGTATTTCTCATCAAATTTCGAGTCGAGTCATTAGTGCCGAGTCATATGCATTAACTACATAAGTCTTTTTTTTTTATTTCAATGTACGCTATCTATACCACTATTGTTTAAAAAGAAAACGTATTACCTCTAAAGAAAAAAAAGATATGGCTACTTTTTTACCGTGAAAATCATTCCCTCACCTTGTCCCTTAGTTCAAAAACATTAAAACTAACTAAAACTAAAATGCCTATTTATCTCAAATCTCAATATTCTTAATAATAAAATTATGCTAATATATAAGAAAGATGTTTGTTATTGTCTATAAAAGCTTCCATCTTACAACAACGAATTTATAAAAACGATAATTCGATTTTAAATATGTCCCGCCAAATAAAATAATTCCCTCACCCACACCACAATATTACGAATATTCGATTTCTGAACGTGTCAAACGATATTTAGGTGCGCAACCTTAAGTTTTTAGTACCTGGCAACACTCTCAAATGATTCAAGGTGGCGATTTCTTCTCAACCGTAGGTGAGTTCGTGCAAAAAAATATTTTGTGAAAAATTGTTAAGAGTTAAATTTATGACGATCATTACCTCACGTTACATGAATGTATTAAGCATTTTAATTAAATTTGTAAAAAAAATCTATAATTAAAATTTGTTGGTTTTATGCGTTTTTGGGAGTAAAATACATATTCGAGATGTAACAAGCAAGTTGAGGTTATGTGTCGGTGTTTTTGTAGCTTTAGTTAAAATTAGTCATTCCCTCACAGTCATTCCTTCACTGCATGTAGGAGTGACGGCCGTGTGAGGGAATGATTTATCCAGTATTCTACGGTTCTTTTAGATTTTTTATTTATTTCTTGCAACTTGTATTTCATGGTATTTAATTTAAAACAGGTACATGTATGTAGAAGAAAAATGGCACGACAAAAGAAGTTGAGTGATGCAGAAAAATAAATAAAAAGAAAGAGTATAATAGAAAAAATGAAAAATAATACTGAATCTTTGGAAAAACTGCGGGAAAAAGAAAGATTAAAATATTTAAAGAAAAAAGAGAAGGGTCAAGTAAAATCAGTTATTCATATGAATGCTAGAGAACTTGGACAAAACCGAAAACAATGGAAAGAAAATAGTAAAGTGCATAGGAATAAAAAAGCTATAGCACACCAAAATTTACAAAGAATACTTGATTATACACCTCCACCAAGTCCAGATTAATAATAATTAATGCTTAATAAATAAATATGAAGATGTTTCAAGTTTTGGAGAAGTGCTAAATACAAAGTTTAAAAATAAATAGTAATAAGTATAAAGATAAAAACATTTGTTACCTCTATAGTAGTATATTTGTCGCCAAATTGCACCAGAACAAGCCGGATTTGTTAAAGGAAAAGGTACACGTGAGCAGATACTAGTGCTGCGACAAATCATCGAAAAGGCCGGATAATTCAACACACCCCTCTTTATTTATTTTGTCGATTTCCGCAAAGCATTCGACACTGTAATATGGGAGTGTCTCTGGAAAGTCTTACTGGAGATGGGAGTACCGCATCATCTAGTATTACTTTTGAAGAGGCTATATGAAGATGGTACAGCAGCAATGCGGGTAGATGACGACTTTTCGGATAAGTTCAAGACTGAATCCGGTGTTCGACAGGGGTATATCGTGTCGCCTTTACTGCTTAACACCTATACAGAATACATCATGCGCATTGTCTTAGAGGGGTGGGATAAAGGTATATCAGTGGGTGGGCGCATGATAAATAACTTGAGATACGCTCATGATACTACCCTTCTTGCAAGAACAAAAGAAGACTTGGAAGAACTTTTGACTCTTCTTGAAACCACTGGTCTCTAATTCGGACTTGCTCTTAATAGGGATAAGACGAAAGTGATGATAGTGGACCGGGCTGAACACAATTTGACAGGTACACTGCTTATAGCAAACTGCGAAGCTGTACAGAGCTATATCTACCTCGGTTTCACTATTACGAATAATGGAAGATGTGAAGAAGAGGTCAAGTGCCGATCCGCTATCACGAGGTCAGCAGTAGAGCGAATGGAAAAAATCTGGAAAGATACGACGAATAACCAAAAATACTAAGGTTCGACTTATGAAATGTCTAGTTTTTTCAATTTATCTTTATGGGGCTGAAACTTGGTCACTCAAGCTGCAAGATCGCCGGAAAATCGATGCACCGGAGATGTGGTGTTGGAGATGCATGCTTAAAATACCCTGGACAGCGTTCCGCACCAATAACTCCATCCTCAAAGAGCTTCACATATAAGACAGACTTTCGTCGATTGTGCAGCTACGAATAATGAAGTTCTTTGGGCATTTCACCAGAAATGAAGACTCAATGGAGCGACTTGTAGTACAAGGCTGCATAGAAGGCAGGAGACCTCGTGGTCGATCTCCAACTCGCTGGATTGACCTCATCACGAAAGCTACGCAATCTACCGAGGTACAGTGTGCTCGCAATGCTGAAAGTCGCCAGAAATGGAGGGACATCGCTCGACGTGCAGCAGCATTTGAAGCCAGCGGTGATGCCGGGATGCAACCCTATCCATCGACAGCCACGACCACTCTGTCAAGAATGCCCGACTAAGAAGAAGTATATTTGTTAATTTTTTGAGTTTATATACATATATTTATATTGACTATAAGTACAAAGTTTTGAGTTGATTTTCTTTAGAATATGATATTTCATTGTTTAATATATATTAATAAAAATTATATAATTTCTTTCATTTGTACATGTTTATTTATTATAATATAATAATAAATCATTCCCTCACTCTGTTAATCATCCCCTCATTTATGTATTTTTTAAAACCTCATTTTTTATAGATTATATACAAAAATATGGAAGACCAATACTCCTGAATAGATCTCTTAAAGCAACTTTTCAGATCTCTGCAAAAAAATATCTAAGTTTATAAAAAAAAAGAAATTTCAATAATATCTCAAATTTTGAAATTTCATAAGAAATATCATGTTATTAAATACGTGGGTATTACGTATTTAATAACATGATATTTTCAAATTACTAATTATTTAAAAAATATTACTCACCGACATGTTGGAGGGTTATTACAGTCACAGTTACGAAAAATAACTGTGGGGACGGTAATGACTTGCAGGTTTTTACTAATTAAACTCCGTAATAAATGTTAATATCTATGTATTGTCTTTACAACACAGGAAAACAGAGAGAAACAGAACAACACGGTAAGTACAGGTAAGTCGAACAAGGATTAGGTTGAGAAGAAAATACAGACGCTAAATAACTAAATTGAGAGCGTTTCGCGGAGAAATTTTGCGCGTGGCTTCGCCGTCGGAGTGCGTTAGCGACTGGCGCTCGTGACCGAGCGGCCGCGTATCCACCGCCCTGCATAGCGCGGCGGAGGTTGCGCGGGCGCAGGCGCCGAGGTAAATAGTACATGCGCTTGTGTAGTGTGCGTCCGCTATACGACAAATGATGGTGCATCCTTTGCTGTTCCGGACGATGCTACAGTACTCCCCCGCTGAGACCGCTACTGCGGGCGATAAAAATCAGGGAAACGCACACGTCGACCACTTTTGGTTCTTTTCTCAGCTTCAGTTGTAGACTCAGAAGATCGTTCAACAGGAGGAGTAGCAGATGCCGGTGAAGATGTAATATCTTCCTCTCGAGTAATGAAAGCAGGTTTCAATCGGTCTACACTTACAGTCACCGCCTTTCCTCGCACGTCCAGCTTGTAGTATTTGGGTTTGCGTTCTAAGACCTTATATGGACCAGAGTACGGCGGGTCCAGCGGTCTTCGGACGAAATCCTGCCGCAGGAACACATGAGATGAGCTATCGAGATAGCGAGGTATGTAAAATGGACTCTTACGATGCCACGATGCAGGTTTTGGAGTTAGGTTGGCCATGTGATGACGTAGACGCGTTGCCAAGTTTGTAACGTCTGCTGCTTTGTGGTCTTCGGTGGGGGCTAGAAATTGACCTGGTAGGCGCAGTGTCTCCCCATAAACCAACTCTGCTGGTGAGGCCTGAATGTCTGCTTTCCACGCACTTCGTATGCCCAGAAGTACGAGGGGAAGAACTTCCGACCATTGTGACGTAGCATGGCACATGATGGCTCCCTTTAGCTGCCGGTGAAAACGTTCTACCATCCCATTAGCAGCAGGATGGTAGGCGGTTGTGCGGAAATGTTGTGCACCAACCATGGTAGTGATGGCCCGGAATAGATGCGACTCGAATTGGCGACCACGGTCGGTTGTCACCTTGAGTGGGCAGCCGAATCTAGCTATCCAGCCAGATACCAGCGCGGCTGCACAGGTCTCTGCCGTGACGTCCTGGATAGGGTATGCCTCAGGCCATCGGGTGAATCTATCGATGACGGTGAGACAATACCTGTAATCAGAAGAAACGGGTAACGGTCCAACAATATCGAGGTGGATGTGTGAAAACCTCAATGAAGGAGAAAGGAAGGAGGAAATTGGGGCAAAGGTATGACGTGTTATTTTACTGCCTTGGCATTTAAGGCAATTGTGTGACCACTCTCTACACTGTTTGCGCATCCCTGGCCACACAAATCTTTGTGCTACCAGCCGCACTGTAGCTGCGCTTCCCGGGTGGCTCAGGTTGTGTACAATATCGAACGCTTGACGGCGAAAGTTGAGCGTAACGTATGGCCGTGGCGGCGTGACTGTGACGTCACAGTAAACATCGATGTCCGTGTCCGGTATTTTGACCTTATGGAGTCTGAGTGAGGATCCGTTTTTCAGAAGGCCCTGCAGTTCCGGATCATCATTTTGAGATTGTGCTAGAGCCTTGTAATCGATACCGTCAGTAATCTCCTCAATTCTTGACAAGGTGTCCGCAACAACATTCTGTTTTCCTGGGATATATTTAATATCGGTTGTAAATTGAGCAATATATTCTAGATGCCTGTATTGCCTAGGCGAACATTTTTCTTTATTTGTCTTGAAGGCATGTGTTAGGGGTTTATGGTCAGTGATGATACTAAAATTTCGGGCTTCAACCATAAAACGAAAATATTTTATTGACTCATACATCGCTAGCAATTCTCTGTCATATGGACTATAATTTGTTTGTGATGCACTAAGCTTTTTAGAGAAAAAACCCAGTGGCTCCCAAAAGTCATCAACTTTCTGCTGTAAGACTGCGCCGATGGCTACATTTGAGGCATCAGTAACAATACTCAGTTTAGCTCCAGGGTTAGGATGGGCTAGTAGTGTAGCGTTTGCCAGCGATTTCTTACAATCCTCAAATGCTTGAATTAAGCCGGGTGTTATATGTATAGGCCGTGAACCCTTTATATTAGCGCCAGCAAGAAGAGCATTCAATGGAGCCTGCTTATCAGCTGCATTTGGTACGAAACGCCGGTAAAAGTTAAGCATGCCAAGGAACCTTCTTAGTTCCTTGACAGTTTTGGGCATCGGGTAGTCTATAATAGCTTGGACTTTTGATTCTAAAGGCCTAGTGCCAGCTGCTGAAACTTTATACCCAAGGAAGGTTACCTCCGATTTTCCCAGAACACATTTCGTTGTGTTGATGAGAACACCGTACTTTTCGAGGCGACTGAAAACTTGGCGCAGGTGGTCCTTATGACTCTCCTCTGAAGGCGAAAAAACCAAAATGTCATCGCAGTATCCGTAAGCAAACTCCTCTAGGCCATGCAGGACCTCATCAACAAATCGTTGAAAAGTCTGAGCCGCATTACGTAAGCCAAATGTCATTACTCGAAATTCGTACATCCCGAATGGAGTGGTGATTGCCGTCTTCTTAATGTCATCAACATGAACCGGTATCTGGTTATATGCTTTTACCAGGTCTATGGTGGAGAAGGTATTACAGCCAGATAGCTGGTGCGAGAAATCTTGGATATGTCGAACTGGGTACCTGTCTGGTATAGTTCTTGCGTTAAGTGCCCTATAATCACCGCAAGGTCTCCAACTGTCGTCTTTCTTTCTTAACAGGTGCAACGGTGAAGACCATGGGCTCTCGGAACGCCTGGCAGTTCCATTTTCCAGCATTTCGTCAAACTCCTTTTTAGTGGCTTTCTGTCGCTGGGGGTCTAAACGGCGAGGCCGGCAGGCTACCGGTGGACCTGGAGTAGTTCTTATGTGGTGCACCGTGTTATGCTGAATAATCTTTATCACACCTGCTGGGCGCGTAATCTCTGGAAACTCACGAAGAATGTCATGGTACACAGACTCACCAGCGACTGTTTTAATGGAAGCTATGTCTTCTGGAATATTCTGACGAGGGACTGTGATGGACAATGAAGTTTTTCCATCAATGAGTCGCTGATTTCGAATATCTACAAGAAGGTCATAATAACTTAAAAAATCTACGCCTATTATTGGCTTTGTAACGTCAGCTATTATAAATTGCCACTTAAAATCACGCCTGAGTCCCAGGTCTAGGTGCAGTAATATCGGACCGTAAGTACTTATGGTACTGCCATTAGCTGCTGTTAGGTCGTACTTTGTTCTTACACAAGGCGTCTTAGTTGCTAGACGTGGAAAAACGCACAGATCTGAGCCTGTATCTATTAAAAATTGCATTTTTGTTACCCGATCAGATACAAAAAGACGGCCTGGTGACGTAGGGCAGTCGTTGGCCGCTACTTCCGGCTGCCCGCAGCATTTCCCGCATCAAATTCACATGGCTCTGTACACTTCCTGGCCTTTGCTCCAAAATTGTAGTGATACCAGCAATGCGGGTGGTCCGGGGGCGGTTGCCGGACACGTGATTCGCTGCGATTGCGGTTGCGGCTGTAGTCACGTCGAGACCTGGAACGTGATCGTGAGCGCTCCTGCCTGTGTACATAAGAGGTAAGTTTAGCAATTTGTTTGGTTAAGGCGCTTATTTCCTGGCTAAGTTCGTCGTGACGTGCCAATGACGTTGATGGCGGTGGCGACGTTAAGGTGCTTGCTATGGCTATTTAATGTTGCGGCGTCGGCGGGGCTATCTCATGTACACGGTCCGCCAACTCAGCGAGATCATCAAGCGTAAGCTTAGGCTGTGAAGCCACTACAGTTTGTAAGCTATGTGGCAAACGACCAGTCCACAATGTAAGGAGTACATCATCCGGGACAGTCGGGCCGGCAAGATTTCTTAAATGGCGTAAGAATTGAGAGGGCTTACGGTCTCCGATGTCCTCGTGCAGGAACAGCTGTTTCAGTTTCTTTTCCTTTGACGCGCTCAACCGCTTCACCAACTCAGTTTTTAATTTTTCAAACTTACCCGCAGCAGGGGGCGCGCATAAGATATCTTTTATCTGCGAGACATAAGTGTGATCTAGTTGAGACACAGCATAATAAAATTTTGTTGAGTCACTCGTCACGTTAGACAATATGAACTGTCCCTCCAGTTGGGCGAACCACAGCTCAGGATCGTCTGGATAAAATGGTGGAATTCGCACGCCCACACGAAAAATATTGCCCATATCTCCTTCAAGGACTTCCACCGTCTTTTTATCGCCACTATTACCACTAACATCCATCTTGAACGCGTACTCGTCGGGGTCACCAGTTTGTGGGGACGGTAATGACTTGCAGGTTTTTACTAATTAAACTCCGTAATAAATGTTAATATCTATGTATTGTCTTTACAACACAGGAAAACAGAGAGAAACAGAACAACACGGTAAGTACAGGTAAGTCGAACAAGGATTATAATAATAATAATAATAATAAATCTTTATTTCCACTTTTACAATATATATAATTACAAGCGTGTAACTATGTAGTGACTATTTTAAATTATGCTACAAACTATTGTAATTACAATCACCAGGCTTAAACATCCGGCGTCCAAGCTAAGATTGAACTTGTATTATGGACGCCAGGGTTCACTCCCAGATGATCATATAACAACTTTTATAGGTGTCACGTAAGTATGGTACATAATGTTATGAATTATTCTCGTACTGAGCGTAATAGTGAATTATATTGTACAGAGAAAATAATAATAAGAAAATTGAATTGAAATTAAAATTAAAATTACAGCCCCTGAAACCATGCGTGTGTACGTATATGTGTAGATGATTGTGTGTGTAAGCGTGCAAGCGTACGCTTGTGTGTGTGTGTATGTGTGTATGAGTGTGAGCGCGCGCGCGTGGGTGTGTGTGTGTGTTTGTGATATTGGCAATATTTGTTTATAGTTAAGATTACGACACTGTTACAAGTAACTTTTCAACCTCATCATAGGTAAGTGTCATAATATGTTTACTGACAGTCCTTTTGCATTCAAAATTATTTAGGCAATAGATATTACATCGTTTGTTTATAATGTTGTATATGCGACTTCCCAAAATTCTGAAGTGCCTCTCTGCCAGTTTGGTTCTATGAGTCGACACAGAGCAAACATTTGCTGATCTACGTTTAGACAGCTGTACTTTACTGTATGCTAGAGACCCATGTTTTCGCACAATAGTATTGAGAACAAAAAGCTGCCTGACAGTCATGACTTTACATTCCTTATATAATTGCGTAGTACTATACCGAAAATGTTTAAAATTCATAACCTTAAGGACAGACCTCTGCGCTCTTTCCAACTGTAGGATGTTCGTTTTGGGAGCACCACCCCATACTGTGATACCAAAAGAGATTATCGACTGACATAGCGAGATGTACACCAGTTTTACAATATCCTCAGCTGCACTATATCGTAGGTTTTTAAAAATTACTATGAGTTTTCTTACTCGGGCAGACAAAGCCCTAATTTGTTCACTCCAGGATATGAGGTTATCTATCATAATGCCTAGGTACCTGACATTGTTAGTTCTAGTCAGGGAAAGACAGGAGCACTGATCTGATTGTTTATTGCAGGTATGGGCTTTGATCGAAAAGGAGTCGTCTGGTTGTGAAGAGGATTTAATTGTAAAGGGGATGTAGTTTGACTTTTCGATATTTAATGTTAAAATATTAGCAGATAACCACGACATTACCACACCAAGTGCTAACTCTGCGCGGTCGCGGATTTGATTCCAATCTTGACCATGTATTAGTAAAGCTGTGTCGTCGGCATACGTGTATATATTGCAGTTTGGGATAGACAGATTACATAGACTATTCACATAAATTAGGAATAGTGTAGGCCCTAAAATTGAGCCTTGAGGAACTCCATACGTCAATTTGTACTCTTCGCTGAAACTAGAGCCTATTTTAACACATTGTACCCTCTCCGAGAGGTAACTCTCAAAAATATCAAGAGCGGAGCCTCTAACTCCTAGCCTCTCCAATTTGGATATTAAGTTGGGGACAGAGACAGTATCAAATGCCTTGGATAAGTCTAAGAAGATACCCAGGCACTTAGCTCGACTATCAAGTGCCCTAACGGCATCATCAATAAGGGCAGCTACAGCATCCTCACAAGATTTCGCCTTACGGAAACCATATTGATTTTGTGACAAGAAACTATGCTTTTCCATAAAGCTAGTGAGGCGATTGTTAAGGATCTTTTCTAGAATCTTTGACAATGCTGGCAGAACAGATATCGGTCTATAATTGCCGACACTGCCTCTGTCTCCACTTTTATAAATAGGGTGAACTATCGCTTTTTTTAGAGCCCTCGGAAATACACCCTTTGTGATACACAATTCACATAAATGTGTGATTGGAGGTACCAAGGCCCGTCGACCGCTTCTTAATACTTTCGCTGAAATACCATCCCAACCCACGGCTGCATCTGTACGAAGGTTCATTATTATTCTTTCAACTTCAGCACGATCAGGAGTCAAGAGCACCAGAGAATCTCTTTGCAAATCTTCTTGGAGATACGTAACGTGTTTGGTGTGCATAATTGTATGTTTAGCCGCAAGATCTTTACCTATAGTAGCAAAAAATTCGTTAACTATATTTATTGAGGATGCTTCGTCTGGCCCAGATATGGACAAGAGGTCAGTGGGAGGAGGCTTGGAATTTTGTTTATTAATTATATTATTTATAACTTTCCAAGTTGCTTTCATATTGTTTTTTGCCTTAGTTAATTCATTTTTCTCGTAATTTCTTTTAAGACGTTTTAGTAATTTATTGCAAAAATTGCGGTATCGAATATAGGTAACCTTTAGGATATAATTGTCCGGTGACTTTTTATGTTTCTTATGCATATTGTCCCTGTTACGAATACACCTGAGTAGTCCTTTTGTGATCCAGGGCTTAATAATTCTTCTTAATAGTTCGGCTTAATAATTCAGTAATTGTTTTTATGAGAAGATCACATGCTTCGTTCGGGTCATTAATTACCATAATCGGACTAAAATCAGTACCGTCAATATCTTTTGCCACTCTATCTTGATCTAATTTTTCAATAGTTTTAGGGACTCTATGAGACTTATGCTCATTTTTAATACAAACCAATATTGGTGCATGGTCGGTAATGTATGATTCTAAAATCAGGGATACTACTGATTCACTAGATTTAATCATGGTGTGATCCAGACAATTATATTCTCTAGTGGGATAAGTGTAAGCCGGTAAAAGTCCATGTGATGCAATTAAGTTCATGTACTCGTTATAGTGTGGATCATTGTTTGTTGGTGTTATATTAATGTTAATGTCACCCACCAACAGTATATTTTTGTGCGAAGACGCTGAGGTTAATATATTATTAAGGCTAGTTAAAAACTTATCAGTCTGTCTAAATGATGGCGGTCGATACACAGCTATTATGGCTGTATCAAGTCTAAGGTTACAAACGAGACAGTTTGCATCCTCAAATAGTGGCTCTGTAACATTATGCTGTAGATTCGAATGAATGTACATAGCTATTCCATCATTTTGGTTGTATGTTTTACTTGTAAAATAACCCGAGTAGCCTTCCAGTCGCGGGATAGTTGATGTCTTATTTAGCCAACATTCTGAAAAAACTATAATGTCACAACTAATTTGCATAGAAGTTAATAACAGTAGTACAGCATCGAAGTTTTTGTTAATGCTGCGTATATTAAAATGTAATACTTTTAATGTTTTATGATAGTTACTTAGAAGCTGAGTACATTTATCGGGTGTGCAACAATAAAATTCAATTGGTCCATACGAGTCCAGACTGTCAATAATTTCATTTATGTTATTGTTATTCATTTTTAAAATTTAAATAAAAACTTCGTTATATTCATCATATTTGATACTTGGATTAGGTTGAGAAGAAAATACAGACGCTAAATAACTAAATTGAGAGCGTTTCGCGGAGAAATTTTGCGCGTGGCTTCGCCGTCGGAGTGCGTTAGCGACTGGCGCTCGTGACCGAGCGGCCGCGTATCCACCGCCCTGCATAGCGCGGCGGAGGTTGCGCGGGCGCAGGCGCCGAGGTAAATAGTACATGCGCTTGTGTAGTGTGCGTCCGCTATACGACAAATGATGGTGCATCCTTTGCTGTTCCGGACGATGCTACATAACTATTATTTAAATTTTATGAAAGCCCCCTTTATATATTCGATAATATTCGTTCATAGGGTTCAAAATTGATACCAAAATATAATGAGTAAATATCAATACCATAAAAGTAAAGGCAACTCGTATGACAATAACATTGACTGTGGTAGGTAGCGGTGTAATATTATATTACTTACTTATTGGCACGTGTATGCAACGTTTAGCACTATTGTTTTTTTACCTATGACTCAGTGGTTGCAAGCGCAGCTGCGGTGCGTAAGGTCCTCGGTGTAATTTAGTACAACTCGCCCTAACTATTGGGGAATATAGGGGTGATGGTATGCCATGTTTATGCATGTGTTACGCAAGCATAGCCATAGCATATCGCTAGTTAAGCGATGACCTCGATCGCGCTTGACAACATTGCGCGTACCTAGAAGCTGACGCAGCGCAACGGGCCGAAGACGACACCATTGACGCCAGTTGCAGGAAATTTCGCAAGACACTTTTTGGTCAATCGTCGACTAATTAGTACATTTTAATTATACTTGTAATATTGTAGTTTTAAAATTAAAGTTATCCATAATAAATTGATTTTTTTTGCATCTTCTGTCGTGACTACACTTAATTGGCGCAGTCGGTAGGATCGTCACAGTATAGGGATCTAATATCGACCCATCGCGACGATCCTGAATCTACTAGTGGTACCGGCAGGAGTGAATCCAGACATCGATTCGGCAAGAAAAATTATGTTGTAAGTACTTTGAATCTTTCAAGTCCTTACTATCCTAGTTCCTAAACTTACATACCTACCTACCTACTTGTAGCCACCTGCCTACCTAGTTTAGTCCCTACCTTAATAATACCTATCAATAAATTAAATTATTTCTTTCTTTCTTTCTATTATATATTTATACTATACATTATATAATTATAACAAAATATTAAAACACATATTTATTATAATATAATATTCACAATATAATATTTAACATATATTACACAGCACACATACTCATATTTATAATAAGTTCATATTTTATTATAACCCACGTATATCGCATCGACAACTCGATGCAATGGAGCCGCGACCACCTACGTTGCCGATGACGTAGTTATCGTCATCGCTGTGTGGTGGGAGCCTACAGCTGGGCGCGGTCATTAACTTTCTAACGACCCCAGTCGAGATTTCGCTATCGCGACGCGTAGCCTATGACACTTTTCTCTGCTAGCACTGCTTACTGCTACCGCCTTATGTGCCATAATAATAAAAAGTTCGCTTAATTTGTGTGCGCGCCTTATATAAACTGCTTATATACGCTTTAATCTATTCTGTGTCGACTTCTATAACTGTGTAAACTCCTGTGACTATCTTCTAACTGTATATTCGTGCCTATCTTCCTTCTGACTATCATTGTGTTCTGTGTATCGTGTTGTGGGACATTATAAAACATTTACGTGAGTACACATGTAGTTTGTTTTCTGTTCGCCGTCAAAACTACTACGGAGCACACGAAATTATATTATAGCGATCGGGTATAGACCACACCCCTAGCGCTAAACTGGTGACCCCGCAAAAGAAACGCGCCAGAAGGGCTCAGGATATATACTTATAAAGCCGAAACAGTCTTGAAATGGGAGACAACAGTGATTTTTCGAGATCGTCAAGGAGTACCCGCTCTAGCAGAAAATCAGTTCGACAGTGCGTTTCCATTGACGCATCATCGGATATTTGTCGTGTTAGCGTGAAGATACCTCCATTTTGGCCTGATGATCCAGAGGTATGGTTCGCACAAATTGAGGCGCAGTTTGCGAACGCGAACATCACCAATGACGCAACCAAATTTAACTACGTCATCGGTCACTTGGAACACCAGTACGCGAAGCAGAAAGAGATATTTTTCTTTCTCCGCCTTCTCAAAACAAATATGAGAAACTGAAGTGCGAGCTGATCAAACGACTTTCAGCCTCGCATAAGAAAAAGGTGAAGCAGTTGCTCATGCATGAGGAGCTAGGTGACCGCAAGCCCTCACAGTTTTTGCGGCACCTTCAAGGTCTAGCCGGACCAAGCGTTCCAGAGGACTTCCTGCGGACTATCTGGAACAGCCGCCTGCCGAGCAACGTTCAGACCCTTCTTGCGTCACAGGCAGATAGCTCCCTTGAGACTCTAGCTGAACTGGCAGACAGAGTGCAGGATATTGTGTCCCCTTGTCAAGTCGCAGCAACATCTTCGGCAGGCCCAAGTATACAAGAAATGGCCAGTGAAATCGCAGAGTTGCGAAGGGCTGTTAAGGATCTCACGATGCAGCTGAACAAGAGATCCCGCTCCCAATCCCGTTCTTCAGGCAGCCACCGGCGTACGCGTTCGGGCAAACGCTCCGACTCCAGTTACCGCCAGCACCCGTTATGCTGGTACCATGGCAAGTTTGGGTCTAATGCTAGCAAATGCATAAAGCCATGCGATTTCCAGGGCTCGGGAAACAGCAAGGGCAGTCAGTAATGGCGACTCACGACTGCCTTACCTCTTCTGGTCGCCTATTCGTCACCGACCACCAATCGAAGACTCGCTTTCTTGTAGACACGGGAAGTGATCTGTGTGTGTTTCCTAAATATGTGTTACGTGAACAGCGTGTTAAGTCAAACTACCAATTGTCAGCAGCCAATGGAACTGTAATAGACACGTATGGGTACGTACAATTAAATGTAGACCTCGGCTTGCGTCGCAATTTTCCTTGGCAGTTTGTAGTTGCCGATGTGACGAAGCCGATTATAGGGGTTGATTTTTTAAGTTTTTATAATTTACTTGTCGACATCCGCAACAGGCGTCTAATTGATAATACCACATCCCTGTCTATTACAGCATCCATCGCCAAAGCGTCAGATGTATTTTCTGTTAAAGTCTTGACTGGGGATTCACGGTTTCATAAGGTATTAGACCAGTACCCAGAGATTACCCGCCCCGCTGGCAGGCCACGCACTCCTACACATAGCACATTACATCACATTCGCACTACACCCGGTCCTCCTATCTCTTGTTCCCCTCGCAGGTTAGCACCCGAGAAGCTCAAAATTGCGAAGCAGGAGTTTGAAATTATGCTGAGCAACGGTACAGCACGTCCCTCCGAGAGTCCTTGGTCTTCGCCATTGCATTTAGCGCCCAAGAAGGACAATAGTTGGCGTCCTTGCGGCGACTATAGACTCCACAATTCTAGGACTATTCCGGATAGGTACCCTATTAGGCACATACACGACCTCGCCCACAGCATGTCTGGCTGTACAATCTTTTCGACCATCGATTTAGTGAAAGCCTACAACCAGATACCTGTGAGCGAAGAAGACATACATAAAACCGCCATTACGACCCCATTAACCCCAATAACTACTAGCTACCGTACGATAAACATCGAAGTAAAAGTGCTCGTCAAAAATAATTTGTTTACGACCTGTTAAAACTAATTCCTGTGCTAGATTTTTAGTCAGTGTTAACTATAAGAGTTCCTATTACCCATAAGTGCAGTGAAGTCGACGGTATATAGTGTAATTGGTGAACATTTATCAATCTTATTTAGTTTTCAATAACAAAGTACCGCCACTAACTATTATCCAGAAGTGTTTAAACAAGACGCGTAAGTGACATCAAATACAGCGATCTTACGACCTTCTTCGAGCGCTCACGTGTGAATCGTTGACAACCATTGCGAGAGGCGGCATAAGGTTGGATTGCACTAATTCACTTAGTTTACACTATCCGGCTCAAGTTGAATTGTTATATATTACCTACCTCTAGAAGTTGTGCTATATATACATTTATTACCATGGCGTCGGCCTCGCCACCATGGCCATGTTGCTCCAGCGAGAACAGAAAGGATGGCGATCAGTATGTTACTTGCAAGAGATGTAACTTGAATTTTCACTTCGTCTGTATAACGATACCAGTTATCCCTGCTGACTCCGATGAATATGATAAATGGATGTGTTCAGTCTGCACGAATATGATTCCTAATAATAATATAAATAGTACGCCTGTACGCAATGTATCTACCACAAGGGGTAACAAAAGACCCGCCCTGAATTCCCCTCCCGTGAACAAATCAGTAACGAGCGATGACGTACGAGAAATTGTGCAAGATGTCATTAAAAGGGAGCTCGCTGCTATGTTACAACAATTAAATAACTCGATTGTGAGTATTGTCAATAAGGAGCTGGAGCCAATAGGTAAAGAGGTGAAAGAACTGAGCGTGTCACTAAACTTCCATACTAAACAATTTGAAGACTTTCAATCTGAACACGCCACCTTGAAGAGTAATATGAGAGAATTAAAGGAAGAGAATTCGCAATTGAAAACATCTTACTCAGAATTGAGTCAGCGGCTTAATTACATGGAGCAGCAAGCGCGGGCCAACAATCTTGAAATACAGTGTTTTCCTGAAAATAAACAGGAAAATCTGTACACCGTAATTAAGCAATTGGGATCTGTCGTCAAATGTGAGTTAAGTGATAACGACATTTTACACTGCACCCGTACTGCTAAACTCCAAACCAACACTTCTGCACCCGCCCTCGTTCTGTTGTGGTTCAGCTCGCCTCACCGAGAATTCGGGATCAGCTCCTTGCCGCCGTCATAGACTACAACAAAAATAATAAAAACAACAAGCTGAATAGCGCCGATTTCGGACTTGCTGGTAACAAAACCCCAGTTTGTATTGTGGAACACTTATCCTCGGATAATAAATCTCTTCATGCGGCTGCTAGGCTTAAGGCCAAAGAAAAGGGGTACAGGTATGTTTGGGTGAGAAACGGCAGAATTTTTGTAAGAAAGGCTGATGGCGAGGGGCATATTCTGATCAAGACTTTGGATTCCCTAAACAAGATAATTTAACACTGTTACATTATAAGGTACCTATACTTTTTTGTATGCTTTGTGGAATACTACTTACATAACATTCAACTGCTTAAAATTATATTACCAAAATAGTCGAGGCTTACGAACAGAGATCCCAGTTTTCTATCGGAACATATGTAATGACTTTGATGTAATTATATTGTCGGAGACTTGGCTTAATAGTTCTGTTATGAGTGGAGAGCTTTTTGATGACAGATACGTCGTCTATAGAAGAGATAGAGAAACCAATCACTCATCTGGCGTAAAAAAGGATGGTGGAGGAGTTCTGATTGCCATTAAGAATAATATTAAATCCAAACGTGTTAAGGAGTGGGAAAGTAATAACGAAGATCTTTGGGTCACTATAGAACTACCGTGGACACGTACTGTCAGTCGAGTAGCATTTTGCGCGGTATATCTGGCTCCACCAGTACGTCGCAGTGCTTTAGAAAACTTCCTTAATTCCTGTAGTGCTGTTTTTGAAGAGATTACCGACTGTGAAGTTTGCATTGTGGGTGATTTTAACATAAACTGTATCAATTGGGAGGATGTGTATCGCACAGGGAGTAAGGTCGGACCAAGTAGTATAGGCGAACTATTGTTGGACTTTATTTATGTTAACCTTTTGAAACAATGTAATTTTATTAAGAATACTGCCGGTCGCATACTGGATCTTGTGTTATCTACATTGCCATTATGTTGTGTGTGTAAAAATTTAACTCCAATTAGTATCGTGGATCGACATCATCCGCCTTTGGATATTTTTATGTCATTTAGTGGGGAAGCTAGGCTCCCCTACAACACTGCAAAGGTAACTCCTAACTACCATGGGGCGAATTATCAACTAATTCGTGATTTCTTAAAAGAATTGGACTGGAACTCTTTGTTCGGTGGTAATTCTGATGTTAATGGAATGGTGGAGGTCTTCTACGAAACGCTCAATACAGCCATACAACAACTAATACCGTTACGTAAACCTAAAAATCCATAATTTCCGCCATGGTTTAATCGTAAATTGATTAAAATACTAAATGAAAAGAATAAAATTAGGATAAGATTAAAAAAATATAGAAACCCATTAGATGCAATAGAATTAAAATTAATTACTAAACGTTGTGAAAATCTCGCTACTACCTGTTACAATAACTATACTAAAAATCTAGAAGACAAATTGGCATCAAACCCAAAGTTATTTTGGTCTTATGTGAAGGCTAAACGAGGGGGATCAAGTACATACCCAAAAACAATGACAGATGGAACTACCACTACTTCTGATGGGTCAAAGGTATGCCAGTTATTCGCCAGGTATTTTTCATCAGTTTATAGTCCCGACGTTACCGATGATGTTGACTGCGAGTCAGAATTCTTGCAATCTATAGACGCCAATAGTTTGTGCCTAACTGCACCAGTTATTTCTCCTGAATATCTGTACAATAAATTGAAAAGCCTAGATCCAAATAAGGGGTCAGGGCCGGATGGAATTCCTCCCGTTTTCATAACAGCATGTTCATCTGAGCTAGTTTATCCGTTGATGTTGATTTATAATAAATCATTATCATCTGGTAAATTTCCTTCAAAGTGGAAAATCGCAAAAGTTGTTCCTGTACACAAATCGGAAGACACTGACGTAGTAACTAATTATAGGCCCATTTCAATTCTATCTTCGTTCGCCAAAGTCTTTGAGTCACTGATCTGTCAATACATGCAAAATCATTTAAAGATGTATCTAAGCGATCATCAGCATGGCTTTGTTAGAACACGGTCTACTAGTACTAATTTGGTCCCTTTTACAGAACTTATTGTAAAAGCTGTAGATTCAAGTCATCAAGCTGATGTTATTTACACAGACTTCAGCAAAGCTTTTGACAAAGTATCCCACAAAATCTTAATAGCTAAGTTGCGCGCATACGGCGTCTCAGGATCTTTGTTGCAATGGCTGAGCTCGTACTTAAAGGATAGATTATTCTTTGTTGTTGTTAACGGCTTTAAATCAACCCTACAGTGTGTTTCATCCGGCGTTCCTCAGGGTTCACACTTGGGACCGACCTTATTTATTTATTTTATAAATGATATCCCTCAGTGTTTTCTGCATTCAAATTTTTTTATGTTCGCCGATGACTTAAAGTTTTTGAGGATAATCAGAAATGCAGAAGATCCGTTGCATCTACAAGGTGACCTCAATCGTCTTGTTCAATAGTGTAATAGTAATAAAATGGTGCTAAATGCTAAAAAATGCTATCATGTAAAATTCTCAAGAAAGAATAAACCACTACCCGGTAATTACCATATTTCCGGTGACGACATTAGGGAAGTCGAAACAATTAAGGACCTTGGTGTTATATTTGATAAGAAATTAACTTTTACACCACATCTAGATAATATAATCAAAAAAGCTTCGAAGATGCTAGGATTCGTCCTAAGGAATTGTAAAACCTTTCGTCACAATAAGACAAAAATAATGCTATATAATAGTCTCATTCGTAGCATTCTTGAATATAATAGTGTAGTTTGGCGTCCTCACTACGCCTCACATTCACTGCGTCTTGAACGTATCCAGAAACGGTTTGCTTGGCATCTCGCATTTTCTAATGGTATTGCAAAGAAAAAACGTTCATATAATAATAGGTTACAGCACTTCAAGATCGCGTCACTGGAAAGGCACAGGCAACTGATTGACGCGATGTTTGCCTTCAAAATTATTAAGCATAAAATAGATAGTCCTGGCTTGCTTGCGCTTTTCAATTTTCGAGCTCCCGCTAGAATCCCGCGTGGTGCCATCACACCTCTTTGCCCGCCCCTTAGAAGAACTGTTTTGGGAACTAATTCGCCCT
This sequence comes from Acronicta aceris, assembly GCA_910591435.1. NCBI lineage: Eukaryota > Metazoa > Arthropoda > Insecta > Lepidoptera > Noctuidae > Acronicta > Acronicta aceris. The sequence goes on along the minus strand of OU342757.1, from coordinate 12,293,356 downwards.
ATGCAAGAATGTGTAAGATAGTTAACAGCTTTAGTGATGTTATCGATCTTCACTTTGATTCACTTGCCAAAATGAACTCCATCCTCAAAAGTTTATCGAGTAGCACCTAGTTTTGTTTTATAAATTAGATACTTATTATTATTTGTATTAAGTTTTTGTTTTTATTACTAAATTTAACCAAAATTGTTCATATTTTATCTTTGGATTGTATAAATTAATAACTTTCTACCAATACTATACTTTGTTTTTAATTAGTTAGCTAGTTTTAATACATTAACATTGCTGTGCATGCTGTGGTCTTCTATAAGTGAAGGAGTACACCTGAAACTGTTGTGGTTTATTCATTGTGTCATGTTTGTGTATATCTTTTGTTGGAGATCCTAAATAAATAAAAATAAAAATAAATAAAAATTTGGTTTGTACGAATTTCCGTATATGACCTTCGGTCTGAGAAATGCTGGTCAGACTTTTCAACGGTTTGTCGACGAAATGACTCGTGGCCTAGATTTTTGCTACTGCTATTTAGATGACTTTTTAATTTTCTCTCGTGACCAGGACCAGCATGAGCAGCATCTCCATCAACTTTTCGCCAGAATGAAGAAGTACGGTATCCTTATAAACACTTCCAAGTCCGTATTTAGTGCTGAAGAGGTGACATTCTTAGGCAACCGTATCTCCACGGCCGGAACCAAACCTTTAGAGTCTAAGGTAGAAGCTATTAAGGATTTCCCTGTACCCAAGACCGTCAAGCAGCTTCGACGCTTCTTGGGTATGTTAAACTTTTACAGGCGGTTTATTCCGCAAGCCGCAAAGTACCAGGGTCCCCTTAATTCCTTATTGACAGGTTCTGTTAAAGGCTCGCACCCCGTTGATATCTCCGGTGAGGCGCTAACGGCTTTCAATCAGTGCAAAGAAAGCCTTTGCAACGCTACACTGCTAGCCCACCCTGATTGTCAGGCAAAACTCGCGTTAGTTACAGACGCATCAGACTTGGCAATGGGTGCAGTTTTGCAGCAGTGCAAGGATAGTGTATGGCAACCGCTTGCCTTCTTCTCGCGTAAGTTGAGCCCAGCTCAACAAAACTATTCACTTTACGACCGCGAGCTCCTTATGAAGGAATAAAATACTTCCGCCACATGCTCGAGGCCAGGCATTTCACTGTCTATACTGACCACAAGCCGTTACTTTATGCTTTCCATGAGAGGAAAAGCGACTGCTCACCTCGTCAGTATAGACACCTAGACTTCATATCTCAGTTCACGACCGATATACAACACATTTCCGGCAAGGACAATGTTGTTGCTGATACGTTGTCTCGGATCGATGAACTGGAGACACCAGTCGACTACAAAATTCTCGCTGAGTCGCAAGCTGCTGATCCTGAGTTGCAGCGGTTACTCAGCGAGGGCACGTCACTTCGGTTAAAGAAGTTACAGCTCGGCAGCAGCAACGTAGCAATATACTGCGATGTGAGTACTGCAACGCCGAGACCTTTTGTGACCAAACCCTTGCGTAAGAAAGTTCACGATAGCTTACACGGCTTTAGCCACCCTGGTGCGAACACAACAGCAAAGCTCGTCGCACAGCGCTATGTTTGGCCGGATGTCCGCAAGGACTGTCGTGACTGGTCACAAGCGTGCTTAGCGTGCCAACGCGCGAAAGTGAATCGTCACGTGTCAGCACCGTTAGGCACTTACGATTTACCCCGCGCGAGGTTCACTTTTGTGCATATTGACCTAATAGGTCCGCTTCCTCCATCGCAAGGATTTCGCTACTGCTTGACGGCCGTGGATCGTTTCACCAGATGGCCGGAAGCAGTTCCGATTGCGGATATTACTGCTGAGACAGTGGGTAAGGCATTACTGACGGGTTGGATTTCTCGTTTCGGCTGTCCTACTGATATTGTTACAGACCGCGGGCGGCAGTTTGAGTCCGCACTGTTTCAATATTTAGCTAAAATAGTAGGCTTCCAACATCGTAGGACTACTGCTTACCACCCAGCATGTAATGGTCTGGTGGAACGATTCCACCGTCAGCTCAAGGCAGCGATCATGTGTCATGCTGGCTGCAATTGGACAGAATCCCTGCCCTTAGTATTACTGGGCGTCCGGAGCGCTTATAAAGAGGATCTGCAAAGTTCTTCCGCCGAACTTGTATATGGTGAGCCGTTGCGTCTCCCCGGAGATTTCTTCACACATCGGGATATTGGTGGGACTACAGATGTCACCGACTTCACAGCACGTTTACGCTCGTTTGCGGCGAAGCTTCAACCAGCACCAGCCTCGCGGCATTGTAAGGACAAAGTTTTTGTTTATAAGGATCTCGCTTCCGCTAGCCACGTTTTCCTAAGGAATGATGCTCTTCGTGGTTCCTTACAGCCACCATACACTGGTCCGCACGAGGTAGTCGAAAGAGGTAATAAGGTTTTCAAAATATTAATAAAAGGTAAGCCTATTACCGTTTCCGTAGACCGGATCAAACCAGCCTATATTATGGTCGATGACCCACCTGACACAGCAGCTGACCCAGTCACTGACCCAGTCACTGATCCAGCCACTGACCCAGTCATCGAAGACAACACAAGACCCACCGATACTACGGTCAAAACAACCAAATCGGGTCGTAAGGTTCGGTTTCCGGATTATTATCGCCCGTAGCCCGGTCTCTGGAGGGGAGTGATGTAGCCACCTGCCTACCTAGTTTAGTCCCTACCTTAATAATACCTATCAATAAATTAAATTATTTCTTTCTTTCTTTCTATTATATATTTATACTATACATTATATAATTATAACAAAATATTTTTTTTTTTTTTTTTTTTTTCTTAACCAAGTGTTACATGCTTAATCTAATAAATATTATGCCAAACTGCATAGCAGTTTGTCGGCAAGGAGTTCTTTTTACTTTAATACAATAATTTGTTTAAGATCGAGCGTGCAAAAAAAAGACATTTAACTAAGGTTACTATAAATTAACAAAAAAAAATATTTTATGTGGGTAAAGTATCTCATTCGATTCCAATCCATTGATAATATTTGAACGAGACACCACCCGCAACATCTTATGGACATAGTGATAAATAGTGCTTCATGAGAATTATTTTTAGCTGTCGTTTGGATTTAACACTATTTAAGAGATCCTTGGGCAAATCATTAATTATTGATGGCGTAATCCATTTTCTTGTTCTTTGTCCAAAATAATTACTTACTTTAGGTAAATCGAGCTTATTCTTTTTGGCTAGGCAATTAAAACACATATTTATTATAATATAATATTCACAATATAATATTTAACATATATTACACAGCACACATACTCATATTTATAATAAGTTCATATTTTATTATAACCCACGTATATCGCATCGACAACTCGATGCAATGGAGCCGCGACCACCTACGTTGCCGATGACGTAGTTATCGTCATCGCTGTGTGGTGGGAGCCTACAGCTGGGCGCGGTCATTGACTTTCTAACGACCCCAGTCGAGATTTCGCTATCGCGACGCGTAGCCTATGACACTTTTCTCTGCTAGCACTGCTTACTGCTACCGCCTTATGTGCCATAATAATAAAAAGTTCGCCTAATTTGTGTGCGCGCCTTATATAAACTGCTTATATACGCTTTAATCTATTCTGTGTCGACTTCTATAACTGTGTAAACTCCTGTGACTATCTTCTAACTGTATATTCGTGCCTATCTTCCTTCTGATTATCATTGTGTTCTGTGTATCGTGTTGTGGGACATTATAAAACATTTACGTGAGTACACATGTAGTTTGTTTTCTGTTCGCCGTCAAAACTACTACGGCGCACACGAAATTATATTATTGCGATCGGGTATAGACCACACCCCTAGTGCTAATAATATCTATTTTGTGGAATTTATTTCATTGATTTTTGTGTGATTTCTTTTAGTGCGTATTACAGTTTAGCTTCCAAAATTTTCCATCCGAGGAAAGAACGGAGCCCTAGTTTAAGTAGTAGGCATAGTTATATAGACGCGTTAAGGGATTTAGACGACAGCATGACTCAGAATAGTGTAGATGTTATTTATAAGTCACTCAGAGTGCTACCGGAATTCGACGGCAACCCTCACGTGTTAACTCGCTTTATCAATCTTTGCGATCAGTTAGTACTTACGCATTTTAAGACAGAGCCGGACAACGAATTATCTAATTTAGCTTTTATAAATGGTATCTTAAACAAGATTACAGGTTCCGCAGCTAGGTTAATTAACGCAAACGGTATTCCAGAGAACTGGCAGGGCATACGTTCCGCACTTATCAATAATTTCGCTGACCATAGAGACGAGACCGCTCTTTATAATGACTTATCCTTACAGTCCCAAGGGTCTTCTACCCCACAAGAATTTTACGAATGTTGTCAAAATTTATTCAGTACAGTTATGACTTATGTTACGCTACATGAAACCGTGCCTACCACCATTGAAGCGAAGCGAAATCTTTATAAGAAACTTACGTTACAGTGTTATTTGCGAGGCCTTAAAGATCCATTAGGGTCCCGAATTAGATGCATGCGTCCTGAGACCATGGAAGAGGCACTCGAGTACGTTCAGGATGAGCTCAATACACTTTATATGCAACAACATACCGAAGGCGGACCTAGTAAGAAAGATTTTCATTAAGCATATAATTCTAGTTTTAAATTACCATTAAATAATTTTTCTCAAAGATTTCCCATGTTAAATATGCCTGGTCCCTCTAAACAGCAAATTTATAATAACCAGGGTCCCTCCGGGACACAGCCTATGTATTCCCAGCCTAATCAGGGTTGGAGGCATAATGCACCCCAAGTACAACAACCACGTGGCCCATCACGGACTCAGCAGATGTTTCGTGCGCCGCCTCCTAATTATAACGCACAAAGTAATGTCTTTAGATTACCAAATCGGCCGCAAGGTCAACCGTCTAATAATTTTAATAATACACCACGTCCTATGAGTGGTGTCAGCCACTTTGTTCCGAAACCTTTACCTTTAACTGGACACGATTGGCGCAGAAATGGTAACCCACCACCTAATAACTATTTTAAATCTCGCGAAGTTAACATGAACGAAATTAATTACAGCTATGATTATGAACCGTATTATGAGTATGATACATATTCAGATTGTTACCAAGATTATCAGGCCTATGACCCATATACCGAGTGTTACGATAATTGTGAGCAGTACCCTTTTTCCGATACACCGATTGTAGAGGAATTAGATTCTAACGTCACTCCCACTAAAGATGAAAATTTTCCCAAATCCCCGAAATCAGAAAAGCCAAAATAGAATTAAATTTTAGTATTCAACGGCAGCTTGGTTACATAAAGATACATAACCCTCCTTTAAGATTTCTTATAGACACGGGCGCTAACCAGTCGTTTATATCACCTCAAGCAGTACAAAAATATTTTCCGAATGTTCCTCTTAATTACGATCCTTTTGAAGTTACAAATGCGCATGCTGTATGTAAAAACGACTATTCTATAACATTGCCATGTTTTCCCGAATTTGGTGAAAAGGGTAATATTACTTTGTTCATTTTAGATTTTCATAACTATTTCGACGGATTAATTGGGTTTGATTTACTTGAATCATGGGATTCTAATATCAATTTTAAAGAAAAAAAGATTATAACTAGAAGCGCAGAAATTCCAATAGAAATGTATGACTCGCGTAACGCTAATCTCTATGAAGAGATTATACCAGCTCAGTCCTCCAAATTAGTTAGGTTACCTATTAATTCAGGAGATGGCGATGTGTTTGTCCCAAACCAGATTATTTGCAAATGTTTAATTTCGGATTGTTTCACTAAAGTAAAAGATGGTCGAGGCTGAGTGGAGCTTTCTAATACATCCTCCAATGATATAATTTTCTCTATGGACCGCCCAATATCGGCTGAAATATTTAATGTTGAGTGCGAGCAAACCGAACCCTTATTAGACCGCACCCAAGAAGTTTTATCGCGCCTTCGTACTAACCATTTGAACCCTGAAGAATTAGTTAATTTAAGAAATTTATGTGCACGATATGCGGATGTTTTCTACTTAGAGGGCGAATCATTAACCTTCACAAATAAAATTAAACATAGGATTAGGACAACCGATGAAATTCCAGTGCATACCAAAAGTTACAGATATCCATATGTCCATAAGCAGGAGGTCAGAAACCAAATTAATAAGATGCTTGAGCAGAATATTATCAGACCCTCAGATTCTGCATGGAGCTCACCTATTTGGGTCGTTCCCAAAAAGGCTGATGCCTCTGGTAAAACTAAATGGCGCCTTGTAATAGATTTTCGTAAAGTCAATGAGAAAACAATAGATGATAAATATCCCATACCCAATATTTCGGACATATTAGATAAATTAGGTAAATGTCAGTATTTTAGTACCCTGGATTTAGCCAGTGGTTTCTATCAGGTTGAATTAGACCCATTAGATATTCATAAGACTGCTTTCAATGTTGAAAACGGCCATTACGAGTTTTTAAGGATGCCAATGGGTTTGAAAAATTCACCAGCAACATTTCAGCGCGTAATGGACAATATTCTCAGAGATCTCCAGGATATTTGTCTAGTATATTTGGATGACGTAATCATATTTAGTACATCCCTTCAAGAGCATATAGAGAATCGATCTTTAAGATTCAGATGGACAAGTCTGAATTCTTAAAGTTAGAAACTGAGTTTTTAGGTCATGTCATATGTAAAGACGGCGTTAAGCCGAACCCTGACAAAATTAGCGTTATAAATAACTATCCCATTCCTAAAACGGCTTCTAGGCTTACTCGGTTACTACAGGAAATTCATTCCAGATTTTGCACGTATTACTAAACCGCTAACTCAATGTCTGAAAAAGGGATCTAAAATTATTTGTGACCAAAATTACGTTAACTGTTTCGAACATTGCAAAGCACTTTTGACAAATGATCCCATTTTGCAATATCCGGATTTTACAAAAGAATTTTTACTCACCACTGATGCCTCTAATGTTGCAATAGGCGCTGTACTGTCTCAGGGAACAATCGGTTCAGATAAACCAATCGCATATGCATCTAGGACTTTAAATTCAAGCGAACTAAATTATAGTACCATAGAAAAAGAGCTTCTAGCTATCGTCTGGGCGACAAAATATTTTAGGCCATATTTGTTCGGACGCAAATTCAAAATTATAACAGACCATAAGCCTTTGCAGTGGGTAATGAACCTCAAAGAGCCCAATTCGCGACTCACAAGATGGCGCTTAAAATTAAGCGAATATGATTTCACTGTTCTATACAAGCAGGGTAAATGCAATACCAATGCGGACGCTTTGTCACGTATTGAGATTAATAACGATGAACTTAGCTCTATAATTGTCAATCCATCTGAAAAAGATCCATCGATGAATGACTCCAGAACGATCACAGCACCGGAAGCTGCGGGCGGATCTGGAACACTTACGGTCCATACTGACAACGAAAACCCCATCTTGGAAGTCCCGATCACAGACGAGCCCTTGAATAAATTCACTAAACAGTTAGTCTTAACCATTGTAGGCGACATAAAAGGTAGACCAACAGTAACCAAGCCCTTTGAAACCCATACGCGTACTTCAGTTCAATTGTTAGAGTCTAATTTAGAAGATGACGTTATCAATACCATAAAAGAATATATTCACCCCAAAATTAAAACAGGCCTTCTTATCATCCCACCTTTAGCCATGTACACCATAATTCCTATAATTCAAAGAACCTTTAAAAATTCGGCAATGAATCTTATGTTAACTAAAACAGAGTTAGAAAACGTTCGAGAATATTTAAGGCAACAAGAAATAATTAATAAGTATCATGACGGCAAAACAAACCATAGAGAAATTAATGAATGCTACTTAGCCCTATCTCATAAGTACTATTGGCCTAAAATGCGTGAGCACATTACCAAATTTATCAACGAATGCTTGGTTTGCGGTCAAGCTAAATATGACCGAAATCCTATAAAACAGCAGTTTCATTTAGTCCCTTCCGCTAGTAAACCCTTCGAATTAGTTCATTTAGATTTATTGACTATTCAAAGTGAAAAGTTTCTAACGATTGTTGACGCGTTTTCTAAGTATGCTCAAGCCTATCACTTAAGAGATGGGACAGCAGTAAGCGTAGTGCAGGCGTTACTTAAATTTTGTACTCATCACGGAATTCCATATACAATAGTGACAGATAATGGCCCCGAATTTACCAACCAGCTAATTGCGGAATTTATAAAACTACATAAGATTCAACACCGAAAAATAGCGCCGCATACCCCGAATGAAAACGGAATTGTAGAGAGATTTCATTCAAAAATTTTAGAGCATTTACGTATTTTAAAGGTTGAACAAAAGAATGAATCTGTGTTAAACCTAATGTCTTACGCCCTTTTAGCCTATAACAGTACCATCCATAGTTTTACTAGGTGCAAGCCAATTGATGTGATAACAGGACATTTCGATCCGCGTGACCCATTCGATATAGATTTATCTAAACATTTATTACAACAGTATATGACCGAACATAAAGATAGGATGAGTAAAGCTTACAATTTGATTCACGAATGTAGTACGGTAAACCGTGAAGATATAATAGATAACTTAAATAAATCCAGGGAGGCTGAAAATCAGTACTCTCCCGAACAGCAAATATTTATCAAAAATCCTCTAGCCTCTCGACAGAAACTAGCATCTCGCTATACCCATGATACTGTTATGGCTGATCTCCCGATTCATATATATATACCCGAAAGAAACGTGGTCCCATTGCTAAATCTAGATTAAAAAGAGTACCTAAAAGTGCCCAATTGTTACAGGACTCTCCTAGTACTTCATCTACTCCTGAGGTCGGGCCTAACGCAGGAGATAAAACTTGAAAATCTTGACGATGGCCCCGGTGTGTTACCCTTCAAATTAGGTTCCTGTATGTATACCTTCAAGATTTACAGTATAAAATAAACTCTGTCCATAGTCAGTTAGATGAATTAAGCCCTGGTCTGAACAATGGAACATTTTCGTTGTATGAGCCGCATATTAACTATTTAAAACATAAGGTTCAAACTGTACTCGAACAATTACAGTCATTCGAAATTAGTCGTGTCAAGAGAGGTCTCATAGACGGTCTCGGATCCGTTGTTAAAAGTATAACAGGTAACCTTGATTATACAGATGCTATACATTTCAATAATATCATAAAATCACTTCAGGACAATGATAACAGGTTATTAACAGAATTCAATAATCATGTTAGCCTAACTAAAGATTGGATAACACAGCATTCTAAAGTTATAGATAATATCGTAGATAATCAACGTAAACTAGCAGTAATGATTAGAAATGTAACTCAGGATTTAACTCATAGAGAACATGATTTAATAAAATACGCACATTTGGCTCAGATGATTTTAATAATTAGCGATAATGTAGATATTTTATCTCAGGAAATAACGAAATTGCAAAACGTCTTAGCGTTCGTAAGAACTTCAACAGCACATCATGCTGTTGTAATATCTTGAGGGTTCAGGTGTTTGGAATTAAACATGTCTTACTCGTTTAGTGTCATTTATTGAATGAATTTTATTACATCTATTATAAAGATACAACAATATGTTTAATTGCGCAGTACATAGTAATATATTGCAACCGATGCAATATTCGCACACGCGATTCTTCAACTTATTGCTAAACTAAAATACATAATATCATATTACATTACAACTCCCCCGAAAAAGGTCTACTACCCTTCCCCTTTTTATGGAAAGGAAAAAAAAATCAACTATAATACTAGTTTTTTTTTTAAATCCCAAAGTTACTTAAAATTAATTTATAACATAATAACATTAAAGGAATACAATGCATAACATTAAGTAAAATACCTCTTAGTGTTATTTTTATGTATAAGATATTCTTTATTATCTTTTAAAATCTTAACATTAGGTGAAACTTCCTCAATAACTTCATAGGGACCGTTATAAATGTTTTGAAGTTTATTTCCAGTTTGGTTTTTTATAAGAATAAGGTCACCCTTTTTGTAAGTTACGGAGTAAGTTTTCTTGTCATACATTAACTTTCTTTTTAATTTACTTTCTAACAATTTCTGCTTAGCATCATACTGTGCTCGCTGTAAACGATATTTCATTTCTTTTGGGTAATCATTGTAATTATACAGAGGTTCGACTGAAATTCCAAAATCGGAGGGCAATTTGCAACATTTGCCAAACACTAATTCGAATGGTGTGTATTTTGTTTCTGAGTGCACTGTAGTATTGTAAGAAAATGACCAGAACGGTAACCAGTCACTCCAATCAATAGTATTTCTATCACACTGAATTCGAAGATATGATCCTAATTGTTTATGACTGTTTTCCAATGAGCCTATCGTTTCGTGATGATAAGGTGTGGAATTTAAACGTTTAATCTTTAATATTTTACACACATTTTCCATAATACTGGACATAAACTCTGTGCCTTTGTCTGTAATTATTTCTTTAGGCACTCCGTATCTTAAGATAAAATTAGAAACAAATACTCTCGCTACTGACTCAGAATCCTTACCCTGCATGGCATATGCCTCGACAAATTTTGATAAGTCACATTGCAATGTTAAAATGTATTTATTATTGTTAATATCAGTAGGTAGTGGACCCATAATATCTAATGCTACTCGTTCGAATGCTGAGCTTGCAGTATTTGTTACAACCATAGGCTCTTTTACGAGGCGATTAGAAAATTTATTAAATTGACATTGTTGACACTTTTTAACGTAATTAATGACGTCATTCGTCATACCTGGCCAGTAGTAATATTTTTTTAAATTGCCTAACATTCTATTTATCCCTGCGTGACCGCTAGTGGGTAACAAATGAAAATCATTTAATATTATTCGTTTATCCTCGTGATTAAAAATTCTTATTATATCTGTTGTAATTATAATTCTAGGTACCTTTATTTGCAACGTTTTCATATGACTTGCAAGTATTTTTATATTTGTTGCATTTTGTCTATTCTTTATAATTAATATTTCACTTATATTTTCTTTTTCGCACAACGATCCTAAATCTCTCGCTAACTCCGTCGGGGTAGATAACGATCGAGTATTTAGGTAAATAGTACAACTCGAAGGTACATATTCTACTTCAGAACAATTATTATTAGAAGTCAAATTCTTAAAGTCTTTGTCATTTACAAAAACTAATTCTATACATCATTTGGTTTTTTAAGAATTTCTACAGTCTCAGGTTGATCAGGCCTGCTACAGGTAGAAGATTCTTCCGTCAATTTATTATTATTATCAGTAGATATCTGAGATGTTAACCGTTTTGTCTGTGCTCTCGTCAATACAGAAACTACTTGTTCTCCAATAGATTTTAAATCGTCGCAGGTCATTGTCCTCGGTAGTCGACTTAATGCGTCTGCAGCTGCATTATTTCGACCCGGGATGTGCACAATTTCAAAGTCATATTCTTCAAGATATAGTCTAAACTTAGTCAGTCTGCTGGATGGATCCTTTAAACTAAATAAATATACTAATGGCTTATGATTCGTAAAGATTTTAAATCTTCTGCCATACAGATATGGTCTAAAATGCCTTACTGCCCATACAATAGCTAATAGTTCTAAGTCTATTATCGGGTATCTACTTTCTGCGGGCGATAAGTTACGACTCGCGTAAGCAACTACGTGTCCATTACTATTAGACAAAACCGCGCCTAAACCAGTTTTACAAGCGTCTGTTCGTAACTGAAAAATATTCGTTTCCGAAAAATCGGGATACTGCAATACAGGCGGTGACATTAAGGTAGATTTTAACCTGTGGAAAGATTGGTTACATTCGTTTGTCCATTTAAATTCAGCATTCTTTTTACACAATTTATTTAATGGATGCGCAATATTTGAAAAGTTAGGTATAAAACGTCTATAATAATTAGCAAATGCTAAGTATCGCTTGACGTCATCCGCGTTCGATGGCACCGGATACTTGCGCAAGGCCTCGATTTTGCTGTCGTCAGGAAGAATTCCATATGATGTTATTCTATGACCTAAATATACTATTTCAGTGCGCAAAAATTCGCATTTAATTGGATTTAATTTTAAATTGACTTTTCGTAATCTTTCCAGAACTGTAATTAAGTTTTTATTATGATTTTCCATCGACTTCCCTATCACAACACAATCATCTAAGTAAATAAAAGCTTGTTTATAGTTAATACCTGACATAGCAATAGTCATTAATCTTGAGAACACACTGGGAGATGTTTTCAAACCCATAGGCGAACGCTTCATCTGATACATTTTATCAGTAGTGAAGGCTGTATATTTACGTGAGGCTGGATCTAATTGTAACTGGTACATTTTATCTACACTGAATGCTGTATACTTTCTAAAATTTTCTTCCAAGGACAATTGGTAATAACTTTGTGAAAGGTCTAGTTTTGAAAAATAAATGCTACCTGAGAGAGAATCTAAAATATCTGTTATATTTGGTAACGGAAATTTATCATCTTTAATTCTATTATTTAGCTGTCTGTAATCAATGACTAATCTCCACTTTTTCTCGTTAGACCTATCAGACTTTTTAGGAACTAATAAGACTGCGCTGGACCATTCTGATGTCGCTTCCTCTATTATATCGTTTGCTAACATTTCGTCAATTTGTTTTTGTACCTCTTGTTTTAGGGAATAAGGGATCCTATAAGGCTTAATATAACTAGGTGTAACGTTGTCTTTTAAAGATATTGTATGTGTCATGATATTTGTGGTTGATAATTTATCACCTGGAAGATGAAAAACGTCAGCATATTTTGCACAAATATGTTCGATACAACGTTTTTCCTCTGTGTTCATATTTGATAGATTCAATAGATCAAATAATGTTTTTACGCGATTTACACTATTTGTATATTCCGAAAAATTACAAATATCAAAAAGGTTTATGTCATAAATAGTAAGATCTTGAAAATCGTATTCTACTTCGCTATCCGTAGTGTTTAATATTCTTAAGGGAATACGTCCATTATTTGGTTTCGAAATCATGCCAGCTACGAAAACTCCTTGCTGGACTTCCTTTGATAATACTACACAATCGCAACTCCACGACGTTGGGATGAACCTTATCACCTCGCATCGAGGTGGTATCGAATGCCTATACCTAGCGTTATAATGTATTTCAATAGGAATATTTCTATTGTTTTTATAAAGTTGCAAAGTACTATCTCTATAGTTAATAATTGCTTCATAGCGCTTTAAAAAATTATCACCTAAAATTCCATTTGCGGTGCAAGACATATCCTTAAACACATAAAATTTTTCACTAAATATTTCATTGTCATAAACTAGATTTAAAAAGATATAACCTTCTGATTCTAACCTACCGCTTATACCTCTAATGGTTATCCTATCATTACGCAATTGTTGCAAAAGTTGAGGATATTTACAAAGCCATTCGTACTTCAGTACACAAAGACTGGCTCCGCTATCAACTAATAGATTAATTACTTCATTATCGAATAAAAATCTTACTATACTACTATTATTAAAATTAAAAATAAAATCTCTCGAATTAACGAAAAAAATCATTCGTTGCGTTATTGGGAGTCATTATTTCACTCGAATTATTAGTGGTACTACTGTTCGATGATTCCTGGGTACTATACTGAACTGGGACAGAGGGTCTGCGGGTCTTAATGTCATATTGTCTATTATTTTGACCTCTATGAAAAATTCTACCGCGACCGCGAGTATATTGTCCGCGATGAGACGATAGGTTACACGATGCCGGTTGTCTCGCGTTACCGTGTTTATAATTAGACGAATAATAATTATTGGTGCGAGAACTGGCATTATAATTTCCACGAAAACTGTTATTAAAATTTCTATGACCGCGATTTGAGTAATTATGACGCTTTATATTGATAATTTAATGACGAAGACAAGGATTGTTCGTCCATAGCAGTCCTAATAGCTTCCGGTAAAGATTGAAAATTCCTAGCCGCTATTACTGTACTCAATCTTGGGTCAATCAAACCGTCAGAAAAACGTTTTAAAGCTATCTTTTCGTTAGTTTTTTTGAAAAGGTCATAAGAATTGGGATTGTCTTTTGATTGGGCGATAGTCAAATTAACAAACAGGTTTTCTAATTCATTGCCGAATGATTCGATAGAACGATTACCTTGTTTGCAGTGGTGTAATTTCCATTGTAGTGCTACTTCGGATTTATTTTGTATTAGATATTTGCGCATGTCAGCTAAAAGGTTATCGACGGTATCATAAGTTGATTTCATACGTAATTTTGCACTCTGAGAAAGTCTAGTTTTAAGTACGAAATCAATTAACTCAGGAGTTGACGTTTCTAAGATCATCTTGTTATATAACTCGATACAGTCAATGAGAGACTTAGTGACAGATTACTGTCCAGTCATCACAGGCAATAATGCTATAGCAGTTTTTAAGTCAAATTCTTTTTTTGTAGACATTTTTATTTGCGTACTCTCTTGAATATTAGATAAAGTAATAATTCTATTGTATATAGTATGTATATCACTTATTATTTTATGAACAGCAGTGATATCGGTTGTACTAATTTCCTCGCGTTCAATTTGTGAGTGCAACAGAGACAAAATATTATTCAAAGAAGAATACAACTTTTTTGCTTCTTCTATCTTTTTCTGACCAAGCTCTAACTGCCTTTTTTCAGGTCCTAATTTAACTAAGTAGTCTTTAAGATAATTTAATGAATTATGGAGTTTATGTAACTCTAAAATTAAACTTGTCATAATAATTAACTAAGTTATAACAAAACACATTATGTAATATAACTTAAATAAAATACCTAAAGATTACATACTTTTAGTAGCCAATAAAACCTTCGGATTGCGCGTAGACAGGTGCTGGCACGCGGGTAGTGACGAGCGGAGCTGGTGCTTACGTGGTGCTGCACAACGCGCGACGTGCTGCTGATGACTCAGGTTGCAGTTGCGTGTGTTGTGGGGTTGGGCCGGGCTATACCCTGGACACCACCAAACCTTCTTTCTTCTTTCTTGTTAGACAGCACTGGTGGCCAGGTCACCACGAGAGATAGTCGCCAAGTTGTTTCTGTTCAGCTCTCGTTGCATGGTGCGTACATGGTGCTTGTTGCATTTCTTGAGGATGTAGTATACAACGGCGATGACCAATATAACGATGGTTGTAGTCATCAAGATTTCTATAACCTCCAAGCGTTCGGAATGGTATTGCGTAGTCGTTGCCGAAGCTGCTCCATTTGCATTTTGTGCAATCACAACTTGCTCTTTCGACGCAGTTTTTCCCATAGTATTAATCTTCAAAAAGTCTTCTTTCTTCGTAATGTTTTGAAATCTTCTTTCTTGAATTTGGGTCTTGTGGTCTTCTTTTCTGCTATCTTGATATAGGTAAGTTCTATATACGGTGCCAATGGCAAGGTCGCCATGTAATATCTTGAGGGTTCAGGTGTTTGGAATTAAACATGTCTTACTCGTTTAGTGTCATTTATTGAATGAATTTTATTACATCTATTATAAAGATACAACAATATGTTTAATTGCGCAGTACATAGTAATATATTGCAACCGATGCAATATTCGCACGCGCGATTCTTCAACTTATTGCTAAACTAAAATACATAATATCATATTACATTACACTGTTATAAGTTTAAATTCGACTAGGTCTATAATAAATAAGTTACGTAGTTTATATGGTAGAGATAAAGTAATAGATTTAGATATTCGTGAATATTATGACGTTATACAATTAGGTTCATATTATGTAGGAAATGAAATAGTTATAGTATATAAATTCCCAATTATTTTATCCCAAATTTATGATCTGTATAAGATATCTATTGTACCTAATAAGAATAAAGAAATCCTAACTCCACACTTCCGATTCCTTGCTATCCATTCGAAAGATTTCAAGTATATAGAGGCTGAATGCCCCAAGTTCAGTAAGGGGTATCTATGTGAAGAGATACACAACGTACATAGCCGAATGTCACCTGACTGCATCCAGACGCTCATCACTACGCAACAGAGGATTCCTGAATGTAACCCAGTCACCGTAACTCTGCGAAAACCAGCCTTCGAGAAACTCGATGATCGTCACTACACTATCAGTTTCCCAGTACCTAAAAAGATACGTCTATCCTGCGGACAAGATCTCTACAAGATGTTAGAAGGAAGTTATCTTGCTATAATTCCCCACAGTTGCTACCTAGAAACGGCGGAATTTACGATTTCAAACATAAATGATCGTTTAAGAGGTCAAGCCCTGAAGATAATTGATATACCTAAAGAAAAATCTCCCAGTCTGACGTCATCATCAAAATTCAAGCTAAACTCTATTAATTTGGACCATCTTCACGCTGCCAATACAAAGATATCGTTGCAACAGCCGACACATTTCGAATCAAGCTCAGATAATACCATTTATCATACTACTATACCGATGTACGTATTTCTATTCAGTGCATGCGCGCTTATTAGCGCAATAGCGTACCGAAGATATCGTCTCAACAAAAGTAATCTTAAGGCAGAGCAACCCGAAGATAATCAAGTAGAACTGCAACGCGTCTATGCTATCCCGAATACAAGAAGAATTGATCCAGAGCACCCTCCAGCTCAATTTACGACCAAGGTCTTCAATAGTCGCTGTTCTTCGGGGGGAGGTGTTACGCAAGCATAGCCATAGCATATCGCTAGTTAAGCGATGACCTCGATCGCGCTTGACAACATTGCGCGTACCTAGAAGCTGACGCAGCGCAACGGGCCGAAGACGACACCATTGACGCCAGTTGCAGGAAATTTCGCAAGACACTTTTTGGTCAATCGTCGACTAATTAGTACATTTTAATTATACTTGTAATATTGTAGTTTTAAAATTAAAGTTATTCATAATAAATTGATTTTTTTTGCATCTTCTGTCGTGACTACACTTAATTCATGTATCAACTACGGATTTATTTACAAATTGATTAAGATTTTAATTTCAATATAACATAATTATAATATTTGAACCGACTACGAATTTTATATAGTAGCTTCCATTGGCGTAGAAATAAAATAAATAAGGAAAATTACCTAAGGTATGATCACGAGTTTTTTTTTTTGCATAGGTAAATGTTTGAAATACTTAATTAGTGAAAATAAACAAATACTAATAATATTAAATGTATGCAGTTTATGTACTTATGACTACTAATCAAATAAAAATTATATTTCATAGCTCCATTCTTCAGATATATTTTACCAGGTAGTGCCTTTATCCTACAGGTAGCTCTTCGCACGCTTTTAGATTATGTCGATTAAATCGATTTGCAATCTAATCGATACTAAAAATGACACTTGGTTACTCATCCAGTGACAGCACTTATGACATCTCATTCCTTTTTCGTGCGAAGTAGCGAACGCACGCGCTCTCGAGCTCCTACAAATTATAATTTATAAGTACTTCAACTCCATAATCATGCCTAAGCGCAGATGTGATGACGAATTAATAAAGTTTTACAAATCAAAAATTAGAAAAATTAAATACAATAAACATAAAAGTGGTCGACGACGTCGAGTTATTTATTCTGATTCGGAATCTGATTTCGAAACAAATGAAGGTAAGCTTATCATTTTATTGTTTGGTGTCTACATAATTCTATTTCGTTTAATAAGCATCTTTAAGTCTGCCGGGAGGTTTAACTGCGGGTTATTCACAAAGGCGTGACATGATGCAATAAAAACCTGGAGGTTGACCGCGAGTTATACACGAAGGTGGTTAAAAATATTTAAAAGTACCCTCGAATGTACGATATAAATTTGGTCATAATTTTTTACAGAAATCGAAACGCCAATTATAAATAACACCACGTTGGACACCAACACTCCTTTGTATGATGACCTTATGTCTGCGGAAAACATAGCGCCTATCCCGTCTACCGACAATGCGCAATTGGATGACATATCACCCGAGACCGTGGACCCATGTACTCCCGTGGTATCTTCCGTAGAAAATATCCAGACGGTACCACAAGTACCGGCCGAGACTAATCTGGATTTGGACCCTGAAATACGATTAGCGTTAGGAGACCCAGGTGAAGATGCACCAGTTTATGGCGAAAACATTCACGCCGACTTAGCTCAACGCTGGCTACCACTCTTACGTAAGGGCTTAACAAAAGAAGCAAAAGAAAAAATTCTCAAAGAACATTATATCCCGGACAATTGTAGGCTTTTAAAAGCACCTAGCTTAAACCCAGAGATAGCAGCGGCCGTACCAGACGTAGTTCGATCTAGGGACAAGAAAATAGAAACAAAACAAGGTCAATTAGGTCTAGGCATTACAGCCATATCTAAAGCTATGTCTTCGGTACTTAACGATGGCAAAAAAGTCGAAGTTATAAGACTTTTATCTGAAGGATGTAGAATCCTTGCAGATCTTCATTACCAAGAATCTCAAACACGCACAAAGCTGATCACGCCTTGCTTAGATAAAGCATTTTTAAACATAATTCAAAATGAAGAAAGAGATGATACTCTTTTTGGAACACAGATTTCAGAAAAAATCAAGGCATCAAAAGTAATCGAGAAACAAGGGTTACAAATAAAACGGACCACACCCGTGGTATCAAAATCAACACCCCAGCAACAAACACTGACCAAGCCTAGACAGCCGGGAAACTGGGCACCCCCTCCTCGATTTACTTCGTCGGCGAACAGGGGGGGCGAGTGGGAACCTACCCGACGAGTCGAACGAACGCGAACTACAGACGAAATCAAACTCCAGCGGCGCCTCCACCTCCAGCAGCGCCACCGCAGACCGTCGCTAGTGCAGGTACACGCAGGCAGATTACAATATTATTATAATTGTTGGCTAACGGTCACAAAAAACAAATTTGTTCTAGACTGTATTATAAATGGTTATCGTATACCCATTACAAGCAAAGTAACACAGTCACATATACCTTGTAACAATTTTCCTCACAGTGAGCAAAATGAAATGAAAATAGCAATCAATAACCTATTAAATTTAGGTGCTGTATCTAAGTGTAAATATGAAAAATCACTATATATTTCTTCAACATTTCTCACCCCAAAGCCTAATGGCACATTTAGATTCATTTTGAACTTAAAGAATTTTAATAAATTAGTTAAAAAAGAACATTTCAAAATGGAACATTACAGAACAGCTTGTAATTTAGTACCTGCCAACGGTTTCTTAGCCACAATTGACTTAAAAGAATCTTATTTATTATAGTATCTATAATTAATCTTATAGTACCTATCCACCCAGATGACAAAAAATATCTTAGTTTTCAGTTTGAAAGTAGTTCTAGAAAAACCACCACTTACCAATTTAATGCTCTACCTTACGGTCTATCAACAGCACCGAGAACCTTTACCAAAATTATAAAGGAGGTTGTTAGTTATCTAAGACGTCGGGGCTTTAGTTCAGTATCATATTTAGATGATATTTTGTGCATAGGAAACAATTACCAAGATTGCTTAGTAAACGTTAGAGAAACTGTTAAACTTCTCGAATGTTTAGGATTCGTTATTCATTACGAAAAAAGTGTACTAGAACCTAGACAACAGTGTACATTTTTAGGCTTTGTTTTCAACACGGTTAACATGTCAATATCTTTAACTGATAAGAAACGTTACAGTATATAACAATATACAGAAAAATATTTGAAATTACCGAGGATTAGTATTCGAGAATTTTCACAGTATATTGGTATATTGACAGCAGCTTGCCCCGCTGTCAAGTATGGCTGGCTATATACAAAAACTTTGGAAAGGGAAAAGTTTCTTGCCCTTCAGAATAATAATAATTACGATGAGAAGTTCATACCTTATTCCACAATTTTACCAGATTTACAATGGTGGCAAACAAACATTTTAAATACTGAAAATTCCCTAGTCCCTACAACCTATGCCCTAGAAATTTTTACAGACGCGTCAAGGTCCGGCTGGGGTGCGGTATGTAACAATAAGCGTGCAAATGGATATTGGAAAGAAAGTGAACTTGTTTCACATAAATTTTTTAGAATTGCAAGCAGCATTTTTAGGTCTCAAATGTTTTGCCCAATATAACTCTAACTGTGCTATATTAATGCGGATAGATAATACTACAGCCATAAGCTATATCAATAGAATGGGCGGCATACAATTCCCTCATTTAAACCAACTAGTCAGAAACATATGGCAATGGTGCGAGGAACGGGGTATATGGCTGTTCGCTTCGTACATAAATACGAAAGATAATCAGGAGGCTGATGAGGAATCCAGAAGAATTAACCCGGATACAGAATTAGAAATTAGCACTCACGCCTTCAAAACTATCCTACAACAGTTTGGTCAACCCAATATAGACCTCTTTGCATCTCGCTCTAATACCAAGTGCAACACATACGCTTCATGGAGACCGGATCCTGATGCTATCGCTGTTGACGCTTTTACGTTTCCTTGGAAACATTATTACTTTTATTGTTTTCCACCATTCTCTATAATTTCGAAATGTTTGCAAAAAATTGTTAATGAAAAATCCACTGGAATCTTTGTATTTCCGTATTGGCTGTCGCAAGCATGGTTTCCCCTATTAAATAACTTAATCAAATCAAAAATTATATATCTAAATAATGCCTTACGATCTTATTACAGAGTGCATCTACCATGGGAGATTACCCTGGGTGCTGCGATTGTCTCAGGCGAGCATTCTCACAGCGTGGTATCCCACAAGAATCACTAGATCTTATGGTTGCCTCATTATCGGCAGGCACATTAAAACAGTACAACACCACGTACAAACTATGGTGGAATCATTGTCTAAATAACAATATATTTTTTTTAGAAACTTCAATAATAAGTGTCATCGCGTTTTTGACTGAACAATTCAAAAAAGGAGCTTCTTACGGAACTCTAAATACTCATCGTTCTGCTCTCTCACTGCTTTTGGGCAATAAAGTCGGATCTAATGAACAGGTGTCACGTCTACTAAAGGGAGCCTTTAAAACTAGACCCAGTGTACCTAAATATAATTACATTTGGGACCCTCAAATAGTACTCAACTTTGTTTCTGACTGGTAATAATGAATTGGCTCTTGATCAAATAAGTAAAAAATTAGCTATTCTTCTCGCGTTGTGCACAGCCCACCGTGTACAAACACTCTCAGTGATTAAAGTAAAAGATATTGTCATATCCAAAAATCAAATCACTATCACTATTTCTGATTTAATCAAGACTTCAAATCCACGCCATGAGCAACCTTTGTTAATAATACCTTATTTTGAGGACAGACCGAATATATGTCCAGCAAAATGTTTAGAAGATTATTTGTTAATGACAAAAAACATACGATAATCAAATGAAATAAGCTGTCTGTTCGTTACTTATAAGCGGCCATACAAATGCGCCACTGCTCAGTCAATCGCCCGATGGATTAAAATCGTGTTAGCGGCGAGTGGCATCGACGTGGCGATATTCAGCGCGCATAGCACGCGGCACGCCGCCACCTCGAGCGCACGCGCAGCCGGCGTCTCCGTGGACGCGATTCGGAAGACAGCCGGCTGGACGCCAAACTCACAGACCTTTGCCAGGGTTTACAACCGTCCAATTATTATGGAAAACTTAGCAAGGTCCCTGATTGCACCTAACTCTATACACGATGTAGCAAATAATTTAACAAACATTAAAAATTAAACTTGATTGTATATTTAATACTATGTTCAGATTATCAAAGATTAATGACGCCTTAAGTAGTTACATATGATGTATATTCAAACTTAATAATAAAAGATAGTAATTAAGGTTGCGTTTTATTTAAATACAATCTATATTGTTACCAAAACTTCTAGACACTATACAGGTACTCTGAACATCTACCTGGTAAAATATATCTGAAGAATGGAGCTATGAAATATAATAGATGATCAAACGAACTTCACAAGCGAAGTTCGATCACTATTATATGAATAGCTCCATTCGAAGATATAGTAACCCATCCCCCCACAACCCGTAAGAAGTTTTGGACACAGCGTACTCTAAAGGAATGAGATGTCATAAGTGCTGTCACTGGATGAGTAACCAAGTGTCATTTTTAGTATCGATTAGATTGCAAATCGATTTAATCGACATAATCTAAAAGCGTGCGAAGAGCTACCTGTAGGATAAAGGCACTACCTGGTAAAATATATCTTCGAATGGAGCTACTCATATAATAGTGATCGAACTTCGCTTGTGAAGTTCGTTTGATCATCTATTTTTTTTTTTCGGCGGTAGTTGCGAAAAAGTTAAGACGTGTCTCTGTGTACTGAATTTAATTTAATTTTAATTTATCAATACAATTACTTTTACATTTTTATTTTTTAATTAATATATTTATATAAAAACCGTACTCACATTAGCAGTGCATTTAATGTAACTGAAGCACATAAACTAATCACCACTTGCCAGCTTAAACTACACAAACTCAAAACTATTTACATATCACTACAATTATCAATCTCACAATGCCACAACTTGCTGAGATACTGTCGGTGCAAAAAACACTTGAAGAAAGTTTTCTCAGGAAGATGGAAGACCTCGAATCACAAATTCAAAGTGCGGGGCCAGCCAAGGATACTGTGGCCAAGATCGCTGAAGAGTTCCGGACCTTCCGAGAGTTAATGTTTAGCATGCTTGGGCTACTTCGAAAGCAGATCTTCGAGTGTTCCAGGCAGATTGATGTCATCGAAAGCCGGCACAGACGGAAAGCGATAATTTTCTTAGGGATTGTTGAAATGGATAAGGAAGACAGCAAAGCAGTTGTCCTGGACATTATCCATAGGAAGCTGGCCCTGAACAATATATCCGCAACTTCAATCAAGGTCTGTCACAGATTAGGCGCTACAAACAAGGAACATCATCGGCCTATTCTCGTAAAGTTTTCATGTATTGATGACAAATCTTCAGTTTGGCGTGCAAAGACAAGCTTGCGTGGATGTTCCATCACGCTGAAGGAATTCCTGACCAAGTCCAGACAGTCAGTGCCAAAGCTCGTTTGCATATCGGCATGCGTGCCTGCTGGACACAGGATGGGATCATCAATATAAAAGCCCCCGATGGTAGCCGGCATAAAATTGCTACTATCGACGAGTTAAGCCCTCTTCTGACAAAGTTTCCTAAAGGTCAGGGCGGAGCTTCGGCAGCGAGCAGAAGTGTCGTCGAGTCTGAGGGAAACAAAACACGTAAATAAATAGCTTGCAATGTACTTAATTCAATTTCATTCATTCAGTCAATTCAGACAAAAATTACGAACCTTGTTGTTACTTGTTATTAGTAAGTAGGTAGTTTTGTTCTCTTTCCGCTTTTTAGCGTAGTCTATCCACACCTACACATCTATACCTACTTACTTCTTTACCGTAGATTTTATTTATATTGGTACTATTTTAGCATTTCTCTGAGGGTAAAACCATTAACTTTCATTTGATGTTTTCTTTACATGCAATTTATTTTGTTTAGCTCGTAAATTGTCAATTCAACTGTCAATTGTCACCACTATTAATCAGACGTCTTAAGTGACAGTTCACGTCACAGTTTAGAAATTTAGTTTAATTTACTCTTGTTTTGGTAATTACTACGTAATGCTATACTATTTAATTGTTGCTATGTATGTATGTAAGTATCAACCTTATTTCAATATCGTTTGGATACAGGACATGACAAAGAATTTTTTTTTTTTTGTTGAGGTCTATTATTCCAAAATGTATTACATTTTTAATAAGGTGTGTTCAGAAATATTGTAACTATGCATTTTGTCAGTTCTTGATATGGGATTACATTTTTTTTTATTATTGTTAGCTGGCGGGTGGTGCAGAGACGGTGTACAAATTTTATATTGTATGCACTTCTTTTTATTCATATTATATATACTGTTTATTTTATAATATTTTAATTTTATTCTTATATCGATGATATCGGAAGATGATAATGAATCATTTTACTCAGCGAATGAATCTGTCGCGTCTCTTGATGATAGCTTTTGTTCTGTTACTGACACTCTTGGAGGTAGCTTGCGAAAACAGTTCAACCAACAAAATGGCCGCCACTTTAATGTTTGCCACCTCAATGCACAAAGCATTCCCAGTCACTTCAGTGATTTGTATGAGGCGTTTTCTGATACCAATGCGCATGCAATCCTGATTTCCGAGTCTTGGCTCAAACCTCAATTACTATCTACCTCTTACTCGCTTCCTGGTTTCATTCTGATCCGGAATGATCGGGTTGGCAAGGGAGGAGGTGGTGTTGCTATTTACCTCCGTAGCGATCTTCCCTTTAAAATTCTCTCCACTTCATCTCCTCACTATTCTTCCTCTGCTGAGTTTCTGTTTATTGAGGTTTGTGTCAAAGGTGCTAATGCCATTCTTGGTGTTGTTTATTGTCCACCTACTGTAGACTACTTCACTGAATTCGAATCAGTATTAGAATCTGTGGGTTCAGAGTATGTACATCATGTCATCATGGGTGACTTCAATACAAACCTTCTTGCTCAAAACTCAACTCGTACTGGTAAACTCCTGCACCTAGTCGAGTCAGCGAGCCTTTATTTAATAAAAATATTATAAGTCAACCAAAATGAATTTCTTTGAAAATATAACGTTTCGACGCACCAGAACAAAATTCGATAATATCATTGATGACAGTTTTACTACAGACACCATGAATGGTACAACAAATAACAGCTTGCCGGACATATTATCGGATGATGACGAAAGAATGAATGAGTTAAAAGATGAAATTAACAAACTAACAAGAGAATTGAACAGTGTGCATAGTGAAATTGAAATACTGTCGCTAGAAAATATTAATTAAAAAAAAGCGAACGAAGATCTAATTAAGAAAAATGAAATATATAAAAGACTAACAAACAGTCCGATTAAGATAAAACAGTCCACTCCTAAAAAACAGGAAAAAAAAGGCTAGTAAGCATACCCAAACAGAAGTACTTTCACATGAATACAGCACCATTGTAAAGCAAACAAAAGTCCAAAAAAAAAACACTATTTCTTTCGTTGAAAATACGACAAACTATAAAGAAAAAAGTAAAATATGTATATTAAGTACGAAAAGGAACAATGGATTGTTAGCAACAGCTGAGAACATGTTACAAAATATAAATATATGCCATCACTTAAAACCGAATGTAACTACAAAACAACTCCTGAGCGAATTAGACTTAAAGCTAAAAAACTTTAGTATGAAAGATTACTGTATAATTTTTCTTGGGGACGAGGAATTTAAGACAACAAGCAACTATCATGAGATTATATGAGACATAAGAGAAGTACTGCAAAACATAAAACATACCAACATCATTCTTTGTTTACCAACATATATGTATTTAAGTTACGCTAGTATATTTAATTGGAGAGTGGATACATTTAATAGACAGTTACACTTTGATGTCCAGACACATGGCTATGCATATATATTAGACAGCAACCGGAATCTCAAATATAGCTACACTATGTTTAAAAAATACTCGGGCACAATTAATCACTTCGGACTCCAGACCATTTTTAAGGACCTTATGAACTTAATAACAATAATTAAACAAAACATTGACATTAATAAAATTGAAAGACAACAAGATTCCATAACGAATGATGATAAGTTTTTTCGTAAATAAGCACTTTTATGTAATGCATCAAAACATCGCAGGTTTGATATCTAAATCCGGGAGCCTGACTGTATGCTTACATGAATTGTTAGAAAGGGAAATATATGTAGATGTGTTATGCATAACAGAACATTTCATAAAGGAAGGATATGAAAATCATGTCAACATACCCAACTACTGCCTGGCTTCTTGTTTTAGCAGAAAGGACAGCAAGAGAGGAGGAGCGTGTATTCTGGTAAGGCACGGCCATCAGTGGACGGAAATACCAAAAATAGCAAAAATGTCGACAACTGGTATTTTTGAATGTTGCGCTATTGAGTTATCGAAACATAGCACTGCCCTTATCTGTTTATATAGAATACCTAATGTAAATAATTTTGAAGTATGTATGGATAAGTTAAATAAGCTTTTACGAGAAATAATGAAAAAACGATATAGTAATGTAATTCTGGCAGGCGACTTTAATGTCGATATAATGAAAAGAAATAAACAATCCATTGAGTTTGAAAACTTATTACTTAGCTACAACCTAAAGCTGGCACTTAAGCAACCCACTAGACTCCGAAGTAAGACATGTATTGACAATTTTGCGCATAATTGCAGAACCAGTAAAGCCGAAATAATAGAGTTTGCATTGTCAGATCATACGGCTCAGTTATTTAAATATCAAACTAGGAGTGTGTGCACCATTACTCGCTGGAGTGTACGAAGAAGGGACTATAATAAACTTAACGTAAACAAATTTAAATCATACCTAAACAGTTTAAAATTTACAGATGTTTATGAAGCAAAAGACCCAAATACCGCCTTCAATGCATTTGCAGACACGTTCTCTTTTTTGTATCAGCAGTGTTTTCCTGATAAACTTATTTCGGTCAGTCTATGTAAAAGACAAAAATGGGTGTCCCGTGGTGTAAAAATTTGCAGCAAAAAGAAACGCCACTTACTGTGGCAATATAGACGCAGCCCTAGTATATAAAATAAAAAACTATTTGTAAACTATAGTAAACTATTTGGAAAAATTATTAATCTAACGAAACGAGCGCAAAATGACTACAAAATAAAAATGTCAAAAAATAAAGGTAAAACAACCTGGCAAATAATAAATAAAGATAAATCAAAACCTCCAAGAACTATTAATAAATTAAATATAAATGAAAAACTTGTCACGGACCCAAAGCATATTGCTAATCTATTCAATAACTACTTCATAGATAAGATCGAACCTACAAATAAGTCAGGGGTATCCCCCATAGCAAGTATCCTAACTAAAAGAAACTCGATGTTCATGGCGCCGAGTGTTCCGTATGACATATTTCAAATAATTATGGGGCTAAAAAACACAAATAGTGTTGGATATGATGGCATCTGCACAAAAATAATTAAAGCCGTAGCTAGTGAAATATGTTGTCCCTTAAATCATGTAATTAATTTATGTATAACAGAAGGTGTATTTCCTAATACGCTGAAGATGTCTATAATAAAACCCCTATTCAAAAAACATGATAGAGAATTAATGGAACATTATAGACCGATATCATTAATACCAATCTTCTCAAAAGTAATAGAAAAGTACATCTACAAACAGACCAACACATATTTAGAAATAAATCAAATATTATGTAATGAACAAAAAGGCTTCAGAGAAAAAAGAACCATAAACATGGCTATATTTGATTTTTTGCATACAATTATGATAAATGTTGATAAAAATATACCCATTTCTGCGATATTTTGCGACATGACCTAGGCATTTGACTATGTTGAACATAAGATATTACTAAAAAAGCTCGAAGCTTATGGAGTTACAGGAACTGTCCTACATCTCATGCAGTCTTATCTTCAAGACAGAATTCAAAGAACGGAAGTGACTAAAATTAATACCCACACTAAGCGTGAAGAGATATATTTATCAGAGGAACGTAGAGTTACCTACGGTGTTCCCCAGGGAAGTGTGCTGGGACCGCTTCTCTTTACGCTATATATCAATGACCTTCCTAAATGTACTGAATATCCTATGACACTTTTTGCGGATGACAGTACAGTAACCGTACCATGTACATCTAAGGAATTATACCAAACTGACATTAATAACACTCTAAATAATATTATTACCTGGTTAGACAATAATAATCTGAAAATTAATTCTTCTCCCGCCGCGAGACCTCAGCGCGTAAGCACGTACTCCCCGTGAGCTCGTGTTTCAAAGATTCATAGTGTGTAATTTAGCCAATACTTAACGATAAATTATATACCGTCGTGTAGCATAGTACATACTCTACACATCGCGAGAAAAATATTCCACATAATTCTACCAGTAATTGCACAAAATCGATATTAGAAAATTGTGGTTGCAAAGTTTTTAAATCTGAAACGGAGTGTGTGAATCATCGTGTCGTCAGCTGGCCGGCCGGTTTATACATACAGGTCAACGACCGGCCTTCGTCGGCGCGCTAAGGAAGCGCTCGGCTATCGTCGGGTGACATCGGGCAACTACTGAAGGACACCGAGTGACTGCGCGCGCACCGTACTCCGGCAGCCGCTGCCTGATAGCATCTATATACTTTCTGTGAGGCGCGTGAGTCACCAAGTTAACTACGCAACGTACACACAACGTAGCTTCAAGGACAAATGCCCACTATTTGCCGCTTTCAGTTTCTTAGCAGAAGGACGAACATTACGAATTGAAGCTTGGATTGTATTGTATTGATTTGATTGAATTTGATGCTTTTTGGGTGAGTAATATATTATTTGTTTATATTGCTAAGCACATTACTCCCCTCTTGTATATCTGTGGTCCTTGAATTCTGCTATTTAAGTTATACAATGCCACGCACAGTGCGCACGCCACCGAAAACTCCTGCTGACACATTGATTGAAGTGCAATCTGAACCTGACCTTGCTGGACTCAGTGACGGTTCGCTAAACGTGAACACCCGAAAGCGAATGCGAGTGGAGGATTTGTGCTCTGACATAAGCTAATTTGAACAACTAAAATCAACGATTATGTCATGGAAAGTCGAACAGGATTCCATATTAAAAAAACTGGTATCTGACGTGGCGGAACTAAAAATCCAAAACCAAAGTATCAAAGACTCTAACGCTGAGATTATTAAGTCAATGCATTTCATGAATGCTAACTACGAAGATATAAAACTGAAAATGGAGAACCTTGAGAAGGATAAGAAAAATCTACATGATTATATCTTGGGATTAGAGAAGAAGATACAAGATATCCAGTTTATGTCAAGAAATTCTAGTGTAGAGATAAGAAACATTCCAGCTAAAGACAATGAAACCATAACTGAGCTAACATCTGTGATAACCGGCATAAGCACTGCATTGAAAGTAGATATTTCATCAACTGATTTGAGAGACGTTTACAGACTTCCGGGAAAGAAAGGAGTGAACAGGAGCATTGTGGCGCAGTTCTCCACGGTCAATAAAAAATCTTCATTTCTCAGTTCAATTGCAAACTTTAATAAAAACAAAAACATGGTCGAATAATTAAATACAGAGATAATTGGTATTCCTGGAAATCGCCAGCCAGTCTATGTTGCCGAGTATTTACCACCTTCTTCAAGGAGAATCTTCTATCTGGCACGGAATTACGCTAAAGAAAACAAATATAAGTTTTGCTGGGTATCAAACGGTAATATTTTTATCCGTAAAGATGTTGGCCATAAGCATATTCCTATAAAGTCAGAACAGTGTCTAACCAACATAGACACACAACAATGACTATGTATATGTTATGTAACAAAATCTCAGTACAAACTAGTTTCTCAATATCAATTTAAAATACTGTTTTTCCTTAATTTTAATATTATTTCTAGATCCTATATTGTTGTCATGCTAAACCAAAACACACTCAACTACCACACAAACATTCCCATACCGACCATACCTTATAAATACAAATATCAACATAAACTTCAGACTTATATGCAATTGCATGCCTACTCGTCCTTGTACACCCTTCAGTCACTCACATATATATAGTATAAATATTTTGCCTAAAGTATGTAAGCAGAGTTATATAGATCGAGCAACTTATAGCGCCTATTCTATTGACCTTTATACCAATGTCTGTAAAATCAAATGGTGTACATCAAACTATATTGTGTGACAGACTGTATGGGGAAAGGGATGACAATGAGAGGGAGCTATTAGATATGCTAGAGAAAAATAGAAAGATGAAATCAGAAATGGCTCAAATGCATGTTAAGTATGATGATGCCATAGCTACTCGGGATCACCTCCAGCTCATTGTGGACGGGTTCAGTCAATGTAGCATTGAGTATGAACAAGCTCTCAATCATACCCATTTCTTAGAACAGCAGCTACATGAGGCAAACAAAAAGATTTCACAATTGGAGAATGAACAACTTAATCTCACAGCCTCGGCTACCCATAGTCTTTTCAATGAGTTGGTTGTTAACGCTCCGAGTAGGGTTTCTGCTGTGATTAATTTAAAGCCCTCTGACACAAAACATCTCACAGATGAAGGAGAAATAACATCCAACTTAAGGGTAATTAAATGCAGCAAAAACAAGATAAAAAAATATGTAAAAATAAACAAATATATTAGAAAAACACAAAAATTAGTTAAGAGACAAAAATATTTTATAAAGAATGTTAAATTAAATGGAGAACGGCTTCGGCTGCTCAAAAAATTAGATGTATATTCATCAAAACTAAAAAATAATACAAATAAATATGAATCAGACATAGAATGTTTACATTTGGAACTTGAATCTCTTCATAATAAGTTAATTTCCATGACCAATAAATACAAAAGTTCTGAATTACAGATGAAGGAGTACATGCTGGCTGTGAATGAGCTGGTGGCTGCATGTTCATGTAACAGTGAACACCGCCAATCATTGAACAACAACAGCTCACTTCACATGTCACCGTCTCATTCATTGCCAACCTGTGATTCCATAATATCTCAAAAGTGCCATAATTTATTAGATACTAATAGTTCCCTGCAATCTACTAAAAAGTTAAATAACACCATAAATGTTGAAAAACCTAAAAGTAAGCAACTAGTTATATTTAGTGATGAAATAGGCCAAGGTATGGGTCCATTATTGTCAAATATGTATGTGGGACACACAACTACTAACCACTGTTTCCCTGGTTTGACTTATAATGACATCACAAATAAAATAATGAATTATAATTTCAGCGCAGACACTACCCTCCTTATATTTGTTGGTAACAGAGGTAATGTGAATAAACAGATGTTAGTACAGTCTCACATGCAGTTTAGTACATTAAATGTCAAAAAAGTTATAATATTTACATTTCCCTACTCTCAAAGTTTGCCACAGGAGGAGAACAACCTTAGATATAAGCTTAATTTAATTTTACATACTATAACATAAAATAATGATAAATTACATTTGATTGACACTAACAACTATGTTAGTAAATATTTTTATTTGACTAAAGATAATTACTATCTTTCAAAGTATTTTATGAGACAGATAGCTGTCTCTCTAGTTTATTATTTTGATATATCAGCCAGGAATTTGGCAAGTCGACATGTTGCTTCTATTGAGCAACTTTCAGGTATTGACATTTCACATAATTTAAATTAAATAATAAGACAATAGAGGAAATCTCTTGCAAAAATTTACACACAAATAAAAATTATTTACATTCTTTTAGCGAAACTCCAGTTTTATATGCTCATAATTGTAAAAAATCAGTCCTTAACTTAGTTCATCAAAATATTCAGGGAATGTTAAATAAAGAACTAGAGATTGAATTGTTCATGAACTGTAATAATATTGACATTTTATGTATCACAGAACATTGGCTTAAAAGCCACCAGTTCATGTTCAATTTCAATAATCATCAAATTTGCAGTTCATTTAGCAGACAAAATGCTATACATGGTGGCTCTTTGATATTATTAAATAACCAGCTTAAATATAAAGAACGTAAGGACATAGTGAGCCTGTCTGTTGAACGGACTGTTGAACTAGCCTGTGTGGAATTAGAGCGGCTTGTTGTATTAAGCGTGTACAGGCCTCCGTCATCATTATATGAATGCTTTGAAAGTACCATGGATGATGTGCTGACAAAGATTTGCAAATTAAATAAAAACATTGTCGTCTGTGGTGACTTCAATATAAACTTATTGGAAGATACTCCAATGAGCTCAAAAATTAAAAACTTGTTTAAATCTTACAATCTTGAAAATATTTTTTTGGAACCTACTAGAATAACTGCAACCACATCTACATGCTTAGACAATATTTTTACTGACATTGTACCAATTAACAAACAGATTATAAACCAGCTAGAATCGGATCATTGTGGACAGTTAATTACATTTGTCAAGCAAGGGAATATTGTGGGGAAAAAAGATATTATTGTAGTACCTAAGACAATGGGTCGTTTGGAGGGGTTTAAAAATAAATTAATTAATAAATTACCGTATTTCTATCATAGTGAGAATCCAAATGAAATGTACAATACCTTTTTTTCTATGTATTGTACAGTGTTTAATTCAACATTTGTCCCCAAGAAGATCTCGGTCAAGGGTACTGCAACCTTCAGTGAATGGGCTACTATTGGAATTCACAAAAGTAGACAGAGGCTTTATGAGTTATATGAAGAAAGAAATATTAATAGGAGTCAAATCCTCTATCAAATGTGAAGTACAAGAACCCCAATTTACGGACGCAAATTGCCTCATATGCCACATGGGTGACGTCTCTATAATCGCTCTTTATCGTTCTCCCTCTTACAAAGATATTAGCAACTTCATTGAAAGTCTGGATCGGGTCCTTAAAGCACCCGCTCAAACCATAGTCCTTATCGGTGACATAAATATAGATATCAAGGACGGTAACAATGACAGTAACTCTGATGAATATTTATCCTGCGCTGCAGCAAACGGACTTCTTCCAGCTCATCTCTTTCCCACTCGTCTGTTTAACTGTTTAGACCATGTCCTTCTGAAAACAAATAAGGCGGCAACGACGATCGTCATAGAATCATCTATCACTGATCACGAACCACTACTACTATTTTTACGAAATAAAATAAAACACACAAATAAAACACAAGCTAAGTACAAATTAAACTACAACGAAGTTATAGATGATATTAGCAAAAATGACTGGTCGCCTATCCAAAACATCATGGACCCTAACCAGGCAGCGGATACATTAATCTGTGGCTTGTCTTTATTTATTAAAAAGCATACGCGAGAATATACTGTACCTCGAAGACTACGAACTCTTAAGCCTTGGATTACTCCCGGATTAGTCCGTTGCATTCGCCATCGCGATTGTATGAATGCTAAACTTAAGAAAGATAAAGATAATGAAATACTTAAAATCACCTATACCCGTTACCGAAACCACTGTAACTCATTGCTAAGGAAGCTTAAAGAAGCTTATGAAAAGCAAGAATTCTGTAAGGCAAAAAACGACATAAAGGCAACTTGGGAAGTGATTAAGAAAGTCTCCGACATACAATCAAAGCTATCTTCCCCAACCGAACTACTAGATATTTCAGAATCACCTAAATCCTCATTAAATATGGTAAACAACTTTTTTGCCAATATTGGTAAAAATCTTGCATCAAAAATACCCCAGAGTTCTAATCCAATAAACATGCCCACATTGAATTCTAGCAGTTCAATGGTCCTTCTTGAGGTAAATGTAAAAATTTGAAGACATAATTTTGGGCCTCAGATCTGACTGTGCCACTGGTTGGGAAGGTATCCCGGCTCTGATAATTAAAGCCGCGAGACACGTTCTGGTACCAGTAATTACACATATTTGTAATATATCGATTTCGTCTGGAACCTTCCCTGATGCATTTAAAAAAGCCGTTGTTCATCCGGTTCACAAGGCTGGGCGTAGAGATGATATCAATAACTACAGGCCGATCTCGATTCTTACAGCCTTGTCGAAGATTTTGGAACGAATCCTAAATAATAGCCTCATTAGCTTCTTGGAATCGAACAACATTCTAGCAAATAACCAATACGGGTTCAGGAAGGGCATGAGCACTGAAGATGCGGTTATGGCTCTATCTGAAAATGTAGCAAGGAATCTTGACAAGAAGTTAAAATGCTTAGGTGTTTTTCTTGATTTGTCTAAGGCCTTCGACACAGTTTCTGTGCCGTCCTTGTTGAAGAAGATGGAAAAAATTGGAATTCGAGGTCACGTTTTGGATATTTTTAGTAATTACTTAAGAGGCCGAACTCAATATGTTAAAGTTGAACAAAATGAGAGTGATTTGTTACCTATAGTGTATGGCGTGCCGCAAGGCAGCATATTAGGGCCCACTTTATTTCTCATCTATATAAATGAGCTGTGTATCATGACTATTCCACACTGCAATATATTTACGTATGCTGATGACACAGCTCTGATAGTGGATGGAGAGGATTGGGCCCAATGCTATTCCAATGCCGAAATAGCACTGGAACATGTTATGAATTGGTTAACAAACAACTGGCTTACCTTAAATTTTCATAAAACAGTATATGTTCCCTTTGCCATTAGATCAAACCTGTCCCCTCCGATATTATCTGTTCTTCAAGCCCACACCTGTTCCAATCTGTCCCCTCTCGAATGTGACTGTCTCATTATAGCTAGGTCAACTGGTGTAAAATATCTTGGCGTTAACATAGATCAACACCTGAACTGGCATAAGCATATAGATGTGCTCTCGGGCAGAACCCGCAAACTGATCTATGTATTTAAAAAACTACGTAGATCTGCTGACAGGAATACCCTGAAACTAGTCTATTATGCTCTGTGCCAGTCGATTTTATCGTATTGTATTCCAGTATGGGGGGGAGCCACTGTAAACGTATTTATTAAGCTTGAACGTGCACAACGAGCGGTCTTAAAGGTTATGCTGTCCCTACCCCGAAGGTATCCCACTTTACAGCTATATGCTGAATGTGATGTCTTAACTGTCAGGCAACTTTATGTGCTCCGAGCGGTAATTCGCAAACACTCTTCCCGTCCTCCCACAGAACCAATTGGTAGAAATAGACATAAAGATAGGACTTTTCCCTTGGTACCTCACCGGACGTCGTTTGCCAGGCGTCAGTATTACGTTAACAGCACAAAGCTGTATAATTCTTTAAACAAAGAATTAAAATTGTTTACTGTGACAAAACGGGAATGCTGCCGTAAATTAAACAATTACCTATCAAAATTAACTTACCAAAATACTGAGGATCTTCTTTTAGGCCAAATTTAATGTAAATAAGTTTAAAAATCTCTCATTCAAATTCAAACTAAGCATGCTTGCACTCACTTGCACTCTTTCTCCCTCTCTCTCTCTCACACACACACACACACACACACACACACACACACACACACACACACACACACTATTATTACTTGTTTTTTTTTTGTGACGTTAAAGATAACCTAAAAAAAAAAAATTAACTTTTAATTAATTTTTTTTTTTTTTTCTTTTCTTTAGTTAGAAGTATTGGCTTGTAACATTGTCTGCGGAGGGACACTGTTCTCTAAGATACAGGTATACCTAGTTTAGAGAACAGGGTTTCAATGTGTTTGTAACTAGCATAAGCCTTTTAGTGTATGTAGTTACTTTACCATTATTTAATTTTTAGGCTTTTATTCAATAAAGATTTATTTATTTATTAATTTAAAAAAGACTTCTATAATGCACTTTAGCCAACGCTCATTGACATTAAATAATGATCTTGACATTAAATACAATAATACTACAATTGACGCAATTAATGTTACGAAGTTTTTGGGGCTAATGATTGACCGTCAATTAAACTGGAAAGCCCATATTGAAAGCTTATGTAAAAGAATAAGTAGTAGCTCTTATGCCTTGTTCTCACTGTCGCGAGTAATAAATATAAAAGCACTACTAACTGCATATTACGGAATGGTTGAATCCATTATTAGATATGGCGTTATCTTCTGGGGCAACTCGACGGATAAAGAAACCATATTTAAAGTACAAAAGAGATGTCTTCGGTCAATGTTCAACCTTAGCATTACAGACAGTTGCAGGCCCTATTTTATAAATTATAAAATATTGACACTACCATGTTTATATATTTTAGAAATGGCGAATTAAATAATGTAGCTTTCAAAAAAAAGGTCAAGTCATATCTTATCCTAAAGGCCTACTATAATGTCAACGAATTCTTAATGGATACTATAATGTAATTTTATTATCTGATTGTTCTAGATCAAAATTATTTATAATGACTATTTATTGTTTTAACTATAATTTTTTTTTTGACTGTGTATCTTTTGACTGTGTATCTTTTTTAATAATTTTGACATTTTATAAATTCCTTAAAATATTTGTACGCCATATAATGTGGCAAACATGTTTGAGCTACCAAAATTATGTAACATCCTGCATGCATTTAGTAATATTTTTGTATGCATACACATGTTTATACAAATAAATCTTATTCTATTCTATTCTATTCTATTTATGTCCTTCCTCTTCAAGCTACTGACCACAATAATGTTGGCGAGGATACCTGGCTCGATTTAATCCTAACTTCCAACACTTCCCTAGTTTCCTCCCATGGTCAACTTATTGCACCTGGTTTTTCCCATCACGACCTCATCTTCCTCTCCTATATCCTGAAACCTCCTAAACCTAAACCAGTGGTCTTGTACAGACGTTGTTTTGGTCGGATGGATGTAGATAAATTAGGTAAGGATGCGTCCAATATTGATTGGAAACCACTGGTGGACGCCACCACGGTTGACGACAAGGTTCAGATTTTTAACCGGGTTGTGGCCGACATTTACAATGCCAATGCCCCGTTAAGGAAAATCAAACTGAAGCGTCGGCCTGCGCCATGGATGACTAAAGGGGTTCAGATGGCAATGAGACGAAGGGATCGTGCATTTCGTTTATACAAAAGGGATCGGGTTGAAGAAAATTGGAAACTGTTTAAGACTGCAAGAAATCGGTGTAACCAGATGATACGTAACGCTAAGCGCCGCTATATTCTCGATAATATTTCTTCTTCTTCTTCTGCCGATATCTGGAAGTTTCTTGGAACTTTAGGTATCGGCAAATCGCGACATTTAGACCTTCCAAATTCAATTGGCCTAGACGTCCTCAACAATCATTTCACCACAGTACCTACACTGGATGGTCTAACCAAACAACTAACACTATATTCGATATCTGGTCTAACGCGTCCGAATATTAATCCTTTTCACTTCGTTCCTGTCGCTGATGCAGAGATTAAAAAGATTATCCTATCCATCAAATCTAAGGCAGTGGGCTGTGACAATATCAGTCGTAGAATGATCGTATCATTACTAGACCACCTCCTCCCAGCTATATCTCATATTATAAATTACTCATTAGACTCTTGTTTTTTTCCGTCGTTGTGGCGTAAAGCTTACGTACGCCCTCTGCCTAAGGTTCCAAACCCTTCACTGCCTAGCCATTTCCGACCCATTTCCATACTTCCTTTCCTTTCCAAAGTGCTAGAAGCCTGTGTTCATAAACAGTTCTCCCAGTTTATTCATATGAATAACCTCCTAAGTCCGTTTCAGTCTGGGTTTAGGCCAGGCCATAGTACTGTCTCCGCACTCCTTAAAGTGACTGGCGATATTAAAACGAGTATGGAGGAATCTAAAGTTTCTGTGTTAGTGCTGGTTGATTTTTCCAACGCTTTCAATACCGTCAGTCACGAAATTCTCCTGTCTCTTCTCTCCCATCTTATGGTTTCTGATGAAGCGCTGGAATGGTTCTCCTCTTACCTTCGGGATCGTCAGCAGTCCGTTCGTATTGAGGAATCATCCTCAAATTGGTGTAACATAGAGACTGGCGTCCCTCAAGGCGGCATACTTTCTCCTCTTCTCTTTTCTATATTTATAAATTTCATTACTAACAAACTTCAGTGTTCTTATCATATTTATGCCGATGACTTGCAGTTATATTGTCAAGCTGAGGTAGAAAATATATGTGATGCTATCAATGCTATAAATTGTGACCTGTTGGCTATAAAAAAATGGTCTGATAGGTTTGGTGTTGCGGTAAACCCGGACAAATGTCAAACTATCATTATAGGTTGTCAACGGTATATTTCTAAATTAGGTAGTATCACACCCCCAAGTCATGTTTGACGGTTCGGTCATCCCATTTAGTCCCAGTGTGAAAGATCTCGGTTTACATATTGACACTACCCTAAGCTGGCGAAACCAAGTGGTAAGTGTCAGTCAGAAAGTTATGGGATCGCTACGCTCTTTATACCGACTGAAAAATCTACTTCCATCAAAGACTAAGGCAATGCTTGTACAAGTCCTAATTCTCCCTATAGTTGACTATGGTGATATGTGCTACTTTGACCTGAATGCAGATCTACTCAATAAACTTGATCGCCTTCTTAATAACTGCATTCGATTCGTCTTTAACCTTCGCAAATATGATCATGTGTCTAAGTTTCGTTCGCTCCTTGGATGGTTGCGTTGCCTATTCGGCAACGTAGACACATGAGGGCACTGACTACGCTCTACTCCGTACTTTTTTCTTCCAATTCTCCTTCTTACTTAACTTCTCACTTTCAATATCTTTGTACTAATCATTCTAAACATTTGAGATCTTCAAATAATCGTCTTCTACAATGTCCCTCCCATCGCTCTGGCTTTGTCCACTCTACTTTCTTCGTCCAGTCTGTCTCATTATGGAACGCTCTCCCATCGGAAATCAGGATGGCAAACAGTCTCCCTTCTTTTAAGTACAAACTGCGGAAATATCTCCAAGCTAGACACTTAGCAGATTCATCATCTCGACGTTGACCTGTCTGTATATGTATATGTATACTTATATATATATATATATATATATATATATATATATATATATACATATATATATATAATATTAATTATGTAGTGTATAAATATTATGTATGGCAAGTAAATATATGTTTATTTTGTATAATATATCTATAGGTTTAGTCTGTCAATATCTCATAATATAAATAGTGCATTACCGTTTTTATTATCTCTACATCACCCTAAGGTTGTCTGGCAGAAAATGCCTAATGGCATTAAGACCGCCTTTGTACAAACAGTACATAAAGTATAATAAATAAATAAAAAAATAAAAATAATTACGATACATTTTTTTTTTCGGTCCGTTGAATATCATTTCATATCATTGCTAATTAAATATAACAACACGTCAAGCCGTAGTATTTTACTAGTATGCAGGAACTTTTCATTGTATCTAGTTACAATATTAATTGAATATAAACTTAAGGTACTATTATTTAAGGTTGATATTTGTAGATTTTGTTTATGATACCAAAGCATTCTGTTATGGAGAAGTCCTGATTTAGGGATTTTAGGGTCACGCGTACATTACTTATATGGAAAAAGCTCACGTGGATTCTTGCTATTTATATTCGAGTGGAAATTAAGGACATCAATCAGTTCAGCTTCCAGAACCCCGAGATCAACATCGACTCCAGAGTCAAATCAAGTACCAAGGAAAAAATGTAAGTATTTTGTTATTCGACATATCGACATATCGGCGGATATCGTTGCGATCAGACGTGTCGATCAATTGAATATTATAAAAATTAACAGATAATTATTTTGCTGAATCTTGACCTCGTTTTGTGAACAGCCCGTAGTAACATAAACTGTGACTCGCGTAATATGTTTAAAATTGTTATTTTGTGGAAATGTTCAGTACTCGTATATTAATAAAACAAAAACTGTAATACAATGGAAAATAGTCCTTTTAACCGGAGCGGCAGGACCGCTCGCACCCCATCGCCTACACAGGGACCCGTACATACACCTCAGCAAAACAACAGTGGCGATAATATTGACCTCATTTCTACTTCAGAAATCCAGAACTGGATGGCCTCAATTGAGCAGTGCCTAAATGAAGTATGTAATATCGCTGCCGAAGGCAAATTGAATTCGGAGCAAAAATTTCGAATCAGTTCGCTATGCCGTAAAGTGGGTCACGGTACGTCGCAGATGGCCGTGCAGTACTAATCCCATAAGGTAAAAGCCGTTCAAGCCCGTTCCTCAATAGAAGTGCTACAAGAACAAAATGACCTATCGCAGTGCTTACATGACCTGAAGCTGAGTATTAACCAGTCGTCGAAACCTGCAACGGGGACCTCTTTTGCTGACATGGTTAAAAAAGGAAACAATAATTACATTCAGCCGACAAAATCAAGTTCAGTTGCCATTTATCCCAATGATAAATTGAAGTCCAGCGAGGAGACAAAGTCCCTGGTCCAAAAAATTATCTGCCCTGAACAGATGAAGCTCCATGTCAGAGGACTGCGGAAGACTAAGAACGGTGGTGTCATAATCAGCACTGACACAAAGGAGGACGTGGAGAAGCTGAAGCAATCAGTACAGTTGACGACATCGGGACTTATTATTGACTAGCCTCATAAGCGGAAGCCGAGAGCAGTAGTTATTGGAGTGCCCACATCAATGCATGAAAAAGAAGTCTTCAGCTGTATATACCACCAAAACTTAGCCGATAAACTGCAGGGGTGGACCCTTGAGAAGTTTTTGACCTCTATAAAGTTAAGCCATAAGTCAGGAAAAAAGGATACTGATACTTGTAATTACATTATAGAAGTACCTACAGACATACGTAAAGTCCTAATTAGCAATGAGAGAGTTTTTGTGAACTGGTCTTCCTGCCCTGTGAGAGATTTCATTCTGGTCACAAGATGTTTTAAGTGCCAGCAGTATGGTCATGCGGCCAAGTCATGTCGCCAGGCAACTCATACCTGCGGCCACTATGGTGATCTAGGTCACTCTATAAAGGACTGTACGAAAAAATCGGATGAACCTAATTGCGCTAGGTGCCTCTACTTCAAAAAACCCAGCAACCATATCACAGGTTCTGCTGACTGCCCGGCGAAATCAATAAATAGGCCGAAAAAAGGTACATTAATTCTATAGACTATGGGGGCCCCTAGAGCGCCGTTTCCCTTTACTTGTTTAGCAGTTACTAGCGTTTATATACATTTTTATATATATTTATATATATTTTTTTTCATTAATGGCTAATGAATTAATTAACGAACTAGATAATACTTCTATATATGAGTCTAAACTGTGTGACACGGAAAACTGTGAGCAATATTTTTCTAACTACAATAACCCCATAACTTTTTTTTTGTTTCGTGTGGAAAATCCTCATGGACATCCGCCGCCCGGGGAGGCGACGGGTGTCCATGAGGATGTCGGCGTGTCGGACTCCACCCAGAGTGGGTGACCTACCGACTAAAAACTACACGGTGTCTCCTCACACGTGCGCGCGGGGCCGCGGGAATCCAAATAACTATGCTAACCCAAAATATACGGAGTATTTATAAGAACATAGATAGTTTAAACGTTTTTCTACATAGGCTTAATATCGAGTGCGACATAATTGTTCTTACAGAATGCTGGCTCTCAAACCTCGTGTGGGTCATCTCCCTGAATTACATGGATATAATAGTTTCTGCAGCACAACATCTTTTAACGAAAACGATGGTGTGGTAATATATTCAAAGAAATCTTTACTCCTAACAGTCGAGGAACCCGATACTCAAGAATGTAATTGCCTTGTTATCATCAATCAATCGGCACCGACATCGTAATTATTGCTATTTATAGACCTCCTTCTTTTAAACACTTAAATGTTTTTAATAATGATTTAAACACTGTACTCCAATCCCTTTCCTCATTTAGAAATATAATATTAACTGGAGACATTAATTTAAATATTAG
The DNA here is from genome assembly GCA_910591435.1 of Acronicta aceris. Taxonomy (NCBI): domain Eukaryota; kingdom Metazoa; phylum Arthropoda; class Insecta; order Lepidoptera; family Noctuidae; genus Acronicta; species Acronicta aceris. The sequence goes on along the minus strand of OU342757.1, from coordinate 12,251,911 downwards.
TTCTGAAAATACCGATTCAGGTACCCAGGACTACCTAAATCTATGCGCATACCATGGACTTTTTCCTTCTCACATTTTGCCAACACACCAAAGCGGCTCCTGTCTGGATCACGTCATGCTTAAAACCAGACTTTCATGCATAACACTTGTTACTAACTCAACAATAACAGACCATTGCGCTGTCCTACTAACCCTCGATTTGTCGCTGGCTAAGCACATTACTCGCCCACAACAAAATACTAAAATTAACATGCGTAGCCTTGAACATAATTTATGCAATATTGATTTTAACCCAGTTTACTGTACTGCTGACCCAAACAGTTCCCTGTCATATGTAATTGATCAAGTGCGAGAAGCTATTTTACGTAACACAACGCACATTAATCTTAGCAAGAAAATGTATAACATTAAACCTTGGATAACCCCGGGCCTTATCCGATGCATACGGCACAGAGACAAATTACATATGAAAGCTAAGCAATGTCCCGATAATCTAATTTTACAGGTATCTTACAGAAGATACCGGAATTTCTGTAATAACCTTCTTAAAAAATTAAAAACTGAATACAACAAACAGCAACTTCACCTGGCGGGGAATAACAGTAAACAGCTCTGGAAACTAATTAAGAACGTAACTTTCACGTCACATCATCCTAACTCAGACTCAAGCTTATTGCACACACACTCTAACCCTGTCACCTCTGCTGACAACGCAAATTGTTTTTTTGTAAATATTGGGAAAAACCTAGCCGAAAAGATACAAGTTCGGAATAACAGCTTTTCACTAAATCTGTCGGGTTGCCAGAGTGGAAAGTCGTTTGTTATGTTAGATCTAGACGAAAGTGAAGTAGAAAGAGTTATTCTAAATTTGAAAAACAACCAAGCAGCCGGGTGGGATAACATCAGCAATACAATCCTGAAAAGATTTAAACATATCTTAATCCCTCCCTTAACTCATATATTTCAAATCTGTCTCCGTGAAGGAATTTTTCCTAAATACCTGAAAAAGGTTGTAGTAATTCCCATTCATAAATCTGGTAGAAAGGACCTCATTACAAACTATAGGCCTATTTCTTTATTGCCTTCAGTCTCCAAAGTATTGGAAAAATTATTAATAATAGACTAGGCTCTTATCTTGAAAAGCATTCGCTTTTCTCCCCTTTTCAATTTGGCTTCAGATCTAAGTTATCAACCGCAGATGCGGTTCATCACTTAACCACCTATATCACTGAAGAACTTGGGAAAGGTAAACGAGCTACAGGGATCTTCCTCGACCTGGCCAAAGCTTTTGAAACAGTGTCTATTTCTATACTTCTAAACAAGCTAGAGGCACTAGGAATAAGAGGCACTCAGCTTAAACTGTTGGTAGATTATCTACAAGATCGATACCAATGTGTTAAAATAGGGAATATTACTAGTGCAGATATGAGAATCCCAACTTTTGGAATCCCCCAAGGAAGTATACTTGGGCCTACACTATTTCTGGTATATATAAACAACCTCTGTAGTCTAAGTATAGACCATGGCAAAATTGTTTCGTATGCAGATGACACTGCTCTAATCTTTTCCGCTGACACGAGCACGGAAGTCCATGAGTATGCACAACGAGGTTTTAATTATGTAAATAACTGGCTAAAACGTAATCTACTAACACTTAACACTGAAAAAACGACATTTATTAATTTCTGCATGCGACAATCTCATATTCTTCCTAGTATTAATCACTTATATGCATATTACTGTCATTATCCCCTAGTAGATGCTTGCACTTGTCCTATTATTAAAAACACTAGTTTTGTTAAATATCTAGGAATTATAATCGACGACAATCTGTCCTTTAAAAAACATATTGCAAATTTAGCGAATAGAATACGTAAGCTAATATTTGTTTTCAAAAAAACTTCGGTGTATTGCGGATTACAAACTTTAAGCAGATATATCAGGCACTGTGTGAGTCTATTATTAAATACTGCATTACTTATTGGGGACGTGCCCCAAAAACAGTAATGCTGACTATAGAACGAGCCCAACGAGCTATCCTGAAAGTAGCCACTTCCCGACCATTCCTTTTCCCCACACGCCTTTTATATGAAAGCTGTAATGTTCTTACTGTCCGCCAACTTTTCATAATGCACACTGTGCTTAAAGAACACGCCACTCTGACGTATAATAAAAACCTTACTAACACCAAGAGGCGGAAAGATATTGTATGTACTTCACTTTCCGAGTCAAAGTTTGTTTTCACAAATAGGTTTTATTTATTTTTAGGCCCTTTCTTGTACAATAGACTTAATAAGAATTTAGCTATTTATGACCTTAATTATCATACTACTAAAACAGTAACATTTACAATCTTTGACCTATAATGAAACCGAATTATTAATTAATATTATGAAATAAGGTTGAAGATATCATTATTATTATTTTATTGTTATATTTTTTGCTATAGGTACTTAGGTAATTAGTTTCTCTAATTTATGTTACTTACTGTTAAGCTATTATAAATTTGTTGCCGCCTGTGACACAGGTTTATCCTAGTACAGGCACCAAACACTGTAATACCTCCTAATTATTTATTTGTAAGACATCTTTGTAGTATATTTTACCTTTGTAATTATGAATATATATTTTTTTTTAATTCTAATATACCTATGTTTGTTTGTTCGTTTGTTCGTTTGTTCGTTTGTTCGTTTGTTCGTTTGTTCGTTTGTTCGTTTGTTCGTTTGTTCGTTTGTTCGTTTGTTCGTTTGTTCGTTTGTTCGTTTGTTCGTTTGTTCGTTTGTTCGTTTGTTCGTTTGTTCGTTTGTTCGTTTGTTCGTTTGTTCGTTTGTTTGTTTGTTTGTTTATTTATTTATTACTAACTTCAAGGATACTGTCAATAGCTTCACCCATCCATCCTCAAACAAATCAATATCTGGGCACGAGTTCAGGAGATCGTTGAGTGCAGAGAGAGTGCGCGGTATTGGGGACTTTGCTCGGGTTAGAGTACGGCATGTTGGCACTGCAAGCAGTTTATGTTTCCTGCCTCTTACATAGTTATTAGGGGTAAAGAGTTGACACAGTACATTAAAAAAAACAGGTGAATCAATTTTTCCACGTAGGATTTTGCACACCGTGACAATTTGGTCACGGTTCCTTCTGGTTTCTAGGGAATTGTAATCGAGACAACCCAGGAGAAACTTGGTGGGGTAAAGATATGGGTAGTATCCATAGACCCTCTTGTAAAGATATCTAAGGTACGCCTTATGTACTTTTTCGAGTATTCAAATATATTTTTTCTCATGGGGACTCCAAATAGACCCACTGGTTTCCAACTTACTACGTACCAGCGCATTATAAATGATTCGAATGACACTGGTATTTTGGAAGTCACGTGCGTTTCTGAGGACAAAACCTAGTCTAATATAGGACTCCTTGGCAACCGCGACCATGTGATCATAGAATGTTAACCCCCGGTCGAATGTAACACCCAAGTCCTTCATGGTCGTCGATTTAGGTATAGTTTCATTATTTAACTTATAATCGAAAACAACTGGGTTTCGCGCCCGGCTAAAGGTCATAGCATTACACTTAGTGGGGTTGAATTCAAGTTTGTTATCAACGCTCCATTTATACACCGCCTCGATGTCGCGCTGGAGTGCCAAGCAGTCCTCCTCGTTTTTAATTGCTGCGTACAGCTTTAGGTCATCTGCATATAGTAAGCATCGTGCGTGGCTGACTACTGTAGGAATGTCATTGATCATAATAATGAATAGTAGAGGCCCAAGAATGGAACCCTGACTTACCCCGGAACGCGTGTGATAGGGTCTAGATTTAAAGATACCCAAATTGACAAATTGCTGACGGTCTCGTAGATAGTCCGCGATCAGATTGAGAAGTCCAGGGGCAAAACCTATAGCACAGAGTTTCGCCAGCAAAATGTCATTATTGACCCTATCAAACGCCTTCCGGAAATCGAAGTAGAGGACGTCAACTTGGAGCCTGTGATCTAGCTGGGTGGAAATGAAGTCAACAAGAGTTATGAGGTTAGTGTTCACAGATCTCTTGGACCTAAAGCCGTGCTGCTCGTTACATAAGTAGGCGCTAATTTGATCGTTGATATGCTTATGTAAAATGCTCTCTAAGACCTTCGCAGGAGATGAGAGAATCGCGATGGGTCGGTATTCTTCGATATCAGTTTTTTTTCGAGGATTTAGGTATAGGCGTGACTCTTGAAAGTTTCCATTGTGAGGGGTAATTGCCAGTGCTTATAGCTAGATTAAGAATATAACAGAGAGGTTCCGAAATATACTCTTTTGACATTTTGAGGAGACCAGGGGGGATGTAGTCTGGACCTATAGAGCTATTTGCTTTTAACTTTTTTATTCCAAATGAGATATCAGATTGGGAGATATTAAATATGTTTACGTAATTGGAATTAATAGCAGTATCCTGAGTATTAACGAGGCTTACGTTTAAAAGCGGGATATCATCAAGGAAGACGCTCGAGAAGTAGGCTGCGAAAGCCTCTGCAGCCTGAACTCCAGCGTAACTTTGGCCATTATATGTGACGTTTGGCTCAAACCCTCCCTTAGAACACATATTAGTGATGTACTGCAAAAAATCGCGAGGATTTGTTTTTATGTTGTTTTCAACACGTTCCATGTAGGATAAGTACGCCTCTTTTATTCGTTTTTTTAGAGATGTGCGAAGGTCTGAAAACTTTTTATAGTCACAATCAGATTTCGTGCACCTCCAAATACCATGCAACCTAGATTTCAGACGTAATTCACGAATGGTATCATTCGAAAACCAGGTAGGATAGCGTCTACCCGAACCCTTTGTCCTACGTTTCTTAGGGATGCAAGTATTAAAGATGCTGTAAAGAACAATATAGAAAATATTAGTAGCAGTATGAACATCAACCGCGAACCAGAACGTCACCCCATGGATTTTCGGATAATAAAGCAAACATCTTTTCGTAGTCGCACTTAGCAAAATTCCAATCCGTTGCGGGGTCAATGTTACTAGGATCCATGTAATCCAAGCTACGTTCCGAGTCGACTCTTACCTCAATATCCAGCGCGGGGTGGTACGTGTCCGGAGGCACTATGCCATCAGTTGACGTAATAAGCGTTCTCCGCACCACAACGCTCTCCTGAAGCAGCACAACATCGAGCACTCCTCCCTTCGAGTTTAACACATCATTCTTCTCAGACAAGCCACAGAAAATAACAATAATAATTTTTGACATTTAAGGAAGCACTATTTAAATTAATATCACCCAAATTATAAGAATACCATTTAAGTCATTACTGAAGGTTTCAACTTTGCAGAACCACTTCATGTAGTCCTCGTCTCGTGAACTAGGTTTCAAGTACACAAAACAAAACAGATCGGTTTACAGGGCACACCAACGTAGATGTTGGTGTGCGTAATCTCAATGCGTTCATTACTTCGCCTATTTACTAGTGTTAGCTTTACAATAACCCGTTGTTCACGCACACATTTGCAATTTCTTGTCATTTTAAAGTTGCAGGGAATATGATGCATAAATTTAGCTAATGAATCAGACTCCACTGTGGCGCATTAGTTGAGCGTGCGAACAATACTTCTTGTCGCCGGCACCGTAAGATCGAATCTTATTACCAACGGCTCAACTTTTTGTATGTTTTAAAAAATATTTTACATTTGTTTGTTCAATTCATTGTATAGTATTAGCAAGTCTTCTTTATATTTGGTTTGGATTATATTAATGGTCTACCCTCTAAAAATGACAAATCATAATATGTTAGTGGTTTAATTTCATCGTCATAATGCTATTGACTATCGAGCTTTTGTTACGTTTTTAGACATTATACCCTGCGTATTTTGAGAAGTGCTATTATTTGTGAATCAATATGAATCACTTAACTACACTTTTAAGAGCTGAGATAATTATTTTGCATGAGCAAAACGTTTCAATTAGTGAAATTGCGAGGCGTTTAAAGATATCGGTGAGTAACAAAATATTATTATTACGTTTAGAAGTTTATTATGTTCCAATAATACACATCTTGTTTATTGATGTTTTATGTAACAATATTTAATTATTGTTCGCAGAGAAGAACTGTGCAATTGTGGGTCCATCGTTATACAGATTCGGGAAGCATTGATCCTTGCCGACCGGGACCAAAGGCTGGATTTGCATATACAGATACCAATGCACGGCACCGTGATATAGTTGCTACGCATTTGGCTGAGCCCTTCCTCACTACTCGTTCCACGGCGACTAAACATGACGTGACGTTACAAACTGTGCGGAACCACTTGCGTGAAGCTGGTGTGAAATGTCGTAGGCCAGCCAAGAAAATATTACTGTCTGATATTCACATGCAAAACCGGGTTCGCTTCGCAAGAGAATATTTGGATTTTGATTGGTGCAATAATATAGTTATATTTAGCGATGAAAAATGTTTTAAGTCGGACAAGGACGGTCGTAAAATATTATGGCGAAAAGATGGTGAACGCTATAACAAAAAAAATATTATTCCATGCAGGTCTAGTGGCCGCATTACGTTGGGTTATTGGGGATGGATGTCATCAATGGGTCCCGGTGAATTAGTGCAGGTAGGGGGTCGCAATACCAGTCAAGGTTACTTGGATGTTTTACAAAACGTGATGCTACCAACTGTGCGTGTTGCATACCCGCAAGAACACATTTACTTCGTGCATGATAACTGCGCTGTGCATCGCGCGCGACTCGTGCAAAGTTGGTTAAACGTCCAAGAAAACTTTACTGTTATTGAATGGCCATCAAAAAGTCCTGACCTGAACCCCATTGAAAACCTATGGGGTCACATGGTGCTAAACTGGGACTCATCTGAAGTCAGGTCCAAATTTAATTTAGACGATGTCGTTACCTCGTCATGGGAATCGTTTCGTGGCTCTGATTTGTGCTGGAATATGGTTGCTAGCATGAGGACACGTTTGCAACAAGTAATAGATAGTCATGGCGCACCAATCGGCTATTAAAAATATCAGGGGGTAATTTGTATTACATGATTGATGTTATTGTTAGTGAGATTACAATTTAGGATAACCAGTATCTTATTATCTAACTTACTAACATGTTTATTCATATCATTAATAAATAAATTACCCTCTTGAATATGAAAAACAAAGTGAATTCTTGTCCCACTTACAATATTTGTCATGAACCATACTTTATAATTTGTATTTATAATTTAAAAAAACCATAGCAATAAATATTGTTGTTATCATATTACACATTGTTTAATATTTTCTTCCATATATCATTTTTTACAAAAATAAAAATTCAACAAAACGAAAAAAAATAATGATAATAATGCAAAAAGTTAGCGCCGGGCCGGCGTGATTTGATCATAAGACTAATGTCACACCAGCTGCTTGCATATACACCTATGCCACGGTATCAGTTGATAATACCCTTGAATTTATGCTTCATATTCTTTGTTTCATATATAATGTGAAGCAACAAGAAATTGCAAGTGTGTGCGTGGACAACGGGTTATTGTAAAGCTAACACTAGTAAATAGGCGAAGTAATAACGCGTTGAGTATACGCACACCAACATCTACGTTGGTGTGCCCTGTAAACCGATCTGTTTTGTTTTGTGTACACAACACACACATAGACAGTGCGGCCATGCCACATAGTGCTCGCCCAGAGGTCTTCCCCATCGTCGGTTTCAAGCTCGCGGCGTCGACGCAGGATCATAGGGGCGCGCGCGGCAACCATTACGCCTACGCACGGAGTATCTCTGTACGCGACAGATATCTCTGTCGCGTACAGAGTCGCAGGATGGACCAGTCTCCCACGCACAATTCTGCGTTTTCAACGGATTTGTCAAGAAACGTTTCAGTGACGGCCACTAGGTTGTAGTCTAATACCAAGAGATGATTGCGCCAAGTAGCAAGTTTTGTTTTAAGGCCGCGTACATTTTGGTATAAGATATGTATTGAGGGGGTTCTATTGGGTCGTGGTGATAGCGGGGCCACGAAAAGTATTAGTAGACGACTGCTGTGTGTTACTCGGCGTCTTGTTCGCTCCAGTCCTGTTTCGGTTGAACCAGGGCTTGATCCTAGCATTTACTGGCCAGACATCAATTGAGTAACATTTCTCAAAATAATTGACGGGCACACCAATCTTATACGATTTATAGTCACCTTTTGGAGGTTCCATTGGGACACAATTGTAGTAAGTAGTCGTGAACTTCGGCCTTACTCGATGACATATTCCATAGATGCAAAAATCTACGGGCTTCGACGGCTTTTAGAGTAGTAACCGCCGGCCCGGCAGCGCCACACAGGGAGACATTACGACGGAGTTTCTTACTCCCCACCTCTGTCCACGCCTAGTCATCATGCGATTGGTTTTCCTTATTAGATATCAAATTAGCATCTGACATCTGAGAAGTGGAAGGTAGGGTGAATTGATTACTAGTCGAAGATTTCTTGGCTTGCTTAGGCTTCGAAGCTATTTTGGGTTTGCCGGGTACGACCGCCTGTGCTGGGATCTGTTGTATTTTATCTGGATACTGTTCCTTTGGGGTAGTAGCTGGAGTGGGTGATTTTGCGTTGGTTGAGTTAACCTCTTCATAGTGCTGTAGTTTTTTGTTCAAAGAGTCTACTTGGTTTGCGTAGTTTTCTAACTTGGATTCGTATTTCACAATCAGTGATACCGCATTACTTAGTTGAGTTTTTAGCGATTCAATTTCCTGACGAAAATTACGCATTTCCAATGAAAACTCATAAATGTCATAGTCATGGGTTGATTCACGCCTAATAGTAGCCGAAACTTTGAACCGGTGAGTGACATTCGGGTCGCGGGATTTTTTAGATAATCCCACTGGCGTATGACTATTATCTGCTCCCTTTTTTAATGCACAGCAACATTCTGGGCAGATCCACGTTGTCGCACATTCACTAGGTACATTATTACCGCCAGCGCATAATAGATGGTATTTTTTGTTGCAATCAGTTAATGTGCATTGCAAAAAAGCTTCGTCATTCTTGATAATATCATAACAAGCAGAGCACGACATATTGGCCCAATGGTATAATAATAATCACATGATATTTGGCAGTTATAAAACCACCTGTTTTATAACTGTTTATTGTATAGTTATTTTATTGTATGTTAATATTCAAAGAACGCGGTCCCTCTCGCTGATTCCTTTTGTCATGTGTCTGTCTGTGATTTGTTTTTGCTATAGTTATTTATTTATTTTTACTCCATTTCAGGTCACAAGAAAACGCAGAAACCCTCTTTCCGTCTGACGATGAAGTGCAACCTCAAGTTGCTAAGAAAATTAAGAAAAGGAAGCACGTGACATCTCAAGCTACGGAGCCGATACAGCCGTCGTGTTCGTCTTTGTCGCCGAGAGCGAGCCCAGTGCCCGGCCCGTCTGCAACCGTGGTGACGCCGCGGCAACGGTCATCAGCTCCGAAGAAGCCGTACATCAAGCCGATCCCTCCAAAGAAGTGCACCGCGTACGACCTGTTCGGAATATATAGCTGATAGCGAGGACTACGACAAAGACGTGCCTGCTGTAACCGGTAATACATCGTTAACTTCGTACATTACACGGCGCCTAACAACGCACTATATAGATTTGAAAGTGTACCGGTGTGATGAAATCGATAAAGTTCAGCCGATTGGTGGTGGCGCAGGTGGCGCCAGGTGGCGCCAGGCAATTGTGACTGTTAAAAACCGAACCTTTGACAACACTGACGCTTGGCAGCACTTAACAAACTTTATTATGGCGACCCGAAAAGAATACGTAAAGTGCCCACCGACATTTGTGAGTAACTATTATTGAAATAATTTATGTAATCAATTTATAATATTGATTTATGATTATATCAGTTTTTTCTTCCTTTCAGGAGTATATTATTTCAATATTAGTTACATATTTAATCAATTATATGTTTAACCATATACCTAACATTATTATTGTAACAAATACCTAAGTAGGTACTAATCTAATTAGTATTAGTATTGCTAATAGGTTGTAACGTTGATGACACGTTTCAGAGACGTAGCCGACCGGGTACTACTCAGTGGAGATAAATTATACTCAGAACACACAAATATACAAATTTTATTGATAACAAGGGTTGATTTTGATACAAGCTAAGTAGGAAGACAAAAACGAGTAGGGTGAGTTCAGCTCAGGGAGGGTTCGGCGAAGGCTTTGAGGCGAGGTCCGACCGGTAGAGGGCGGCACTTAACTCGGGCAGCTGGAGCAGGGCGAAGGAGGCCCGCGCGTCGTCTGCCGAGCTATTTATAGCGGCGCGCGGGGTGAGGCCTGAGGTGTGGGGAAGGAGCGGCGAGCGCGGACCATGTCACAAGGTTACATATAAGATACTTTTAAAATAATTTAGGTCTAATGAGGTTAATGTTTAGAAAGGCTTTACTTGATTTTTAAATCATATAATCATTGATATTAAGATAATTCATAATTGTTATTATTGTCTTGTTAACTATATATAATAAATAACAATTTAATGTTCATTTTTTTTTTCTTACAATACCCGACAACAGAACAAATTACAATAATGTAATTGCGTGTGAAAAATGTCACATTAAATTACCTCAAAATGAATATCAATATCATTTAAGAATGAATTTGCATAAATCTAATTGCATATTAAAAACTCAAATTGAAAATATTGATATTATTGCTACGGCTTTTAGGAAGAGAATAATAAGTTACAAACTGAATCCATCAATGGAGTACCGTTACACCAGAGGAATTCCTAATGGATAATCAGCATAAAGTTCAGAGCACGAGTGACTGCGTGTCTCGTTCACGTCCGAGTACTGCGCCCGCGCCGGAGGCGGTGGTTGAGTTGGAGGTGGGCTCAATGAGTCATTGTGACGGCGGCGGCGGCGAGCCAGAGGCGAATAATAGCGAGATAGCACTTGTCATTACGGACAGTCTGGAACGTAAACAAAACAGCCAAATGAGTGTTTTAGAGCAGACGCGATCGTTTGCGTCAGTGGCGAGAATTGAAAAGATTAATCAACAATTGGATAATGAAAAGTGGACTGTAGTACAAAATAAACGATATACAAAGAACAAATTCATAACATCTACAGAGATAGCGCGTATCGAGGAAAATAGTAAATTTAAACCAGCTGAGTCTAAGATTCCCCTGTTTATTACCAATTCGCACAAGGATGCTTCAGAGGAGGATGTGGCCGAATATATTTACGCAAAAACTCAAGAAAAGGTGGTGCCTATTAAAATTAAAATGGCAAGAGAACGTTCCTACAGCGCCTTTAAAATATATGTGAGCAAAATTAACATTCATACATTATACATACATTTCTTGACGATAGCATGTGGCCTATAGGTATCTCATTCAGGCGCTTTGTACATATGACAAGTAAAAATGAAAGCCATCGACAAGGTATGGCTGTGAGGCATCATACGGCAGATATTATTAATGGATAGGTCAGGAAATGTAAGATTCGTTTCATTTAACTGCAAATCTCTGAAAAGATCGTTAGATGGAGTTAAAGATATATGTGGGAAAGCGGATATCATTGCGCTGCAAGAAACGTAGCTATTGCCTCACGAGATGTCAGTGTTGGAGGAGGTTAGTAAGGATTTCGGGAGCACAGGAACATCAGCGGTAGACGTATCAGCTGGCCTCTTTAAGGGTAGGCCCTATGGAGGGGTTGCCATACTATGGAGAAGAAAGAGTATTTCGATCGGTCACGGTTATAGATTGTTGTGACGTTCGTTTATCAGCGGTGAAATTGCAAGTGACTGGCGCATCTATTATGGTATTTAGTGTGTATATGGGTCATTCTACTTTTTAGTGCAGGTTTTTGTGTCCCTCAGACAAAAAAATGTCGATCTGCCATTTTCTTAATGAAATAAAAAAAAATTGCGCAACACATGAAACTTCCGTAATATTTCCTTATCTTCTGTTAACATTTATGTTTAAATAATTTGCCTATTTTAAGATAATTAAGGGTAACATAGTGGAATTTTATGGTAACATAGTTGTTTTCCATAGTATTGCAAAGTGTCCCCGACCCAATACGCGGACTAACTTAACCAAAAAAAGTATTCTTCTTACAGTGTAGTCCTATGCTTCAAAAATATATTAAGTTTATTTAATATGTTTGCGTTTTTTATGTAGGCCTCATATATTTTTAAAAGCTTTATTTTTTTTCAAAATAATTACTTTAGTTTTGTCCCTAAGGAAGAAGCGCAATACGGTACTACTATGTTACTGGTATTTTCTCAAAAAATCGTTAAATGTCACTGTACCGTCACTGGTCGGCTCGATTGGGTACGTTGGGCATTACAAGAGCGGGGTGGAGGGGAATGGCAGTAAGCCGCGTGCAGCCACTCAGTCGCCGCCATGTTGTGAATCAAGACGCGTGTGTTTATTTGGTGTGCACTTTGTTACCCGGCGAAAAGGTAAGTTTCAGAACTTTTACGTAATGTTTTAACTATTGATACGTGGCATTTATGTCACTGAATTGTATTCTATTGTTGGATTTGCAAATTATATGGTCATTTCGTAAATATCAGGTAGCATCATGTTATTTTACAACTGTGTTACCGGCCCACTTTGTTACTCCGCTGTGGTAACGCAGTTGTAAAAATGGTAACGCAGTTTTAAGTATACTCTGTCACTGATTCTTTCTAATTTTATTTAAGTTGATTTGTTCGTATCGACCCACAGGTTTATATTTTAACAATTTCACATTTGTTTGCTGACTTACTTTAATTACTGACGGTAAAATTAGTACTGTAATGCCATGTTTTTATCTTTTACAGAGATAAAGATTAAGATCATGCCGCTAACACCAGCCGAAAAACAACGTCGGTACAGAAACAAGCGAAAATTAGACCCTGTTAAAGATGAGGAAGCAAGAAAAAAGGCTCTAGACAGGTACTACAAAACAAAACGCCTCGTCAAAGACTTAACATCACTTGAACATCGCCAAGCCAAAAGAAAATGGCGGGTCGCTAACAGCAAAAGAAGAGCCCGCATTCATGCCCTGCAATCTATTACAAGAAACACTCCGGAATTGACCCCTCAACCTGATGTACTTCGTGTGAACACTCCACCAACAGGACAAAATGCACCAAATATTCCTGAAAATTGTTCGATACCCGACTCTCGCACACCTTCATTGCGGACACCTTCTTTGTCTCCATCTCCATTGTCTTCGCGCCACAATGCCACTCGAAAAAAATCTAATGAACAGACGCCTAGACAATCACTATTTCTATCTCGTTCGGCTAAGGAACGATCAACACCAACGGTGACTTCATCTGCATCAGCTTCTGTTTCTGCGAAGAATCGTGGACGAAAACTGGTGAGAAGGGACAGAACTAAACTCTATAGAGAAAACGTAAATCTGAAAGAAAAGCTAGAAGCAGCTGAGAGAAAATACCAAAAGTATAAGAAGAAGTGCCATAGATTAAACCGAAGTAAAGAGAATGAAGCTAAAGATACCGACAAAACAGCTGAGAAGTACAAAATTTTGACGAATGCGATAAAAGAACGGTACACGAAAATTAAGAGTCGAAAAGAAAAAAGAATTTTCGCGAAAATATTTGAAGAACAGACGATTGCAACATCGAGGAAGAAACTTGATATACTTCGGGACCAACCTGCATAAGTGCTGTGATTTTGGTAAAACGGATATAATAGTAGGATTAAATTATTATCTTCAACCTTTGTGGTAACTAAGAGACTGATTAGCTATTTTTGTAGAGAAGAGAATTGTCTATTGAAACAACTTTGTTACTGTTGCACAACTGTGTTACCATTATGTCCTTATTTCTAAGTATAGGTTTTTCAATTTGAGTTGTACAATTGGCATAATAAGCTACATTACAGATATATCAGATGCAAGATAATATTTTTTAATATCAATGTTAAATACGTTGTTAAGATATTTTGACATATATACATTTTATGTCAAATCTTTGTAAACAAAAGTGCACAACGGTAACATAGTTGTCATGTAATGTGATTTATAAGACTTAATTAATGATAATTTCTTATTATAGTTATGGAAGAGAAAGATTTATGTTCCTAAAATACGTTTTGTTAATTGTTTGTTTGTAATGAGTGACTGAAGCTGCTCAATAAAAATATTTAGATTGGTAACAAAGTGGTTTGATTTTTCTACCTTGGTCTGCAAAACCTTCATTTTCAGAAAGAAATATGTACAAAATTCGCTGCTGGCAGTTATTTTCAATTGTCTGGATATAATTACGCATAAAAACAGTTAATTTACTTCATTTATCTCTAATGATAAAATTTTTAAAACCCATTTTTAGCAGTGCAAAAACCTGCACTAAAAAGTAGAATGACCCATATGCCAACTGACTGTGCTGAGAATCTGCCTGTCTTCACACAGTGTTTGAGTTCAATAAGTGCTGTTGTAGAAGAGAATAACGACTGTTCGGCGGTTTACGTGCTGGGGGACTTCAATGCACATCCAAGTGAGCCCTTTTGTAATAATTTAGTAGACTTTTGTGATCACCAGCATTGGACTTGTATAGACCTTAATATTATGGATAAGGATAACACGTACACATTCATTAGTGAGGCTCATGGTTGCGTGAGATGGTTGAATCATTGTGTAGTTACTAATGCAGCGTTGTCAACAGTAGTTAACGTTCTAGTCGAGTATGACGTGCAATGGTCTGATCATTTCCCACTGGTAATTGATTGTAACTTGGATTTAGTGTGTGTGTTCGGTGTTCGATAGTGTTGTTTGGGGTGAGCGTAAGACTGAACAAATCCGGCAATTTAGTAAATTATGTTATGAACAACTACGAGACATTGATTTTCCGATGGAAATGAGTAGTTGTTGCGATGGAATGTGCTCCAATACTGAGCACAAGTTATTAATAAATGATATGTATTTAAAATTGGTCACTACATTGTCGGATGCAGCAACAACTACGTGTAAAATGGTTAAGGCGCGAAGGAGGGGTGGTTATGTTGCGGGATGGAACAAATACGTTGTAAGTTACCATAGGGAGGCCAGGTTGAGGTTCTTGGCCTGGGTGGAAGATGGTAGACCTAAGAGTGGTCAGACATATACTGACATGGTAGAAAGTAGGAAATTGTTTAAGCAAAAATTAAAATGGTGCCAGGATAGGCAGGAAAAAATTAAAATGGATGTAATTGCATCCCATCATTCTGCTAACAATTTTTCACAGTTCTGGAAAGATACGGGAAAGAGCCAAAAGCCTGGCCTTTGTGAGTATAAATGGTAGTAGTGATCATAAATTGATTGCTAACATGTTTAGTGAACATTTCAAGGTGATACCGCAGCGTAACACGGATGTGTTTCTATCGCCCGTTTCTGGGACCATCAACCAGAGTAGAGATGTCAGATTTACAGCGAACGATGTCAGAAAAGTGATTAACAGCATGCGCAGAGGCAAATCCCCTGGATATGATGGTCTTAGCATCGAGCATCTTAGACATGCGGGGGTCCACCTGCCGCGCGTCCTATAACCTCTGCCTTTGCCATAGTTACTTGCCAGAGGAACTTACTAAAACCATAATGGTTCCAATTATTAAGAACAGAACTGGGGACATCACGGATATAAAGAACTATCGTCCCATCGTATCGACCATATTGGCTAAGGTGCTGGACAGCCTGCTTAATAACATTCTTATGAAACACATTAAACTGCACAATGCCCAGTTCGGTTTTAGAAGTGGACTTTCCACTGAAAGTGCCATATTATGTCTTAAGCAGGCTGTTCAGTACTATACGGACAGGAAAACATCGGTATACGCGTGCTTCCTGGACTTGTCAAAAGCATTTGACACAGTCCTGTATGATAAACTTTTGGACAAGCTGGGCAGAGCGGGTGTACCGGTAGAGGTCGTATCGATGTTACAAGAGTGGTACCACTGCCAGCGGAACCAGGTGAGATTGGCGGGAGCCTTGTCTGAGCCGTATGGCATGGAGTGTGGCGTGAGGCAGGGTGGGCTGACCTCTCCTTTGTTATTTAACCTATACATAAATGACGTCATCGGTGATCTCAGCAGCAGTCATACCGGTTGTCATATTGATAATGTGTGCGTCAATAATATAAGCTATGCGGACGATATGGTGCTGCTGGGACCATCAGTGGGTGCTATTCGCAAGATGTTAGCAATGTGCGCGACTTACGCTGGGGAACATGGACGGACGTATAGCAAAGGTAAAAGCAAAGTTTTGCTTTTCAAGGGTGAGTCGAGGGTACCCGTGCCAGTTTCTTTTCCTCCAATTAAATTGTATGGTGAGGAATTACAGAGAGTGGCCAATTTTAAGTATTTGGGCCATATTGTGACGGACGATTTGTCTGATGACGCGGATCTCGAGCGGGAGCGCAGGGTGTTGGCGGTCCGAGGAAACATGATTGCCCGTAGATTCGCTCGCTGCTCTTCTCCAGTTAAAATCACTTTGTTTAAGGCATATTGTCAATCTTTTTACGCGAGCAGTCTATGGGTGAATTATACTCGTCGGGCTGCCAGTATCCTGCGGGTTCAATATAATAACATCTTTAGGATGCTGTTGCGACTGCAGTGCGTCGCTAATGTTTGCTGAAGCTCGGACTGATGGCTATCAAGCTATAATCCGCAAAAAGGTTGCTTCTTTATTAACGCGAGTGAGAGACAGCAGCAATAGCATCCTCAGGATGATTGCTTCCCGTGCTGATTGTCCGATACAACATAAATGGATGTGTTTAATGACAGGACAAATCTAACGTAATTGTTAAAATTGAATTATTATTTTAATTGTAATTTGGACATATCTTTGATTTTTAATTTTACTTTAAGTATAATTTTATTGAATACAATTTTCTGTTTCTATTTTCTATTGTTTTTGAATTATCTTTAATTGAATTATTTTATTATTTATTGTTTACATATGTTTTTCTGTTCTGACTACATCTTTTATTATTACTGTACACTAATTTATGGGTAATTATCCGAATAAAAGATTTATTTATTTATTTATTATAAAGTCGTAAAACTAATTAATTATTGTCTGATAAAACATATTTGTGTTAAATTAAACATCGAGCTTTTTGCTTACTTCATTCTTCCAAAATCTGATCGGCAACAGCTGAAATAATTTAACACAAAATATGAAATCGTATATAACAATGCAGATACAGATGAAATATACAAGGTTAGTTTTAGTATAGGCGAAAGCCGAAACACGTGTCTAGTATTTTTATGTAAAGAATCTATGTACAAAATTTCAAAAATATATCAAGAAAAATCATAAAGTTACAGGCGTGTTACGTTACCTGGTTATCCGTACAAAAACATACACACCACGCGGCGCCCCCGCGCAGGCCGCTCGGCGTCGGCTTGCGCTCATTGATAATAATTTGGCAGTAGGTACCTAACCGTAGGTACAGCGATTTTATTGTATGTAATTAACTGGTGATAACATTTTCCATCACACTTGCAGGCTTTGGACTGTCGTAATGGTCAAGTGTAGGTAGATATTATTATGTAGGTACCTACATTATACGTAAATGCAGCCGTAAGTGATAAAATGTAGTACATGCGATTTGTTGCACCTTACGCCAACCGCTTAAAAAAGTTCAATCTGGATGAAAAGTCTTAAAAATAGCATTACTTAACCACAGCCGGCGGTGGGTAGGTACCTACTAATAATAACTTTCCACAATTAACCATCTTGGCGTGTTTAAAAATGTTAATCATCGCTATTTACAATAATTGACTGAATCACTATTCACAATGTAAGCTGTCGAAGGCCGAAAGGTACCGCACTCCCTTGATCTTTGTGTAGCGGCCAGTATTGTATTCCACGATACTCTGATACCGAATTGCTCCTCGTACCGCCGCACTGCCAGGGATACGTTATCACCACAAACCGCTAGTGTACGTACCATTTCTGTATACTGGAAGTTTGTGTATGAGAAACTCATGGTACTACTTACGATACTTTCACAAATAAACGATTTGATTTAACTTTTCGCATACGATATTTACAGAATCAATCAAAACACAACTAATACCTACGGCGCCGGCGCCGGCCGCGTGCTCGCGATCGCGTTACGTTGCTGAACGGGAGCGTGACACACGCGCATCAACCTGTAGCTTCCGGGCGACTAAATGACCGACTGAAGGGGTTGTTTTACCCCCCGCCCCGCTGTGCGCTCGCGCCTAGTGCCGCTCGCTATGACCTGCCGTGACCGTGTTGTGCGCATATGATCGCTAATAGGTACTTAGTGTCGCTCGGTGTCCAACTTGTAGTCTTTTTAAAATATTTTTTGGTCAAAATATAACATGATGTAAAAATTATTGGAATCGATTCAGTTACTTATTCTGAACAAACTATATTCAGGTTTCGCCTATACTAAAACTAACCTTGTATATGAATGCAATAAACACATTTGACCGAAAACTCTCAGAATTCCAATACTGTGAATCTGGTTGGTCTTGTTTATCTATAAGTCACCTAGAAATAAATATCAACAAATATTCTCCTTTGAAAGGTGCCACCTATTATATATTGATTTGCCACATGTAATAAAAAAAACGAGAAGTTGTTTAAACATAAAAAACAATGATAACTATTGCTTCTTGTGGAGTATTGTTGCAGCATTATATCCGACTAAAATTAATGTTTGCAGAACAAGTTCCTATCCACATTTTTCAACGGTCTTAAACGTAGATCGTTTATCATTCCCTCCACCATGTAAGGATATTAAAATATTTGAAAAGATAAATCCAAACATATGTATAAACATATATGGATTAGATGATAAAAACATGGTCACTGGTCCTTTATATGTGACGAGTTTAAGAAAAAAAATCATGTGAATTTATTATATTTTGAAAAAAATGGTAATGGACATTGCTTAGTAAAAAATCTATTCAGATTGGTCAGGCGTCAAATTAGTAAACAAAGGTAAAATGTATCTTTGTGAGACGTGCTTACAAACATTCACGAATGAAACAAAGTATAGTGCCCATATGTGTCCTAATATATTGACAATATTACCTGAAACAAATAGTGTTCTTCAGTTTAAAAACTATGAAAGAAAACAAAAAAAATAATTTCGTTATATATGCAAACTTTGAAACTCTTTTGCTAAACTGCAACAAAAGTGAAACTGAAAATACTCGAACCTATAAGATTCACGAACCTTCATGTTTTGGTTACTGCTGTTCACGCCTTCATATTTGCTTCAATTATACTATATTTGCTGTTCACACAATTCGGACCTAAATAAGTATGTTACATATAGAGGACCAGATTGTGTAAGAATATTTATAAAATATTTAATCAATGATTTAGATTACATTTATAGTATCTTATTAGATATCAAGCCTATGGCACCTTTAACTACAGATCAAGAAAATGATTACAAATATGCAATTAAATGTCATATATTCCTTGTTTTTTTTTTTTCTTTTTTGGCTCGTAGTTGCTAAATTTTGTGTGATAGTATTATATTCACTCTTCTGTTCCTGTATACATAGTTTGTCTTTGAATAGATTATGTTTTATTGTGCAGTGTGTTGTTGTTAGCTGGCGGGTGGTACAGTGATGTACACGTGGTACTTACTCGTCCTAAGTTTTAGTTTTTTTTTATATACATTTTTATCGCGTTATATTATTTTTATTATTAAGTACATATATTATATTTATTATTTTTATTTTATAAAAATGTCTGGTAATGATTCCTTCTATTCTGCCAATGAATCTGCAACAAAGTTTCTGTTCAGTGACTGATACTCTCGGTGATTTTCTGCAGAGCAAGTTTGAACAGCAATCTGGACGTCTATTGAATGTCTGTCACATTAATGCTCAAAGTGTTGCTAGTCACTTTAGCGAATTTTATGATACTTTTTATAATTGTAACGTTCATGCCGTCTTGATATCCGAAACTTGGCTCAAACCTACTCTGTCGTCAACTACTTACCCTCTTCCCGGATACATACTTATACGAAATGATTGGGTTGATAGAAGAGGGGGTGGTGTGGCCATATACTTACGCAGTGACTTTACAAAATCCTATCTTCTTCTGATAATTCTTCTACTGCCGAATCTCTTTTCCTCGAGGTTTGTGTCAAGGGAGTGAAAATTATACTTGGTGTCGTTTATTGTCCTCCTAATGTTGACTACTTCACTGAATTCGAATCAGTACTGAAATCTTTGGGTTCTGAGTATGTGCACCACATCATTATGGGTGATTTCAACACAAACATCCTAGCACACAAGTCCCCCCGATCCTGTAAACTCCTACATCTTATTCAGTCAGTAAGTTTGCACCTGCTGCCACTTCAAGACACACATCATAATACTGTTGGTGAAGATAATTGGCTCGATTTAATCCTCACCTCGAATCCTTCCCTTGTTTCCTCTCACGGTCAACATGTTGCTCCTGGCTTTTCTCACCACGACCTGATCTTCCTATCTTATAATCTTAAGCCTCCGAAACCTATCCCTAGAGTTCTGCACAGGCGTTGCTTTGCTCGCATGGATGTAGGTGAGCTTTGTAAAGATGCTTCTGAAATTGATTGGAGACCCCTGGTGGATGCTGCTACGGTAGACGATAAGGTGAATATCTTTAATCAGAACGTCATTAAGCTTTACGATGTACATGCTCCCTCCAGGAAAGTTAAATTAAAGCGTTCACCTGCTGCGTGGATGACCACAGGAATTTGGATGGCCATGAGGAGAAGAGATCGAGCGTTCCGTAAATTCAAAAGAGATCGTTCGGATGATAACTGGGCACTATTTAAATGTGCAAGGAATCGGTGTAATCAGATTATTATTTCTAAGTATATTTGATAATGATCTGACATAGCAGTTGAAATTATAGCAAGATGAAACTTGGTGTCAGGAAAATTTGTGCATACGTGGTCTATTATAGTTTTCGTTGTAGCTGTTTCTCGAGTACAATAGTTCTTTTCGACTTTGGTTAGTAGCCTATGTCCACTGGTTTGCAGTTCTTCTATGTAATTGATGGCTGTCTGATCCAAATTCAGCAGGTTGATATTAAAATCTCCCAATATGATAGCTCTTTTTCACTTATGTAATTGTTTGGTGTATGTTTCGAGGAAGCCTTTGATATTAGAGGCGTCTGGGTTTCGATAGACGGCAGCAATGTCGAGGGAATACTTTTCAAGATGTATCCAGATGTAGTGGTTGTCATTTAGGGATAGTTCCTCAATCAAGTGGTGTTTTAAGTTGTTGTGAGCAAAAATTGACACTCCACCACCCCTTGCATAGTTTCTATAGTTATAGTAGTGTGTATAACCAGGAATTTGGAGTCTTTTTGCTTCATCGTCGGTTTTTATCCATGTTTCAGTAAGTATAATAATATGTATGGTACTAGGAAAAGATTCTACTACACACTTTCGTTCGTCCAATTTTCCTGGTTTCACTATGCTACGCACATTTGCGTACAAGAATTTTATCGGAGAGAAATATCTCCAGATATATAGTTCTCACACTATTTTAAAAGTGGACCTCGCACACCAGTGTTTTCAAGTTTTTTAACGAGGGTGGTGTGATTTAGTGTGTCGAAACCCCGGGAAAAATCAATAAAAAGGGCTGGGACATGTTTTCTGGAGTTTAGGTATAAGTTTATTTGGTCAGTAAATTGAGACAAGAGGGAGGTAGTACTTTTACGTGGTTGGAAACCGAATTGTTTTTTTTTTTCGTGATAGGCTTACGCTTGACCTCCAGTTTGCCTGATGTTAAGCGATACTGCGATCTACGATGGAGCGCGCTCGCCTAGAAGAAACCGATTCACTCGTGATTTAAAGACACCCAGATTATATCTATCAGGGAAGACCCACTCGGGAAGTGCATTCCATATTTCAGCAGTACGCGTTATAAAAGTGGACTTAAAGCGTTTCGTTCGGGCTTTTGGAATGTCCACCGTGATTCTATGACGCTTTTTCGTGCTTCTGGTCGTACGATAGTGGAAAGGGCTAGGGGGGATAAAATCGTGGAGATCTGATGCACACTCTCCGAAATTTATCCGATAAAAAACCGATAAGCTAGTAACTTTGCGGCGATATTCAAGACTTTGGAGTTTAGCCCGGACAAGGGAATCGTTGCCAATGAGCTTCTTGGCACGTTTCTCGATGGACTCTAACGCCTCGAGCTGGTACTTAGCCGATCCATCCCAAAGGTGCGAACAGTACTCCATGCACGACCGAACTTGTGCTTTATACAATGCGAGCAATTGTTCCGGCGTGAAGTAACGCTGCACCTTCGAGAGGATACCCAGCTTTCTGGCCACTATTTGAGCTTTGGACTCTATATAGGAGCCAAAGTTGAGGGTTACGTCAGAGTAACGCCCAAGAGCCCAAGGTGGTCAGTCATCGGCACAGATACATTCCGGAAAGTAGGAGCCAGTTGGAATGGGCTCTTTTTGGCGGAAAAAAGACACGCCTGGGTCTTGGCAGCGTTGAATTTGACCAGATTGGCATCGCCCCATTCGGAGACAGCCTGAAGGGAAAAACTCAGACGCTCGACCATGGCCTCTCTTAGAGACTGGATTTCAGGTCCACCGGTCCGTGTGCTGGCTGTACAGCTCTCTACAACAGTGCTGTCTGTGTCTGTCTGCGTACCCAAAGATACCGGGCTTCAGCAGACCATCGATGTGCAGCAAAAAGAGTGTCGCAGAGAGTACCGACCCCTGGGGAACACCGGCATTGATATCCATTCGATCGGACGAGCACCCGTCTATGACGACTTATATCGATCGATTCCTCAGGAAGTCAGATATCCAAGCAACGAAACCAATGGGCAAGCCATACGATGAAAGCTTGCTAATAAGGCTATCATGCCAGACCCTGTCGAAAGCCTTCGAGATGTCAAGAGAGACGGCAAGCGCCTCCCCGTGTTCCTCGATGGCCTTACTCCAGATGTGAGTGACGTACGCTAGAAGGTACGTGTTGTCGATCACTGAGGAGATCATTTGCTTCTAGGTACGCCAGGAGCCTGTTGTTAAGGACACGCTCCATAGTCTTACAGAGTATGGACGTGACCGAAATAGGCCTGTAATTAGCAGGGTCGGCTTTCGCGTCTCTAAGCCAGCATGGTCAGTGTCCCGGTATGGGTACAGCCACTCCTTGTGGTGGCCGTTAAAGTCCCCCAGTAACACCAATGGTGCCGAGGGGTACTTTAGTTGAGCCGCATCCGCCGCATCCGCCGCCTCACCTAAGTAAGCAGTGAGCCTGGTCGTCTCCAAATCTCCACTGTGCGACCGGTAGACACAGACATAGAGAATTTTCTCCATTCCTGTGTCCACCAGTACCCATAGCACAGAGAATCCGGGGTCCTCAAGGTGACGGAGACGACGATAACAAATGTCGTCACGGGCGTACAGGCAAACTCCGGCACGGGGCTTAAATTTGTGCTCCAGGGTGTACCCTGGGTATGACAGGTACGCCACGTCAGTCGGGACTCCGATCTGAGTCTCCGTCACGAACAAGAGTGCGGGTTTTTCTGTCTCGAGGTGGTAATGGACAGACTGGAGATTGCAGTGCAAGCGTCTAATATTCGTGAGGTGCGAAAGGGCGTGCAGCCGCTGTTCAACCCTTCTTTTCTTGTTCCCTTTTATTTTTCGGAGTGAATCGGTGGGAAAACGGCAGTAGAATGAGGCTCCATGCTGCTTACCAGTTGCCAATACGCCGCGACGCCACATCAGTGGGGAGCTAGTCTGGAGACTGCGGGGACGCCCGAGCCCCCCCGGCGATGTCCATCGGGCCCTTTCATCCGGTTGCCAACCGGCACGATGGCGCATCCCGGGATTTTTTGCGAGGTGGTGGGGCAGCCTTTCGTTAGTGGCTAACTCACTACTTGGGCCCGCTACTAACTGCGGTCGGTCAGCGGTGCACCGTGCCTCGGATCCCGCTACCCTCCGCGACTAGCTACCCGATGTGTTGTATTGGCATATGACAGAAGACGGTCTGACAGTAACTGGAGCAACTATTCCGACCCGTTTTCCCTTTGTGAGCTTTGTGAACTTTGTTACGTGTTTTATTATACTGTAATCAGAGACATCTATTAGTAGGATCTGCCTTCCATAAGCCAAATAATTTGTACCTTGTTTCACTTAGATTTAAAATATTTTGGTTAATCCACGGGAGTTTACACTGGAGGACGGTATATTTTTTCGTTTTAAGCGATTTATTACGTACATTATCAGATTTAGTTTTTATAAAATTGTGAATTTGGGTAGGGCAAGTCAAACCATTTGTAAACGACCAATCCACACTACACAGTTCGTCTAACATTATTTCATTGTCATACCTATATATTTTTGCCTTTTTTGTAACGTCCTGTATATGCACACAGGTATTGCAGGCGATAAGTGTGACGCAGTGATCCGCTAGTACAACATCGACAGCCGCCGAGTACGCACTCCACATGATTAGCCTCGCAAAAATGAGATCGATGCAGGATTTAGTTATATGATTTAATCTTTTACCTATTCTGGTGTAATTAGATATAACACATGCAAACCCGTGCTCGGATAACATATCTGTATACGAGTCCCGGTGCAAAGAGCGCGACTTTAAATCAATGTTTGTGTCGCCAAGTATGATCATGTCAGTGGAACCAAATTTATTTATATGTGCGGATAATTCAGTAACAAAAGTAGATTTATTTGTGGAGGGTGGCAGAGACAATAATTACATCTAGAAACAAAGTTGCTGAATCTATTAAACAGTAACTTAAGGAATGAAACAATGCATAAATTGATTTTAACGTGATATATTTCTCAATGAAAAGAGTCTAATATATTTCAATCTGATCATTAATGCTCGGTTCCAAATAGTGTTCTATGGAGAAGAACCGGCAAGAAACTCCATAGCCATATTCATTTGATAATTAAAGTACAGTCCAACATAAAACAACTTATAACAACTATCACATAATTTGTATCAAATAGGAACAGAACACATTGTTATTTGGCCACTGTTACTATGAACAGTGGCATAATAACAACATAGTAACAATCAGAATACTTAACTTTAACATCCAGCAGCCGATCCTTGAATAACTGTAACTCTTACTACTGACTCCAATACAACTGACTACTAACTACCGACTACCTGATTTTGAAGAATACCTCCCTTTTTATACTTTATCCAAACAATGGCACCATACCAGCAATAAGGCGCCATATTCTACCAATCACAGATCGTCATAAATTTTAGCCAAATATCTATAAACATTAACAATAATAATAAGATACAATTCAGTAGAACCATCTTAAAACATCATAGGATAATTAAGAAGTTTGAAAACCAACAAATGTATTAACCTTAAGCTTTAAGTCGATAAACATTACATCAATTGACTGTCTTATATAAATTAAATTAACAAAATAAAACCCGAGGATCATTCTAAATATCATTAATTAATTTATAGTAATTAATTATATTTATGACAATAAATATGTACTTCGTATTATATAAATAGTACCATAGATCATAACTTTCGTTCCGAAATCATGATCTATGTTAAAGAATAACTTTAAAGTAAAACAGTTCAGAAATATATAAAACAAGAACCGAGGGATATATACATATACTGATACATGCATAATACGTCAATTTGACCTTTAGGAATATTTTTAATGAAAGTGTTTACTGAGTTGCAGTAATGGATTTCTTTGATTTGATGCGACATAATAAATATTCTTAATGACAAAAATAAATGAAAAAACTAGTTTACGAGGTGGACAGTGACTCGATATCAGAAGCGGAGCAAATTATGGTTGCACGCTCTGTGCCATCCTTTTTTGCGTAGATTTTCCCCTCCTTACACCAGATATATTTATATGATCCACTTGGCGTTGTTTAGCGTTATATATTAATGTTTTGTTGTGTTAAGTAAGCGCTTCTCGAATATAAATGCGGCTTGTAGCTTTCTCGGCTGGTAGATCCGGTAAGACGTTACCTGCCAGTATCTCCAGATTTTTCGCGGTCGATATCCACTGTTCACGAATACCCTTTGACTGGAGCTCAACGACGATAGGCTGCTCCTTGCGACGTAGTGATACGCGGCGGGCACTCACCAAATGCTGATAGTCCACCTTCAGTTTCGTTGCGAATTGTTTGACCACGTGTAGGACGTTCTGGTTCGGTAATTCTGGAACACCAGCTATATCTAAAGTGGAGGCCAAAAGCTTCTGGTCTATTTCCTGAACTCTCTGCTCCATAGCGGTGATACGAAGTTCCAGGTTTTTATTCTTACATAGTAGATCCGAGTTTTTATTAGCCAGCATTTTAATCGTGCTTTCTTGCTGCTTGACGGTATTTTCAAGATCTGCTAGTTGATTGTGCAAACATTCTACAGAGGAAGTCAAGCTTTCTAGTTCGTCTTTTACTACCTTTCTCATTTCGCGGCTGATATCATTGAGTAGTTTTTTGTGGTCGAAGCTTATAACCCTGTCATTCTCTAAATCTTCCTCGGTCTCAGAGTCCTCTGGTAAGAAAAAAGATGAGCGCTTGGTTACGTTACGCAGGCACCCCTCGCAGCTCCATTCCAGTCCATCCGAGTTACGAAGAGCTGTTAATTATTTGTTCGTGAGTTTCGCACAGTTCGTCGTCGCATGAACACATTTATTGCACCTGTGGGTGACGCATTGCGTTTGGTAGAAGAAGCGGCATTTGCTAGATCACTAAGCGGTTTCCTGGGCCTCATCACTACGAGGACGAAAGTTGCGACGCCAAGGTTTCACGCATATATCCTCTGCCCAGTTTTGAGTTGCCATAACTTGATCGGCTAGTTTCGATGGTACCCCTAACTTGAAAGATGCGTAATCGCCCCGGGGTTTAAGAGCTTCAACGGTGCAAACATCGGTTCCGCAGAGAGTTATTAAATGCTGACGTACTTGAGACTCAGTAGTGCCCTGCTTTACGTAGAAGAGATGCAGGTATCTCCGCCTCTCCGATGCTTCTAAGCCAGTGGCGCCAGGCGCTGCTGTCCCCCGCAATACATTCCCTAGGGAACGACGGGGGCGCCTGTGACGTACTTCTACTCAGCCATCCTTAGCTGGTCCATCTCTGGCCGTATCACCGGCCAGGAGATCCGTAACAGGGACCGGAAGCGGCACTGAGACACGGTGTTTGGGAGCTCGGCGACGCGATTGTTCGCTTGAGGAGTGTATATCAGACACGTCCATATCGCGGGTACTCAGATCATCCATGTTTCTACCCTCCGGCATTACCTCAGTGTGAGCGATTATTGTCCCGCTACAATTCGGTGAAACGATAGGTAGCTGACCGGTTACCGGATGAGACTGGAGTTGTGGGTCTTGAACATTCGTAAGTCGTTTCTCTGGACCCGTTACCTTTGTTCTGAGATGGTCCCAGTTAGCATGGGATACGCTGACTTCAGCTTTATATGTCGTTTTAAGGAAGACTGCACACTGGTTTTTTATTTCGGCTACATCGTGAACCAGGGCGGACAGTACTGCGTCATGCTCGGCCTTCCATGCTGACTGACTAAGGTCGTACTCGCTCTTCCACACAGTCATCAGTTCCTTGAGTTCCCTGAGTTCATTTTTCAACACGCTGCAGGTACAGGTACAAGGAGAACGCAAGACTGAGCTGTTGGGTGAGTCCTCAATACGTTGCCGCTTGCCCCTAATGGTGATATTTGCATTGGAGTTATCCTTACTGAGAGCTGAGGCGATATCAGGAACAGATTGAGATTGACCCGGTCTAGGCGTCTTCGGGGATTTAGGTGGTGTATGTCGGCGATACGCCAGGGTTTTCTCGCTCCATCACAATGAAAACACACAGTAGGTAACACTGGTTTATTTTCGCACGATGGCTAGCACAAGAATGAATCTATTTTACTTGATTCTATCGTTTTTATACACTCGGTAACGGTTATAGGTTATATCAAACAATCTGTAGGTAGGTACCTGCTCAGTTTTATAACAAATATTATTACATAATTCTTGAAATATAGCCTTATATTTAAAAATACATATTTTAATGAACTCTACATAAATGGGGGCAACCCATTTCACAAAAATATATTTAATTAATATTAAAGTTCATGATCCTGTCAGCAGATGGCGCCACAAGCAGGTTTCAAATGTTATTAAGTTTTGCGTATTGCTTAAAGTAATTCATATTAATTACAATAGATTTCATCTTAAACATTTACAAGGCAAATTGACTAGTTAAAGAATTCATTAAACATCAAATGTCTCTAAAACATTGAGACAATCAAAACAGTCTAAATAATGACAAAAAGTTAGTTTATTTTTACAAATAGCTGTTTGAATATTAATCTCATATATTTTAGATATTTTCATAGTAATATAACAATTTAAACCATAACTTAAAATAAATAATAACCTAATACAAAATTTTGCCGATAGATGGCGGTTGCGCCCATACGGCCATACTGACTCCAGCGCGTCCCCTGCGCTGTTTTGGCGTCATTTGAACAAGACTACCTCCTTTTACGGTATAGCCATACAAAAACAAGGCATCGCTTATCCTGGGATGAAGCCAACACACAAAAACACAAGGCATCACCCATCCTGGGATCTAGCCAACACACAAGGCATCACCCATCCTGGGATCTAGCCAACACACAAGGCATCACCCATCCTGGGATCTAGCCAACACACAAGGCATCACCCATCCTGGGATCTAGCCAACACACAAGGCATCACCCATCCTGGGATCTAGCCAACACACAAGGCATCACCCATCCTGGGATCTAGCCAACAAGACCAGGTTAGGGTACGCATGGTGGCCAGCCAGCGTTTCAGGAAGGATATTGGATAGGCAAAATAAACTTGCACATAATTATTTAATAAATCATATCAAGATGGTACAATCATTAAGAGTCAGTATTGACGACAGAGGGAGCAGGAGCACTCTCACCTAAGTCAGTCTCCACCGATTCCTCCGCCCATACGGTCAATTCGTCTGAGTTGTCAGAATCATCGAAGGGGTCTAATTGAGCTGTGGGAGCAGGGCGTAAGGCATCGTGACTTGCAATTTTTTCTGAACAACCGCGAAGGTTAACATGCTTAAGTCTGTATCGATCATTTGGCAATATATCTAAAATTTCCATCGGACCTTCAAATTTGGAACCTAACTTAGTAGTGTGCCGTTCGTGGCGCCGCATTAAGACAAAATCACCGACCTTAAATGGTTGGATTGTAGCTTTACCTTTATCGAAACGTGTTTTATCGATAAGGGACCGCTCGTCCATCCGTTTCTTAGCAGACGATCTTACTTCCTCTAAGTCATCTGTCAGTATGTCATCGTCAATTTGCAGTATTTTAATGGCAGGTGGGGAACATATTTTTCCTAATAACAATTCCATGGGACTTTTCCCTGTGCTTTTTGATACTGTGCAATTTATAGCTAATTGTAATTCTTGTAAAGCTGTGTGCCATGGCCTATTGAGCTCTGTAACAGACATGTTATCCTTGATGACTTTCATCAATCGTTCAACCTGTCCGTTGGCCCTACTCGCCCCCTTTGCTACTACGTGGTGTTGGATACCATAATGCTCACAAAAGTTTTTGAATTCTGTAGAAGTCATACTTTTGTCTTGGTCAGTAATTAATCGCGATGGGGTGCCAAATATCGAAATAAGATTTTGAAAACATTTAATCGCAGATTCACTGGTACGATCATTTGTATAAACCATATAGACATATTTAGTGAAGCCGTCAATAAATACAAAAGCGTATTCGGATAGATTGCGTTTTCCGTTCATTCTCCCAGTTATGTCTGCATGAACAGTATGAAATGGTATAGCTATTTTGTCAATTGGATGTAACGTAACCTGTCTAGCGCCCGATACTCCTTTTCTTACCCTGCACATAACACAATTTTCTACAAATTTCCTAACTAATCTGGTCATATTAGGGAACCAATACTGCTCTCGCAATTTTTCAAGAATCTTTTCCCAGCCAAAATGTTGGAGATTATCGTGGTAATGGGATATAAGATTCCATCTGTAATTGCGTGGGACTATTATTAACTTATGTGTTTTGTTATTTATCTGTACTTTCCGTCTCAATAATTTATCCTGAAGTATGACGTAAGTATCTGCAATATTTTTGGGGATAGAATCACCTTTCAATTGCTCCATAATACTAGCTAAGGTCGAGTCACGCTTTTGTTCGATAAGGAGCCAGTTATGATCAAGGGTAGCTGTATTAAGGGACCAAACCAGTGAGCTGGATTTATTAATTTCAAGACATTGGTGTAATGGATG
Source organism: Acronicta aceris (assembly GCA_910591435.1). Taxonomy (NCBI): domain Eukaryota; kingdom Metazoa; phylum Arthropoda; class Insecta; order Lepidoptera; family Noctuidae; genus Acronicta; species Acronicta aceris. Next base: position 12,221,633 of record OU342757.1, on the reverse strand, counting down.
TCCATCAGAATTTTTAATCGGGTTACGACTGAAAAAGTCAGCGTGAGCAAGTTTATCGCCCTTGCGGTATTCAATCTCGAATTGGAAGTTTTGTAAGAAGGCCCACCATCTATGCACTCGAGGGGTGAGGTCTCGTTTGTGACTAGAGGCTTTGAGGGAATTACAATCTGTAACTACTTTGAATGACCGGCCATGGAGAAAATGGCGAAAATGTTTAATAGCCTTTACCACAGCCAGAGTCTCCAGTTCGTATGAGTGATATCTACTCTCTGTATCTGAAGTTCTCATACTGAAGTAAGCTACTACGAAAGGGTTTCCATCTTGCCTTTGAATCAATACAGCACCATAGCCAATTGAGCTGGCATCTGTATGTAATTCTGTCGGCAGGTTAGGGTCAAATATAGTTAAAACTGGAGAAGAGGTGAGTATGTTAATTATCTTTCGTCGAGCAAGTTCATGTTGTTCAGTCCAATTAAAAGGAACATTCGCTTTAGTTAAATTGTACAATGGAGCCATGATTTTAGAGAAATTAGGTACGAATTTTCTAAAATACCCTGCTAAGCCATTAAATTGCCTAACTCCTTTTATGTTTTTAGGTATCGGAGATTCGGTTAGAGCTTGAATTTTCCTTGGGCTTGGCCTGACAGTGCCGTTTTCTATAATATTACCAAGATATTCAATTTTAGTTTTAAGAAAAGAACATTTGGAAATATTGAGGGAAAATCCTGCCCGAGTTAACCTAGTCAAAACAAGTTTCAAATTGATCAAACCCTGCTCTATAGTTTCAGATATAACGGAAATGTCATCTACGTAAACTAAAGCGATATTATCCCTATAATCGCCTAAAGCGGCATTTATGGCGCGTTGGTAAACAGACGGAGCATTGCAAAGGCCGAATGGCATTCGAAGATATTCAAATTGTCCGTCTGGCGTCACGAATGCAGTCTTCTCGATAGAGTCTTCTGCTATAGGTAGACCGTGAAAACCAGAAGCCATGTCTAAGCAACTGTAATAACGAGCTTTGCCTAATCTATCAATTTGGTCCGCTATAAGGGGCAAAGGGTAATTATCCCTAACGGTGTTAGAGTTTAACTCACGGAAGTCAACACAAAGTCTGTCCGTGCCGTCTTTTTTTTTCACTAATAATATGGGGCTGCTGAATGGGGATGAACTATCTCTAATTATACCATTTTCTTTTAAATCTTTAATGATTTCTCCGACTTTTTCGCGTTCTACAGGAGACAAACGATATGGTCGACGTTGCACGATTTTATCAGGATTTTTCAATCTAATTTTTAGCTCCCCGGTTGTCACCTATGAAACGCGATTTCCAGACGTAAAACTATCCTTAAATTCAGTGATAATACGATAAATCTCCTCAATTTGTTTTGGATCAGTAAGGTCAGTATCTAATTCAAAAGAGGGCGTTAAATTAGCACACTCGTTGATACAAAACTCACGATTAATAGATATAACGTCCTCGCTGAGGGTAACGCTGAGGCCAGGAATTTTTAAAAGATTATAACCTATTAAGATGTCAAATTGAGTCTCATTATCACCTACTACATAAAACTCGAGCTCTAAGCTAACATTATCAATTTCAATTAAGGTTATAATGCTTTGTTTCGAGATAACTGTTTGACCCCCAATGCCCATAAACTTCACATCGACTTGTTTACGTTTACCGGGTATAGAACCAGCTATTTTCTCTCGAATCAATGAACAGTCAGCTCCAGTATCAAAAAGACAGTTATACTTTTTGTTACCAATAATTACACTAATAGTGCTGCGTTTGATAGATGAACAAAGGTTGATAGTTTTATTTGGAGCGTTACGTTCATCATTTTGACGGCGGTAACAATTTTTCTCCAAATGGCCCTTACGATGACAGTAATCACACTCAATAACCTTACTGTTACTAAAAGTACCACGGGAACTAGAATTATTATTTGATTGTGACAAAACAGGGTCCAGTTTAGAGGGATTTTTGTCTCTGCAGTCACGTGATAAATGGCCTGGTTTATTACAATTGAAACATACGACTTGATCCTTTGAGGGTACTGTAACACGTGGTTTTTTAACATCATTATATTTATTATCTCTACCGTCAATTTTACGTTTACGGAACGTTTTTAGAACTGATACCAATTTGGGAAGAGAGTCGGGAGTATTCCTTAACAATTCAGATCGAATAAATTCAGGATAAATACCTGTGATTAATGCATCAACCACCTCGGTGTCAGCAGCTTCTGGTCGAACCCTCTTGAACAGCGTCCAGGCCGTTGTAGCGTATTCAGCGTAGCTGCTGGCTTGGTCCGAGGTGTAGCTGCGCCATTTCTGTACATCATCCGCATACCGGAACTCCTTGCCGAACGTATGGATCAGTTCTTCCTTCACTTGTTCCCATGTGGTTGAATGCAGCGACCATGTGTCTGCCCATGTTTTCGCTCGTCCTCGTAATTGCAGAATAGCCTTCATTCGTGCTTCATGTGGTGGAACATTCAACTTGGTAATTGTTTCATCCACATTAGCGCACCAGTCCCTGATGTCATGCGATCTCTCGTCAGGGTTGAACGGCGGCAGGTAAAAGTCACGGTGTCGCCGCAAGGGTGTAGCTTCTGAAGATAACGTTGCTCTCACAGCGCTTGTCGCGGCATTCTTTATAATGGAGGTTAGGAGCCCCATCACTTGCTCCATAGTGAAAGTCGTCCCATCCGGAGGTCCTGAAGAGTCTTGGGGCTGTGATCCCACCGCTGCTGTCGGCGATACGCCAGGGTTTTCTCGCTCCATCACAATGAAAACACACAGTAGGTAACACTGGTTTATTTTCGCACGATGGCTAGCACAAGAATGAATCTATTTTACTTGATTCTATCGTTTTTATACACTCGGTAACGGTTATAGGTTATATCAAACAATCTGTAGGTAGGTACCTGCTCAGTTTTATAACAAATATTATTACATAATTCTTGAAATATAGCCTTATATTTAAAAATACATATTTTAATGAACTCTACATAAATGGGGGCAACCCATTTCACAAAAATATATTTAATTAATATTAAAGTTCATGATCCTGTCAGCAGATGGCGCCACAAGCAGGTTTCAAATGTTATTAAGTTTTGCGTATTGCTTAAAGTAATTCATATTAATTACAATAGATTTTATCTTAAACATTTACAAGGCAAATTGACTAGTTAAAGAATTCATTAAACATCAAATGTCTCTAAAACATTGAGACAATCAAAACAGAGTCTAAATAATGACAAAAAGTTAGTTTATTTTTACAAATAGCTGTTTGAATATTAATCTCATATATTTTAGATATTTTCATAGTAATATAACAATTTAAACCATAACTTAAAATAAATAATAACCTAATACAAAATTTTGCCGATAGATGGCGGTTGCGCCCATATGTACGTTGCATTTTAGACGCTAATGTTGACTAAAATATCCCCAGAGGTACTTTGTATACAAAATGATGATAATGCTCAGGAACTTGTTATTATAGTTTCGGTACCTGGAACGTAATTCTCCGCGGAGTGTTGGTAGCACTGCTGACAGTACCGTGGGCACTTAGCGCATCTCACGCACGCCGTTATCGCTCTAAGGCAGCGCACTTAACCGTGAGTGTCCGTTGCACACGCATTTGAGTCACAATGATAGGCACTTTTACACCGTTCGTTTTGTTCACTTTACTTGCTTTTTTTCACCTTGGAGAGGCTAAACGTTATGTTTTATGATAGCTCTGCGTTAGTTTAGATTAAAGGCACTTGACTTTCTCATGCAAGACTATTATAGTAGTTAGATAATTAATTAAACAACAAGAGCCAAATTTTGACAACTAACGCGTTCGCAGCGCGTTCCGAATCCATTCAATCATATATATATATATATATATATATATATATATATATATATATATATATATATATATATATATATATATATATATTTATAGAAATCGCAGCTTAATAATTACCTATATAATATACCTAATAGTCAATGAATATCAATTTAAGTAAAATATGAAAATAATAAAATAAATATAAAACTTCCTCCTCTCTCCTACATCTTGCCGTGCCGACAAGGCCCACACATGTTTCTTATATTATACCATTGTAACATCTATGTAACTTGTGGAGTGCAATAAATGTATTGAGTATTGAGTATTGAGTATTTCACATTGCTCTTGGGTGTTAATAGTTGTGGATCCGTCATTGCATTTTAGGGGTGGAATGGTAGTTGGTTTTAGATTCAGAGATCTGACTATCCGCCACAGGTCAGTACTAGGATTATCTACATTGGCAAGTTTTGCATTCCATAACCGCTCATTATTGTTTTTGATAGCGTTTCTAATGCTAGATTGGAGGCTATTGATTTGTGTATACAATATCCTTCGAATTAGAGAATCCCGTTCAGAGAGGACTCGCCTTCTCAGCTGGTTTTTGTCTTTTATCATATCTCGTATATATTTCGGTAACTTAGGTGGACCGCTTTGGACAGGACCGTGAGGAACAAATTTATCGCGTGCTCTAAGTATAAGGTTTGTAAAGTCTTCGATAGAAGAGTCAATGTTCGTAGGTGTTTTGTCTAAGGTTGTAGATAACACTATATTCTGGTTTATGTAAGTTTTATATCCTGACCAGTCAGCGTCAGAGTATCTATATTGAATGTACTTTTTGCGTGAAAAGGTACCATCTACGGAAAATTGAATTGGTAAGTAGTTAGAAGATAATCGTATTAAAGCGAGTAATTTAGAAATATTGTAGCAATTTTTGCAAATTAACACATCAGGATTAGATGGTAAGTATTTACTGGAGTAATGAATCAGTGTGGGAGTGAGGGGCGCTATAATATCGTAATCATTATTGACCATATGGTCATAAAGAATTGCGCTACGACTATTTATCACATCACAGTTCCAATAATGATGCTTTGTATTTCGGTCTCCCATTAATAATACCGCGGGTTTTAGGCCTATAAGTAGATCTAGATCACTTTGTAAGAGACACTGATTTGGAGATTGGTAAACTGATATAAAAGCAGTATCTTTGCCCGATAAGTTTATACTAACCCCAACACATTCCATTATCTGTGTAGGAGGAATATTAAGAACAGTATGGGGAATGTCAGATTTGATGAGTAACGCTACTCCTTGGCCACTACCGTTGGATCTTTTGTCATGTCGAAAACAATTATACCCTGGGATAACAAGTGGGTGTTTGTTAGTTAATCTGGTCTCACATTATGCAATAATATCAATATTAAACTCTCGTAATAGATCCGAGAATTCACAAATTTTAGTGCGAATGCCATCAGCATTCCAGAATAATATATTTAATTTTGATGCCTTATCAAACATAATGGCCGAGATGAGTCAAGATTAAAATTACCTTATCAATCATTGAGTGACAAGCTAGAAATTCTTGTTTGAGTGACTTAATTGTAGAAAGTATTTTTAACATTTCTGCGGTAGTGTTATCCTGTAGTCCAGTTGGTGGTCCTATCATTGTTGGAAAGGATTGTGTTGCTGATGGTTGTTGATGGATTTCCTTGTTGGTAATAACAGAAGACCAAGTACGGCCATCCAAACCTGCATTACGTGGTAAACGTTTTACCGACTGTATAAGCTTCTGTTCTTCTTTTTTCGCTTCAATAGTTTTTAAGTAACTCTGTCGTTCTTTACAGAGCCTATAATTAGCAGGGTGAGGTTCCTTGCAGTTGCAACATTGAGCAGGAGTATCGCGATCTTTTTTCTGACAGTCACTTGTTGCATGGGCCTCAGTGCATTTAACGCATCGAGGCGGCAGGTTACAGTGCTTTGATGTATGTCCAAACGCTTGACACCGATAGCATTGTGTGCCAAGATTAGTTTTAGCCTTAAACTTACGTATTTGGATAGCACAGCTATTAAGGTACTTTATTCTTTGGAATGCTGCTACATCAGCGCCGGGCGGAAGTTGTACAAGAACTGGAGGACATGCTGAAGAATCACTGCCAGAGTTTTTCAGTTTCCGGCTGGTAATGTTTTCAAATCCAAGAGTGGATAACTCATTAACTAGTTCTTCCTCTGCATAGGCAGGCAGACCAAATATAACATATTTATATGTACGTTCCTCCTTTCTGGAGTACGTAAAAAAAGAAACTTTTTCGCAGATGGATTAACATCTTGGAGGGCTTTGTGTCCATCAGGAGAACAGCAATAGACAGCTACTTGATTTTTTCCAAGATACTTAAAGTGGAAGCCGTTCGTGTAACGAGCTACTACTGTCTTGATGTTTTCGTGAGTCCAGTCTGGATTAATCTGAATGTGAATGGGTGGTATCTTACTTGTATTTCTCTGCGAAGAAGTTGCCTCCCGAAACTGCGGATTTGCTAGAGATGTGCTTTGATCGCCAGGGAGTCCACTGAATTTGTTGAATGTTCTCACAGGTTGATTCGGTGTTAGTTGCGCACTGGGTGCTGCACGTTTGGGTGTTTTCCATTCTAACTCCGTATCCCCGGGTCTTTTCACCCTCGGAGTGGCAATAGATGGAATGGAGTTGGATCTGTATATGAACTCATCCATTATGGTAGCTTATGCGAGTTACCGATATCGATAAGGCGAGTCGTTCCCATCACTATGATTGATCGGACGCTTGCGAGGTACGGTTGAGTAGAACGCGTGTGTCAGCTACGGGAGCGATCACTTAACTGAACTCCACTCCAACTTGTTTGTGTGCCTTAGTGTATAACTGCAGCATATTGATACTCAGCTTTTTTGATTCCATGTTGTTATTTTTCTTCCCTGCACAGGTTACATTAAATTTACTAACCAAGACCAAAAATTCATGTTGCGTGTGCTAATACATAGACCATTATACCAAAATGTTGATATATGCAATTACGTTATATACAATCAAAACATTTTATTTATCACACCGTCAATCTCATTCTGTCCAACTATTCACATACTTTTAACTCACTCAGCACACAATCACATACTTGTATTATTTACATCTTATACCTATCTACATATACAAAACATCCTTACTTTAATTATACATTATAATGGAGAATTGGATAAATTAATAATTATTTACAATGTCTAAGATTTTAAGGAATAATAAGTATTTGAAGGCCGGATTCCTGAACGCGGGATCATTAGGTACAAATCATGATGAGTTTATCTCGTTACTCGAACATCATAATTTTGATATAGTCGCAATAAACGAAACTTGGTTGCGTCCGGGTGAAGGCGGGCGTGCGCCAACTGTGCCCGGATACCGTCTGCGTCACTCGCCTCGACCGGCGAGCGTTTGCTCCGGTCGTGGTGGGGGAGTCGGTTTTTATCTTAAACGAGGTCTGTGTGTGCGAACTTTGGCGTTCCCTGTTGATAGTCGGTACGTATCGGTAGAACAAATGTGGATGACGCTAACGTTGAATGGCAAGAAAATAGCCGTAGGTACAGCTTACCGTCTGCCTTGGCATGACCTCGACTTGTTTATCGATGCGGTTACAGACTCCGTAAGTCAGTTAGGAAAATGCGACCATGTCTTATTAATGGGTGATTTTAATGTAAACGTTCTTTTAGAAAGCGAGTGCAAGACCAAAAAAATTAACGAGTTCTTACGCTGTCTGAGTTTGACTCAATTAGTTACATCTCCAACACACTATACGGAAAGTAGTAAGACGCTAATCGATTTGGTGTGCACAGATCTAAAAGAAAGATCTGTTAACGTGGAACCATTTGCATCTATGCATGGGCATTGCCTTATCGTTTGCGAATTCAGCATCGAAAGGGAACATTTCAAACCATTCTTAATAAAATATAGGCCCTTAAATATTATATGTATGGAGAGTTTCCACACTGAACTCGCAAAAATACCCTGGGAAAACATACCTTCGCTTGATAATATAAATGACATGGTCTATACGTTTAATCACTACCTAATAACTTGTTTATTGTCCCCCTACTGTAGACTACTTCACTGAATTCGAATCAGTATTAGAATCTATGGGTTCAGAGTATGTACACCACATCATCATGGGTGATTTCAACACAAACCTTCTTGCAAAAGATTCATCTCGCACCGATAAACTCCTGCACGTGATTGAGTCATCGAGCCTATTTGTTCTCCCTCTCCAAGCTACTCATCATAATAACATAGGTGAGGATACGTGGCTCGATTTGATCCTAACCTCCAATACTTCCCTCGTTTCCTCTCACGGTCAACTCATGGCACCCGGTTTTTCCCATCACGATCTCATCTTCCTTTCCTATATCCTGAAACCCCCTAAACCTAAACCAGTGGTCTTGTACAGGCGTTGCTTTGGGCGGATGGATGTAGATAAATTGGTTGAGGATGCGTCCAATATAGACTGGAAACCTCTGGTGGCCGCCACCACAGTCGATGACAAGGTTCGGATTTTTAACCAGGTTGTGACCAACATCTATGACGCTAATGCCCCCTTTAAGAAAGTCAAACTTAAGCGTCCACCTGCCCTATGGATGACTAGAGGGGTACTGATGGCGATGAGACGAAGAGACCGCGCATTTCGCATATACAAAAGGGATCGTGCTGAGGAAAATTGGAAACTGTTTAAGGCTGCAAGGAATCGGTGTAACCAGATGATACGAAACGCTAAACGCCGCTACATTCTAGATAATATTTCTTCTTCTTCTTCTGCCGATATTTGGAAGTTTCTCGGAACTTTAGGTATCGGCAAATCGCGACATTTAGACCTTCCAACTTCAATTGGCCTGGACGTCCTCAACAATCATTTCACCACTGTTCCTACATTGGATGGTCTTACCAAACAACTAACACTTGCTTCGATATCTGGTCTAACGCGTCCCAATATAAATCCTTTTCGCTTTGTTCCAGTTGCTGATGCAGAGGTCAAAAAGATAATGCTATCAATTAAATCTAAGGCAGTGGGCTGCGACAATGTCAGCCGCCGAATGATTGTGTCATTACTTGACCATCGCCTCCCAGCGATTTCTCATATTATAAATTTCTCGCTAGAATCTGTTTTTTTTTCCGTCGCTGTGGCGTAAAGCTTACGTACGGCCCCTGCCTAAGATTTCAAACCCTTCTCTCCCTTGCCATTTCCGACCTATTTCCATACTTCCCTTTCTATCCAAGGTGCTTGAAGCCTGTGTTTATAAACAGTTCTCCCAATTTATTCATCTGAACAATTTCTTAAGTCCGTTTCAGTCTGGGTTTAGGCCAGGCCATAGCACTGTTTCCGCACTCCTTAAAGTGACTAGCGATATAAAGAAGGGTATGGAGGATTCTAAACTGACTGTTTTAGTGCTGGTTGATTTTTCCAACGCTTTTAATACCGTTAGTCACGATATTCTCCTGTCTCTTCTCTCCCATATTATGGTCTCTGATGAAGCACTGGGCTGGTTTTCTTCTTATCTTCGGGATCGTCAGCAATCTGTCCATGTTGAGGAAACATCTTCAAATTGGTGTGACTTAGAGACTGGCGTCCCACAAGGCGGAATACTTTCTCCTCTTCTATTTTCTATATTCATAAATTTCATTACTAACAAACTTCAGTGTTCTTATCATCTTTACGCTGATGACTTGCAGTTATATTGTCAAGCTGAGGTGGAAAATTTAAGTGGTGCCATCAACGATATAAATCGTGATCTAATGGCCATAAAAAAATGGTCTGACATGTTTGGGGTTGCGGTTAATCCTGACAAATGTCAAGCCATAATCATAGGTAGTCAACGTAATTTATCTAAATTGGGTAATATCATCCTTCCCCGAGTCATGTTTGATGGCTTGGTAATCCCCATTAGTCCCAGTGTTAAAGATCTCGGTTTGCATATTGACGCTTCCCTAAGTTGGCGAAGCCAAGTGGCAAGTGTCAGCCAGAAGGTTACGGGATCACTACGCTCTTTATATCGCCTGAAAAATTTACTTCCATCAAAGACTAAGGCAATGCTTGTACAGGCCCTAATTTTCCCTATTGTTGACTATGGTGATGTGTGTTACTTTGACCTGAATGCAGATCTACTCAATAAACTTGATCGCCTTCTTAATAACTGCATTCGATTCGTCTATAACCTTCGCAAATATGACCATGTGTCGGAGTATCGTTCTCTCCTTAAATGGTTGCCTATTCGGCAACGTAGAAACATGAGGGCACTGACTATGCTTTATTCGGTACTTTTTTCTTCCAATCCTCCTTCTTACTTAATTTCTCACTTTCAGTATCTTTGTACTAATACTAAACACACTAAATATTTGCGATCTTCTAATAATCGTCTTCTTCAATGCCCGACTCATCGCTCTGACTTTGTCCACTCTACTTTCTTCATCCAGTCAGTTTTACTATGGAATGCTCTCCCATCTGAGATCAGGATGGCAAACAGTCGGTTGTCTTTTAAATACAAGCTGCGTAAATACCTTCAAGTCAGTACCTAAGCAGATTCATCATCTCTACTTTGACCTGTCTGTATGTATATATATATATATATTTACGTATATACTATAGATATGTATTATATAATTATTATGTATGGCATGTAGTCTATGTATTTTTATGTATAGTCTGATAACAGTGTCTCAATGTTACGAGTGCATCTACCGTTTTATTATTTATCTCTGCATCACCCTAAGGTTGTCTGGCAGAAAATGCCTAATGGCATTAAGACCGCCTTTGTACCAACGGTGCATAAAGTATTAAATAAATAAAATAAAATAAATAAATAATAACAGTGTTCGATGTTCACGCGCCTATAAAAACATGTCTGATTAAAGAACGATCATATCCGTGGATAACAGACACTGTAAAAACTATGATGCGTCTACGCGACAAGGCATTAATAGCCTACAGGGGTACCAAGTCTGATAGAGAAAAACAGTACTATAAAGAATTAAAATCACTTGTAATAACTGCTATTGACAGTGAAAAACATGCTTATTTCAAATACAATATTAATAGTAAAATTAGGGACCCTAAGTTGTTGTGGAAAACCATTAAGAATAATTTATATTCGACAAAGCAGAGACAAGACCTCCCATCCCATTTCACTGATCCGAATTCTATAAATAGTGAATTTCTTAAGGTCCCCGGCAATACAAAGCCTACTATTTCGCTCTTGACTTTTTACGAGTACCATAATTTTAGTGAAAACACTTCATCAAGAAATTATTGCGCGTCATTTACGAGGACTTAAATCCAATGCTGAAGGATATGATGGTTTCAGTCTTAAGATGTTGATCATGTGTCTACCCCACATACTCCCAGTCATTACTTTTATAATAAATTACTCCCTAGAAACTGCAGTTTTCCCCGACACTTAGAAAGTAGCGGTGGTCAAACCTTTGCCCAAAAAACCGAATCCTTCCACCGCCTTAGACTTGCGGCCCATTAGTATTCTGCCATGTCTCTCAAAGATAATTGAAAAAGTAATTTGTGAACAATTAACTGACTACTTAGAAAAAAACTCCGTTCTGCCCGCTTTACAATCAGGATTCAGAAAGCGGCGCAGTACGTCAACAGCCCTTTTGGATGTCACAGATAACATTCTATCTGCCCAGGATAAGGGAATGTGTACGCTTCTCGTGCTACTTGATTTTTCCCGGGCTTTCGATGGTATTGATATTTCTCTGCTGTTATTTAAGATGCAATATTATGGTTTCGATCGAGCGACGTTGGAATGGTTTCATAGCTACCTTGGCCACAGAGGGCAGTTCGTGGAATTGCAACTAAACGATGGTAGTAGACGTATTTCGGAACTGGCTTCTGTGAATAGAGGTGTTCCACAGGGGTCCATTCTTGGTCCTATTTTGTTCTTCTTATACTGTGCTGATTTGGTAAGTTGCTTACACCACTGCAATTATCATATTTATGCAGATGATGTTCAACTTTACATCTCATTTAGACCAGAAATGTACGCAACGGCTCTAAATAATTTGAATAGCGACTTGGAAAGGATATCGGAATGGTCTGGAAAGAATTGCCTCACTTACTCAATCCGTTAAAAACGAAATATATGTTTCTTGGTACTAAGCATCGGGTGAGCAAGATACCACTTACTCTCAATTTAACTCTTGTGGGGCAGCCTATTGAAAGGGTAGATGAAGTGCGTAATCTTGGTTTATATGTTGATACTGGACTAAGATTTGAAAGACATATAGTAGACTCAGTTAGAAACTGTTTCTATCGTCTGAAGATTTTATACAGGATGAGACCCTTCCTGTCAGAAGAACTACGTATACAGCTTATCGAATCATTAGTGTTATCCAAGCTAAACTATGCAGACACAGTATACGGACCGCGGCTACTGGCAAGAACCGACCGTCTCATTCAGAGAGTCCAAAACGCTTGTGCTCGTTTCTGTTTCCCAGTCCCCCCTAAAAGTCGTGTTACACCTAATTTAAATAAGCACGCTATGCTCAAAATTAAATTGCGCCGTAAACTACACCTGGCCTGCCTTCTTTTTGGTGTGATTAAATACAAAGAGCCATCTTATTTATACGCCAAGCTCAGGTGGGTCACGAGCCAGAGGGAATGCGAGGCTAGGCGGTGCGCGCAGCAACTTTCCATTCCAACCCACAACACTGCCGCATTTAGAGGAAGTTTCCGCTATGCGGCATCTAAGATTTGGAACAACCTACCACCCCCCCTGCGACAAATAAATAGTTTGCCCGCATTTAAAAGACAACTACGGCTGCACCTCACTAATGCACAACGTGAGTTGGGGGCCGTGAATGTAAATTTGTCAATCATTATATAAGGTAAAGAGTAAGGATGAGTTGTATATAAAGGCCGCGTATTATTTAGCTTTATTAGGTATTTATATTTTATTGTTAATAATTATTTTTATTTTTATTATTATTTATATAAAATAATTCACTGTTTTGCAGCTTAATACATTATACACACTACACACACATATGTATAAACAAGTACTTCAACCACCATTGGTATCTGTGGAGCATTTACACGGGTACCAGATGAAAACCAGCGTCAAGTAGGTAGAACCACCTACTTAAGCTGATCTGGGCACCCTTTTAGTCCAGCTGTGAGACATACACACATCTATACTTACATATTTCTTTATTTATTTTTTATATATCAGATTGTATGTTATATGTGTCTCCTATGCTGTGCTAAATAAATATTTCTTTCTTTCTTTCTTTCTAACAAACTGATTACTGTTTAAATAAATTGGTGAAGTGTAGTGGGACTTATAAGACTTATTTATTTTCATTAGGACTGTGCACCTAAAGTCAATTCCAATCAAAACTGAAAACTTTGTAAACAAACCATCACTCAACATAAAATCGTCGATTTCATACTGATTTCGTTATCACTTCATTACATTCTGATGTCGGAATCTTCGTAAATACTGTCACTTTCATATTTAACTCGTTTTTTATTGCAATTTCTACTGAAATAAGTAAAAATCATCGAATTTAGAAAATTTGTATCATTTTGACAGTTTTTTTTTTCTAAAGCTTTAGTGACGTGCTGATCTGTACGATATTGAATGAATGAAAAACAGATTCAAAAACGTGAAGAGGGCAAGCTATTATGGCATCATGCCAATTGACAACATTTCATTTTTGTAACACGCTTATTATATTATAATTTATTTGAAACTAGATCGAATAAATTAGGATACCTGTATTTTTTATTTTCCCGATATTCAATCATTTTCATATTTATTATTGATTTTGACGGATTAAATATTCTACTTATATAAATTAAAGGTAAATGGACATTATATTATAGTTTTTTTCGGTTATGAGATTTTTATTTGGGGGTTTCTTTTAATTTTTATCAATAATATAATGCAATGTACACATTCTCAATGATGCAGTAGGCTTAATTCCTTTATCTCCCAACTCAAAATACTTATTTGAAAGCATTACAGTAGTAAAAATCTAAGTAAAGCAGTATACTAATATTATATTTATAATAAGTGTTATTATACATAGGTACTAATGTCGATGTCGATGTAAAGAAACCAACATCTTCTAATCAAGTTTATTCCATCGAAAGAAAAAATCCATTCACTCATTCGTTCATATACATTATGTTTTGCAATAGGCACATCACTAAAACTATTTAAGGTCATTGACTATTCTTTGTTTACAAAGTTTTCAGTTTTGATTGGAATAGACTATACACACCCTTCCCATACTGGTGACCCCGCAAGAACGTGCCTGAAGGACACTGTGAGTAATAATGAGCAGTGACGACAGTGACACTGCAAAATCGCAGCGCAGCGTTGAGACCCGCCGTCGGCCAAGTAAGTGTGAGCGCGTTTCCACTGACCGCGATCATCCGTCACTGGAATTATTTAGAGTTGGCGTACGCATACCACCTTTTTGGCCTGAAAAACCACAGATATGGTTCTGCCAAATAGAGGGACAATTTAAGTTGGCTAGGATAACGGACGATGACACCAAATTCCACTACGTCCTTGCGAACCTGGACCGTCAGTACTCCGTAGAGATTGAGGACATCATCACGGACCCACCGGCTTCTGGCAAATATGAGAAGCTCAAAAGCGAACTTATTAAGCGCCTCTCCGTTTCGAAGGAGAAGAAGGCGAAACAACTTCTGCAGTCAGAGGAGTTAGGTGACCGCAAACCTTCCCAGTTCTTGCGGCATCTACAGCACCTAGCAGGACCAACGATCCCAGAAGACTTCCTTCGCACGATCTGGACCAGCCGCTTGCCAGGTAACCTGCAGACGATCATCGCGTCGCAAATGAGCCTGCCCCTCACCGAGCTTGCAGACCTAGCTGATAGGGAGCATGACGTGGTGCCTTCATCTTCCCAAGTGGCATCAGCATCAAGGCCAAGAGCAGACACGTCGACAGACATGATGGGGCTCATTATGGAGCTGACTAGGAAGATCGACGCACTGACAACTGAAGTGCATAGCCATTCCCGTTCCCGAACCAGACAAGCTTCAAGCAACAGGAGCCGCACTCCAGCCAAAAGGTCCGACTCGAACTATAGGAAGTTCCCAAATTGTTGGTACCACTATAAGTTCGGCGCCCAGGCGAAGAATTGCATACGGTCCTGCGACTTCAATCCGGGAAACGCCCAGGGCAGTCGATAATGGCGACTGAAGATTGCCCTTCTACAACTGGTCGCCTGTTCGTGACAGACCGCAAATCGAAAGTTCAATTTCTTGTTGACACAGGAAGCGACCTATGCGTCTTCCCTCGATTTGCGCTACCACATTGTCATCGTGCGAAGACGGAATATCAGCTGTGTGCAGTCAACGGATCTAAAATTGATACCTACGGTTACCCCCAAGTTGTGCTCGACCTAGGCCTACGTAGGGACTTTGCTTGGCGTTTCATTATAGCCGACGTCACCAAAGCCATTATAGGTGTAGACTTTTTATCATTCTACAATCTCGTAGTCGATATCCGCAACAAGCGCTTAATAGACGGTACCACGAATTTGTCATCTGTAGCTTCTGTAGCTTTTGACACCGATAGCCTCATCTCTAGTGTAAAGGTTGTGACTGGTGATAGTGGCGATTGCAAATATTTTAAAATTCTTTCTGAATTCCAGGAAATCACACGACCTGCAGGCACTCCATTTACACCAAAACACAACACGACTCACCACATTCGCACCACACCAGGCCCCCCAGTATCGTGCTCCCCGCGAAGACTAGCTCCGGACAAACTTAAAATTGCCAAGGCCGAGTTTGAGGCGATGCTGGCGAACGGTACGGCTCGACCGTCAGAGAGCCCCTGGTCGTCACCTCTTCACCTCGCCCCGAAGAAAAACAATGGTTGGCGTCCTTGTGAGGACTATCGGCTTCTCAACGCAAGGACAATCCCCTATAAGTATCCCATCAGGCACATCCATGACTTTGCCCACAGTCTATCTGGTTGTAAGGTCTTTTCCACAATAGACCTCGTGAAAGCTTACAACCAGATACCAGTTTTCGAGCAGGACATACCAAAGACTGCTATCACTACACCCTTCGGACTCTTCGAGTTTCCGTTTATGACGTTTGGGTTGAGAAATGCCGGTCAAACTTTCCAAAGGTTTGTCGATGAGATGACTCGTGGCCTAGATTTTTGTTATCTATCGTCGTATCTCGACAATTTTCTCGTATCGTCGAGAAACGAGGCAGAGCATGAAGAGCACCTTCGTCAACTTTTCACAAGGATGAAAGACTACGGCATGCTCATCAACACCGCCAAATGCGTCTGCCACATCTCTCAACACGGAACCAAGCCTTTGGAAAGCAAGGTGCAGGCTATTAGGGAATTCCCAGTACCCAAAACAGCTAGGCAGCTTAGAAGGTTCCTGGGTATGGTGAACTTTTATAGGAGGTTCATACCCAGGGCCGCCCAAATTCAAGCGCCTTTGCATGCCTTACTGACCGGTACTGTGAAAGCATCGCAGCCTGTCGACATAGGCGGAAGCTCGTTGAAAGCCTTCTGAGCATAAAATACTTCCATCATTGGTTGGCAGCTACCACCTTCACAATCTATACTGACCACAAGCCACTATGTTACGCTTTCCATCAGCGGAAAAGTAACTGCTCGCCGCGTCAGTATAGACACCTGGACTACATCTCGCAATTCTCGACTGACATTCAGCACATCGCCGGAAGAGATAACGTCGTTGCTGACACACTCTCCCGCGTCGACGAATTGCAAAGTCCTGTAGATCCAGAGGTTCTAGCTAAAGCTCAAGACTCCGACCCTGAACTTGCTGAATTCCTTAAGGAAGAATCCTCCCTGCGCATAAAAAAGATGAGTTTACCTGGAAGTCACATTAAACTGTACTGCGACGTCAGCACAACGACTCCCAGGCCCTTCATCCCTAAACCCCTGCGCAAACAAATTTTCGACACGTTGCACTCATTGAGCCACCCCGGCACTGACGCGAGCGCAAAGCTTGTTGCACAACGCTACGTTTGGCCACAGGTACGGGGAGACTGTCGCGAGTGGTCTAAGGCATGTTTGGTATGCCAGCGCACAAAGGTGAATCGACACGTTTCCACCCCCTTGGGTACCCTCGATTTACCTTCAGCGCGATTCAAATATGTCCGCCTAGACCTGATCGGACCATTGCCTCCTTTCAATGAATATCGGCACTGCCTGACACTCATCGATCGCTTCACGCGATGGGTTGAAGTCGTCCCTATTACCGATATTACAGCGGAAACTGTGGCCAAAGCGTTTTTGTCGGGTTGGGTGTCTCGATTCGGTTATCCTACCGACATTGTCACCGACCGCGGTAGGCAATTTGAGTCCGCCCTATTCCAACACTTGTCGAAAGTAATAAGTTTCCGACATCGTAAGACAACCGTGCAACGGCTTAGTCAAGAGATTCCACCGGCAGCTTAAGGCAGCCATTAAATGCCATGCTGACAGTAGCTGGACGGAATCTTTGCCATTTGTACTACTTGGCATAAGAAGTTCGTTTAAAGAAGACCTTCAGTCATCTTCTGCAGAACTCTTATACGGCGAACCTTTAAGACTGCCGGGTGTATTTTTCGGCCATACAGTTGACAAATGCACGACTGATATAACGGACTTCACAGCCAGTTCCAACATCAAACCACTCAAAAGAGAAAATCTTCGTTCATAAGGATCTCTCATGTTGCTCCCATGTCTTTCTGCGGGACGATTCGTTGAGAGGTGCCCTCCAACTGGCATACACTGGTCCCTATGAGGTGATCGAAAGAGGTGCCAAAGTGTTCAAAATTTTAGTAAAGGGTAAAATCGTGACAGTATCCCTAGACCGACTTAAACCAGCCTATATGTACAGTGTAGTGAACTGTACATTCGTTTGTATTTAGTTAGTTTAGTTAAGTATGGAGTTGGGTAGTTGTGAGTGTGTTTGAGAAAACACTTCTTGTAGTATTTCACTAATTTATTCACTAATTCACGTAAACAGTATTATTTATTGAGTGATTCTTACATATGTATGTTCGTTAGTCAGGTAAATGCACACACTGAGTCAAATTACTGCGATGTAAAATAATTGCAGCCGATTTGCGTAATCAGCTAAGAATACCAAAGTGTACGTAAACCGTACATATTCCCAACCCGGGAAAAGTAACAAAAATAACTAATATGGCCATATAAGAATCACCCGTACAAAGCAAAAAAATTAAAACATAGAAAAAACATAGTAAACATGTAAAATCAAAACATAGAATTTTAAGTTTAAGTTCCTAAAAGTTAAATTCAACATCCAGGGTAGGCTTCGAACGTGCACAGTTGGCAGCGACCGTCGCCTTCGCTCCATCTCGTGTCCTTGGATGCGGGCGCTGCATCATAGAGCGAGACTGAAACAGCTTCCTTATTCCGGTAGTAGGTTTGATAAACTGCATCTCAATGTCCTCAGTTATAACTTTAGAGTTTCTGCTGTTACGTGGTTTTTTGTTGCAGTAACCACGTTTACTTGCCACCCATATGACTATTGCGACTCCAATAACAGCCAGTAGGAAATAGGAAACGGCGTAGTGATGTATGTCGTGGGTTGTTAACGTCGGCATTGGGAGTTCTTCTTTACCCTTTAGGTATCGCAGACGATTTTCAACCAGTGCAATGTCTTCGTTATGGTTCGTTTTCAGCAGCGGCGTAGAATGTGTGTTGACTATGCCATTTATTGTTCTATCCAGAGAAGGAACTTGAATGTCGTAATCCAGCTTGACGTTGCTGTAGTAGTGATTGTGAGAGTGTATTTTTAAGTCCTTCGTTTGTATAAGACATCCTTGTTTAAGAGACACTATAGATGACGTATTGATGACGTGCACTCTGACATCTCGTTCGCACACAGTACGTATATTGCACGAGTCGCAGCACGTCACTAGCCACATGTTTGTGTTGTGTAATTCGATCCAGGCTGAGTCGCATTCCGTTTTCTTTGTAATACAAGGTGAAGTTGACTGATGTCCTAATAGTTTGGCTTCACATGGTGCATTGATATTTTGTAGATTGAAAATTGGTAGGTTCAAAATACAAATGAAATTATCCGTTTGCCGTTGAACGCACTGATGCAGTTCCCTTTCATTAAATCTGACGTATGTATTTTTCTCCAAGTTCACAGCAATATATTTCGATAACACAGAAACAACGGTTGT
Source organism: Acronicta aceris (assembly GCA_910591435.1). Taxonomy (NCBI): domain Eukaryota; kingdom Metazoa; phylum Arthropoda; class Insecta; order Lepidoptera; family Noctuidae; genus Acronicta; species Acronicta aceris. Next base: position 12,202,535 of record OU342757.1, on the reverse strand, counting down.
CTCGTTCGCCCCATATGGGTTCTTCATAGGCAAAGGAAAAATTTGGTATACAATAAAATCTTCATCGCTTGCCAATGGAATGTGAAGCTCATACATATAGTAACTGTCGGTAACCCGAGCCTTGACGTAAATCAATTCATATAAATCTTTTATTTCGTCTTGAATGTTGCCTACCGGCAATGTCAATGTTTTGGGCAACTGACCTGAGATAATAGTGAGCTGCTGGATCAAGTTGACTGGAGTAAGTAAGTGAACATCGATACTTCCTTTATAGGTGTCCATCAGGGTATTGAAAAGAGTTTCTTGAATGTTTTTCAAGTTTGTTAATAGTAAATGTGCCGCAAGTGAAGCAGAGGTAAAAAAGGCGGTTGCCATAGCCACTTCGATTCCCGATTCAATCTTCGCAAATTTAATGTCAGTTTCGTTCATAAATTTGTTTATAAGTTTAAACTGGTTATTCACGTTCTGTTCATTTTTCTTCAAAATTTCATTCTCAATTTCGACAGTAGAAGTCTGGTTTCGCGCGAGTTCTAGAAGATAGTTTTCGTTCTTCTGTATGTTTTGAATATCTTTCTGATATTGTTCAGCAAATCTCTGATCTAGGATTCCAAAGAGACTGTTCGCGACGTAACCGACGCCGTCGATCAACCCTCGTTTGTAACGACCCGACAGATGTTTGTGTGGGGCCAGTAGTATATTATTGTAATGTTGCAGAAGGTCCAGTTCGTGTGAAAGTTGGCGTATAGTAGTTTCACAATATTTCGGCTCTAAACTTTTACAAAATTCCAAAATATCTTGCAAGTAGTTTTCAAAATTTTCAACTCCACTCCAGTAGGTAGATAAATTGTAGTACATCAGCAGTCTCCATTCGTTGTGAATGAGTTGTACTTTTCCAATGGTGTCGTAGTATATAGGACGATCACTTCCCAGACTTGTAATTTGAACACTTGAAGTAACGACTCCCGGTGGTACGGTGTCGCCGTATGTTCCAGCCGCCGAAATAAAAAGTAGTAAAGTTATTGTCATCCTGTAGACGTCTCGGTTAAGTGATAGGTTAATAATGAATAATTATAATTTTGTTCGTAAGTTATCATTAGGCAAGTGGCAGTAGCGACAATTTCGTAATCGGTCGCTTCAATATGCTAGCTTGCGTTTTCACAGTTGCAACTCGCACGTGTCCGTCGCTACCAGGATGGACTTCGATCACACGTGCGATGGCCCACTTTCCAGGTGGAAGGTTGTTATCCTTGACTAAGACGATGTCATCGACTTTGATATTAGGTGTGGGCTTCAACCATTTGCTGCGGGTTTGTAACGTAGTTAGGTACTCCGAGGACCAATTCTTCCAAAACTGATGGAACATGTTTTCAGTCAACTGCCATCTTCTTCGTAGATCTAGGTGACGGTCATCTTCATAGTTCGATAGTGGAAGCGTCATAGTTGGACTGCCTGTGAGAAAGTGTCCAGGTGTTAAATAGTTATAAAACTCGTCTGGGTCCTCTGTAAGTGGACAAAGCGGCCGAGAGTTCATGCACGCTTCTATCTTAGATAACAAGGTCGAAAGCTCCTCAAAAGTGAGCTTCTGTTCACCGAGTACGCGACGCAAGTGGTGTTTCATTGAACGCACAGCAGCCTCCCAAATCCCACCTGCTGTTGGCCAGGCAGGCGCGTTGAAGTGCCACTCTACTTTCATTTTGCTGATTTCGTTAAAGAAGTCGGGAGACAGTTCTGTTTTGACTATCTCGTATTCATTTTTCAGCATCTTCGAAGCGCCAATAAAGTTTGTCCCGCAGTCCGAATATACGTGGCTTGGTGTGCCACGTCTAGCACACATCCGTTGAAAAGCACTGATGAAGGTTTCAGTGCCCAGGTCAGAGACTAGTTCTATGTGAACTGCCTTCGTGGCTAAACAAACAAAGATCGCGATATAACCTTTGGATGTTTTAATGCCTCTTCCTTTATTTAATTTGACATCTACTGCACCTGTGAAGTCGACCCCCGTGTGAGTAAAGGGGCGCGAAGGTGTCACTCGTTGAGAAGGAAGATCGGCCATGAGCTGGTAGTTTTCATTGGTCTTAAATCGATGGCAACGTACACATCGGCGTAGTTGAGTTTTTACCGCTCTGTTGCCCCCTACTATCCAGTACTCTTGACGGATATAGGCGAGCGTAAGTCGAGCTCCCCCGTGTAAAGTTGCCGCATGAGCTTGATTGATTAATAACTGGGTAAGTCTGCTGTTTCTCGGAATAATTGCAGGATTTTTTTCTCCAACAGGTAAGTTAGTTTTATTCAAGCGTCCGCCCACACGCATGATGCCCTTTTCGTCCAAATAAGGGTATAATTTTCGAATAGTACTTTTGGTATTTACAGGCTGACCTTTAAGTAATAAATCGTATTCTAAATTGAATTCCAGTCGTTGAATATTTCTTGTTATTATTGTCATAGCGTTATCCAGTTCATTTATTGTTAAGTAATTGCGAGACATTCGACGGACGGCGTCAAGTTTCTTCATTGTTGTAGCGTTATTAAGTGCATTTGCTCTGAATCGTATAATCCAGGCGATAATTCGCGTGACGTAACTCAATGTACTGTGTTTATTCTACAACTCATTTATAATATTGTCTGTTTGGTTTGGGGCTGGCACTTCACGTTTTTCGTCGACTTTTGTTGTCAATAGACAACGTTGTTCTTCTGGTTTGCTCGTGAATGTTTTCAGCATTTCCGGACCGGACCACCATAACTTAGTGTTCACAAGTTGTTTCGGATATAAGCCTCTGGTCGCACAATCTGCAGGATTATTTTTTGATTCAATATATTGCCATTGGGATGCTGGTATCACTTGTGTGATTTTGATGACACGGTTTTCCACATATTTTTCGTATTTGGACGCCTCTCCCTGCAGCCAGGCTAGAACCACTTTCGAGTCACACCATGCCCACACAGTTATGTTGTGCGCTGGAAGAGACTCAATGACCTTTTTAACTAGTTGTGACAAAAGTAAGGCTCCGCTTAGTTCAAGTCGTGGCAGAGATAGTTTTTGTACGAGTGGGGCAACCCTAGTTTTCGCTACTAGCAAACTTAGTACAGGCTGTTCACATTCATTTATTGCACGTGTATATATTACACATGAGTAGGCCTTCTCACTTGCGTCACTAAATGCTAGCAATTCAATTATGTTTTGAATGCTCCCAATCCAGCGACTTATTTTTACAGTTCTAAGTTCTCTAAGTTGACCTTTCAGTTTCAGCCACTCATCCTGTATGTCAGTAGGTAATGACTCATCCCATGCTAGTTTCTCTGTCCAGACGCGTTGGAAAATGAGTTTAGCTCGTATAGTAACCGGGGAGAACCAGCCAAGGGGGTCATATAGTTGTGAAATTTGCGAAAGTAGTAAGCGCTTTGTTAGTGGTTTTCCACAATTTTGTTTGAAGTTCCAGCTAAGCGTAAATGTATCCGAATTAGGATTCCAGCCCAGGCCAAGAGTTTTCATGGAGTCTTCGTGTTTAAAATTAAAGTTGGTTCTTGAAATTTGGTCTTCGTTCAGGTGCTCTAGTAACTCGATACAATTACTTGACCATTTCCTAAGGTTCATACCTCCGCGTTGCAACAGTTTTATTAAATCAGTCTGTAGTTTTTTGGCAGTTTCTAAGCAGTTATGCCCGCTTGTCAAATCGTCGACATAGAACTCGTTACGTAATAGGTTGGCTGCTTCAGGGTATAAGTGACCATCGTCGTTTGCTAACTGCTGTAAAGTTCGCATCGCCAACCACGGCGTGCATTTTGTACCGTATGTTACAGTACATAAGGTGTATTCCCGTAATTGTTCGTTGGGCGAGTTTCTCCATATGATTTTTTGAAGCGATTGTTGCTCGTCAGATATCCATATACAGCGGTACATTTTTTCTACGTCCGCCGTAAATGCATATCGGTAAGTTCTCCACTTCAAAATGAGTGCTTAGATGTCCTTTTGAAGGTTGGGGCCTTTCTCCATTAAGCTGTTTAAACTTTTGCTATTAGAACTTTTCTGTGACGCGTTAAACACAACTCTTAATTTGGTTGTGGTGGATTCCTCCCGTAAAACGCCATGGTGCGGTAAAAAATATTCAGTTTGGTGTGACGCTGTCTGAGACGCAGGCACCATATGATGTAATTCCAAGTATTCATTCATGAAATTTTTGTACATCGTTAATAGTTGTTCATTTTTATATAGTTGTTTTTCTTGTTTTAAGAACTGTGCAATAGCAGCTGACTTTGAGTTTCCAAGGTGTTGTGCATAGCACTGGACCATGGGCATCTTTACTATGTATTTGCCGTCAGGACATCTCTTAGTGGTTTGCTGGTAGTGAATCTCACATTGATCATCTCTTTGTATGTCTTGAGAATTTTCACTGATATCTTCACTCTCCCAGTATCTCGACAAATCTGACGTGTTAGCTAAAGTTAGGTGACAGTTGAAGGTTTTTAGTTTCCCGCACAAAATCCAACCCAGACGAGTTTGCTGGGCTATGGGTGAGTGCTGGTCACCTTTCAAGACTCCGTCCAAGATGATGTCCGCGTAAACATCAGCTCCCAACAGGAGGTCTATTGAGCCAGACACATTGTAGTTAGGATCGGCAAGCTTCAAATTTTGTAGATGTGTCCAATCCGTACTCTGAAAAGTGCGGCCGGGCAACTTATTAGTTAAGCTAGTCAGTATCAATGCTTGTGCATTAAACGTGAACTCTGAGTGTACTGATTTACAGTTGAGATGAAGAAGGCCTTTGCAGTTACGTGATGTAGAGCCGATTCCATTTATAGTGGCGTCAAATTTGTTTCGAGGTAAGCGTAGTAGTTGAGCTGCATTTTCAGATATTAAATTTGTTTGGGACCCTTGATCTAAAAGGCCCCGTAAAGTTATATAGTTTCCGTCAGCAGATTGCACCCTGACTTGAACTGTAGTTAATAAGATTTCAGTGTCATCAGTCGCTAAGTGGTGAGCGCCGGGTCGAGTTGATGTTGAAGGACCTGGATTCGAATCCCGGTCCTGCTCCCTTTTAACATTTGGTTCATTGTAGGAAAGTTTATTCAAATGTAATAATGTATGATGTTTATAATTACATTCGCGGCATGTTTTTCTCGAATTACATGCGGCGTTACCGTGGCTGTATAGACAGTTTTTGCAAATTTTTAGTTTTGCCACAGTTTTATTCCGTTGTGCAATATCCATATCGATGAACTTATCACATTGCATCAACACGTGATCTTTTTGACAAAGAGGGCATTGTCCGAAAGAAGCATGGAAAATTTTAGAGTAGCCCAATTTTTTCGTCTCTTGTGGTTTGTTAGAAAAATAATTGGGCTTATAGTTATTGCTCCAGGTCTTGCTGTTTGGCCTTTGAGTTTTGATATCAGTAGATTCTTTAGAGCAGCTTTTTGCAGTTTCGTAAGCGAGAAATTTCAGTTCTAGGAAGTTGAGGAATTCCTCTAAGTCAGGCAATTCCCTGTTATTCTGGGTTTCCTTAGTATATTCGTTTAAAGTGGTGGAATCCAATTTTTGCGACATATTGTATACAATCATCGGTCCCCAACTCGTTACGTCAACTCCCATATTACCAAGGCCATTAAGGCACTCTGTTATTACATAGTGCATGCGTTTCAGATTGTTGGCGTTAGGTTGTTGAATAGCTGGTAAATGCTGCATGGTGCTCATGAACGATGTAAACTGAAGTCGACGATTGTTGTACCGGTGAGATAATATCTCCCAGCATGAATCGTAGTTATCCGCACTAATAGACAGGTGATGGACGAGACGTTCTGCTTCTCCCTTCAGTTTAGTTTTTAAATACTGCATTTTCTGCGCCTTTGAAATGCTCGGGTTGTTGTGAATAGTTTCAAGAAAGATGTCCTTGAAGGTAATCCAGTGAATATAGTTTCCAGAAAATTCCGGGACATCTATTTTGGGTGCGGATCGCTGATAATGTATAGTAGACCAAATTTTGCTGTTCAGATCTCGTTTCAGATCGTCATATTTCTGTTCAATGGCTTCGTACTTTTCGTTATACTCTGCGTTCAAACTAGACACCTTTAGTTCATCTTCCAGCTCCCAGTGTATTTTGTCAATCAAATCCCATTTTGCTTTTAAGGTTATGAGATGTTCTTCGAACTCCCACTTTTCAGTTATGGACCTGATGTCTATTTTCGACATAGCCTTGTTCAAAGCCTTAAAGTTACGTTCTTGTTGAGTAATCAGCTTTTCTAGGTCATCCTCGGTGTCTTCGTCCATGAGCCCGGTTAAGTCAAAGTCTAAATTTTGTTGTTGTTTGGTTTGTTGATAGGCTAGCAAATCTAAAATATTTTTCTTAGTTGAGTCATAGACGTTCTTCGTTTTCTCGTAAATACCATTGTTAAAATATCCGATGTCCTTGTTTTCAACCCTTTCCAAAAGTATTTGATGTTGTTCGTCAAAGTTCAGCCATAGTTTTTCTAAGGTAGCCAAACGTTTTTCCAGATAATCGACGGTTTTTCTGGTAATGCTATCTTTTTTATAGTTGGTACACAATGTTTTGATGTCTTCAAAGATGCCGACTTGTTTAGTAAGTTGCAGCTCCATGGTAAGTAGTTAAGTTTTATGTAATAGGTAAGTAAGTAGTTATAGTATAGTAGATAAGTACCTTAAGTTATAGGTTCCAGGATAGTTGTGTTCTGGATCCCCAAGAAGACTGTAGCGATAGTTCCGTAGCTCCACTAGTCTCCAACAATGTTTCTTCGTTACCCGACTTGTCCGCGGGCCTCGTCGAAACTTGTAGATGCTCAGTAAACCTGTGTCCTCGTGATGATACTCGACTCTCAATCTGGACTGGTGAGACTCGCTTGTGGGAGGCCAGTCAAACCAATTCGCTATCACACTTTATAAGACACACCGATCACTCAGCATCCGGCTCGAAGGACCATTTAATGTACAGTGTAGTGAACTGTACATTCGTTTGTATTTAGTTAGTTTAGTTAAGTATGGAGTTGGGTAGTTGTGAGTGTGTTTGAGAAAACACTTCTTGTAGTATTTCACTAATTTATTCACTAATTCACGTAAACAGTATTATTTATTGAGTGATTCTTACATATGTATGTTCGTTAGTCAGGTAAATGCACACACTGAGTCAAATTACTGCGATGTAAAATAAGTGCAGCCGATTTGCGTAATCAGCTAAGAATACCAAAGTGTACGTAAACCGTACACTATATATTGTCCGATACCAATAATACCCCTACCACTCATGTGTCCAATCCACCACCTTCCACCCCAACTGTGAAGACCACACGTTCCGGACGTCGAGTCCAATTCCCGGACTACTATCGCCCGTAGCACGGTCTCTGGAGGGGAGTGATGTGGGTGACTCACATACACCACATACATTGTTTACACACAACAAACAATAATAAAACCTAAATTATAAAGTCAATCAAAATTATATATACAAATTATTTACATATTTTAAATCAAACATACAACTCATTCATTCATCTCACATTCACTCGCACATATACACAAACGCACAACATAATCAAAAATCACATCAAAAATATTACATAAATTATCAACAGACACTGGACACACGCCTCATCGCTGCACCGTGTGACGTAGGCGGACGCGCATTCCAAAGTGCACATGCATGCACCGCGTAATCGTACCAGCCGGCCGGCCGGTCGGCGCGCCCCTCTCACCAGTCACAGCCTATGCTTGTCGACGCCGGACGTATGCCTGTCCTCCGTGCCGTATCTTCACGCGCTTACTATATACGCTTTATGCTACTCGAGTTTACTGTTTATATTTGTTAACGCTTAACTTCTGTGTGCTTTCTTTCACTTTGTAATACCCTTCCGGCCTTCTAACAAACTGATTACTGTTTAAATAAATTGGCGAAGTGTAGTGGGACTTATAATTTAACATTTGAACTGTGCACCTACACACCCTTCCCATACACCTACTGCATTCAAGTCCTGGTGATTTTTGGGTAATGTTCTTATTGCATCATTAGTCTAGTGGTCTCAAGCGCGACTGCTACGCTAGAAGTCCTGGGTTCGATCCCCAGGTCGAGCAAAGTGTTATAGGGTTTTTCTATGAAATTCTCAGTAGCAGCTGGATTTGTGCCCAGTTAATGGCAATAGGCTCGCCCCCTATTACATGGGACCTAAATCATACCGGCAAACTGTGGGTGTACATTAGTACGCCTCTGCCTAACCCTTCGGGGAATACAGGCGTGATGGTATGTTATGTTCTTATTGCAGCCATTTTTTGTGGGTAGGTACTTTTTATTTTTATAACACGGAACAGGCTCACGTACGTGCGTCTCTCTCGCTTAGCGACAGTGGTAAATCCTTGCGCGTTTCAGAACTTTCTGAAATAAAGAACCAGGAGAGTGAAATAAGGGGATGTTATATCCCCTAAACTATTCACGAACTCCCTGGAAGATGATGTTTAAGACGCTGGACTGGAGAGGGATGGGCATAAACGCGAACGGCGAGTACATCTCACACCTGCGATTTGCCGACGATATAGTCCTTATGGCAGAGTCGCTGCAGGATCTCGAACGGATGCTGACCGAATTAGCTGATGCCTCGCGAAATATCGGTCTCGGGATTAACATAGATAAAACTAAGGTTATGTACAACAATCTTATTACTCCGACGCCGGTTATCGCAAATGGTCTACCTCTCGAAGTTGTTCAGGAATATGACTACCTGGGGAAAATTTTGCATTGATGTGGAAACAACTTCGAGAGGGCATCAGATAGGAGGATTCAGTTGGGATGGGCAGCATTCGGCAAATTTCGTCGAGTCTTTTCGTCACCCATACCACAGTGCCTTAAGACGAAAGTCTGCAATGCGTGCCTCCTACCAGTCATGACCTATGGAGCTGAAACGTGGACACTCACGTGGTGAGACTGGTTCACAAATTTATAGTCGCACAGCGAGCTATGGAGAGAGCTATGCTCGGGATCTCTCTGAGGGATAAAATCCGAAACGAAGTTATCCGTCAGAGAACTAAGGTTACCGACATAGCTCAACGGATTAGCAAGCTGAAGTGGCAATGGGCTGGTCACATCTGTCGGAGAACCGACAAACGGTGGAGTAAACGAGTTCTCAAGTAGAGACCGCGTTTAGGCAAGCGTAGTGTAGGGCGCCCGCTGGCCAGGTGGAGTGACGATTTGCGGAAGGCAGCTGGCAGTGACTGGATGAGAAAAGCCAAAGATCGGGCTCTGTGGCGTTCACTAGGAGAGGCCTACGTCCAGCAGTCGACGAATTTTTTTTTTTTAAACGTTGCCCCACACTAGGATTTTCTCCTGTATCGTGGGTGCGTTTACAAACACAAATTCTCACATACACAAACGCCCAGACCCGGAACAACTACCTGTAGATCATACAAATATTTGCACCGTGTGGGGTCGAACCCACAACACGTGACGCAGAAGCCGATCGCTCAAACGCTACGCCAAACGTGTCGTCTAAGGTCGTCTAACGCCGAATATAGGCTTATGATGATGATTTAGTTCCTCTGCCCGGAGCGAATCTGATATTGATGGGTCCAGCATAATCTACGCCAGATGATCTAAAAGGTCTACTGGGTTTTACGCGTACCTCTGGTAATTGGCCCATCAATTGTGTGGTGTTCTTCTTTGAATATCTTATACAAGTCACGCATTCTCGGTAATATCTTTTTGTTTGATCCTTTACTCTACAATCATAGATCATGTGTGTACGAATTTACAAGATAACACCTCCTGAGTCCTCAATCGCTGATCATAAACAAATTTATGTTGAAATTAACAGATCTCAAACTGAGAGGATAAAACGGATGCAATATGAATCAATAAATTAAACTAGCCTATGCAATGACTTTAAAACCATTGCTCACACAAACCAACCTAGTGATTATGAGGAACTGGAATCTCAACTACTACAAACAATTTATAAAATCTAAATTAAAAATACTAAAATGTTAAATCCTCCTTGTAAAGAATGGATAAATAAAGACCTCATAAAACTAATTAACGAAAGGAATCAACTATGGCACAGCTCAAAACAATCACCCGAAGATGAAGACCTGAAAAACGAATTCCTGGAGCAACGAAACCGAACCTTCGTAAATATCCAACTAGCTAAACAACAATATTACCAAATGCTTTTAAAACAAATAAAAAAAATCCTTTAAAAATGTGGCAACTCATTAATAGCCTATCAAATAACAAACCAGTTGTGGCGAATCATGCATATTGGAAATTAAATGGTGTTGCGTACCGCAATTAGCTTTTTTAATATAAGTTCATATAGGGTTTAATGACAACACAATTCCGTTTTTATTTTGAGCTATATTTTTATAATTATTCTGCCTGGAACGAATCGAATTTAAACCGAGCGTCAATCTGCAATCTGATTGGCTGAACGGCGTGAAAATCTGGCGCCCTCTAGTGAGAGAAAAAAAATACTAGCTTGATTTTGTGCACCGTGCGTGGACGGTTGGTTGTGAATTTGGTCCAGCCGTTTCTCGTTACAATTGTGTGATTTTTTTGCGTATCTACTCATCAACGTGCAGTGAAACCCTAGTTTATGTGTGTGTGTGATTCCAACTGAGCTGACACGTGACCGGCCTCTCATCGGAAAGTGGAGCGTCGAGAAGGGAGAATCCCGGTAAGTTCCAGGCCCTACGTAACATAAATCATTTGATCCCTCGAGCCGGATCCTCGGGTTGTGTATGTGCATTGTGCATTTCGAGTACTGTACAATAATTATTTTCTAGTGGTCTTGTTGCGGCTACGTCGTCATCTTTGCCCCGCAAAATGGCGGCTCAAAACGAGCAAGATATTTTCGAACGTGACATTATTGTGCAATATCTCAATCATACACTAGAGTTAGCTTCTTCAAACCTTGATTTGTTTCGTGTAAAATGTCAGGATTTAAATTCCCAGCATAGAAAGTTTTGTAAAATTCAAACCAAAATTGAAAAATTTTCCATTAAAAAGGAATCCTTTGACAGAGAGGCACATTTAAAAATACGACAGGCAGTGGATACTTGTTATTATTCTATCTTAACAGAATTAAACAGTCCGACGAACAGAACCGTCGACGAAGTAGTGTTCATTATAATAATAATAGTGTAATGATTTTATAAAATAATGACAAGACATTTATAAAGGTTTCCTTATCACGAGCGACAGATGGCGCTTGTAGTTGAACTATTCGTTATTAAACGCCCTTTTTATTACAAATTAGTCAAATATAAGTAGGTGTTATATTATCAATTTGTCTGTGTAATCAATTTATAACTATTGCTAAATTTAAAGTTAATCTAATGTATTTAAATTAATCAATTGATCATGCGTACTGTGTACTTCGCTCTGATTGGTCTAACCCAGCTGAGTGTTTGCCTACGTTTAAGAGTGGGGAACATTCGGCTGGTAATAGATCAATCTGTACTGAGACATTCTATTCCGAGGCGTTGAGCAGTAGACATAATATCTTATAAGCCAGTGCTGTTGTTGTATAATTGTTAATAATTATTGAGCGATTAAGTGATAAGTGATTGTTGATAATTACATACTGTTGGATGAATAAATACTTGTAATACTCAGTCTGAAGTGTATGATTCGTCACATTTCAGAAGTGGGATATGCCTACAAGAAAATCCACAGATACAGTAATGTTGAGTGACGTATGTCTAGAGGTTATGTGTGCCTACAATAGAAAGCCAAGTGTGCTTGAGTTACTAGAGGCTATGTATGCCTATTGAGCCATGTGTGCTTAGATTGTTAGAGGTTATGTGTGCCTACAATAGGAAGCCAAGTGTGCTCGAGTTACTAGAGGCTATGTATGCCTATTGAGCCATGTGTGCTTAGATTGTTAGAGGTTATGTGTGCCTACAATAGGAAGCCAAGTGTGCTTGAGTTACTAGAGGCTATGTATGCCTATTGAGCCATGTGTTCTTAGATTGTTAGAGGTTATGTGTGACTACAATAGGAAGCCAAGTGTGCTTGAGTTACTAGAGGCTATGCATGCCTATTGAGGCATGTGTGCTTAGATTGTTAGAAGCTATGTATGCCTATTGAGCCACGTGTGCTTAGATTGTTAGAGGTTAATTATTTTTATTTTATTTATTTAATTTTTATGAGGTACATATTAGGTCTTACGAAGTAATATAAGCCCCACAAAACTGTACAAACAGTTTGACTGTGGGATCAATTTTAGTCTTAATAACATGTAGGTAGGTACATAATTAGTAATGGAGTGCACAATTAATGTTTTATGGTAGGGTATCTATAAGTTATTTTATTTTTTTATTTACACGCAGTTTTATAAATCTTATTTGGATATTCTCCAGTTTATCTATATAGGTTTTTAAATGTGAGGCCGTAGCAATCAAGAGCATAATCCAAAATAGATTCCACTAAAGAAGTATAAAGTAGTTTTAGTATACCAGTAGGAATAGGAGTTATGTGTACCTACAATAGGAAGCCAAGTGTGCTCTAGCTACTAGAGGCTATGTACGCCTATTAAGCCAAGTGTGCTTAAAGATAGTAAGCCAAGTGTGCTTAAAGTTATTTTGGCCAAGTGAGTCAAAAGTTTTGGGCCAAGTGTGCCCAATAGGAACGGAACTATCCTCAGACGCGTAAGTAAAGCATGATTTATACTAAGAGAACAATTAAAAGAATTATTATGCGACTAAGTGCGTTGCAGATAGTTGTGTATATACCCTCTATTAATTTTATAAATTGGAAATGGGAAACATTTATTGGAAGACGTATATTTTTGATTGATCTTTTCATGCATAACTTCGAATTTATGGAGCTATTAATTTTAACCAGTTCGAGTAGATATTTTAGTAATATAAAATGAATTTAATAATAATAGTAAAAAAAAGGAGTTTTTAACTTGTTAGTGTCAAATTGAAACAATACTTATACATTTTTATGTTTTGAGGCCATGGAATCTGATGATACCAATGAATGATGATGAAACCAATGAATGCATACTCCAGACGAAGAGCCGCCAGTTTAGTCGTACAACCATTTACCAAATGTTATACCGAAGTTCAATCCCTCCAGTAAATCTCAGAGTATTGAAGGTTGTTTATGAAAGGTAAGTGTGTAATATATGAATGGGACGAGAAGCAGACCATACATTTTGCCCGACAAAAACTTGTCGGGCTAGCAAAAAAAAAAGGAAAGGTAAAGAAATATTGGTACGTACAAATTCAAATTCAAATCTTTATTGTTTTCATATATAATTAGGATGTTACGAGTTACAATAATGTGTGTCAAAATGAAAAGGTACAACATGAAGTAATGAAAGTTTACGTGAATATTTTTATGATAAATTGATGCTGATATACAAGCTGATATGATATTAGTGATAAAAAGGCTGTAGGTTGTGCAACTCACGGCATTTATGATAAATCCATTAGAAATGGAGCTCAAGCTTTAAATTGTAATGAACCGGAAAGACTCGCTACATATTCTCAGTTCTCAGCATACCTAGTTAGAACCTATTTCTACAAATAGAAAGCGTCATGAACTCATGATCATACCTCGCCTTCGACTTCAAATGATACCTCCAATTATTTGTTTTAATTGTCGTCGTAAAGAACACTCTTACACCAGATGTCCCAAGTCCCTTGACAAGCGTCTAAAGTGTGACAGGGCGCTAGAACGAAAATTGCAAACCGACACCGTTAATTTCATGAATAGACCCAAAGTCAAGCGATGAAATAGAACGTAAAGTCCTTACAACTTCTACACACAGTAACAGTAATAACAAGTTTTACAAACTGGTAAATAATCGAGTTTTCGTTGGGATTGATAGATTATTAAGATTGGGTATAGTAGGACCCACTATTTGGAACCGTGCACCTAGTTTTGGCAATTCAAAAGTACCTGTATTATTGGTTTATTTGAAATGGATGATTTGACTTTTGACTTATGTAATGCGTGAATATGATGCAAACAGCCTTGACCCCGTGAAAACTGTGTCGAGATTACCTATAGTCAAAGGTTTTGGTAGTGACACCCGTATATAGTACGTTCTTAGGATTGATGAAATCGAATCGAATGTAGAAGTACCTACTTATGGTTAATTATGGGTTTATGCAGACTGCGTTACTCATTGGATAAAATTTTAAAGTCCTGAGCTTCGCAGCAAACCAATGATTTGGGCCCCTTAAAGCTTACCTTATCGGATTTCATTCAATTAGCCAGAAACAAATCGGAATTAGTTGAAGTTTCGGATTTAGGTTCTTCTTATCCTGGGAATGTTTATATAGAAGGTTATAATAGTAATAAACTTGGCAAAGAATATAACTTACCTCAAGGCACATATCGTCTAAGCATGGGTAAATGTCACCTTATTATCAAATTTAGCTAATCAAACCCTGAATTTTCCCAAAGAATTTTTCCCAAGATTCGTTGCATTGCGATGCTCTAATTGCAAAAGCAATGCCTTTTGTAAGAAAAAAGAATTATATGCCCTAACAAAATCACGAGAGATATTACTGACTTGGCTCCTTTGATAAAGTCTGAAATCAAAGTCGGTCCCTCAAGTTGGCAAATGGATAAGCCTTACCTACGCATTATCGCAGTCGTATCGTGAATTTTTTGCATTTAACTTGAGCGAGATAGGTTGTAATATGTCTCTATTAAAATGAAGATAGACTTGCTTAATGATAGACCTGTCACACATAGACCCTATCGCTTATCGCACTTCGAGAGAGGACAGGTACGAGAATTTATTGATGACTTGTTGCGAAATGATATAATACAAGAATCCGATTCCGATTGTGCTAGTTCTATAGTATCATTTGGGTAGAAGATCAATTTCAAGCATTAAAATAAAAGTTTGAGTAATAGACCAACACTAGCCTTATACAATCCTAAACTTGATACGGAGTTGCACACAGATGTTAGTTCCTTAGGTGTGGGACAAAGTACAGTGGCAGTCTAGCCTTCGGATACTTAAGCTGGTTGCTTATTTTAGTAGGCAGACGACACCTGAAAGGCGTCATTTACAATCTTATGAAATTTGAAGTTTTGTGTTTATCTGTTGGGATTAGAATTTAAAATTGTAATAGACCATAATACGCTCCGAACCATACCAACCAAACGAGTATAGACCCGGTATTCGTATGACACATGTCGATGCATTAAGCCGAAATAACATTCTCTGCCTTCTGACATTAAAGACGAGTCTTCTGTTAAAGTATCGAGACTGACAATTGGATATTAACACTACAAATGTAGATCCAGACATTTCGCGTATACTTAAAAATTCTTAAGCCTGAATCTGACGAAGAATCTAAAGATATTAGGAAAAATTATGTTATTAAAAATCATAGAGTATAAAGAATTGACGATGAAATACGCCTAGTTGTCCCTCGTAGTGCTCGCTGGAAAATATGCCGTTATAATCATGATGATATAGGACATTTAGGCATTTCTAAAACGACTGAGAGAATTCAATCTGTCTTTTGGTTTCCAAGGCTGCGGCGATAAAATTCGGTGCATTCGGTACGCTTATAATAAAGATGATGCATCCAGACAAAAGACTGAATAATTGTATCCTATAGAAAAAGTTAGCGTCCCATTCCATACAATTCACCTAAACCATCTTGGTTCGTTTGTAAAGAGTAAAAACGGCAATGCCTAAATTATTACAATAGTTGATTGCTTTACAAAATATATATATGTGAAAGCGGTAAAAGACACGAAAACAAAAAAAAAATGACTTTGGCTTACCATCTCCAATAATACCTGATCACGAGCTTTTGCGACAGTCATAGCACTAAACATGTCCCTATCGCTGTAGTTTGTCGCAGGGCAAAAAGTCAAACTGAAAGATATAACCAAACCATCTTAAACGCATTAGCAAAACATAATGACGAAAATGACGAACGCAATTGGGAAATGTGTCTTGGCAAAATCCAATGGGGTGTAAATAATTCAGTTGATTCTTCTACTAAAAAGACTGCCATAATGCCTTTATTTGGCACCACAATAAAAATACCTCGAGAACTAAAAGATATCCTAAATGACGATGTATTTAAAAAAACAGACTAAATAAACACCTATTACAATAATGTTATTACATGTACACGCTAAAAGAATTCTTTGAAGATAAAAATAAAAGATAATTAAATTATAATTAATAACAATAAAATCTTTGTGCAAAAAAAAAAACATTTACCAAAATAATAACAATACCTTAAATTTCTGTAAATTGACTACCTAAATGGTTATTTAATTTTAAGTAAAAGTTTATAATTTTATTTTCTAATATTGTAATTTGTTAAATTATAATTATGTAATTAACTTGTTAGTACCCATGTATTCTATGCTGTGCCCCAACGGGGTTTCATGTTGATACTTACCAAACTAGAGATCTATGTATATAAATTACACATGAAGCATTAAAGAACTTTGACTTTGACATTCAGAGATAGTTAGAGTAATAAGTTCGATGTTGGAGCTGACATGATACAAAACATGTTACAAAGCGTAAGAGATGAGGTCGTACTAATACTAAAGTCGTGAAAAACACTATTATGATGCCGGTAGCACCCCTAGAACCTATAAACAAGGTGATTTGACTAAGGTTACCAGAACTGACTATAATAATAAAGGCAATAAAACTTTTTAAATTCATAGATCTGATAAAATCACTGAAGTTTTGGGCAATGACAGATATAAAATCACTGAAATTCCGGTTTTAGCAAACGTAGAGATTCATTTAAGAGTGTCGTTTCCGCTGATCGTGTTAGACCTTATAAAATATAAATAAATATAATGAAAATGTAAATATAAATTCGCCTGACCATAAAGATTCATCATATCGTAATAGTAGCCCATCTTCTGAAAGCAATAATGATAACGACAAACTATTTCATAGAAAGGAGTCGGACATCAATGAATAGCCGAATGTAATGATTTTTGCATTTTTGATTCGTGTTTGTTCAAACAGTTTAAGCATGTAATATTTCTGTATGTATGACTTATGTTATTGACTTACGATAACGTGCGTCAGGAGATCGCACGTTGTCGGATGGCCGAATGTAATGATTTTATAAAATAATGACAAGACATTTATAAAGGTTTCCTTATCACGAGCGACAGATGGCGCTTGTAGTTGAACTATTCGTTATTAAACGCCCTTTTTATTACAAATTAGTCAAATATAAGTAGGTGTTATATTATCAATTTGTCTGTGTAATCAATTTATAACTATTGCTAAATTTAAAGTTAATCTAATGTATTTAAATTAATCAATTGATCATGCGTACTGTGTACTTCGCTCTGATTGGTCTAACCCAGCTGAGTGTTTGCCTACGTTTAAGAGTGGGGAACATTCGGCTGGTAATAGATCAATCTGTACTGAGACATTCTATTCCGAGGCGTTGAGCAGTAGACATAATATCTTATAAGCCAGTGCTGTTGTTGTATAATTGTTAATAATTATTGAGCGATTAAGTGATAAGTGATTGTTGATAATTACATACTGTTGGATGAATAAATACTTGTAATACTCAGTCTGAAGTGTATGATTCGTCACAATAGTAATTCTAGTTTTCATGAAGTGCAGAATTCGTTACATAAGTTACCAACGTTGCCATTGCCATCGTTTTCGGGCGAATGTACCGATTGGCCGTCATATTATGATCTATTCCACTCAATAGTTCATAGCAATAAGGCCTACAAGGAGGTAGAAAAATATAGATATAGATAGACTTTTGACACTTAAAGGTGAACCTTGTAACTTAATTAAATCCCTTCCTTTAATTGAAGGTAATTATTATATAGCTCGTAATTTATTACGAAGTCGATATGAAAATAAACGTGTTATTGCTTCCAAACATGTTGATAGAATCTTAGACATCGAACCATGTTCTGAGAAATCTGTTCAATCATTACGTAACTTACTTAATATTTTTCATGAAAACATTAAAGCCCTGTCTGATTTTGCCGTTGAAGACTGGAGTTTCTTATTACTTAATATTTTACTACGTAAAATATCGTCTTCCATACGTCAAAGGTTCGAATTATCGCTATCGGATTCTTCTATTATTCCAACAGTAGATGACTTGATTTCGTTCTTAGAACGAGATCTTTCGGCATTTGAAATGTCACATTCTGGTGTCGGAGGGTCGAACAAATTATCGTCCGCGGGTAATGCGCGCACAGATAAACAGCCGCGCAGCACGCGCGCGGCCTCTGGAGACTTCGCGCGGCGAGCGTTGGCCGCTGATGTCGCGCTCCCGTCCGAGACATGTGCAAACAATTCTCGCTCTAATGACGAACAAATTAAGGTTCGAATTTGTTTGTGTTGTGATGCTCAACACTCGTTGACAAAATGTTCAAAGTTTCTTAGCCTGGATCCAGAGGCAAGACATCGTTTAATTGTTAACAAAAATGTGTGTTTTAATTGTTTGAGTACGGGTCATGGGGTCAAACAATGTAAATCGAATTTTGTGTGTAGGTCTTGTTATAAGCGTCACTATACTTTGCTTCATTTTGCAACAAAGCCTTTATCAGCGATTGGTGTAACGTCTGATGGGGTCGCTGTCTCACTCGGGAGGAGTGAGGGATCGCAGCCGGTACCTCCATTGGACACAGAACCACAACATGTCATGGCGTCAGTCAATGGATCGCATGATGAATCATCTGTTCCTGCACACACTGTGTTATTATCTACCGCTCTCGTAGACGTATATATAAATTCGAACAAAATATGCACAGTGCGGTGTATTATTGACACTGGAAGTCAAGCCACTTTTATCACGGAATCATGTGTGCAACGTTTAGGGCTGACGCGGAGATATGCTAATGTTCCTGTTTTCGGTATTGGTGGTGACAATAGCAAACCAATGCGAACAAAGGGGAGTGTTTCATTTAGTATCACGCCGCGAAACCAAACGCAGCCTAATATTTTGATTAATGCATTGATACTACCAAAACTTGTTTCGCAATTACCTAGTACGCCGTTACCTCGTACAAGATGGCCACATATAAAAAAATTGACCTTAGCTGATCCAACTTTTCACATTCCGCAACCTGTGGAGATGCTTTTGGGGCCGATATGCTTTCCCATGTTTTACTTAATATCGTGATTACGGGTCCGCCTGATTCACCGATTGCCATTAATAGTGTGTTTGGTTATTTGTTGTTAGGTAAATTTGTGTGTGACACTACGGCGATTCAGCCTTCAATTCAAGCGTGTTTTTTGAAAACTGATAACGACTTCGATTTACAAAAGTTTTGGGAAATTGAATCTTTACCTGAGAAACGGACGCTCACGCCCGATGAGGTTTTTTGTGAAAATGTTTTCGTTAATTCTCACTATCGTGAAGATACAGGGCGGTACGTTGTTGCGCTTCCGTTCAAGCGTGATGCACCACAACTAGGCGAGACGCGCGAATCAACGCTCGCAAGATTTAGAAAATTGGAATACCGGTTAGAACGAAATCCCACACTCAAAAATGACTACCATGCTTGTCTTCAAGAGTCTGTGGATCTTCATCACATGGAGCCTGTTTGCGACAGCCCTGTGACCGGTCTGTGTTATTATATCCCGCACCACGCCGTGGTTAAAGAGTCAAGCGAGACAACTCGCACTCGTTTTGTGTTTGACGCTGGTCATAAATCGTCCAGTGGATATTCTCTCAATGACGTGCTTCTCACAGGTCCTAAGCTTCAACAGGATATTGTAAAAGTATTGTTAAAATTTCGTGTTCATTGCGTCGTATTCACGGCCGACATAAAAAAAATGTATAAGAATATACTCGTTAGAGAATCAGATCGCGATTTTCAGCGCACGTTTTTGTTATTATTGTGGTGCACGTCGCCTGATCAACCTATTCGTGATTATCGTTTACGCACAGTTACGTTTGGGGTTAATTGTTCCCCTTACCTTGCATTGCGTACCATCAAGCAGCTAGCTCAGGACGAGGCCGAACGATTTAAAATTGGCTCGCAAGTTTTGTTAAATGACGTTTTCGTCGATGATATCGTCACGGGTGCATCCGACACCGCACTTGCACTTCAAGGCGAAATCGTTGGCATCTGCAAATCAGCTGGTTTTGAATTACGGAAGTGGCACAGTAACTCGCCGGCAATACTTGCGGCGGTACAGCCTACGGATCCTCATGGTGAGCGGCACCAAGTGGTGCCTTGGGCGGAAATGGAATTTGATAATAAAACAAAGGTTTTAGGACTTCAGTGGAATCCTTGTAGTGATGTATTTTCCTTTAGTGTTCAAGTCTTAAACGATAAGTGCACGAAACGTCTTTCTGAAATTGCTAAAATATACGATCCTTTGGGCCTTCTATCTCCCGTTATTCTGTTTGCAAAGAATTTAATTCAACGCCTGTGGATAGGAGGTCTTCAATGGGATGAACTACCACCCATAGATATTGTTAATTCTTGGAAACAATTCATTTTCGAGTTACCACTATTAAAACAAATTTCGTTTCTGTTATGTCGGTACTTCGATAATAAATGTATGTGGGTTGGTTTAAGTTTTTAATAAATCAGTCGTTACCAGATCTCTGCCTTTTATTGACATGTACATAACATTGGCGCAGTCGGTCTAGAAAATTCGATATTTACTTACGTTAAATTCTTTTTGTCATAATGCCGATTGGAAAAATAGAACCTTTTAATATTGAAGGCCAAAATTGGGACAGTTACATTCGTCGTGTAAATCAATTTATACTGTTAAATAGTATCGATGATAATCTGAAAGTAGCTACGCTTTTGACATTAGTGGGTTCCGAGTGCTATAATCTTATTTGTGATTTGTGTTCACCCGTGGAACCGGAGACAAAAAAGTTCGAAGAATTAGTTACACTCGTCAAAAATCATTTGGAGCCGGAGAGATCTGAAATAGCGGAGCGACACATTTTTCGGCAGCGGATACAGCAGCAGGGAGAAAGTATTCGTGTTTACCTACATGGTCTAAAACACTTGGCTAAAACCTGCAATTTCGGTAGTTCTCTGGAAGAAAACCTTCGCGATCAGTTCGTGTCGGGTTTATACAGCGAAGAAATGCGGTCAAGATTGTTTGCCGAAAAGAGTATAAACTACAAAAGGGCTGTGGAGTTGGCCACGGCGCTCGAGGCAGCTGAGCGGCATGCGAGCACGGCATGCGCATCGGGCAGCGCGAGCGCTGGCGGCGCTGGCGCAGCGGCGGCGGCCGGCGAGGGCGGCCTGCATCGGTTCGGCAGCGGTGGAGCGCGCGCGCGGTCCGGCGCGGCTCCTGTGCCTACGACGTCACAGCGTCGTCTTTGTGCGCGTTGCGGTAAGACCGGTCACGTAGCCGGCAAGTGTCGTTTTAAAAATTATACATGTGATGCGTGCGGCCAGAAGGGCCATTTAAAAGTAATGTGCCCAGGTAAAAGTGAACTTAACAGTGCAAAGGAGAACAAAGGTCAGTACTTTTTAAATGATTCAGACTCAGATGATGACTGTAATTTTTTTAACTTGGTCACAAGTAATGACGGTGACGGACCGTACTATGCGAATTTAGTAGTAGAACAAGTGCCGTGTAAATTTGAAATTGACACTGGCAGTAAAATATCGGCTATTTCAAAGCATTTTTATGATAAATATTTTAAACATGTACCTATTCAAACAAAGTTGTTATGTCTGAGATCTTATACAGGCGACGTTATTGAGACCCTCGGTTATATTGTGGTATTGGTTGTTTGTGGTTCCAAGTCTGCGATGCTTAAGTTATTTATTATTAAAAACGGTGGTCCACCTTTAATGGGCCGTACGTGGATTAAGCAACTGAAAATAGGAATTGTTGAATGTCACAATATTACCGACTCGGACTCGGTAGCAAAAGCTTTGAGAGACGAATTCCCTGAAGTGTTTGCGGAAGGGCTAGGTACATTTAAGTCGCCTATATCGCTGCATCTCAAGGATGAAACCCCCGTGTTTGTGAAGGCGCGGCCGCTGCCACTGGCGCTGCGCCCGCGAGTCGAAAGCGAACTCAAACGGTTAGAACAAGAAGGAGTTGTTTACAAAGTCGAAAGGTCAGAATACGGTACACCTATTGTCCCGGTCATTAAGTCAAATGGGTCAATCAGAATTTGTGGGGATTATAAAATAACAATTAATCCGATTCTAAAAGATTTTCATTATCCTTTACCGCGGATTGAAGAACTTTTTGCAACCTTGGGGGGCGGCGAACAGTACACAAAACTTGATTTATCAAATGCATTCCAACAATGTTTATTGGATAATAAATCACAGCCGCTGACAGCAATTACCACTCATGTCGGTACGTTCATTTACAAAAGAGTACCTTTTGGGATAAAATGTATTCCTGAAAACTTTCAAAAGATAATGGAGGAAACATTGAGTGGCTTGCCTTCAACGGCTGTATTTGCAGATGATATATGTGTTACGGGAAAGGATAAAGCTACCCATTTAGCAAATTTGAGGGCAGTGTTAGAAAGGTTAAAACAAAATGGATTAAGAATAAATTTCAGAAAATGTCAATTTTTTAAAGATTGTGTAACGTATTTAGGTTATAAAATTGATAAGGATGGCTTGCACACGGATCCTAACAAAATTGAAGCCATTAAGGCAGCCCCATCTCCAACAAATGCAACTCAATTAAAGAGTTTTATGGGCCTTGTTAATTTTTACTCAAAATTTTGTTCGAATATAAGTGATATAATGAGACCTTTGTACAACTTATTACAAAAAAATGTAAAATGGCAATGGAATGATGAGTGTGAGGGTGCTTTTTGCCGAATGAAAAAAGTATTAAGCAGCGCACCCGTGTTGGCGCACTACGATCCTACATTGCCGTTGGTGTTATCAGTGGACAGCAGCGCATACGGATTGGGCGCCGTACTCGCACAGCGGTACGCAGACGGCAGTGAGCGACCCGTTTGCTGCGCGTCGCGTACACTTAACGTCGCCGAGAAAAATTACTCGCAGTTGGACAAGGAGGCACTCGCAATTGTGTTCGGTGTGCGAAAACACCACCAATATTTATACGGGCGACAGTTTATTTTGCGTAGTGATCATCGTCCATTGAGTTATATCTTTGGGACGAATAAAGGAATACCCGTGACAGCTGCAAGTAGACTACAGCGTTATGCTGTTCAGTTATCAGCTTATAATTTTAAAATCGAATTTATTAAATCGGTACAAAATTGTCATGCCGATGCGCTGTCTCGTCTTCCTTTGAATTCTACTAAAAGTAGAATCAAATGTGAGGACAGCGACTGTAGTTACCTTAATTTTGTGCAGGAAAATTTTCCACTCAGTTTTAAAGACATTAAAATTGAGACGGCAAAAGATTCTTTATTGAGTAAAATATATGGCTACGTAATGTTCGGGTGGCCCAAGACCAGTAATATTGAAACTGAAAAAGCATACTTTAATCGTAAGGAAAGTATTTGTGTGGATCAAGGTTGCCTGATTTGGGGTTACCGGGTAATAATTCCGAAATTATTACGAATGTCAATTTTGAAAGAAATTCACGACGGCCACCCAGGCATCGTAAAAATGAAGCAAATAGCCCGGAATTATGTCTGGTGGGAAACATTGGACGTTGATATTGAGCGAACAGTACAAGAGTGCGTCGCATGCCGGTCGCAGCGTTCAGCTCCCGCCCCGGCCCCCCTACACTCCTGGCCGTGGCCGGAGGAACCATGGGCTCGATTGAATTTAGATTTTTTAGGGCCATTTAGTAATAAGTATTATTTGGTTATTGTCGATGCTCATACAAAATGGATTGAGGTTGACAATGTTTCTGGTACGTCAGCTGCGGTGGTAATAGATTGTTTACGAAAAATTTTTGCGCGTTTTGGCTTACCTAAAAGAATTGTTAGCGACAATGGACCGCCTTTTTCCTCGGCAGAATTTAAAAAATATTTAGACGTTAACGGTATTCGCCATACCCTAGTTGCCCCATATCATCCGTCGAGCAATGGGGCGGCTGAAAATGCAGTGAAACTGGTCAAGAGGGCATTAAAAAAGGCCCAAGTCGATAATGAAAATGTCAGTACGGCACTCAGTAAATTTCTTTTCTCGTATAGAAATACTGAACATAGTACCACTGGTCGCGAACCCGCAATGCTTATGTTCGGAAGACGGTTGCGTGGTCGACTGGACCTGCTACGGCCCGATACGCGAGATTTAGTGCGACAGCGGCAAGAGGTTAGTGAACAGCGACGAAACACCACTTTGCGGGTGGCTGAGCCCCAAGATCCCGTGCTACTACGGGACTATTCTAAGAACCGCGGAAAATGGACTGAAGGGACGGTGGTACGTCGAGAAAGTCCAGTTTCTTATACGGTGAAATCTCAAGATGGTCATGTACACAAAAGGCACATTGATCAAATTTTAACAACTAAACACCCAAAGGCTAGATTTTCCTTGTCAAAAGTGCAAGAAGAAGCGTATGACAAAGCTGACCCAGAGCCAATGGCGACGCCTGTCACTGATCTGGACGATCAAGTCGCTGAGGAATGGCAATTGGCAGAGGAGTCGCCTTCCCCGAGAACTGGTTCTGAGAGACGTGACGATCCACTGACAACACCGAGGAGTCGTGCCTATAGAAAGGCTGCTTTACGCTGTATTGACAAATTAAAAAAGTTGTAATGAGATTTTATTGTTTATATTTACACATTCACACTCATCATTAAGAGTAAAATAGATATTGCCACTATCGATATATAAAGATAGATATAAATATAGGTTTATCTATTGTAATATCATGCATATAATTACGTCACGTACATACAATTATGTTTTAACTAGTTAGTGTATGTATAACCATGATTGATTAGTGGATTTAACTGTGTTTCATACACACATTGTTGTATTGTCATTTTAGTTAAAGTATTTGTTAAATTAAAATAGTATGTCTTTCATATTGGTTAAGTTAGACTATTAAAAATATAGAGGGGAAGTGTTATGTCGGTACTTCGATAATAAATGTATGTGGGTTGGT
Source organism: Acronicta aceris (assembly GCA_910591435.1). Lineage (NCBI taxonomy): Eukaryota > Metazoa > Arthropoda > Insecta > Lepidoptera > Noctuidae > Acronicta > Acronicta aceris. The sequence continues at coordinate 12,177,548 of OU342757.1, read as the reverse complement.
TTAAGTTTTTAATAAATCAGTCGTTACCAGATCTCTGCCTTTTATTGACATGTACATAACAGTTTCCACGTCACATATTTTCAAATTCCATTAAGTTAATCCAACTTCACGGTTTTGCCGATGCATCCGAAACCGCATATGCGGCGTGTGTTTATTTATGTTTCGTTGATAATGATGGAAATCATCATAAACATTTAATTTTATAATTTCATAAACATTTTATTTTGACGACACGATTGGCGTAGCGGTTGAGCGATCGGCTTCTGCGCCACGTGTTGTGGGTTCGATCCCCACACGGAGCAAATATTTGTATGATCTACAGGTAGTTGTTCCGGGTCTGGGCGTTTATGTATGTGAGAATTTGTGTTTGTAAACGCACCCACGACACAGGAGAAAATCCTAGTGTGGGGCAACGTTTTAAAAAAAAAAAAATTTAGCAAAAACTCGAGTAGCACCATTAAAGGTTCGTTTAACCATACCGCGACTTGAGTTGATGGCGGCGCTGTTACTATCACAGCTAATCGAAAAGGTTATGCATATCTCTATGGTAGCCATATAAAATGTGAGAATATATTTGCGTGGTCAGATTCGTCTGTCGTGCTAGCCTGGCTTCGATCGCCACCCCATGAGTGGAAAATCTTTGTTTCCAATCGCACTGGAGAGATACTCTCACGGGTTCCCGCTAGTTGTTGGCATCATGTACCTTCTGCGGACAACCCTGCCGACTCGGCTTCACGTGGCATGTTGCCCAGTGCATTCTTACAGCATGACTTGTGGTTTTACGGGCCCTCATGGCTGGTGAATCGGTGTGACTGGCCCGCACCCCTAAGTATTTCCACAACTATGGAGGAAAAGCGAAATTTACCAGTGATGTCTTGCACAAGTGTTGTAGCTGTATCAGATATCGTTGATATTGATAATATTATTTCAAAATTCTCTTCATTAGAAAAGCTCATTAGAGTAACAGCCTTTATATTTCGGTTTTATAACAAGTGTAAAGGGGTTGGAACGCTTTCTTGTAATTATATAACAGTTCATGAGTATAATTCAACCTTGAATAAATTAATTCACTTGGTTCAATCTTCAGTTTTTAAAGATGATATTCTTAACCTCTCGCGAGGGAAAGCTATTTTCAATCAATTACGTCGGTTAAATCCATTTATTGATGAAAATAAAATGTTACGTGTAGGAGGAAGAATTGAAAGGGCCCCATTATCATTTGATGTGAAACATCAGTTGATTTTACCCAAAAAACATCCATTAACCATTTTAATTATAGACAGTGCCCATCTGACTTTGTTGCACGTTGGCGCACAGGCAGTTCAGTATTACCTCTTACAAAAATACTGGATTTTGTCGGCTCGTGATGTCATTAGACATCGGATTCATCACTGTATTCGTTGTTTTCGGGCGAGCCCGAAAAAAACGAATACAGCGAGCGTGCGATTGACACCCGCGCGGCCATTTTTAAAAACATCTGTTGATTATGCAGGTCCCTTCTACGTTCGCGCGAACAAGGTTCGTAATGCTAAAGTCGTGAAATGTTACGTCGCCGTATTTGTGTGCATGTGTGTTAAGGCTGTGCATTTGGAGCTCGTTTCCGAGCTCACTACAGACGCATTTTTGGCCGCTTTGCGACGGTTTACATCGAGGCGGGGGCTATGCACAGATATTTATTCAGATTGTGGTAAACATTTCATTGGGTGTAATAATTATTTAAAAGAATTGTATACCTTTTTACGTAGTGATAAAATTCAAAGTACATTAAATAAAAAAACATTACAAGAAGGCATCACATGGCATTTCAACCTCCCTTACGCCAGTCATTTCGGCGGCTTATTCGAAGCCGGTGTGAAAAGTTTTAAACACCATCTGCTTAGAGTAATCGGGACTAGTACATTGACGTATGATGAGATGCATACGCTCTTATGTCAAGTAGAAGCTGTGCTCAATTCGCGTCCCTTGTGTGTGTTAAGTGCGGATTCTTCGGATCCTTTGCCTTTGACTCCGTCCTATTTTTTAATAGGAGGCCCGCTGACAGCGATTCCCGATGTTGTCTTAACGGATGAAAGTCCCAATCGACTCGTCCGGTGGCGTTGGTTAAAACAATGTCTTCAATATTTTTGGAAGCGTTGGAGGCTCGAATACTTGCATGAACTCCAGCAATGTAATAAGTGGTTTCGCGACCGCGGTACTGCCATCCGTGGAGGTATGATTATTATGGTATGTAATGAGCACCTTCCACCCTTACAGTGGAAGCTCGCGCGTGTACACTCATTACATCCTGGCGCTGACAATGTGGTGCGCGTGGTAACTTTGCAGTCTGGTAAGACACTCTTTAAACGTCCTGTCGTTAAAGTGTGTCCTCTGCCTTTAGAATAGCGTTTCATATCTCTACAGATCTTATAAAATAGATTAAGTTATAGTCGTTTTAGGATAAATTAGTGATAGGGTAATTTAGTACCATTCTAATAGGGTATAGTTTACTTTGTTTCAAACTGTTAAGTTGAAAATACTGGTAGGTTTTTTCAAGGTGAGCGGTATGTTGCTTACCGCAATTAGCTTTTTTAAGGCGCTGTGACTAGTCAAAATAGGCATCTTAAAACAGTTTTTTAGCAAAAAGTATACATTTTAACACAGCAAAAAAAATATATGTTAATCTTAAACATATTTACGAGGGAACCTTTGTTTTCAAAACACGTTTTCGTTAAATTTTCTCGATAAAAAAAAATCATAAAATAACCATTAAAATTAAATTTCTAGCAGTTGTAACTGTATTATTTATTAACAAATCTTGATCAAATTTATAACAGTGACGTAATATATAAAAATAAAGGGAACTGTTGTTTTTATTTTTTGATTGAAATACTATATTTTTAATAATTAAGGCGCTGACAACAGCTAATGAAATTCGATGTTTCGGTATTTTAGCCACGCCCACTATTGCTCCGATTACCTAGCGCTCTTTTTTAAAAGGGTGGTGATACAGCGAACTACCAAATAAGAAACAAAGTGACGCGGTCAATAATGAACATTGAGTCAATAGATGGCGCTGTTTTATTTATTGCTCTGTACGAAGAACTAGTAACAAATTAGACAGGACGATTAAAAAATCAAGTACCCATGTATAGGTAATTATTTTATGAAACTTTATTTACAATTAATTAAAAACAATATACCTACGCGTAAGGAAAATAAAAACCCAAACTACCTACTTATATTAGCCAAATTTTCATTAGTTTTACATGCACTTTTTATTTGCTTTTTTATATAAAAATATATTGGTCTAGCTCAGGTGGTCCCCAGCAAGGAATGTGGAGTCGAAAATATTTATACAATTTTTTTTTTAAAGTAAACACTACTCACGTTTGTGTTTTATGTACCATTAACGATAAACTATATATATTAACTATATAAATTATGAAAAGAAACGTATTATTATAGAATATTTACATAAAATACATGAAAGTAAGAAAAAAATGATATATACATATAAATCTAAAAGACAGAGACGTGACTGATTCCTATTCACCCACAGCCATCAGACGAGCACGCTCCGCAGTATTGACTGACGTATTAAGTAGTTCTTTCCGCGTCAAACTGCAAAGCGGCTCATCCCAAAGCCTTTGGGAAGATGGGACCAGGAGTAAATCAGTACTGGGACAAGCCATTCTCCAAACGGTCATAGCGTCAGTCAGAAACGGTACTTCCAAATCAACCAGAAGGTCCTAAGATATCTCTGGCTGTTTGGTACTGTGGACTGAGGATATGAACGCGGGTAAACTGATACTAGAAATATTGCGGAATTCTTTCATTCTTCTTGTTAATTTTAATTATTCTTCCCTTTATTCATTATGTACATATTTAAATACATTTTCAAATATTTGAATTTAAAAATAAAAATAAAAACTTTAAAAATATAAAAAAATAGTAGTCCACCGGTATCGGGAGCAGGGTCCAAGCTACCGGCGGTCAGGGCCCCACAGGGAACCTCGCTAACAATACGCGCCGTATCCAAGAGTACCGCTTTCTGTATCAGGCCCTTAACCCAGCTGTCTAACGAGAGCCTCCATAGGTGTGAGTCGAGGCTCTTGGCTATTAGACCATTGGCGGTCACAACTATCGGTACAATGATTGCCGAGTTAACATCCCACATGTCGACAATCTCATGCGCCAAGTCTAGATATTTAATTTGCTTATCTTTTTCAGCTTTCACGAGATTCTCGCCATGCGGAACACTGACATCAATAATAATTGCACGGCGCTCTGATCGATCTATCACCACTATATCAGGCTTATTGGCAATAACAGTCCTGTCAGTGATGATAGATCGATCCCAATACAGAGTTACACAACCATCATCAAGAACTATGTACCTCTAGTCTCTAGTATGGTACCTCTGAGTCCACAAGTTTATATTTTAGAGCAAGTTGCTGATGGATAATCCTAGCTACTAGGTTATGTCTGTGCAGGTACTCGCTGTTAGCAAGACGAGAACACCCAGAAATAATATGCCGGATCGATTCTCCTGGGCGTTGACACGCCCGAAAAATGACAATCGTGCCATCCTTTATAATATATTTCCGGTATATTACATTCCGCCATATTACACAACCGAATTCCAATATACTCCTAACAAAACTAAAATATAAGGCCTTAATACATTCTGGATCATTAAGCTGCTGTGTATTACGTATAATAAACCCAAGGGATTTATAGGCCCTGCTGGTAATGTGATTTATATGGGTCTCAAAAGTGCACTTCTCGTCTAAGATCACACCCAAATCTCTTACGTCTGATACTCGAGGAATTAAATCGGAACTAATCTGATAAATTATAAGTTATATTCTTCTTTTTCCTCGAGAAGGTGACCGTTTGGCACTTTTGCGTATTAACTGTAATTTTATTATTATTATAATATGCAGTAAGTCTATTCAAATCCTCTTGAAGTAATAGACAATCGCTCAAATTGACTATTTTCATGTATATTTTTTGTCATCCGCATACATAAGGTGATTTGCATTACGAAAACACTGAGTAATATCAAATAGATATATTAAAGTAATGGTGACATTAGTGAACCTTGAGGCACCCCAGACGTTACAACAACATAGTCAGACCTGTAACTACCGATAACTACCGCTTGACGCCGGTTCCTCAAATACGAATCAATCCATCTTAACAGATTTCCTTTTATTCCTACGGCTTTTAATTTCTCAATTAAAATGAAATAATCTACCCGGTCAAACGCTTTTTCGAAATCAGTGTAAATAACGTCTACCTGGGCCCCCGCATTCATACATGTAGTCAAATAATCGGTTAGGTGTAGAAGGTTTGTATTTACCGTTCGCCCTCTCACAAATCCGTGCTGGGATGTGGGTATACAGTGTACAGATGCAGTAAAGATATATTCATAGACAATTCTTTCTAGCATTTTACCGAAGTTATTGAATATTGATACGCCCCTGTAGTTTGTTATATTTAGTTTAATATGGTATGGTAATGATTGCTTCATGTCAGCCTCTTTGATTCCCAACGCCTCCGACATACCCAAATATTTGTAGGTTTCAGTTGAAGAGAGGGATTTAAGATGTATGGAGTCCGAAAGATGAGTTTCCACGGTCTCCATAATCGCGCGTAATTATTTTGTCCCGCGAATATTTTTATTTTGCGATATCTTCTAAGATATTTGTTTAAACTATATAAAGTTAAGGGCACAAATATTCTATATTTAATTTCCGTTTTAATAAACACATGTAATTAGATACAGATTAATAGATACATATGGGTTAAATAAGCTTCGCAAAAATGTATTCCTTTTTAATCTAAAATTTTAATAGTAAAAGCAGTTATTGTGAGTTATCCGTCGGAGATAGGCATATGCTATCGACTTTTTTATATTAATTTATAATATTAGGGCAATTTGTACACATCTCATTCTTGATACTGAATGACCTATACTCCATTTGGTTAGGTACTTAACTAAAGGTAAACAATAAAAATGTCGGCATTCAGGGCTGTTCAACCTTTTATTACAATAATATGAATTGGGAGTGAAATGAATATAGGTACCTTTAATTGACTTTATAAGTTTTAATCTGAATCAGATGAAAACAATCACCTACATTTATAATAAAACGATCACGTGTCACCTAGTACACGACTCAGGATCACTTTTTTAATAATTAAAATTAATAACAACACAACTAACAATCAATAAAAACAACGAACAAACAAAACAATAACTAATTAATACAATTTATGGCAAAAGAAACACAAAAACGAACGAAAGTAAAGGAAACAAACTATCACAAATGGCGTCTGGTTACCCGACTAAGTGTAATATGGGTTAAATATTTTGCTGCGGTTCCTCGCAGTACTACTTCTCAATTTTTTCGAGTTATCAAAAGTCTAATACGTAGAATAATGTTTTGAATACCTATCTTTTTAGGTTCTTTTTAGTAGACACATTGCAATACGTTATGACATAATTATATTTTAATTGTTCACAAGCTTAAGAATTAATAATAACCATTTAATATTAAACAAAGTAGTTAAATATGCTAGTATATAAAAGTAAAATGTGGTTTTATATTATTAAAAAATATTTTGGTTACGTTTTATTTCGAAAGGAAAAATGGCCATTCATTACGTCTGTGAAGTTTACACAAAGAAAACAGAATTTCAAAAAGACACGCACGTGGTTGTCTTTTTGATCATGTTTAGACCCATCACGACTGCAGAGTTTCACTAGCTAATTTATTTTGACCCTGTACAATGGGCAAGAAACAATAGACAAAGTTACGAGTATTTTCCTATAGGTCCAGTTCTAAGAGAGTCATAGGTCTATGGAAATTTGATGTTTATCACTGGATTTATTCGTGACTTTTTTTCTAAAAGTAAAGGGGATCCTTTTTGTCGCTATCCCCGCTAAATAATAAATTATTATAGGTATAATAATATGATTGTCACATCACAATCTTACTGGTGAATTACTATTATTACTGTTAGTAGTATTTATACTTACTATATTATTATTAGTAAGTGTATTTATTGTATTTATGATGTCTAAACTGTTAAAGTATTATAGGTAAGTTGCCACACTATCGCATTAGGTTTACGACCTGTAAAGATAGGTATAATGGTAAATAATAAATAAATAAAAAATCCGAGGCTACACCTGTTTCTAAACTGTTCGCCAAACGTCTCTTTTTACTGTAGAGAAAATTAAATAATTCTAGGAAATTATTAAAATTAATAATTATTATTCTAAAAACTTAAAATAAAATAATAAAAGATCAAAAACCTAAATTACACTAGTCGCCAGCAGATTACGAACTCGAAACTTCTTACTCCGAATCCTTCGCATTTACCACTAGACCAATCGAACACTGCCGATGTAGCCGAATTTGCGCTATCAGTTGTAGAAAATAACGTAAGTTTCATTTTAGTTATTTAGTTAGAATTTCATTTCTGTTCGTGTATCTGTTTTGTCACATTCTATATCCATGAGATGTTTTTGTTTGTTAGTATAAAAGCGCTTTTTGTCTGGCCTCCGGCATTTTTGTTTGTTTCTCATTTTTCACGGTAACTATTTTCACTACTTAGAACTTTATTTATATTTACAACTTAGAACTCTAAATGATTATAATTACATCTTAGAACTATATTTATTGCACAACTATATCCTTTTAATTAAATTGGGAAGAGAATAAAATATGTAGGTATGTTTATGTTTGAAATTGTCATACAACAAAATACGTAATTGCGGATAGCGCGCGGAGTAAAGCGACATACGTCCGTCTAGCAGGGCGCCTATGCGCTCACTGTCGGATTGCATAGAAAAGAAAGAGAAGTGGGATGATGCAAGGCTCGCAACTTTTACAAAACCATAAAACAATTAATTACTTTAAAATTTGTTAAGTATTCCAAAATATAAAACAACTAAGTTCTGTATTTAAATGTGATATGTTATTGTACTTAATTTTACCAATGTGCATCGATTAGTAATACAGATTTTTTTGTTGGAAGGTCGTTTTAAGAGGCTAGTTTACCATTTTTTTGTATCGAGAAAACTTTTCAAAAACATGTTTTGAATACAACTATGTTTTCCGGAATATGTTCAAGATTAACATATATTTTTTTCGCTATCACAAACTGTATGGGTTTGGCTAAAAAATTGTTTGAGATATGCCTATTTGGGTGTTGTCAGCGCCTTAATAAATATCATGATAAATAACTCGCACGAGTCGAACGAAACATCGCGGCATCGTGGCGTCTTTTTTCTTCTCTTTCATTTCTACGGTAAGCGACAGTGAGCGCTGAGGCGCGCTGCCTGATGGACTTATGTCACTTTGTTCCGCCCGCCGCTCAGAAATAATTTTATATCTGGTCGTTTTGAAAGCTATTTATTTTATTACAATAATAATAATAATAATATTAATTTTTATTCGATGAAACAAAAACTCATGATAGAAATTGTAAAGTAAGTACATACAAATAGATTATCTATAGATTCGTAAATTCGATGAGTGAATCTATAACTCGATTGGTCTAGCGGTATCGTGTATTGAACAGATATGCATTGGTCTTGGGTTCAAACCCCACAATAATTTTTCACTTTTTGTTGATTTTCTTATTTGTAGCATATAATTGCTTTTTTTTTTATTATTATTTACTTTTGTTATCTTCTTGTTTGAAATAAATTTTCAATAATTATTATTTAACGTCCTATTAATTCTCTTTTTTTATAAGCTTTTACTAAGTTTTTTTTAAATTTTCCTGAATCGTTTTTTTTGCATTCTATAGTAAAAAGAATCGTCTGGTGATCTATCCGTCAGTAGATGAACCATCGGAGAAAACTTTTCACGAGTATGCTTATATATGGTGTTACAAAATATTGTAGGTAGTAACCAGTAATGCGAAAGGAGATCATTGTGAGTTGAATGAGGAATATCAACAATGTGCATCAGAATGTACATTGTTGATATTACTCAATTTCTAAATGGCAATTATGACAAATGAAAATTTGTCACTGTCATATTTATATTAGAAAATTTGACATTTTTACAATTTACCATTTTGATACTCGTATGCCAATTAAATTAATTAAATTTATATTACGGCCATTTTGAGAACTCGTCATATTGCACCGAAACCCAGTGCTAAGTGATACATACATACCTACTAAAGTTTATAATATTCAAATTATTTGCAGTCTTACAAAAGAGTGTAGAAATACGAAAAGGGGTCATTACAGTCATCACTCATCATTATGAACAACTTTTACTGTGGTGCCAATCAACAAACTATGGTCATTTAGTCTTTTTTTCTTTAAAAAAAAGAGGTCATTTAGTCGCGGGTGAATGAGCTTTTTCGGCAGATTATTTTTCGCGATTTTAGGGTTGGAGTTATAGTGAAAGTTGTTCATAGTGACATTATTATGAACAACTTCGACGACGAAATGACAAATTCGTCATTGTGCTATAGTCTAAACTAAGACTATAGCACAATGACGAATTTGTAAAGTGGCCACAATATAAATCGATAAAGTGGCAAATTTTCTAAATGCTAAATGCATAATATTCATCATTGCATTGTGGATATTCATCATTTTCTCAAAAAATCACATGATTTATTTATTTATTTATTATTTATTTATTTAACTAGAACGGTCATAGACCAATTACACTAATTAAATAGAATTGTAATTTCTTGATTAACTAAACAAATTTCAGAACTACTACATTATGAGCTTCATTTGGCTTTTCATTCATAGAACGATGGTGTAATATACTAAATAATTCCAATAATCTAAAATATATCACAGATTCGCACCAAATTGAAGTCGATCATAGATCCCTCTCGCACAACTTCAAGGATACCGTCAATAGCCTCACCCATCCATCCTCAAACAAATCAATATCTGGGCACGAGTTCAGGAGATCGTTGAGTGCAGAGAGTGTGCGCGGTATTGGGGACTTTGCTCGGGTTAGAGTACGGCAAGTTGGCACTGCAAGCAGTTTATGTTTCCTGCCTCTTAGATAGTTATTAGGGGTAAAGAGTTGACACAGTTCATTAAACAAATCAGGTGAATCAATTTTTCCACGTAGGATTTTGCACACCGTGACAATTTGGTCACGGTTCCTTCCGGTTTCTAGGGAATTATAATCGAGACAACCCAGGAGAAACTTGGCGGGGTAAAGATATGGGTATCCATAGACCCTCTTGTAAAGATATCTAAGGTATGCCTTCTGTACTTTTTCGAGTATTGAAATTTTTTTTTTCTCAAGGCGACTCCAGATAGACCCACTGGTTTCCAACTTACTACGTACCAGCGCATTATAAATGATTCGAATGACATATTGATAATATTTTGGAATAATATTTTGGAAGTCACGTGCGTTTCTGAGGACAAAACCTAGTCTAATATAGGACTCCTTGGCAACCGCGACCATGTGATCATGGAATGTTAACCCCCGGTCGAATGTAACACCCAAGTCCTTCATGGTCGACGATTTAGGTATAGTTTCGTTATTTAACTTATAATCGAAAACAACTGGGTGCCGCGCTCGGCTAAAGGTCATAGCATTACACTTAGTGGGGTTGAATTCAAGTTTGTCATCAACGCTCCATTTATACACCGCCTCGATGTCGCGCTGGAGTGCCAAGCAGTCCTCCTCGTTTTTAATTGCTGCGTACAGCTTTAGATCATCTGCATATAGTAAGCATCGTGCGTGGCTGACTACTGTAGGAATGTCATTGATCATAATAATGAATAGTAGAGGCCCAAGAATGGAACCCTGACTTACCCCGGAACGCGTGTGATAGGGTCTAGATTTAAAGATACCCAAATTGACAAATTGCTGACGGTCTCGTAGATAGTCCGTGATCAGATTGAGAAGTCCAGGGGCAAAACCTATAGCACAGAGTTTCGCCAGCAAAATGTCATTATTGACCCTATCAAACGCCTTCCGGAAATCGAAGTAGAGGACGTAAACTTGGAGCCTGTGATCTAGCTGGGTGGAAATGAAGTCAACGAGAGTTATGAGGTTAGTGTTCACAGATCTCTTGGACCTAAAGCCGTGCTGCTCGTTACATAAGTAGGCGCTAATTTGATCGTTGATATGCTTATGCAAAATGCTCTCGAAGACCTTCGCAGGAGATGAGAGAATCGCGATGGGTCGGTATTCTTCGATATCAGTTTTTTTCGAGGATTTAGGTATAGGCGTGTCTCTTGAAAGTTTCCATTGTGAGGGGTAATTGCCAGTGCTTATAGCTAGATTAAGAATATGACAGAGGTTCCGAAATATACTCTTTTGACATTTTGAGGAGACCAGGGGGGATGTAGTCTGGACCTATAGAGCTATTTGCTTTAAACTTTTTTTGATATAAACAATCATGTAAGTATGTCAAAATTTAAAAACTTATTTGCTTCAATTTTACATTCTGAACACGAAAACCCTGGGAAAATCACTTTCAACCTTTGTAACTCCAGGAGCCAAACCAAAATCAAATTATGTGTAGCAAGTATCGACAGATGGGCGAAGGTCGTCAGTCAATCATGGAGCTGATGATTCCGAAGAGTTATCCTCCAAAGAGATCGCGTGACAACCACCTATCTGTCTGTCCACCCAGTCATATATCCATTGTATTTGTACACATCGCATAATTACTGTGATTTAGAATTACTTTGTTGTTTTTTGTTTATAACGAAACAATAAATGAAAAATTTTTTATTTCAGAGAAATCAATAACGATGTGCTATTCGTTGAACCGTCGATAGAATTTCAAGACAATAATACATACTCACCAGTTCATAGTCGAGGAGTCGTTGACATAATGCATTTTATCAGCAGTTGCAAACTATATGTAGCCATAGTTCTTTATTCGATTGTAACTTCTCACAGCTGTCACTCATAGCAGAATAAAGGATTGGCTTGATCTCCGGATTCAATTTTAGATGCAATATGTGCAAAGATGATTTTATTGTGACAAGCAAAGATTTAGCAAGTACACACAATGTCAACGCTAACGTGGCTGCTGTTACAGGAATTACTTCTGCTGGTATTGGTTATTCGCAATTCGAAGAAATTACAGCATGTATGGACGTACCCAAATTCATCATCAGCAAAAAATCCATGACAACAGCAGCTATGCGTTCTTAAAACCTGCTACTGCTGCCACAGGATTCGTCAGATGTTGATTCCCATTTTTCATAAATGATGTCTTGATCAAATCAAATCAAATCGTTTATCTGGGATCTTGAGCATATGTGGTTTTCGTAAATATGGGTATGTCGATACATGCTGTAATTTCTTAAAATTACGAATAACCAATACCGGCAGAAGTAATTCCTGTAACGGCGGCCACGTTAGCGTCGTCATTGTGTGTACTTGCTAAATCTTCGCTTGTCACAATAAATATTATCGTCATAATTGTTGTCTTTGCACATACCTATTTTATTTTATATTAATTTGTAAATTATAAACTTTAGTAGGTATGTATGTATAACATACCACTGTGCTTAGGCACAAAATGACGAATTCTCAAAATGACCACAATATAAATTGAATAAATTGAAATTTGCATTCGAATCTCAAAATGGTCAATTCAAAAAATACAACTTACTATACAGTAATTTTGAGTAATTCCTCATTCAACATGCAATGATCTCGTTTCTTTACTAGTTACTAGTTCATCGTATGGTTTAGACGCAGAATGCCAAATTCTCAAAAAGGAATAGTTTTTTTGGCATGTATGGTTTTGCGAAAAGGTTAGACGAGAAAAAATATTTTTTAGCGATTTTAGGGCAGGCGCCATAGTAAAGATGTTCATAGTGGTGAGTACAATGACCTCCTTTGGTATAACTACAGTCTTTTGTAACATCCTGTATCTGTATTATTTTTCTTCAGAATAAACCGTCAAGTTTGGTGACTGTTTTTTATACTACTCTGAAGAAAAATATATACGGGAATAAAAATGTCTGTTTATATTAATTTTTCGCAATTTTGACGATTGCCGTTTTGAGAATAGGCCATTTCTAGAATTGACCATTCTACGCCCAAGCCATTTTATTTATGAATTATTTATTATTCGTCTGATGAATCTGTTAAGTTTCTCTATATTCTTTTTTTTTAAATAACAATTATTAATTAATTATTTAAAAAATAAGAAAACAAGTGTGTACATTTTTAAAAATAAAAAAAAACTCAGTATCTATTGAGATTCGAACTCGTGGAAGCGCGATTTCAAGCCGGACAGCGGCGCACTAAGCCAAACGTGCACTTAACCAATGTTGCGAAATTATGTTTCTGTATTTAAAGAACGTCGCGCATGGTTGACGTTCGCCCGGTGCGCCCCGCAGTAGGCGGGACTACGCGTGCCCCACTTCATCTGCTTCACCTCCTCAAATACCTAAATGTTGACTATGCACAGCGCCTTAATATAATGTACATATAGGGTTTAATGACAACACAATTCATTGTGGACGGTTGGTTGTGAATTTGGTCCAGCCGTTTCTCCTTACAATTGTGTGATTTTGTGCGTATCTACTCATCAACGTGCAGTGAAACCCTAGTTTATGTGTGTGGACAATCATTTCTCGAGGATTCCAACTGAGCTGGTGCCCTATGGACGATGTTATAGTAGCGCGCCTCGTACACGTGACCGGCCTCTCATCGGAAAGTGGAGCGTCGCGAGGGGAGAATCCCGGTAAGTTCCAGGCCCTACGTAACAAATGGTGAAATCAATGATACTTTACAAATTTGCAAATACTTCAATAGATATTTTGTAACAATAGGTACTACACTTGCCAAAACCTAGACACTAATACTAGGTCCGGTCTAGATTGCATCAGTACAAAGTCTATAAAATGAGTTCAAAACGAAATTGCATACAGCCTAGCAAACTGCATTAATAAATGTTTAAATGAAGGCTGTTTCCCTGACCGCTTGAAAATCGTGAAAGTTACCCCTATTTTTGAATCCGGCAGCAAAGTCGACCCCTGTAACTATCGACCTATATCTGTCCTACCGGTCATGTCAAAAGTTTTTGAAAAAATACTACATAAACAATTATACGATTACCTAGCTTCAATTGATTATCTATATAAAAAACAATATGGTTTTCGGCCAAAGTCAAACACTATATCCTCGACTGTTGATTTAGTTACGAATATCAGAGTAAATGTTGATCAGAAAAAATATGCTCTGGGAGTTTTTATTGATTTAAAAAAGTCATTCGACACCGTTGGTTATGACATACTGCTGTTAAAACTTAAGGCCATTGGCGTTACCGGAAAAGCATATCAGATCTTTAAATCATATCTGACAGACAGATGTCAAGTTGTCAAAATTAATAACCTGCAAAGTAGCTATAAACCAATTACCTGTGGAATTCCGCAATGTTCAATTTTGGGACCCTTGCTGTTCCTTATTTATGTTAATCTTCTTCTTCTTAGTCGGGCACTCTAGACAGAGTGATGGTGGCTGTCGATGGACAGGGTTGCATCCTGGCATCACCGCTGGCTTCAAATGCTGCTGCACGTCGAGCGATGTCCCTCCATTTCTGGCGACTTTCAGCATTGCGAGCACACTGTACTGCGGTAGATTGCGTAGCTTTCGTGATGAGGTCAATTCAGCGAGTTGGAGATCGACCACGAGGTCTCCTGCCTTCTATGCGGCCTTGTACCACAAGTCGCTCCATTGAGTCTTCATTTCTGGAGATATGCCCAAAGAACTTCATTATTCGTAGCTGCACAATCGACGAAAGTGTCTTGTATGTGAAGCTCTTTGAGGATGGAGTTATTGGTGCGGAACGCTGTCCAGGGTATTTTAAGCATGCGTCTCCAACACCACATCTCCAGTGCATCGATTTTCCGGCGATCTTGTAGCTTAAGTGACCAAGTTTCAGCCCCATAAAGAAAAAATTGAAAAACTAGACATTTCATAAGTCGAACCTTAGCATTTTGGTTATTCGTCTGTCTTTCCAGATTTTTCCCATTCGCTCTACTGCTGACCTCGTGATAGCGGATCGGCGCTTGATCTCTTCTTCACATCCTCCATTGTTCGTAATAGTGGAACCGAGGTATAGCTCTGTACAACTTCCGCAGTTTGCTATACGCAGTATACCTGTCAAATTGTGTTCAGCCCGGTCCACTATCATCACTTTCGTCTTATCCCTATTAAGAGCAAGTCCGAATTGGAGACTAGTGGTTTCAAGAAGAGTCAAAAGCTCTTCCAAGTCTTCTTTTGTTCTTGCAAGAAGGCTAGTATCATCAGCGTATCTCAAGTTATTTATCACGCGCCCACCCACTGATATACCTTTATCCCACCCCTCTAAGACAATGCGCATGATGTATTCTGTATAGGTGTTAAACAGTAAAGGCCACACGATACACCCCTGTCGAATAATAATAATAATAATAATAATATCATTTATTTGCATAAAACATGGTATACAAGGTGTTAAATATTTTATAAATTGGCACATACATGTTTTGCTAAAATAATACATAGCATGCAAAAATTACAGGGGTTAGTGAATATTACAGCAACATATCAACATTTTTTATCCATGAATTCCTTTATGCTGTAGAAATTGCATTCATTTAACCATTTGTACAGTTTAATCTTAAGTTGTCTTGTATTTAATATTTTTAAATAGCCAGGTATCTTATTGTAGATACGCACGCACATTGCTAAGCAGCTCTTATTATATTTGGTCAATCTTGGTACATCATTTAAAACTAATCTATAAGGGTCTCGTCTGTTACGAGGATTTACAGAGTCTGCTGTCTTAAATAGTTCTTTATTCTTACATACAAACATACATATTTCATAAATATATAGAGATGGTAATGGTAACAAACCAAGTCTTTTAAATATCGGTTGACAAGAGTCATCAGGGTCAAGGCCATACATTGACCTAATACATTTTTTTTGGGCAATAAAGGCTCTCTTTACGTCGGTACTATTACCCCACATAATCAGACCGTAGCGTAGTAATGATTCCACATAAGCGCGGTACGATATGATAGCAGTTTTCATATTTGTTACATTTTTAATTTGTTTTAGTGCGTACACAAATTTATTAATTTTAGTATTTACATTATCTACGTGCGCTTTCCAATTAATATCTTCATCTATAATTACTCCTAAAAATTTAGTATGTGTTACTTCCTTGATTTTATTTATATTAAGATTGACCTTGTTTTTATGGTTATAAGATTTGTTAAATTGAATAAAAACGGATTTCTCTAAATTTATTTTTAAATGGTTTATATCAAGCCAATGCAGTAACGTGTCTATAGTATTATTAATGTCAGATTCATGGTCTGTAATTGAATTGCTTTTTTTATAAGATGTTACTATAATGGATATATCATCGGCATATAGTATGCATTTATGGTTGGTTATTTTCGTGATATCATTTATGTACAAAAGAAACAATATTGGGCCTAGTATGCTCCCTTGTGGAACGCCATATTTATTGTGTCTGTATTCTGATGAGTAAGGTATTAAGTCTTTGTTTTTATTTACTTTATTGATAATTACACATTGCTGTCTGTTGCTTAAGTATGATGATATCCATTGAAGTGTTGGTCCCCTAATCCCGATTGACTCTAACTTTTCTAGTAATATGTTGTGTGAAACCAGATCGAAAGCTTTTGATAAATCGAAAAAAAAGACCTGTAGTGAGATAATTATTATTAATATTTGTAAGTATTTCTTTTATTAGGGAGAAACTAGCTAATGTTGTAGATTTATGCTTTTGGAATCCAAATTGTTCTTTATTTATAATTTGAAAATGTTTACAGAAATTAATAAGTCTTTTATACATGCATTTTTCATATACTTTTGATATAATAGGTATTAAAGTTATAGGGCGGTAATTATTAATGTCACATTTATCTCCTTTTTTAAATAAGGGCTTTATTATAGATAATTTTAATGTTTCAGGAAAGGTTCCAAGTAAAAATGACATATTAATTAAGTGAGTTAAGATTACAGTCAATTCGTGGCAGCAAGCCTTCATGATTGTTGTGTTGATTTCATCATAGCCCTCAGATCTAGTGTTGCTCAGTCCCAATATTTCCTGCCGTACTTCTTTTTCCAACATTGGTTTGAGGAACATGGAATTTACAACACGAACACGAACACCGGATTCAGTCTTGAACTTATCCGAAAAGTCGTCATCCACCCGCACTGCTTTATGTTAATAACATTTACCAAATTGGACTAAAAGGAGATATAACTTTATATGCCGACGATACAAGCCTATTTTATTTTGGACACTCATTAAAAGTACTAATAAACCAAGCTCAGGATGACCTAAATCTCTTACACATTTGGTTACAGTCAAACTTACTAACTATTAATGCGTCGAAAACAAATTTCATATTTTTTTCCGCTAAGAATAAAAAACTGAAAACTATGACTCCCTTACAATAGATGGTGAAAAAATTACTAAAGTTAACAGTGAAAAATACTTAGGTCTAATCCTTGATAGCCAGCTTACTTGGAAACCGCACAAAGAAAATTTGCAACAAAATTTGCGCGGCGCGCGTCGCGCTAAAAGGTATTGTACGATGTCTCCCGAGACATGTCCGATATACTAAATATAACTCCCTGGTTACGTCTCACATAGATTACTTGATTGAAGTGTGGGGCTCAGCAACTAAGACAAACCTACGAAAACTACAAACGACACAAAATAAAATTATTAAAACCCTATTCCAATACCACTATTTAACTCCTACTACCCAAATTTATAAAGAAACTAAAATACTTAACCTAGCTCAAACACACAAATACAATTCACATTCTTATTAGAAAAATATTAACTAAGGAAATTCATCTTTTTCTGATTTTTTTGCATTTTCCATACTAAGATTATTAAGTTATTTTTTAGTAAAGGAAAAAATTCAATCGCGGGCAGGATTCGAACCTGCGTCTTCTCGTTTGATATACCAGACGCTCTGACCTCTAACCCACCGCGAACCCTACCCGTATGATGGAAATTTTGCCTTCACATTCTGAATTTTACGTCATAAGGTGACGTTGGTGACTTCTATGAGAGGCAAGTTACCTTCTCAATCGAAACCGACGAAATCCCATTCCAAATAATTTAGTCATACTAGAACAAAAATCCGAAGATGCAAAAAAAGCTATAAGTCAGGCGAGAGTAAGAGACTGGCAAAATTATTGTAGTAGTGTTGATGAAAGAACATCTAGCTTAGATATGTGGAAGCGTATGGGTTGGATCAAGGGACTTAGATCTTCAAGATCATGCGTGTCAAACGAACAGAGGCTAGAACTTCTTTGTAATCTCGGTCCTGATTATGTTTATCCGGAACCTCAGAATTTTGAATCAAATAATACAACATTGGAAACAGATATTACTTTACATGAAATGTGTGGTTGTTTTAAAAAGAAGGATACTGCTCCCGGCACTGATATAATTACATACTCACTTATATTTAATCTTTCCTATGCCAGTAGTCTATATTTATTATGGTTGTATAATAATATTTTTAACACCGGGATTATACCTAAACAATAATCAACCCATTATACTGTCCCACTGCTGGGCACGGGTCTCCTCTCAGAATGAGAGGGATTAGGCTATAGTCCACCACGCTGGCCTAGTGCGGGTTGGCAAACTTCACACGCCATCGAGAAAATCTCTCAGGCATGCAGGTTTCCTCACGATGTTTTCCTTCACCGTTTAAGCGTGTGATAATTAACTATTTAATACGCACATGACTTCGAAAAGTCAGAGGTGCGTGCCTTGGGTTCGTACTTGAGACCTTTGACTTGGCCGTCCAACGGTCATACCACTAGGCTATCACTGCCTCCCAATGGCCCTAAACAATGGCGTGATATAATTATAACACCTATTCCTAAAACGATGCGTAATAATGAAATTAAATTTAGACCGATATCGTTAATGTTCTGCATATGCAAAATATTTCATTCGATTCTGACAAAGCGACTTGAGTGGTATATCGAAAAACATAAATTATTATCCCCACACACGTCCGGATTTAGAAGAGGTCAGTCATGTCAGGACTGTTTGGTGAAACTAGTAAGCCAAATATATCTGGGATTTTCGCGTAAGACTTTTACTATAGCTTGTTTTTTAGACACTAAAAATGCTTATAATAATTTGTTAACAAATTAACTGGTAAAATGACTAGTTAACATGAGTAGGATATTATTGGGCATCCTGCTCCACCTGCCGTTCCTACGTCTCACTTCGTTCGCCTCCGTCACTTTCGGTGTCGTAGAAAGCCCAATAATATCCTACGGAATGGGCGCTGTTCCACTATTTTCGTTTCCGTAAAACTCAATTGACATGAGAGCCATGAGGATCTTGTTTTAGTAGAAAGCTCTCATCGGCCCATTAGCTCAGTTGGTTAGAGCATCGTGCTAATAACGCGAAGGTCTTGGGTTCGATCCCCTCATGGGCCATAATCGTCTTTTTGATATTTTTTTTTTGACTAGACAGATGTTGTCTTCACCAAATTTCAATACCGAGATATATTGTATCAGTTCATTGTTTCACTTTATAAATATTGACGTGGTTGGTAAATTTTCTCATTATTCAATAAACCGTTTAAACAGTCGTCATGAAATTTGTAAAACAACCAAAATCGTTACATTTAAACGAACTCTGCGTTGAGCCACGAAACACTAGTTTTCGCCATGGAGAATTATTACCTAACACGATACGATGCATCATTTGCGGGCCCTCAAATTGTGGAAAAACTAATTTATTAATTGGTCTTCTTATACATGAAAATGGTTTAAAATTTCAAAATGTTTATGTATATTCGAAAACCGTGCAACAACCCAAGTACAATTTTTTAGAAAAAGTTTTGCAACGTGTACCAGGTATCACATTTCAGAAATATCATGAAAATGAGCAAGTACTTAATGTTCACGACGCAAAATCCAATTCTGTCATTGTATTCGATGATGTGGCTTGTGAAAATCAAAGCAACATGCGTGATTATTTTGCAATGGGCAGACATAAGTTTATCGATTGCTTTTATCTAAATCAGACATATAGTAAAATTCCTAAGCAGTTGGTCAGAGACAACGCAAACCTAATCGTACTTTTTAAACAAGATAAAATTAATATGAGACATGTGTATGAAGAACACGTCAATACTGACATGACCTGGAGTGAATTTCGTGAAATGTGTTCAAAAATATGGAGTGAACCATTCAATGATGTTGTAATTAATAAAGATTGCTTCAAAAATAAAGGTTGTTACAGAAATAAATTTGACACTTTTGTAGTCTTTGATTAAGGATATACAAATATAAAAGACTGCACCAACATGACTTCATCATTCTTCACACGGCGCTACACCGATTACGATCAATTTTTACCAATATGGATAAATCATTGAAAAGACAAATTGTAAATGCTGCAGAAGCTGTAAAGAAGAAAGTACGAAAAATGCGAAATTTTGAGATTGATCGTAAACAAGCACTGGATGCAGTTTTTAAGCCTGTAACAGAATCTCTTAGCTTAATTGCTAATAGCAGCAAACCAACTCCTCGCCTACATACTATTGAAGAAGAGGAGTCTGAAGTTCCGTTTATAGACGAAACCTTGCAGAAAGAAGGACCCGATGGGGATGAAGATGAATCAGAAATTAACAGTGACTCTTCATATGAATCAATAGTTGATCAAAATCAAGAATGTGACACATCATCCTGGTCAGTATCTTCAGAAGCGTTGGCAGATATTCCATTTGGGGTCAGAGTAGAACGTGATAAATTGATGCTAGGTTCTGCTCCCATAACAATTAGCGATCAATTTATAATCGTGGCTGGTCAAAAATATAAAAACACGGTTGGATTAAAACAACTGCTGCTCAAAAAAGATCCTGATTTAAGTTTGGTTACCGAAGACGATAAGAAAAATTATAAATTGATGATGCTACATACAAATGCTCATAGACGTGACTATGATCCGAAAAAAGCTATAAAAAGCAACAAGGGAAAAAAGTATATGGATGTTATTAAACCTTTATTTAAATTGCCAAACAATTTTGGGGGAAAGAAAAATTTACCAAAGGAAAAGGGTTGCTAATGCTGAAAAAATTAAACAAAGATGTTGATTACATATATTGGGATGATCCTAACGAGTTAGTTGAAAGATTAAAACTTCTTATGGCATCTCGGGATCCTGGAAATACAGGAGTAGATAACGAAATAATATCTATCATAGAGGAACTACGTGAAGGTCAATTTATAAGTTAATAAATATCTTGATAAACAATTATTCTTTTCATTTTACTTATAGCTTTCTTTCTGTCTACACATCATGAATATAGATAAATTTGGTCATCATGTTCATAAAAGAATGCGACTATCAGAATTATTTGATTTTAATGAAAAGGCATTGTTAAAATCAGAAAATGGAGATTTTGACGTTAAAACCTTGAGATTGAGAGGAATTAGATCTCCTATAGAAGCAGATGATGCTGTGAACAAAGATTATGTAGATCATTTGAATGCTAATACGATAAAAGAATTTAATAAAATGATTGGTTTATTGCGTTCTCAAATCATAAAGGATGCTCGAAGCGCAGTTCAAACTTCTTTAAAAGCAAATACACCTGAAGTTTTAACTCATTTGCAAGAACAGTTTTACACCAAAGCAGAAGTAGATAAGTTATTTCTAAAAACTAAAACTCCATAATGGCAAAACAGCAAATCGTAAATGAAATACATAAAGCAGCACGACGAAATTTTCTCCGACGTCATGTTATTTTGAAAGGAGTCCGCGACTTGTGGCAAGCAGATTTAATGGATATGCAACACCTGAGAAAGTATAACAAAGGCTACAATTTTATTTTAGTAGTGATTGACTGCTTCTCAAAGTACGCCTGGGCTGAACCGTTAAAATCGAAAAATAAATTTGATGTTACTCGTGCATTCGAACAAATACTGTGTAGCAGTCTTGAAAATCCCGTTAACTTACAAACTGATAAAGGAACAGAGTTTTATAACAGCACTTTTCAATCTCTTATGAAAAAGTACAATATTAACCATTACTCATCATTCTCTACTAAAAAAGCATCAATAGTAGAGCGACTGATTAGAACTATAAAGAATATATTATATAAACATTTCAGTCTCAATGGAAATTATAAGTGGATAGGTCCACCGTTGAAAGATATATTTATAAGATACAACAATACGAAACATCGTTCTATCCAATTTAAACCGATCGATGTGAATACATCAAATGAACCAGCGATAAAAGAAAATTTAAAAAAAATATACAATAATGATTTTGCTAAGGGGAAGCCTAAATTCAAAGTAGGTGATTATGTTCGTATCAGCAAATTTAAACATAATTTTGAGAAAGGTTATACTCCTAATTGGTCAACTGAATTATTTAACATAAAAAAGATTAATAGTACCTCACCAGTGACTTATCTACTAGAAGATCAACGAAAACAAAACATATTAGGAGCGTTTTATGAGCAAGAACTTCAAAAATCTAGCTATCCTGATATTTATTTGGTAGAAAAAAAATTAAAAAAAAAAGGAAATAAATTATATGTCAAATGGCTAGGTCTTAATAATGGTGAAAACAGTTGGATTGAAAAAGCTGCCATAATGGGCTAAGATGTTATATAACCTTTTTTAAAAAATAATCCACTCATTATACTTTTAGTAATGCAAGGTGGTGGACTAGTTAATAGCATAATTAATAATCTGCCATTCGAAGCTCATTTACCAGGATATAATTATTGCGGACCAGGAACCAAACTTTCCAAACGGTTGGCGCGAGGTGATCGAGGTGTAAATAAGCTAGACGAAGCTTGTATGCATCACGACATTGCATATGCAAACCATACAGACTTAACAAATCGTCACAAAGCTGATTTACAACTACTTAATATGGCTAAACAAAGATTGAAATCAAAAGATGCAGGGAAAGGAGAAAAACTAAGCTCATGGTTAGTGAGCAAAGTCATGAAAGCTAAATTGAAGTCTGGTTCCGGGATTAAAACATTTAAAAGTTTAGTCTCTAAAATAAAATCAAAAATTAAGAAACTCAAACACAGCGACAATAAGTCTTAAATAAAAGCAGCTTACTTAGTCGCAAAAAAGTTATTTCCAAACAACCATCCTCGAATTCGGGTGCCACGAGTAATACCCATACCAAAGACTGGAGGAGTTCTGCCTTTGATTCCAATTTTCGCTGGTTTATCGGCTTTGGGAACTTTAGCTGGCGGTGCAGCTGGCATTGCAAAAACCGTTAATGACTACAAAGCAAGTCAGCAAAATTTGCGAGAGTCAGAACGTCACAATAGGGCTATGGAGGCGTTAGTGTTGGGCAAGGGTTTATACATTAAACCGTATAAAAATGGTAATGGATTGTATGTTCATTCTTCAAAAAACTGAAGAAGATGCTACCTAATCGACCTCTAACTAATGTAGACATCCTAAAATATTCAAAAGTTATTCCTCATTTTCGTGGAGTCTACATGAAGGATCGATTACCTAGAAACCCTAAACGGATCGAGTGTGGTATTGTAAACTTAGATGATTCTATGAACGAAGGGACGCATTGGGTAGCATATGTTAAGGTAATTGATTATTGCGAATATTTTGATAGCTATGGAAATCTGAAACCACCGAAAGAATTAATTCGATATTTAAAAAATTGTAATGTCTTTTATAACACGATATCAAAAATTCAATTCTGTAAACTGCGGTCATTTATGTTTAGAATATTTGTGGAGTTTTTGGAATAAAAATGTATTATAAAATATAATGCTTATGTTCCATTTCAATCATTTGCAAGATGTCGCTCACCTTGTCGATAACTGGAAACTCGTCAGTTTTATCTACATACTACCCTAATAGTTTACAGCTTGATGGAGAGTATGAATGTGCTTTATTACACTTTTCAACATTTAATTCTATTCCAAACATTGATAACAGTAATAATAAGTTCTATTATGGACTTAACGAAGTTATAGAAATACCGGAAGGCACATATGAATTGCAAGATATCAATGATTATTTAAAATCAGAAATTAAAGATGCATCTATCAAACTGCAATGCAATAATAACACTTTAAAAACAACTATTTTCTGTACAAAAGATGTTAATTTTACCAAAGAGAATTCTTTTAGAAGAATGTTAGGATTTAATAAACAAATCTTGAAAGCAAATAAATGGCATGTGTCTCAGTCTCCGGTCAACATTTTACCAACGACCGTGGTCAGGATCGAATGTGATATTGTAAGCGGTTCGTACATAAACGGAAAACCAAGTCATATTATTCACGAATTTGCATTTAACGTACCACCTGGATACAGGATCATAGAAATCCCAAAGAACGCAATATACTTTCCAATCAATCAAAACAATATAAACTGCATAAATATCAAGCTATTAGATATAAACAATAACTTAATTAATTTGCGTGGTGAAGAAGTGCAGCTGTATTTACATCTCAAAAGAAAACCATGATTGACTACAATAAAAATGTACGTCAAGAACTTAAGAATATCAGTTCTACTCGAGCTTCATACCAAAGAAGACCTTGCTCTAAAAAGAAAATAAAATTAACTAAAGACAATAAAGCATTCCTCAGAGCGATCAAATTGCTAAAATGAATATCTTAGATGTTTTATCTGCTCCAACTTACGATAACACCATAGAAGGAATCGAATTTCATTCCTACAAGCCTTATGTGACGAGTTTCAACAGAAACGATGAAATCCGTATACCTATTAACCAACAAGACTTATACATACTACCATCAGCTAGCACTCTGTATTTGGAAGGAACTGTTATCGTTAGTAAAAAAGACACGAAAGACAAAGCTTCTAGTGTCAATTTCACGAACGATGCGCTAATGTACTTATTCCAAGATATTAGGTATGAGCTTAATGGAGTGGAGATTGATAAAATAAAAAATGCAGGTATAACTACAACCATAAAATCATTAATATCCATGAATGAAAGTGAATCAAAAATATCTAATGCTTGGGGCTGGAATATTGATGGTATAAAAAATATCAATGGAGGAAGATTTTCAGCTTCTATACCACTGTGTCATATCCTCGGATTTGCTGAACATTTAAAAAAAGTCGTGATAAACAGTAGACATGAACTGATATTGTTACGAAGTAACACCAATTTGAACGCTGTAAAACTGAGCACAGGTGAAACGGTGGATGATGTTCAGATTAACAAAATTATATGGCGCGTACCACATGTTAAAGTATCAGATAAAGAAAAAAACTAATTTTTTCTTTGTTAAGACTCCTAGAAAAAGATCGACCACTTCAAATAATATACAGAAATTGGGATCTGTACGAATATCCCACTTTACCTAAAACTACAAAACATACTTGGTCTATCAAAACTTAAACTCAAATAGAAAAACCACGATACATAATTCTTGGTCTACAAACAAATAGAAAAAACAATGCAAGTTCTGACATGTCTCAATTCGATCACTGTCATGTTCGAGACGTTAGAGTTTATCTCAATTCCACGTATTTCCCGTATGAGAACCTAAATGTAAATTTTGCTGACAACAGAATTGCTTTATTATACGAGCAGTACACCAGATTTCAACAGTCGTATTACGGACGTCGCCCAGAGCCCATATTAAGCGAGAAACAATTTAAAGACTTAGCACCGCTGTTTGTCATTGATTGCTCTAGACAAGCGGATAACTTAAAGACAGGTCCAGTAGTGGATGTGCGAGTAGAAATTGAGAGTAATTCCGAAATACCAGAGCAAACTTCAGCCTACTGTCTGATTCTCAACGATTGTATAATTGAATACAAACCCTTAAGTAACATCGTAAAGAAGTTATCATGAAACCGGATACCATTATAGTTGATCTCCAACAATTTTATTGTGAAGGAAGTGGCTATTGTAAGTCAAGAACACACACAAACATTCGTGGTAAAACCACCATTTTCGTTCCATTATTTAACGAAAGAAGAAAAGAAGCAAGTGAGATGGATCGAAAAAAACGGTGGAATTTACTGGAGTGAGGGCTACATAGACTACAACGAGTTTAAACGTGTCATAGTGCCATATTTCGAAAATAAAAAGATTATTACAAAGGGTTTGGAAAAGATAAAGTGGATTAAAGACTTATGTGGAAACTGTGAAGTGATCGATATAGGTGAGAAGGGATGTCCTAACCTTTCAGACTTAAAAAATAAATATAGTAAAAATAAAACTGAATTTAATTGTGTGAATCATAAATTTAATTGTGCACTAAATAATGCTGTGTGTATAAGAAAATGGTATTTTGATAATAATATGTCTGTATTCAAATTATTTTGTTGTGGTTAAGCTACATTTAATAAAAATATTTATGTAACTACTCTTGGTTTTTTATTAGAACCTTAAAAAAATTAAATTAGCTGTAGTTATGTTAAATTTAGGTATACCTACAATAAATGTAAATTAATACTGAAAAAAGGATGACCTGCAAATCTAATCTTATTTTACAGCTAATTTAATATTTGAATTTGGTAAGTCATATAGAATAAAACATAAAGTCCATACTTCCTTTATGGGATACTGTGTAAGATTTTATAATAAAATTCCGGAGTTCATTTTAAAATTACCAGAAAATGAATTCAAAAAAATGATTAAGTTTACCCTGTGCAGGCAAGCTTACTATAAACTGGAAGACTATCTTTTGGATAAAAATGTTTGGCAAAGTGCTGGTCCAGCTCCACAGGATGACGACTGATAATTTTAACAAAATACCTATGCAATTACACACATTGTGATATTGGATTGATATAAGTTTAGATTGGACTTTTAATATTGTATAATTTCATAATTAGAAAATTGTAATGTGCGAGTATAGTGCAGATATTGATGTAGCAATCTGTATAAGTACAGAGATATATTTATCTGTAAAATTGTTGTGCCCGCGGTCTGAGCTCGTCATGCTCACTTAAATGTCCTGCTGATGGTGGCGTTGTGTGTCGGGTTGTTTTATTCCCTACAATATGGTTGAGTCGAACCACGCCGATACGCACGTCATGCTCGTGAACGGGTGCTGTCTGTCGGGGCTGGTCAGCTCTTACTTGCTGTGGCAATCCCTAATTCCTTTTGTATATTGAATAAATGTTATACATCAAACTGCAGAATTCTCAGCAACTAGTTGGAACAAAGTTGTAAAACTTAATATTGTAATCAAGATTTTCTATTTTTTTTAAAAGAGTGTCTATGGAGTTTCTTGCCGGCTCTTCTCCATACGACCCACTTTTTGGAACCGTGCAAATAGTTTTGACTTTTCAAAAGTACCTATTTAGTGGTCTAATTGAAATATAACATTTTGACTTTGACTAAAATTTAAAATTAAAATATAGTCTTTATTACCTCATATAAAAGTATTTACAGTTATAAACTAATTATACCTAGCTACATCGTAATAATATTTTATTTATTTTATCATCTTAACTTACAAAACATTGTGATTATTTTAATTAAAATGGAACTTATGAACTACATAGATACACATTATTTATTTTTATATTTCATTTTATTTAATATACACAAAAAAGAATATGAAAGTACTTAATTATTTGTATACATACTTCAAACAAAATAAAATACAGTATTTATTGCCTCACATATTTACAGTAAAAAAAATCGATTATTTTATACCACTTACCTTATGTAGGTAAGTGGTATAAAATAATCGAATTTAAATCGACTATATTTCATATCGCTATACTATATTTGTGTCTTTCGCATATTATACATTACTAATATTTATTTTATTTTATTTATACCCACAAAAAAAAAAGCAGTGATAGCCTAGTGGTATGACCGTTGGACTGCCAAGTCAAAGGTCTCGAGTTCGAACCCAAGGCACGCACCTCTGACTTTTCGAAGTCATGTACGTATTAATAGTTAATTATCACGCGCTTAAACGGTGAAGGAAAACATCGTGAGGAAACCTGCATGCCTGAGAGATTTTCTCGATGGCGTGTGAAGTCTGCCAACCCGCACTAGGCCAGCGTGGTGGACTATAGCCTAATCCCTCTCATTCTGAGAGGAGACCCGTGCCCAGCAGTGGGACAATATAATGGGTTGATTATGTTATACCCACAAAAAAGAATAAAAAGGCAATACTTGCCTAATATCTATTAATTACATATTTTTATATTTAATATTGTGATGAAATTTAATTTAATATTTTTACTAACAAAAAATTATAAACTACATTACTTACTAATAACAATTGTCCCCACAAAGTTTTTTGGAAATTTTATTTATTAATGATTGTGTCTCTTCCATAACATAGTCCACTGGTTCACTCACTATGTATTGCGCGCTCATAATTACCGCGTCCTCATTATCACTTGCAGTTTCTTGTTGCTCACTTATATCCAAAACTTGTATTTGGATCAGTCGCAGACCTTTTCTCTTCTCATTATTTATGACGTATGACTGGCAAGGAGGCAGCTTCCGCTTTTGATAATCCCTTTTCGCTCTTGGTTTCTTATTGGATAGCCTTTGTTGTTCAGATAATTGTCGTTGCTCGGGTACATGCCAACTCAAACTTGGAGTCGGGAAACCTTGGGCGTATTGCGAAAAGACGAGGTCATCATCGTCATCACACATTTTTGATGATCTGAAACAAACAAAATAAGAATCAATATAATGCTAATGAATATAAATCTAAGTAATTATAGTATAAATAACGAACTACTTACTTACAATAGGTTTTCAATTCGATGATGTGAACTGAGAAGTCCGACCAGTCCGGTCACTATCAGCCAAATGTAATGGAGAGACTAATATTGTTATGATTGTGTAACAGTACTCCGGAAAGCATTGTGCACATGTTTTATTACAAGTTCGAACTTGTTTCCGATGTGCGCACGGTCGACGCAGTTCGTCACTTGCAAGCACCTGGTCGGTGTTATGTTTCACACAAGGCTACGGAAATTTCAGGAATCATTTGCAAATCTTCATGTTCGTACAAGTTTGAAGTGATTCTATGTAAGCAATATGTTACGGAATGCGGTGCGCTTTGTCATCAGGAACGGAAATGAAACAGATTTATGAACATAAAATATTATTTATTTAAGTATATATTTAGTAGGTACAAAAGTACAGATAAAAGCAAGCTTATAAGACCTATATAGGTACCTAAGTAATTATCAGAGGTCGTATAGTTTCACCTCTGTTTAGCTCTAACTAGTACAAGGGGGACCAAGAATACACACATTTTAGAATTGCTTACATAATAAAGCCTGGTTCAAAAGTAACTTCTGTCGATACTATGAAACAGATTTATGAACATAAAATATTATTTATTTAAGTATATATTTAGTAGGTACAAAGTACAGATAAAAGCAAACTTATAAAAGGCCTATATAGGTACCTAAGTAATTATCAGAGGTCGTATAGTTACATCTCTGTTTAGCTCTAACTAGTACAAGGAACACCAAGAATACACACATTTTAGAATTGTTTACATAATAAAGCTAGGTTCAAAAGTAACTTCCAAACATACAAATATTTAAACTCACATACACAAACAGCCAGACCCGGAACAACTACCTGTAGGTCATACAGATATTTGTTCCATGCGGGAATCGAACACGCAGCGCAGCAGTCAATCGCTTAACCATTACGCCAACCGTCAACACGCCACATTACACGACAATAGTACATTTCACATTATTAAAAGAGTAACAAAGATCCATTCATCCAACCTCACAAACTTTTCATAATACGAGTAGTAAGTAAGACAGTAGGTAGGTTGAAGGATTATCTAACCTTTCCACTTAGGACGTTTTACCATTTACAATAAATAAAATACATGTTAAAAATGTGACTTCTGTAATTACGTTTAAATTGTGGTAATACATTACATAAATATAGTTGCGTTACCCCAAGCTAAAGTAGAAACTTTATCAATCGATAGCAATCGTTTATCATCATTGCTTGAAAGTGCTATTTTATTTACGTCGTGAGTGAATATTTCATGTTTTATTGACCTAAACAATACATTTTTTTTGTGAATAACATTTCAATTGTATAAAACATTTTTATAATCTAACATATTTAAATTTTTGGTAATACATTTTTTTGTACCTTTTGCCTTTTTAATTGTTTTGTTTAAAGTTTTAATACAATAAAGCTTTGAGCGCAATCCTACGAATTCTTTGATAATGTTGCCACCCATTTCATCCTTAAACAGTCCTGGAACCTTCTTATTCATAATTGGTAAGTTATAGTCGTTGTTACAGTCATAATTGCTGGTATCAAAATATTTTAGAAAATGGAGCTTGAAGTCTTTATAAACGTCATTACTCTGTACATCATATACTAGGCTATCTGTGTCAGTATAGCACAATTCAATTCGGTTACCATAAAAAGGTTTTATGATAGAGTAGCGAAAGTCGTACATGTGAGTTTTAGATAATTCTAGTACTGCAAACCCTATGTATATTGGTTTATTAAGAATAATACGCACAGGTTTCATTTGGATTGCCACTAGATCATCAGAAAATACAGAGGCGCTATGAAAATATGGGCTGGCTATCAATTTTTCAGCACAAGTAGTATTTTTTGTTTTATTGTTCGAGTCACACCACTTGTTTACTAACTTAACGTCTATTCGATGTTCAGTATTTTCCAGGGTCTTTCCAAAAATACTATTGTTCAATAATTTGAAAAAGTCTTGTTCAAACGTTGACTCTGCTTTTTGGCGTAACTGTGTGTTAATATCAATATATTGCTTTAAAAAACAACTTTGCTTAAATGTAATAGCGCGATGGACCCTTCTCAATACTAAACCGTGCTGTAAACACTTTTTTAAATGTACGTAATGAATAACATAGTCATATTTATCGTACAAATTTGGTATTAGCTTTTTATTCTTACCACCAAGTGGCGCATTTTTCTGGACAAAAAGGAAAGTTATTGTGTTCCATGTGCAAATTCTCCGGATATATTAAATCAACTTCAAGAATGTAACCGTTTTCCGCAGTATCACTGATGCCTTCTAAGTTCAATTGTAAAAAATCAATTTCTTGTCTATTCATAAATCTAAAACCGGAATAGGGTAGGGATTGACACATGCTGTAACCGTATAAATTATTACAATCTAAATAAATGATAAATGAATTTGGACGGGTTGGATCGTATGTATCTAAATATTTATTATTGGCTTTGGCATGTCTTTTGGAACACATACAAACACCTCCTCGAATACCTTTTTGTATCATTCCAAAAATTTCAACATCACTAATCAATTCTAATTGAACCCCTGTTTTTAAAAGCATTGCATCAAAAGATAGACTTGGTGCTGTAAGATAGAACGCGGGATCGAGCTTGTAATGTAGTTTACAAGTTTTTCGAAAATTTTCAAATACATCTGTTAGCAAAAGAACATCTGTTTTGAGATATAAATCTGTGTACATACCCATGTTTTGAATATTAAATACGGACCAAACAGACCGAGCGTGTTCATAGTCTTCATCGGTAATTGCCTCATAAGTTAAAGAGTTAAAAAAATATTTTTTAGAAGGTAAACACGTATCTTCATAACGTTCCCATTGAGACATATAGTCATATGGATACACTCCTTTACGGGTGAGTAAGTTAAATTGTTTTTTATTAGGAAAATAAGATTTTAATTGTTTAAAGTCTTGTTTTTTCATTGTACTAACTAACTTTTCTAAGCTAGTTCCTAAAAACTTGAAAGAATCTACAAACCGAACCTGGATGCTTTCCCCGGTAGAAATCGGAATAAACTTAGTGAATGAAATATAGTTTTCTTTTGTTTTAGGTATCACTTTAATAGATCCAGGAGCTTCACCTAATTCTTTTATGAAACCAGGTCCGTAGCTGGGTAGCGATTAAATGCATTAGCAAATTCAGTAAACTTAGTAGTACTTACTTACATGTTATAAGTTGAAGGTTTTATAATGTAATGAATTAATTATTATAACGAAAGTAACTGGTGTTGATCACTGGAAGATACTGGAGCGAATGTAATATTGTGATCAAAATTGATTAATTTTATTCATAAAAAATACCATTTCAGCAATATTTATTCCATTATAAAATTAAACCTTAATTACATGGTCTCACAGTTGTATGGCTAATTTAAGTTACTTACATCTAATTAAATCGTAGTGATTGAAAATCGCTTCTGTCAAATTGCAATTTTATCGTGAGAAATGACATATAAAACCAGCTTTTACCCTCGCCGACGAAGCTGAAGACGATACATGACACTCATGATTAATACATTATGATATTGTAATAAAGTATGTATGTTTGTTTAATAAACCTTGATGTAAAACTCCACATGACATCACACATGTGAAATAAAAAAAATTAAAAATTTTTTTTCAAAGACGCAAATAAAAACGAGCTGAAAGAAAAATATCCTGGAAACATTTTTTTTTTGTGCAGACTAATCCATGTAAACGAACTCGCGTCAATAAGTTAGTTCACTAATATGTTGCAGTAAAACTTGACATTAGTATAAGTAATATCATCTAACGACTAAAACGAACTTATGGGATGCAATAAAGTTATTGGGTATTGATTATTGAGTATTGAACTTTCATAATCATTTCATGTAAAGATTCAATAGGTACTGATATTAAGACTGCAACATGCACGATGATCATCTTACATGCAGTGTAATTGTTAAATACATGGAAATTACTCACACATACACGTGTTCGTGTAACAAAGCTCGGATACTGCAAATTTACATAATGCAATTTTGCAATCTTTGAGATTCTAATGAATTATTTACACTGTGTGTGTGTGTGTGTCTGTTATACTGTGTAAGCTTAACACGAACCGTTTCGAATGCGATTGTATGAGTGCGAAATAACGCAACAAGTAACAGCAGAGCAACCAGTAGTTGTTTGTTAACGTCTAAGGTAGTGTTAGCTGTATGAATTAATTAAATTAATATTTGGATGTCCTTGGTGTCCAAACTGGGACCATAGAAATAGAATGTGCGTGTGCCTTTGGGTGTATGCTATTTCTTGCTCTGTGAAGAGACATGAGACAATCTGTCCCAAATGTTAGTTTAATGTTTACGATATCCTAAAGTTCAGATGTCCTTGGTGCCCAATCTGGGGTCATAGAAATAGAATGTGCGTGCGCCTGTAGGTGCATGCTATTTCTTGCTCTGTGAAGAGACATGAGACAATCTGTCCTGAATTTTAGGCTAACGGTTCAAGCAGCGAGCGCTCTTATTTGTTAACATGTAAGCTAGTGTCGACTGTATGAGTTAATTAAATTAAAATTTGGATGTCCTTGGTGCCCAATCTGGGGTCATAGAAATAGAATGTGCGTGTGCCTGTAGGTGCATGCTATTTCTTGCTCTGTGAAGAGACATGAGACAATCTGTCCCAAATTTTAGTTTAATGTTTACGGTATTCTAAAGTTCAGATGTCCTTGGTGCGCAAACTGGCGTCATAGAAATAGAATGTGCGTGTGCCTGTAGGTGTATGCTATTTCTTGCTCTGTGAAGAGACATGAGACAATCTGTCCTGAATTTTAGTTTATTATGCTCGTATAGTTCCATTAGTGAACGAAATATGTGTGAAACTTGTTGTTATAAAACTTGTCAACTAAAGTTATAGTGTTCAATTCGAGGATCTGCGGTACTTGATCGTGGTAAGCCATCGGTAATAATAATATTGTTACGAGCTGGGGTTCGGGATAAATTAAAATCACTAATTTCACCGAAAACAGTCACTTTATTCACCACACAAACACACAGAAATCACACGAACAGTCACTATACACTAGCACTTGTTACACTTAACGTCGCACTGATAATCACTTGTAACTTCACTTCGATCTTCACTTGGATGCGTCCAAAACTGAACTGCCTTTGCCGACGCTGTCGACCATTATTTATATGAGCCACGAAGATTCTGGATTCGAAAAATCTCGATAAATCTCAATAATGCGACCCGCCCGCATTTTTGAGACAATAGATGTTTACGTCCTTCATTCAACTTGCGAACAATAGATGTTTACGTCCTTTATTCAACTTGCGAAC
The DNA here is from genome assembly GCA_910591435.1 of Acronicta aceris. NCBI lineage: Eukaryota > Metazoa > Arthropoda > Insecta > Lepidoptera > Noctuidae > Acronicta > Acronicta aceris. The sequence goes on along the minus strand of OU342757.1, from coordinate 12,143,452 downwards.
AATAGATGTTTACAATCGCCATTGTTAATCCTTGACCTTGAGCCCGGTCTCACGCTATTGTGTTTTGTTTGTTTTTCTTTTTGTTGCGGGTGCCGCATTCTAGCATATTCCTCTTGTTTGTTTCCTACCTGCTTCATCGACTAATCCAGAATCTCCGTGACCCATCTCCGTCGTCCTAGTTATTCGGCGTAACACTGCCCCCTCCTAAGACATGCTCGTCCCGAGCATTATTACATCCGTGATAACGTGCCAAACGATCCACATGAACGATCTTCGGAGCACCTCTTGGTCCTTTCTGTATCCGGTAGGTCACATCGTTGATCTTAGTCACGACTCGGTAGGGACCGTCCCATTTTGCCTGTAACTTCGGTGACTTTCCTTTGCTGCGTACCGGGTTATGTAGCCACACTAGTGAGCCTTCGTCGAAGCCCTTATTGTTCATCTTGCGGTCATAGCGGGTCTTCATCCTCTCAGATGTTTGTTGGCCTGATTGTCTGACATGCTCATATATGTCATTCATTCTGGTACGCAAGTCGTTTGCATAATCAGTCACACAACGGGGGGTGTCAGGCGGAATACCGGTGATGAGATCTGCAGGCAACCGTAGTTCTCTTCCGAAGTTCGCGAAGGCTGGTGTTACCGACGTACTTTCGTGAACTGCACTCCGGTATGACAAAAGGAACGGCTGGATGTGCTTATCCCAATCCCTCTGCCTGTTCCCCACGACTTTTGCCAGATATCTCTCTAAGGTTTGATTGAATCGTTCAACCATTCCATCAGATTGTGGGTGGTAAGAGGTGGTTCTGGTTTTATGGGTACCCATTACCCGACACGTCTCCTGGAATATTTGAGACTCAAAATTCCTTCCTTGGTCGCTGTGAATCTCCAAGGGTACTCCAAATCGACAGAAGACTTCATGGACCAATTTATCTGCAACCGTCGAAGCTTCTTGGTTAGGAATGGCGAACACTTCCGGCCACTTTGTGAAATAATCCATCACAACCATAAAATACTTGTTTCCACTTTCACTTTCTGGAAATGGTCCCGCAACGTCTAGGGCAATTCGTTCCCAGGGCGCACCAACGTTGTAGACTTTCAATGCTCCTCTGCTGCGCGTGTGAGACCCTTTTACAGCTGCGCAACTAGTGCATTTACGACACCAGTCTTCAACATCGTCCCGACAGTGGATCCAGTAGAATCGCTCTCGAATCTTTAATAAAGTCCTTTTTACACCTAGATGACCTCCCGAACATCCGTCATGGTAAAGTCGCAGGACATCTGGCACCATAGCTTTGGGGACTACCATCTGCAGATGACACTTGTCCCCTTTAACATTTTCCCATTTCCGGCATAAGACACCATTTTGTATCAGCAGACTGTCCAACTGTGCCCAGTAACTTTTTGTGACTGTGCTCAATGACGCAACATCACTCCATGTTGGTTTAGAGGCACCAGCTTTCATCCACTCGAGGATCGGTTTGATATCAGCGTCTTTTTCCTGAGCCTGCTGTAAGTTTTCTTTCCATTCGTCGCTAAGGTCAGTTTTCAGCATCCTCACGGGCACTGTTTCTTTAGCCTCTTTTCTGGAACAATGTTTGCACTTCTCTGGACAAGGTCTTCGTGACAACGCATCTGCGTTACCGTGGGATCTGCCACTGCGATGTTCAATTACGAAGTCGAATTCTTGTAGTAGCTCAATCCACCTTGCTACTTGTCCTTCCGGGTTCTTAAACTGCAATAGCCACTTTAGTGCAGCATGGTCCGTGCGCAGGTAAAATTTCCTTCCCAATAAATACGTGCTGAAATGTTGCAACGTCTTGACTATTGCGAGCAGTTCTCTTCTCGTGACGCAGTAGTTTCTCTCTGGTTTTGACAATGATTTACTGAAGTAGGCTATCACAACCTCCTGATCTCCTTTTTTCTGTGACAACACTCCACCAATTCCAGTATTACTCGCGTCTGTGTCCACGATGAATTCATTTTCAGTGTCAGGGTAGCCCAATATAGGTGTATTGCACAGACGGTCCTTTAACTCTTGAAAAGCACTGTCACAGTTTGTGTCCCAGCAGAACTGCGCTTTTTCCTCGGTCAATTTGTATAAAGGTTTCGCAATGTCCGAAAAATTCTTCACAAACCGTCGATAGTAGGAGCACAAGCCCAAAAATGCTCTGACTTGCGTCTTATCTTTCGGCACTGGCCACTCTTTGACAGCAACTATCTTCTCTGGATCCGTTTCAACACCCTTTTCCGAAACTACGTGTCCCAGAAAACTCACTTGTCGTTTGAATAATGAGCACTTTTTCGGACTCAACTTTAGATTGGCTCCTCTGATTTTTGATAGCACACGTTCCAGGTTTTGTAGGTGGTCATCAAATGTACGGCCCACAATGATGATGTCATCCAAATAGACCAGGCAGGCGTCTCCGATCAGGCCAGTGAGCACTAGTTCCATAAGTCTCTCGAACGTGGCAGGAGCATTACACAATCCAAACGGCATTACTTTAAACTGCCACAGACCCTTTCCCGTAGAGAATGCGGTCTTCTCCTTATCCTTTGGGTCTATTTCCACTTGCCAGTAGCCACTTTTGAGGTCTAAGGTGGTAAACCATTTCATGCCTGTCAGTGTATCCAGTGTGTCATCAATCCTTGGCAATGGGTAGCTGTCCTTCTTCGTAATGTCGTTCAGTCGTCGATAGTCCACGCAGAAGCGCATACTGCCATCTTTCTTTTTCACTAACACGACAGGAGAACACCACGGACTAGATGAAGGCTCTATTACACCATCCTTCACCATCCCCTCAATCATGATCTCCACTTCCTTCTCTCTTGCAACTGGCAGTCTTCTAGGTCGCTGACGAATTGGTGACTCATTGCCAGTATTGATCTTGTGTTGTACCAATCCGGTTTTTCCTATATCGGCATCATTTGTAGAGAAAATATCAGCGTACTGAAGCAACATCTTCTTAGCCTTGTCCATTTCCTCTTCAGACATATGATTTCTACAGTCTTCCAAGAGTGTTGCCACGTTAAACCTTGAATTGTGAGCGTTATTACCAGTACACTGATCACTGCAACGTCGCATCCAGGCTACTTCTTCACAAATGCCCATCAATGTGCCCTTCTTGATCACTTGATCCTTATCGCTGGGATTGAGTATGCGTACAGCTGATGTATTTGAAGCTTTGACCAACGTTCGTGCCATCTTCCATGGCAAGTATTCGTCCAACCTTTCTATGAGAACACATCGATTTTCCTGCCCAGCATTCTGTGGTAGAGCGACTGGGACGATTGTTTCCGACTTAGGAGGTAGAATTATTTTCTTCAGGCAGAACACTTTCCCGGCGGTTGCACCTTCCATAAAGACTTCTTCTGTCCCGCACTTCAATACTCCTTGATTAACGTCGATCTCACAAGAATGCTCTCGCATAAAGTCCAATCCCAGTATGCAGTCGTCTACTATATCGGCTACGATGACATTATGCTGATAAATTCTGTTACCAAGTTTCAATTCTACCGCCTTCTCACCTCGGACGGATATGTGCTGACCAGTAGCTGTTACTAATTGTATACACTCACGGTCACTGATGCAGTCCCCAAGAACCCGACGTGCCAGCTGAGAATTCACGACCGTGCGAGAGGCTCCAGTATCTATTGTCAGCTTACAGGGTGTCCTGTTGACTTCACCTTTGATGATCAGGCTGTTTCCATCATGGGCTTGTGAGATCGAAATCCTTGGGGCTACTTCTGCACCAGCCAGCACCCGCCCCACAGTCCTGGCTTTTATTCGTTTCCCTGCTGCTCCTCGGCGGTTGCATTCACCGCCCTTACTGTTTCACCATAGGTCTTCTGTCGCCACGTGGTTCCCTTTGGGCAATTAGCTCGGAGGTGGCCCTTTTCTCCGCATATGTAGCATCTTGGTCATGCTGCACCATCTTTTCGACCCTCGCTGCGCTTCGGGCAACCTGCCTGGAAATGGCCCTTTTCCCCGCAAAGGTGGCATGTTGGTAAAACGACTTCCCGGATACGGTGAGCCCGATGGTCCTGTCTCACTGCTTCTACTTCCAAGGCATGGGCTAAGGCGTCTCTTAAAGTCTTGTGGTGCCCAAGTCTCACAGCGGCTCTGACTTCTAGATCACGTATTCCATCGACGAACGCCTGAACAAGATTTCCGTCAATAAGCGCAGGTGTGGACTGGTAGGCTTTCCGGACCAACTTCTCAACTTCTAGAGCCCACTGCTGTAGGGTCTCTGCACCGCGCTGTACTCGGTCCTTCAGCTGGGCACGAAACACGTACTCTAGATGTGCGTCGCCGTATCTTGAGTCCAATGCTTCCAGTAGTTGATCGTAGGTCATGTCCTTGTCGAGCGCCTCCAGTACAGTTAAAGCCTGGTCGCGGAGGCATAAGGTGAGTGCCGTCTTGGCCTGAGTTTTATCCCATCCATTCGACTCCACATAAGCTTCAAACTGGCGTCTGTAAGCTGACCATGAAGAGGTTCCATCAAACGGTGGCACTTTAAATCCACGTACTGTAGGGGTCGTGGGAGTATCGATCATAGGAGCCACAAATCCTTTTCCTGCCTTGAGATCACTAAGGGCCTTCTTCATATCAGCCATTTCAACTTTGACTTCGTAAATCCAACTCTCATGCTGTTCCACCTGCTCCTTCATTGCGCCAAGCTCTTTGCCGAGAGTTCCATGGAGGTCTTTTATAAGGAGCATCTGTTCTTCTTGGCGGCGTGCCTGCTCCTCCTTGTCCTGCTGCATCTGCTCCCGCAGTAGGCGTGTTTGCTCTTCTTGCCGTTGAGCCTGCTCTTCCTGCCGGCGAGCCTGCTCTTCCTGCCGGCGGGCTTGTTCTTCCTTGTCCTGCTGCATCTGCTCGCGCAGCTGGCGTGTTTGCTCCTGCATCATTACCATCAAGGCCGCCAGGTCAACTGTCGGTGCTGGAGATGATCCTGATGGACCAGCGACTGGGTCATTAGGTGGTCGTTCATGACCTGAAGGTACAGACGGCGAATCTGTGAATCGTCTCTGGTCCATCTCCTGCTGCCGCTGACTTCTTGTACGGATGCCCTCCGTGTCTTCTTTCGGTAAAACCGGCATAATTTATCCCACAACTTCTGACACCAAATGTTACGAGCTGGGGTTCAGGATAAATTAAAATCACTAATTTCACCGAAAACAGTCACTTTATTCACCACACAAACACACAGAAATCACACGAACAGTCACTATACACTAGCACTTGTTACACTTAACGTCGCACTGATAATCACTTGTAACTTCACTTCGATCTTCACTTGGATGCGTCCAAAACTGAACTGCCTTTGCCGACGCTGTCGACCATTATTTATATGAGCCACGAAGATTCTGGATTCGAAAAATCTCGATAAATCTCAATAATGCGACCCGCCCGCATTTTTGAGACAATAGATGTTTACGTCCTTTATTCAACTTGCGAACAATAGATGTTTACGTCCTTTATTCAACTTGCGAACAATAGATGTTTACAATCGCCATTGTTAATCCTTGACCTTGAGCCCGGTCTCACGCTATTGTGTTTTGTTTGTTTTTCTTTTTGTTGCGGGTGCCGCATTCTAGCATATTCCTCTTGTTTGTTTCCTACCTGCTTCATCGACTAATCCAGAATCTCCGTGACCCATTTCCGTCGTCCTAGTTATTCGGCGTAACAATATGCTCAGCCCTTGAACTTATATATTCATTAATCACTACAAACAATTAGTTCACATTATTAAACGTTCAGATTTACACAGTTATTACTCTCTAGTGCTGATATAATAGTGGTTCAGAACCACTGCCCAATTTGGTTTTCAGCTAAAACCTAGAAGTAATAATTTCCGGTGAATAAAATGGCTCCTAGTCCGTAGGATATTATAGGGCTTTCTACCACACAAAAAGTAACGGAGGCGCAGTTATTACTCTCTAGTGCTGATATAATAGTGGTTCAGAACCACAGCCCAATTTGGTTTTCAGCTAAAACCTAGAAGTAATAATTTCGGGTCTATAAAATAGCTCCTACTCATTAGGATATTATAGGGCTTTCTACCATACCAAAAGTAACGGAGGCGTTGTTATTACTCTCTAGTGCTGATATAATAGTGGTTCAGAACCACAGCCCAATTTGGTTTTCAGCTAAAACCTAGAAGTAATAATTTCGGGTCTATAAAATGCTGAAATGTGTAGTGAAACTATGAAAAAATGACAGTAAATTAGTGTAGTGAAACAACCTACCGTGTTCACAAAAGGTTCTTTTCAGAACCGCCAATTCACGTCTCTTAAGAGAACTCGAAAACGTACCATTATAGTTTTAAAACGGAAATGTTGAACGGCTCCTACTCCGTAGGATATTATTGGGCTTTCTACAACACCGAAAGTGACGGAGGCGAACGAAGTGAGACGTAGGAACGGCAGGTGGAGTAGGATGCCCAATAATATCCTACTAACATGGGATTTGGCAAAAAGATATTTCAGTGTTTAAAGAATTTCTTGAGTGAAAGACACCTTATTATAAATGATGAAAATGATCAGAAAAAATATTTTACAAAGTATACAGATCGGAGTTTAGCACAAGGTGACCCTATTTCACACCTTCTTTTTAATATAATTACAATTGATTGTTTCCATACTATCAAAAATATAACTATGTGTCAATATGCAGACGACTTTGTAATTTACTGTTCGTCTAATAATTTGAGGGCAAGTCAGATTGAGTTCCAAATAGCTCTAAATACGTTTTGTAATGTCTTGGATAAAATGGGACTAGAACTGTCGGCAAATAAGTCTAAAATTTGCATATTTAGCAGGAGTTTTAGAAGACAAAAAGTAGAATTAAAATTAGGTAACAACTATTTAGAAATTGTGGATAATTACAAATATTTAGGTGTTTGGTTAGAGAGGTCGCTACGTTGGGGTTTGCACATTAATGCAAAAGTTGAAAAAGTGCATAAAAGTCTCAATTTACTTAGGGTAAAACCAAACGAGCGTAATTTTATGAGTCGTGATCGTGAGTCGCGTATTTTTGGTCACTCATTTTACGTTCAACTGAATTTCTGTTGAGTTGCCAGACGAACTTAATTTATTTATTCAGTATTGAGCGTTGATACGGGCTGTTCGTGTCGTCGAGCACGTTGGATCCATTAAAAATATTGTGTATTTACGAAGCCTATTCCGAAGAGGAGGCCAGAAAAAGAAACTGGGTAAACCCACTCAATAGTCAAAGGCTGATATGTGGACAGTTCCATACTTTATTTGAAAGTTTATGTGCAAATCTCGATATGTTTGAAAAGTACTGCCATATGCCATTACATGTATTTAAAGAATTATTACACCACGTTAAACCTTTTATTATTAAATCAGACAAAAACATGAGACCAGCCATCAGTGCAGAGAAATGATTAATAATAACACTCAAGTAAGTTTCTAAAGTATTTTAATTATTACTTATTTTTCTTAAAATTAATGATTAATCAAAAGCTTTACAGGTGTTCGTATGTTTCATCATATTCACTTGTTTCATTGGAGAGCCGGTTAGATTGATTTGTTTCCTTATATTCGTTTGACTGTGAATAAATGATATTTATTTCTGTAAATAGATCTTATAAGGACACTTTTACGGGTCATGTTTTTTTAAACTAGATGACACCAGCATTTCCTAACTGACGACCTCTGAGAAGAAACACCGAAACAAACTCAGAGAATCATGGTCTCTTTTAAAGTCCAGACATAATACTTAGTAGCAAATATGTGAGTTCCAATGTAAGACAATGTCTGATATGGCCTTTAGAAGAAAGAGCCATTGCAGCTTTAAGTAGACCAGTCCCATCTGACGGCACGCAGGCATCAGTCATTGGATAGCTCGACCATAATCTAGGGAGCTAAACAACCCGTCGCACGACGATACCAGATCAGTGGAACATTTGCGTAGGCCAGATAAAAATCTCAAAGCCGCCAGACCTTAAATCTGTATATATCTTATTACCCAGCTTGCATAATACTCACATTTACATTTTTTGTGTTGTGTATCCTCTATTTACTGGTGTTTCATTATATTCGTTTGACTGTGTTGTATACCCTCTATTTACCGGTGTCGGGTAGTATTGACTGCTGTGTGAATCGGAAACGGGTGATGAAAAACGAGGCCAGTTTGATTGTGTGTGCTGTTCTGGAATTTGATACTTGAGTTTATTTAATGCTTTCATAACTTCCATGCGAAATTCAAAAATTTGTTTTTCTGTCATTTTAGACATCGGCAAAAAAGATAATAAAAAATATCGGTTAGCATCGTTATCATCATTATGTAACTTTTTCAGAAGAGATTCTTAAAATAATGTCAATGTTTGTTTTTTTATTTTTTGTTCTGGATACAGACGGTTACGACGACACTGGCTGCTCTGACGTCGACGGCTGGTTTTGGCTAGTAGGCGGTCGAGACAGTGGTGATTCCGCTTCTGTGGATCCCTATTGTTCATCAGGATCAACATCGTTATTGAAGTCGGTTATATTACTGTCGTCGTTATAAGTATTTGCAGGAGATGTTACATTTGAAAATGAGTTCCTTGACTGTTTAGTAACTTTTAAAAACTGCAATAAATCAAAATACGGGCATGGTTTCTTCTTTTTTGCTGCGCTACCACTTCTTCGTTTTCTTTTTTTTTCACGCATGTAATAATCTCTTACGGCTTTCCATTTCTTTTGCAGAAATTGTACTGAAAAGCAAAACATATACTTACTTTTATTAATGTTTCTTGATTTTAATTTATAATACAATTTAATTTTTTATTTCAGGTACCTTTGGCAAGACAAAGGTATTGGTTTAAATACAATAAGTGAAGACTTCTTGATTGGGCGTTCTACTGCGAGTGATATTGTCAAACATACCTGTATACAAATATGGAATGTACACAAAACAAAACAGATCGGTTTACAGGGCACACCAACGTAGATGTTGGTGTGCGTAAACTCAACGCGTTATTACTTCGCCTATTTACTAGTGTTAGCTTGACAATAACCCGTTGTCCACGCACACACTTGCAATTTCTTGTTGCTTCACATTATATATGAAACAAAGAATATGAAGCATAAATTCAAAGGTATTATCAACTGATACCGTGGCATAGGTGTATATGCAAGCAGCTGGTGTGACATTAGTCTTATGATCAAATCACGCCGGCCCGGCACTAACTTTTTGCATTATTATCATTATTTTTTTTCGTTATGTTGAATTTTTATTTTTGTTATTTACCTGATAATAAGAACATTATTCCAGAAAAAATGATATATGGAAGAAAATATTAAACAATGTGTAATATGATAACAACAATATTTATTGACATGGTTTTTTTAAATTATAAATACAAATTATAAAGTATGGTTCATGACCAATATTCTAAGTGGGACAAGAATTCACTTTGTTTTTCATATTCAAGAGGGTAATTTATTTATTAATGATATGAATAAACATGTTAGTAAGTTAGATAATAAGATACTGGCGATCCTAAATTGTAATCTCACTAACAATAACATCAATCATGTAATACAAATTACCCCCTGATATTTTTAATAGCCGATTGGTGCCATCACTATCTATTACTTGTTGCAAACGTGTCCTCATGCTAGCAACCATATTCCAGCACAAATCAGAGCCACGAAACGATTCCCATGACAAGGTAACGACATCGTCTAAATTAAATTTGGACCTGACTTCAGATGAGTCCCAGTTTAGCACCATGTGACCCCATAGATTTTCAATGGGGTTCAGGTCAGGACTTTTTGATGGCCATTCAATAACAGTAAAGTTTTTTGGACGTTTAACCAACTTTGCACGAGTCGCGCGTGTCAGTATATGTATATATCCCTCGGTTCTTGTTTTATATATTTCCGAACTGTTTTACTTTAAAGTTGTCCTTTAACATGGATCATGATTTTGGAACGAAAGTTATGATCTATGGTACTATTTATATAAAACGAAGTACATATTTATTGTCATAAATATGTTTAATTACTATAAATTAATTAATGATATTTAGAATGATCCTCGGCTTTTATTTTGTTAATATAATTTATATGAGACAGTCAATTGATGTAATGTTTATCGACTTAAAGCTTAAGGTTAATACATTTGTTGGTTTTCAAACTTGCTTAATTATCCTATGATGTTTTAAGATGGTTCTACTGAATTGTATCTTATTATTATTGTTAATGTTTATAGATATTTGGCTAAAATGTATGACGATCTGTGATTGGTAGAATATGGCGCCTTATTGCTAATATGGTGCCATTGTTTGGATAAAGTATAAAAAGGGAGGTATTCCTCAAAATCGGGTAGTCAGTAGTTAGTAGTCAGTTGTATTGGAGTCAGTAGTAAGAGTTACAGTTAGTCAAGGATTGGCTGCTGGATGTTAAAGTTAAGTATTCTAATTGTTACTATGTTGTTATTATGCCACTGTTACTATGCTGTGTTCTATGTTCCTATTTGATACAAATTATGTGATAGTTGTTATAAGTTGTTTTATGTTGGACTGTACTTTAATTATCAAATGAATATGGCTATGGAGTTTCTTGCCGGTTCTTCTCCATAGAAGACTATTTGGAACCGAGCATTAATGATCAGATTGAAATATATTAGACTCTTTTCATTGAGAAATATATCACGTTAAAATCAATTTATGCATTGTTTCATTCTGTACAGTCTTCAACTGTACATATTTTGCTGACGCGACGTTCGGCACGAGCGCGCGTCATATTATTACGAATTTGTAATATTTAGTTAGTGTGCATTTAGTACCAACTCGGGTAACAACTTAAGAGAAAGGAGTCGTTAATATTGTGTTTACTTTGTACTTACGTTATTTACATTAAACTTAACTAAAGTGACAAAAGCCTTGTGATCTTTTCTCTCCACACTCAACCAACAACAACACCAACAATTCTACAAGTGTACGAACCGTACATTTAATGGTCCTTCGAGCCGGATACTCAGTAAGTAGTAATTCTGTTTACGGTAACGTGTCAGTTCTGCTGGTCTCCCAGACACGGGTCGAATCCGTTTATAGAGAAGGCGCATACATCGTGGATAGAGTACAAACACGGAGTATTCAACAGCGACTACTGTAAGGAATCTGCAAACTGCGGTCTTCTACCTAGTCGCGAACCAACGCAACGCTCATCTGTCGCCATCAACTACGTGACTCCGAGCTATCAAACTACTCAATCCAACAATCATCGACATGGAGAAACTGGAACTGCAGTCTACATGCTTCGACAACATTAAATCCTTGTGTGTCAACTATCGCAAGGACACTATGGCTCGCAAAACTGCGGACTATTTGAACAAGCGCTTGTCATCGCTGGAGAACCAGTGGAAGGACTTCGACAGCAGACATGCACTACTAGTACTAGAGTTAGAAGATAAAACTATTAACTATTTCGTGGATGACATCTACGGGAAAACTAAGGAATTGTACTCAACAACCAAAACGGACATGATCAACAAATTATCAGACTTGGAAAAACGACAACAAAACGTAAGGTTTGATTTAGCAGGGACGTCAGAAGACACTGAGGCTCCAACAAATGGTGGTGATAGTATTCAACCTTTACTTAACAAACAAGAATGTCACTTCAATGCCATATATCGTGTCATGTCTAAGATCAACAGTGCATCGATTTCTGAAAAATGGGAATTAGACGATCATTTGACCACATTAAAATCGAAATGGGAACCCATCGATAAACTTCATTGGCAAATTGATTTTCAACTAAGAGGATCCAACGATAGCTATTACAAAATGTTTACAGACGTCGAACAAAAATATGATGACCTGAAGAAAGCTCTCAACTCGAAAATTTGGTCCACTGCCCACTACGAGAAATCAGCTCCGAAGATCGAGATTCCTGAATTTTTCGGTAACTATAGTCAGTGGATTTCGTTCAAGGATCTTTTTCAAGAAGCAATTCACAAGAACCCTATGATCAACAACGCACAGAAAATGCAACACCTTAAAACCAAATTGCGAGGGAAGGCTGAGCGCTTGGTGCAACATCTGACCATTAGCGCTGACAATTACAACTCTTGTTGGGATATTTTGAATCAACGGTATGACAATCGCCGTCTACAGTTTACGTCGTTTATGAATAACATGCTTAATCTTCCTACTATACAGCATCCAGACTCTGCCAACTTGAAGAAAATGCATGATGTTATTACCGAATGCCTAAACGGAATTTCTAACATTGGCATTGATACATCATCTTGGGATCCTATTATTGTTCACATTATGTCGCAAAAGCTGGACTCTCATACACTTAGTGACTACATGAAGGAACTACAAGATCATAGGGAGCTACAAAACCTACAGGATTTCCTGTATTTTCTTGAGACACAATTCATGGCATACGAAACAAAAGTCTGCGTGAAGTCTGCTAAGAAAGGGGGTCTAACAACATCAACAGAAAAAACAACCAACTGGAAATCCAACAAGCATATTGTGATGAATAAACCTAGTTATTATAACAGGACTTCTAATTATCACGCAACACATAGAAAATGCCCACATTGCAACGAAAATCATGTATTATTGCAATGCGACAAGTTCCTAGAAATGGACATTGGCAAACGAACTGACACAGTTTCGAAATTACAGCTCTGTAAAAATTGTTTATTTAGCCATGGTAACGATGTGTGCAAATCGACAAAAACTTGCAGAGAATGTAATTTGAAACATCACACGTTATTGCTCAATCCAGACAAGAAAAATATAGCTATTTCGAAAAAGAAAAACAACACTGAACGAGATTCATCTTCATCATCCCAACAACATACATCTAATCATATCAACACAAGTAACATGGAAGTCTTGCTTACCACAGTTCAGCTCAAGGTCAAATCCATTGATGGCTCTTATATAAAACTACGAGCACTTCTTGATCAAGGTTCGCAAGTGAATCTGATCACTGAAAACGCTGCTCAAATGCTACGGCTCCCACGTAAGAAGATCAATGCATGCGTAACTGGAATCGGTACTGCGTCTGGAGATTGCAGGGGACAATTAACTCTTAACTGTACCTCGATCCATTCCGATTATACCTTTACTACTCATGCGCTGATTATGAAGAAGTTAACAAACAATTTACCCACCACGTCGTTTGAGAAAGTTGAATGGCCGCATTTGCAGAACTTGAAACTGGCGGACCCGGAATTCATCATCTCTCGCCAAATCGATCTCCTATTAGGGGCCGACGTGTATTCAGAGATAATTCTGGATGGAGTTTTGAAAGGAAACAACTCATCCCCCGTTGCACAACAAACGCAGATAGGGTGGATTTTGTGTGGGAAGATGAAAACATTAAACTGCAACGTTACCTTATTGAACTTGGAGGAACTAACAAAATTCTGGGAAACAGAAGCCATACAACCCTCTCAGGACCTACCCAAGGATGACCGGTGTGAAAATTTTTACCAAGAAACCGTAAAACGAGCGCAAGATGGGAAATACACAGTGAAAATGCCATTTTCACCTAAGTTTCAAGAAAAGCTGGGAGAATCAAGGTCCATAGCTGTTTCACAATTTTTACAACTAGAAAAACGACTAGATAAAAATCAAAACCTTGCAGCCATGTACAGGAAGTTCATTAAAGAATATGTTGACCTCGGGCACATGAAACTATCGCCTCATATTTCAACTAACAGCTGCTATTTACCACATCACGGCGTTTTGCGGGAAAGTTCTTTAACTACTAAATTAAGAGTGGTATTTAACGCATCGCAAAAAACTTCAAGTGGTTACAGTCTGAACAGTTTAATGGAAAAAGGTATGAATTTACAGCAAGACATACAAGCTCTTATCCTGAAGTGGCGGACGTACAAATATGTCTTTACGGCTGACATTGAAAAAATGTATCGCTGCATATGGATATCAGAAGAACAACAAGATCTCCAAAGAATCATCTGGCGAGACTCGCTAGACGAACCACTGCGTGACTTTCAACTATGCACCGTAACATACGGAACGAAAAGCGCTCCTTGGCTCGCTATGCGCACGTTGAAACAGCTAGCCATCGATGATGGAAGCCAGTATCCAGAAGCCGCCAAAATACTGCAAACAGAATGTTACGTCGATGACGTCATAAGTGGCCATAACTGCATCAAAGAGGCCCAACACCTGCAACAATCTCTAATACAACTATTGAGGGGAGGTGGAATGAACTTACGCAAATGGACAAGTAACCATCGGGCCTTACTAGAAAACTTAAATGAAGATCAACTTTCAAGTAAAAACACCTATGATTTTAAATCGGAGGAATCTTTCAAAACCTTAGGACTTAGGTGGGATCCTAACAGTGACACCTTTTACTTTAACTGGCCTATGAAACATGCGAAACGTCTAACAAAGAGATCTTTACTGTCTATAATTTCAAAATTCTATGACCCGCTCGGCTGGCTTTCTCCAATAACAGTCAAAGCCAAACTACTATTTCAGAAACTCTGGCTTAGCAAACTTAGCTGGGATGACGAAGTGCCCAGCGATATACAAACTGAATGGTTACAGCTGCGAAATGAACTGCCTGACATCAAAAACATTAAGCTAAACAGATGGATAAGTGATACGCAACAGCGTGTAGAATTACTCGGCTTCTGTGATGCAAGCGAGAAAGCATACGGTTGTGTGATTTATAGTCGGTTAATTAATGAACATGGGCTGCCAACAATATCCTTACTTATTGCTAAAACGAGAGTGGCCCCACTCACCCAGAAAATAACATTGCCCAGACTCGAGCTGTGTGCGGCTAAATTATTGGCTGATCTAATGGAAAAAACTAAACAAACGTTATCTGGGTTCAGCATATCCGTACAGGCCTGGTCTGATTCTCAAGTCGTGTTGGCGTGGATTCAAGGTGACTCATCAAGGTGGGAGACGTATGTAGGCAATAGAGTTACGAAGATTAAAGGCATCATCCCTGGACCGCAATGGCACTACGTGAAGTCTGAAGAGAATCCCGCTGACTGTGCCTCAAGAGGACTACTGCCAAGCAAACTGAGAAGCTTCAACTTATGGTGGCAAGGCCCTGAATTTTTATTAAAACTAGAACATCCTGGAGAAATTCCACGCTCGTTCGAAACCAACATTAGTTGCGTAAACTATACCAAGGCGAAACCGAACATAGTCGAAAACAATCAGCATAACATAATAAATGAATTGTTGTATAAATACAGTTCATTGACACGAACAACTCGAATCGTCGCATGGATACTACGATTCATTACAAATATGCGCAACAAAACGAAATCGGATACCGCGTTCCTAACAACAAGCGAACTAAGTGCAGCGAATACAAGTATTTTAATTCATGTGCAACGATCACAGTTCGATGCTGAGTATAATCTACTTAACAGAAACGAAGCTGTGACAAAAAGGAGCCGTATATTCAAACTGAATCCCTATCTGGACGACAGGGGTATGATTCGTGTCGGAGGTCGCCTTAAAAACTCCATCTTGCCTGCTGACATGAAAAACCCAATTATCGTACCGCACACGGGACGATATACTCAATTGTTAATTGAAGAAGCTCATTCACGTACGTTACACGGAGGAGCTCGACTGACTTTGACGTACACAAAACAAAACAGATCGGTTTACAGGGCACACCAACGTACATATTGGTGTGCGTATACTCAACGCGTTATTACTTCGCCTATTTACTAGTGTTAGCTTGACAATAACCCGTTGTCCACGCACACACTTGCAATTTCTTGTTGCTTCACATTATATATGAAACAAAGAATATGAAGCATAAATTCAAAGGTATTATCAACTGATACCGTGGCATAGGTGTATATGCAAGCAGCTGGTGTGACATTAGTCTTATGATCAAATCACGCCGGCCCGGCGCTAACTTTTTGCATTATTATCATTATTTTTTTTCGTTTTGTTGAATTTTTATTTTTGTAAAAAATGATATATGGAAGAAAATATTAAACAATGTGTAATATGATAACAACAATATTTATTGCTATGGTTTTTTTAAATTATAAATACAAATTATAAAGTATGGTTCATGACAAATATTCTAAGTGGGACAAGAATTCACTTTGTTTTTCATATTCAAGAGGGTAATTTATTTATTAATGATATGAATAAACATGTTAGTAAGTTAGATAATAAGATACTGGTTATCCTAAATTGTAATCTCACTAACAATAACATCAATCATGTAATACAAATTACCCCCTGATATTTTTAATAGCCGATTGGTGCGCCATGACTATCTATTACTTGTTGCAAACGTGTCCTCATGCTAGCAACCATATTCCAGCACAAATCAGAGCCACGAAACGATTCCCATGACGAGGTAACGACATCATCTAAATTAAATTTGGACCTGACTTCAGATGAGTCCCAGTTTAGCACCATGTGACCCCATAGGTTTTCAATGGGGTTCAGGTCAGGACTTTTTGATGGCCATTCAATAACAGTAAAGTTTTCTTGGACGTTTAACCAACTTTGCACGAGTCGCGCGCGATGCACAGCGCAGTTATCATGCACGAAGTAAATGTGTTCTTGCGGGTATGCAACACGCACAGTTGGTAGCATCACGTTTTGTAAAACATCCAAGTAACCTTGACTGGTATTGCGACCCCCTACCTGCACTAATTCACCGGGACCCATTGATGACATCCATCCCCAATAACCCAACGTAATGCGGCCACAAGACCTGCATGGAATAATATTTTTTTTGTTATAGCGTTCACCATCTTTTCGCCATAATATTTTACGACCGTCCTTGTCCGACTTAAAACATTTTTCATCGCTAAATATAACTATATTATTGCACCAATCAAAATCCAAATATTCTCTTGCGAAGCGAACCCGGTTTTGCATGTGAATATCAGACAGTAATATTTTCTTGGCTGGCCTACGACATTTCACACCAGCTGCACGCAAGTGGTTCCGCACAGTTTGTAACGTCACGTCATGTTTAGTCGCCGTGGAACGAGTAGTGGGGAAGGGCTCAGCCAAATGCGTAGCAACTATATCACGGTGCCGTGCATTGGTATCTGTATATGCAAATCCAGCCTTTGGTCCCGGTCGGCAAGGATCAATGCTTCCCGAATCTGCATAACGATGGACCCACAATTGCACAGTTCTTCTCTGCGAACAATAATTAAATATTGTTACATAAAACATCAATAAACAAGATGTGTATTATTGAAACATAATAAACTTCTAAACGTAATAATAATATTTTGTTACTCACCGATATCTTTAAACGCCTCGCAATTTCACTAATTGAAACGTTTTGCTCATGCAAAATAATTATCTCAGCTCTTAAAAGTGTAGTTAAGTGATTCATATTGATTCACAAATAATAGCACTTCTCAAAATACGCAGGGTATAATGTCTAAAAACGTAACAAAAGCTCGATAGTCAATAGCATTATGACGATGAAATTAAACCACTAACATATTATGATTTGTCATTTTTAGAGGGTAGACCATTAATATAATCCAAACCAAATATAAAGAAGACTTGCTAATACTATACAATGAATTGAACAAACAAATGTAAAATATTTTTTAAAACATACAAAAAGTTGAGCCGTTGGTAATAAGATTCGATCTTACGGTGCCGGCGACAAGAAGTATTGTTCGCACGCTCAACTAATGCGCCACAGTGGAGTCTGATTCATTAGCTAAATTTATGCATCATATTCCCTGCAACTTTAAAATGACAAGAAATTGCAAATGTGTGCGTGGACAACGGGTTATTGTAAAGCTAACACTAGTAAATAGGCGAAGTAATGAACGCATTGAGATTACGCACACCAACATCTACGTTGGTGTGCCCTGTAAACCGATCTGTTTTGTTTTGTGTACATAAGACAACGATACTGGATAGCAGGTGGGAACAGAGCAGTTAAAACGATATTACGAAGATGTGTCCGCTGTCACCGCTTTAACAAAACAGACAGCCACCAACTAATGGGAGATTTACCACAGCAAAGGATTACTCCGTGCCGACCATTCACACATACAGGAGTTGACTTCTCCGGGCACGTAGACGTCAAACACAACAAGGGTAGAGGCGTCAAAACATCAAAAGGCTACATAGCGATATTCATATGTATGGCCACAAAGGCCGTTCATATCGAATTAGTGTCGGACCTTAGCACTGAAACCTTTTTAGCAGCTTTCCAGAGGCTATGTGCAAGGCGTGGAACACCAAGACATATGTACTCTGACTGTGGCACAAATTTTGTTGGCGCCGCAAAAGTACTTCGTCAGGAATTTGAATTATTCAAACAAATACTAACACCAGAAATTTTTGGCGAATTAGCAAAACTTGAGCGTTGAGGCTCAGAATGTCAACTTCCCAAAATGTCTCCTGGTACCAAAATGTCAACTTCCCATAATGTCCCTTTCCCAAAATGTCCCTTTCCCAAAATGTCCCTTTCCCAAAATGTCCCTTTCCCAAAATGTCCCTTTCCCAAAATGTCCCTTTCCCAAAATGTCCCTTTCCCAAAATGTCCCTTTCCCAAAATGCCGCTTTCCTAAAATGTCCCCCATTCTTAGAATTAAGCGTTATAACCCAACTAAAAAATAAAAAACAATATAATAATCATATTTTTTATTTTAATTACTTTGTGGTATCAACTCTTTCGTCAATTTTTTTATTAGAAAAGGAATTTGAAATGAAATATAGTTATATATTATCAACATATTATAAAAAAACAATAAAAAATAACTTTAATTAGAACTAATACGTTCAAGTACACAGGAATTCAATAGGATTTCAATAGTCAGATACAGATTGATAATTAATCGTTAAACTATTATCAAATTTAGAAAGAAATTCAATTAAATAAAGCAAGTCTCAAAAATATCAATTTCTTTAAAAATTGTTGAATTGTGAGATGATTTCCTTGTAATTGTTTTAAATATCTTGCATATTTTCTATCGAACTCAATATCTCTGAGCCTTCTTCTGCGGTTGATCTGCTTAAATAGTGAATCCTGTATACGGCCATCCCAGTATTTGCTTTCTTTTTTTATCTTATATAAAAAATAATACAAATTTGGATTCTTTGGTATCAGGCTATTTACACGTCGGTGCCATCCTTCTAGAGCATTGGTGGTTCTATGGCGTTGGCCAGCGCAGCTTAATATTAACGGTGATTTTCTGGGATACCAGGTAGACTCGAAATAACTGCGAAAACGCCTCATCTCTGATGTATTTGGCGCTGTTTCCAAAATATAATTCCATGCGCCTGGTATATGATTTGCCGGCACCAAAGGAAGAATGGCACTCATTCTAGTCACGTTACGACCAGCTCTTGATTTATTCAATTTTGTTTTTTTTGAATATTTCCAAATCGCTGCATTGAAGTGATGGTAACAACCAGTTACTCTAGCCTGCGGAAAAACCGCCGAAACTGCGTTCATGATGGCAATTTCATAATCCGATTTGAAAGTTTTAATTTGGATCTGTAAATTCTCTTTTATGAGACTAAATAGGCGCATATATGTTTGTTCCGATTTGTTTGGTAAGAGGGCGTATATAACCGGTACTATGTTTGTAGTATTTTCATCCATGTGCAATACAAACATTTGATAAAAAGGTTTTGGAGCTGATTTAAACGTCCCATCGGCATAGTATGAACCTGGCGTTCTCATTATTTTTTTAACGATAGTGCTGGCAAAAATTATAATTTTTTCCGTACTGCCATCTTCACATACTAAAAACTTTTCTGCTAAACTTTGTGGTATTTGAACTGTTTCAGTATTATTATGTACTAGCAAATCTGTATTCAAATATTTTTTTCGCGCTCGGTAAAGAGAGCTTTTTAAGGAACGAAATGTTGGTATCAAGTCTCGATCATCACGATTCTCATTGCTTAGGTCTGCCAAAGTAGATTCGCAAATTTTTTGAATCGGCCCTAAATTATCACACACTTCCTTTTTCAACCTGATTTTTTATTTTTTAATATTGATGGCAACAATATTAAGTTTACAAGTATGCGTTGATTCTCTTAAAACTATTTTCCTGCTTTTATCTAATGTCAATGATGCATTACATACGGTTCTATTAATACATCGCCCTAACGTACTGTCTTTGTTAGTTTTGTTTTTGTTGTACTGAAATCCCTTCCATATTAGTGTTTGATTTCCTTTTTGGTTACATATAAAGTCGACTTCCTCACTCATTTTCAAGTTATTAATAAAAACACGTCACAAACAAAATTAAACTGTCTCACGTAAGTATACACTATACCATTGAATAGAATAAAATGTCAATGAAATACATATTTTTTCAATAGTACCCACTTTTGTGAGATAAATATTTTATTGTTTTTTATTTTTTAGTTGGGTTATAACGCTTCATTCTAAGAATAGGGGACATTTTGGGAAAGCGGCATTTTGGGAAAGGGACATTATGGGAAGTTGACATTTAGGGAAAGAGACATTTTGGGAAAGGGACATTTTGGGAAAGGGATATTATGGGAAGTTGACATTTTGGTACCAGGAGACATTTTGGGAAGTTGACATTCTGAGCCTCAACGAACTTGAGGTCGAGTGGCATTTTAATGCTCCAGCTTGGCCCACCGCGGGCGGTTTGTGGGAAGCCGCTGTGAAGTCAATGAAGCACCACCTGCGACGCGTATTGGGCAATCAAAAACTAACATATGAGGAGTTTTCTACACTTCTGGCAAAGATAGAAGCCTGTCTTAACTCGAGGCCTTTGTGTCCTCTCACTGAGGACCCAGAGGAGTTCTATAACTGCTTGACTCCAGGCCATTTTCTCACAGGAAGCCCAATACTCTCAATGCCGCTATCAGATTACTGTGACGGAAGTACCATCGACTTGCGCCGTAGGTGGCAACTATGCGAACATATGTTACATCAATATTGGAGAAATTGGTCGAACGAATACCTAACTACACTACAAACTCGCAGTAGGTGGAATAAGCCCACTAAGAACATTAAGGAAGGCGACTTAGTACTATTGAAGGAGGATAATCTGCCACCCGGAAAATGGGCTATAGGTCGCGTCTTGGAGACTCATCCTGGATCTGATGGTTACGTTCGTGTCACCACTATCAAGACTCAAGCGGGAACCGTCAAGCGTCCTGTGGTTAAACTATCACCTTTACCTTTGAACTCTGAAATCCAAGCTGAGCAGGATCTAGAAAACCAAAACCAGTCTTCGAAATCCCAAACGAAACATCGGACGAGAGGAAACAAAATTATTTCGTCATTTGTAACAATTTTATCATTGTTTACATTCATATCAAGTACTTATGGTGCCATTGACAGCACGCGCATCGCGCAAGGCGCTCAGATTACAAGTTTGGAACCAGAGCGGCCGGTTTACTATGACACTATAGGTGAAATGCAAACTGTACACGATGAATGGATATTAATCATGTATTATAACCTAACAAACTATTGGGATGGAGTTCGTCACATTGAAACCTACTTTGAGAATGTTAAAAGCATATGTCACAAGACAAATCTCCAACATTGCCGAACTACAATGGACCAACTTGACCATGAATTGGAACTGCTTCGTTATTATAACTCTATACTAATCAATCCACATAAACATCTCAGCAGCCGAAAGAAACGAGGGTTAATAGACGGAGTTGGGTACCTGGATAACAGTCTATTTGGAATATTAGATCAACGCTTCGCGGAAAAATATCAAAACGACATTCAATCTCTTCAAACCAACGAAAATTATCTACTAGATCTGATTAAAAATCAAACAAGTATTGTGGAATTGGAGAATCAAGTTTTGAAAAAGAGCGAAACCAACATCAAGCGTCAGTTTGACATAATTGATAGCTTCGTCAACCAAACGAACTTGAACATAGTGTCTATAGAATCTGAAATAGAAATACTTTCAGCTACCACATATATCAATTCGGCCTCCTTGACAGCATATCTATTGATCAACAGCCTGCGGACATTCCAGGAAATGCTGTTCAATACTCTAACTAACGTCTACCGAGGACATATAGATGTGCATGTAATCACTCCGGCACATTTGATTCAGCAATTAGGTGAAATATCTGGTAACATTCCGAAGACTGTTTCACTGCCAATCAAAAACTATAAAGACAACATCAAGGATTTCTATAAATTGATTAATGTGAAGGCGCGAGTTACGGAAACATATTTTCTTTTTGAAGCACATATACCACTTAGATCTAACGAGGAATACATGATTTATCAAGCTATTCCGCTACCAATTACTAACACCAAAGAAGTTAAGTATGTACACATCTCATCCAAGTACATTGCTGTTAATCTCAAGAAGAACAGTTACATTTTGTTACACGAAGATGACTTCAAGCAATGTGTACAACAAAGGTCTACCAACTTTCTATGCAAAAAAAACCTGCCGTCTTACGATTTGCACAGCAACGAAGCGCCGTGCGAAGCAAAACTGCTGTCTTATCAAAACACTGCGCCGTGTGACGTAGAGCGCGCGTCATGTAAGGACACATGGATAGAGTTACACTCACCTAACAGCTGGCTGCAATATGCACCAATGACGTCACATCGTACACTATGTCATCATCAAGCCTAGTGACACTATCTTCAGGATGCATACTTCAATCTAAAGATTTAACCATTTACGCTCATCGTCAGTACAACAGTCACATGAATATGGACTATGAATTGGTATCTTCTTCTTTGGATACGTCGGTAAACAAGATAGTAAATTTAACCTATCGCTACGCTCCAAACAAGCTTCAATCTACAGCTACAGATATAGAAATAATGAAGATTGAGGATAGGATCAAAACCCAAAAGGAAAATGAAGCTCTACAGAGAACAATGTCAACACACGATGTTCACCAATATGTCATCAGTTACGTTTTGTTGACTTCAGCCCTCATTGCCTTGCTAGTGGTAGTTGGGAGGAAGCGTTGTGCCCACTGTTTTAAGAATAACTCAAAAAACATGACAACGCCGACAACACAATCGCATAATGATATTGAGCTTCAAGTTATTCGTAACAGTGAATACTCCCAGAAGGAAACAGCATCACCGAGCAAGGAAGTCATTGTGGAGCGTCGCCCCGAGACATCTCGCCGAAGCTTCAACACCGGAACTAAAAACATTGCGTTTAACTTTGACTAATTGATATTTTTTTGTTGTGAGGGCTTTTCCTTCTCCTTTGTTTTCTGTTATCTTCTGGGGTTGCCAAGATGTACAGTCTTCAACTGTACATATTTTGCTGACGCGACGTTCGGCACGAGCGCGCGTCATATTATTACGAATTTGTAATATTTAGTTAGTGTGCATTTAGTACCAACTCGGGTAACAACTTAAGAGAAAGGAATCGTTAATATTGTGTTTACTTTGTACTTACGTTATTTACATTAAACTTAACTAAAGTGACAATAGCCTTGAGATCTTTTCTCTCCACACTCAACCAACAACAACACCAACAATTCTACAAGTGTACGAACCGTACACATTCCTTATAATTATCCATAGCAAATATTTCCAATAATTGTTTTATTAGCAGATTAGCAATAACTGGGTCACATAGTTATAACTTGATAATATCATAATCCTGACATTTACATATTTGTATATAGATAATATGTAATATATAGCCTCTTTCTGACACGCGCGATGCACAGCGCAGTTATCATGCACGAAGTAAATGTGTTATTGCGGGTATGCAACACGCACAGTTGGTAGCATCACGTTTTGTAAAATATCCAAGTAACCTTGACTGGTATTGCGACTCCCTACCTGCACTAATTCACCGGGACCCATTGATGACATCCATCCCCAATAACCCAACGTAATGCGGCCACTAGACCTGCATGGAATAATATTTTTTTTGTTATAGCGTTCACCATCTTTTCGCCATAATATTTTACGACCGTCCTTGTCCGACTTAAAACATTTTTCATCGCTAAATATAACTATATTAATGCACCAATCAAAATCTAAATATTCTCTTGCGAAGCGAACCCGGTTTTGCATGTGAATATCAGACAGTAATATTTTCTTGGCTGGCCTACGACATTTCACACCAGCTGCACGCAAGTGGTTCCGCACAGTTTGTAACGTCACGTCATGTTTAGTCGCCGTGGAACGAGTAGTGAGGAAGGGCTCAGCCAAATGTGTAGCAACTATATCACGGTGCAGTGCATTGGTATCTGTATATGCAAATCCAGCCTTTGGTCCCGGTCGGCAAGGATCAATGCTTCCCGAATCTGCATAACGATGGACCCACAATTGCACAGTTCTTCTCTGTGAATAATAATTAAATATTGTTACATAAAACATCAATATACAAGATGTGTATTATTGAAACATAATAAACTTCTAACCGTAATAATAATATTTTGTTACTCACCGATATCTTTAAACGCCTCGCAATTTCACTAATTGAAACGTTTTGCTCATGCAAAATAATTATCTCAGCTCTTAAAAGTGTAGTTAAGTGATTCATATTGATTCACAAATAATAGCACTTCTCAAAATACGCAGGGTATAATGTCTAAAAACGTAACAAAAGCTCGATAGTCAATAGCATTATGACGATGAAATTAAACTACTAACATATTATGATTTGTCATTTTTAGAGGGTAGACCATTAATATAATCCAAACCAAATATAAAGAAGACTTGCTAATACTATACAATGAATTGAACAAACAAATGTAAAATATTTTTTAAAACATACAAAAAGTTGAGCCGTTGGTAATAAGATTCGATCTTACGGTGCCGGCGACAAGAAGTATTGTTCGCACGCTCAACTAATGCGCCACAGTGGAGTCTGATTCATTAGCTAAATTTATGCATCATATTCCCTGCAACTTTAAAATGACAAGAAATTGCAAATGTGTGCGTGGACAACGGGTTATTGTAAAGCTAACACTAGTAAACCAACCTCATGAAATGAATCTATTTGGAATTCGAATTCCGAACTTTTTTATAAGAAAACCAATTTTCCGAATTGCGTGGGGGATTGGAGGGAAAGGAATTTTTTTTTATTTATTTATATAAAACCACTTAAAATATCTTTACAGGGTATCCCAATACGATATTATAAGCTAACTTTAAATCTATTGTAAAATGCATTTCTATTGTAATCTTATTTCATGATTACAAGTAACTAACTTTTCCGCTATTTCCGTGAATTTCGACTGGGTACAGTGAAATACATTAACAAGCTTAGCTATTAAATTAATAAGCCGTATGGCGCGCGATAAAGGTGCCCATTTTAGCAAGTTAGTCCTCGAGACTGGCACACTGAGCGTTTCAGGGTGGCGGCGCGCGCCCACGTAGCCCGTGGGCGCGCACAGTTGCAGCGCCTCCAGCACGTCCGGCTTGTGCAGCCGGCCGCGCAGCACGCGCCACACGTAGCGCGTAACGCCACGTCCCTCCGCACGCTCAGCCGCACATACCCCACCATGCCAAGAACGAACAGGCTCGGGTACATTAAGTACATTAACGGGTAGAAAGGGTACACGCCGTATTCTTTAAAATACAAAAATCTAGTGAATTTATTTTGGATTTTTTCCATCATATTTAACCTCATGGGGATTCCAGATAATTGTAGTCGATTCTAGGTGGCTTCGAACTAGTGCATTATATAACATCTTTATAACTAATAGATTATTGAAATCTTTACAATTTCTTAATATGAAATAGGGGAAGGGAAGGTAACACGGACCACTTAAGGAAAAACCGACATAGAAAAAAAAATAACAGCTTTATTCTCACTTTTTTAACGTTACATAATTGAGCATTTATTAATTGTACATAAGCTTAAGGAACACATCAATCAGATCACAGATTTAGAAGATATTGGATGATTTCCAACATCCTCGTTTTGGTCCGTTTTGCCCACATGTTAAGGTAAAATGAAACACACATGAAGGTAAAATGGACCTATTGCTACATACGAAATAAAACAAATAGTTTGTGTACTTATTAAAAAGCACACCTTTCACAAATGAACCTAACATCTTCATCGTCATCTTCAACACCGGCACAACTACAGTGTGCCCATAAAGAACACGATGGACACTGAACCCAGCCTTCTGTGGACTCAGAAAATAGATGAGAACAATAAAAACATCGGACTTCTTCTTCATCTTCACTAGATGATTTTCTTTTCTTCTTTGTAGATTTTCCTTTTCCTTTACCTTTTCCTTTTTGTACTTTTGTTGGTTTTTTACCCTTTTTTTAGAGAATAGATTCTGTTTTGCCTTCTTTGCTCTTTCTTTTAGCTCCTGGGTTTTTTTATTTACTTCTAATTCTTCTCGATAAGGTGATGTTAGTTCAACTGTCTTTCCTCGTTTAATAGTAGATCTAGTCCGTTTAGAAGTTTTAGGAACAGGCATGATATCCTCTGGAGCAATAAAAAAAGACGTAGATGGCTGTGGTTCATTGTTGCTAGCTAAATCTTCCGTCTGAGACATATTTTGGTCATTCGAAGTTGATGATTCTGGTTTTTTGCTATTTATAGACGTTTCAGGTTCAGCTGGAATTCCCTTGTCATTTATTTCTGACACATTTATTTGAGTAGTGTCATGATCGTCCGATACTGGTTCAGGTTCATCAACAGTTTACGTTTCGTCAGTTCTAAACGTGGATACATCAGGATCGTTGTGCGTCGACATTGCTTCAGGCATATCAATATCAGTCGAAGCTGCTGCCAAAAAGTCTGCTTCTATGAACAGTCACGATTTAATGGCCAGATACCAGTGGCTCGAAAGGCGTTATAAGCTGTTGACAAAGTTGCAGCTTTTTGGAAAGCCTTGTCGACTAACTCTGCAATTTGGAATTGGGTTATTACTTTCCCTGAATTCAATCTCAGCCAACTATTTGCAGCTTCTGTATAATAGGTTGAAAAAGGTTTCATGAACCCTACGTCTAATGGCTGTTGCCGATGGTGCAGTGTGGCGGAAATGACAGGACATGAACACCGTTATCTCTACCTAAATTTATAATGTCCATATTTTTAGTGTGACTAGCATGCCCATCAAGTAAGAGTAAGACTGGATTATCGACGGATGCTCGTGAAAACTTTATAAACTTCTTGAACCACTCTGTAAAAATTTCTGTTTGAATCCAGCCGCTCTCATGACAAAACGCCCAAGATCCTCGAGGGGCATTATGTATCAATTCTGGTTTCATCCTTTTACGGGGGAAAATAAACAAGGGAGGCATCCGCACCAAAGCAGCAAACAACAGTAACAAGTTGACCTCGCTCAGCGGAAGTTAATAAGCCCCACTTGTTTTTTTCCTTTTGTACCAATAATCCGAGGCATACTTTTTGGTACAGTAGTCATGTCTGTTTCATCGACGTTGAAGATTCGGTCGGGTGTGAATTTATACTTAGTGACTAAATCTGTCAGTAAGTCAAAAAATTGATTAACCACAACCTGGTTAAATCCGGATGCTCGAGCTGCTGAAGTCGGTTCGGGTTTTCGCAAACTTAAATCGGGGTTACGTTTTAGAAAATTTTCAAGCCATATTCTACCAGCCATTTTTGTCTCTTGACAGAAATTGTGTTGTAATTTATTCTTTTCAGCCAATTCGTAAGCAACTCTCCTGAGATCCTTTGTGGTTAAACCAAAAAAACGACTTTCCATATCTTTGACATAAGATGCTAATATTTTCTCTTGAGCTACGTTAAAAACCTGTACATACCGGCCCATCTTCTCTGTGGCTTCATTTAAGTCTTTTGTAGTTTCATATTTGATCAGTCTTCGCAACAAAGTAGTCTTTGGAACATTATAAGTGATGGCGGCCTTGTTAACTCCCATTTTGCGAGTTGCCACCTTTTCTATGGCATTTTTCATGTCCTCCTCACGCCAAGATTGGCGATCCGACATTCTCTTATAATTTTTTGTGTATGTATATGCTTGATGGTCCAATTATAGAGAACTCACACAAATTATTATTTGACTCCAAAATAAAACATCAGAAGGTTAGGTAAAACTTGTTGTCTATATTGTTCGGTAAATTAATAACGTTACAAACACTGCACACGAAAGCTGGGAGACGACTGGAGGCGGGGAGCGATCGCTTTGCTACCAGCATTTGCTAACTTGCATTTTCAATTACGATTGTGTCACTACAGTATTCCTCCCCTTTTTTTTAAATTTTGCAAAAAATTTAAGAAAACAACATAAACTCTAACATTTTAAACTTACATTTAACAACACTCTGTACATAGATACATTGTGCTTCGCAACAAAACTGATAACATTGGAATGTCGATGTATGAACACTTTACAATAACAAAAGTATTATGTTACATGAATGTTTTGTGTTACAAGATTAGTTAACCGACATGATAAAAGAGGTAATGTTTGATGTTACTAGATGTACTATAACAACCAATTATGTAATAAAGTACTATTGATACAAGTTTTACATTTTTTCTTAAATCCTACGCACCTTTCATAGAGGGATAGTTTGATAAGCACCACTTAGTATGTTTGCTGTACTGGCTGGGCTGAAGGTTGAGTGACATTTACTGGTTGTGGTTGAGCCTGACCTTTTTCTAACGTGGAAACGATATCTTTCACTAAAACTTTTCTTGTCTGTCGTCCACAGTGTTTGCATCCTCTGAACATAATAGCGACCAAAACGACGATGACCACCAGGATAGTAACAAAACTGTATACTTCCAATTTTCCCTCTAAAGTCGATGTGCTTGCTCCGTTAGTACCGCTTTGCGCGATAACCACTTCCGAAGTCTTACTTTTCGAGTTGCCCATTTTATTAAAATTTAGGCTGTTACAATTTAATTATGAAAAACAAACTACTGCAATTAGCGTCCGTCTATGAAAAAGTGCGAAAACAATAACTGTACTAACTTAAATACCAAACAGTATGCGCATACTATGCTAAACCTACTTTTACAAAAAATGACATTTTGTTAAAACTGCGGATTGTGCAAGTGATCAGTTTGCGCAATCCTTTCTTAAACAGAATGAGATTTGTTGTAAAGACTTAAAAGATAACTAATTCTGGGTTATTTACCAAAGTACATTTAATAACCAGCATGTGTAACCTACTTTTTACCGACATGCGAAACAATGTAGTTGTATTCACTACTATTGTCAACTTAGCATTTGTCATACTGTAAATACATAACAGTAGTACCACTACGATGTTTTAACCTTACTTATAAACTTATTATCTATAGTAACTAATCGTCATCGAAAAACCGTGTTTTTTTAACTACGCGACCGTAACGTGTAACTTTATCGGTAGATTGCGGTTTATTGCTATTCTCGTCCGTTGGAACACTGTCTTTCAATGTCGACTGGTCCTTCTTATTTTCCTTATAACTACAATTATTGTCATTATCCGAGTCGTTTTCGTCTAATAAAAATGCTGGTTTCCATCTGTCGATTGAAATACATGCTTGTCTAACATTTAAGTCTATGACGTAATGTTTATCGCTCCTACTTATGACGCGGTACGGTCCGTCATATGGGGGCTGCAGAGGCTTACGCACCATATCATTACGTATAAAAACAT
This sequence comes from Acronicta aceris, assembly GCA_910591435.1. NCBI lineage: Eukaryota > Metazoa > Arthropoda > Insecta > Lepidoptera > Noctuidae > Acronicta > Acronicta aceris. The sequence continues at coordinate 12,113,899 of OU342757.1, read as the reverse complement.
ATTTGCAAACCTTTAATTCGGGGTGTATAAACATAGAACGTGGTCTATTTTCTCTAGTGGAACTTCTAAATTTACCTATCGTGTCGCGCAATTTATCTACATAAGTATCGAAATCCAAGTTGTCTGTTTTTCCACAGTCATAAAAATCTCCTGGCAATCTCATAGTACGGCCGTAGATAAGTTCTGCTGCACTATAACCCGTGTCGCTTCTAACTGCAACACGTAATCCTAACAAAACTGTATGTAATTCGTTAACCCATGACTCTGAACTTAGCGTAGCCATTAATGCTGCTTTTAAACTTCTGTGCCATCTTTCCACCAGTCCATTACTCTGCGGATGGAAAGCTGTAGTTCTTACTCTACTTATGCCTAATAATTTCATTAACTGTCTAAATAAGTTACTCTCGAACTGCCTACCTTGGTCGCTAATAAGTTTAATAGGACAACCAAATCGCGAGATCCACCCATCGTACAGCGCCCTAGCAACAGTCTCGGCTGTTATATCTTTTAAGGGTATGGCTTCCGGCCACCTAGTAAAGCGATCTATTATTGTTAGGCAATACCTATACCCGTCTTCGGTAATCGTTAAAGGTCCTATCAAATCAATGTGGATGTGCTCAAATCTATCACACTTTGGTAAATGACCTAAGTTCGATACTGTGTGCCTTTGTACTTTTGCTCTTTGGCAACCTATGCAACTTCTGGCCCACCTTGTTATATCCTTGTTCATGCTAGGCCAAAAATATCTTTGCGAGACTAATTTCTTTGATACCTTAATTCCAGGGTGACTAAGGTTATGGACACTGTCAAAAGCTGTCTTTCTAAAACTTTCAGGTAAATAAGGTCGTGCTACGGGTCCTGAAATCTCACAATATATAGGCTTATCCACTATAGGATTGCTAAGTTTCTTAATAACAACGTTACTGTTCTTATTATCGGTATTCAACATACTTGTAATATAAGTATCAGTTTCCTGTGCTACTGCTAGTTCTGCGAAATCAATGGTAGTCGGGCAGTGAATTTCCACGACACGCGATAGTGAGTCAGCAACTGTATTCTGCTGCCCGCTAACATGGCGTATATCCGTTGTAAACTCACTGATAAATAATAAATATATAGTTCGCCTAGGCGTTTCTGTATTACTGTTTAATTTAGAAAAAGCGTATGTCAACGGCTTATGGTCAGTAAAAACAACTAATTCTCGACCTTCGAATAATTTTCTAAAATACTGTATTGCCATATAAATTGCTAATAGCTCACGATCGTACGTACTGTATTTCTTTTGAGTATCTGAGAGCTTTTTTGAATAATATCCTAATGGTTCCCATTTTCCATCGATGCGTTGTTGAAGTACTGCGCCCACACATGTGTCAGACGCGTCGCACATAAGTGAAATCGGGACATTGTTACAGGGATACGACAATGTAACCGCTTTTTGCAGGCTGAGCTTACATTGTTCGAATGCTAAGTTTGCACTATTGTCCCAGGGTATTTTAGTCTTATCCTGTTTCTTAGAATGATGAATGAACTTATTAAGAACCGTCTGTGACTCTACTGCTTTCGGAATGTGTGGCCTATAAAAATTTAGCATCCCTAGAAATCTGCGTAATTGCTCTACTGTTTCCGGTTTAGGGAAATTGACTATTGCCTGTACTCTAGATTCTAATGGCCTAATGCCCTTACAAGAAACTTCAAATCCTAGAAAATCCATTTTCTCTTGACCAAATTCGCATTTAGAGACGTTGATAGTTATACCAAACCTACTTAATCTTTCGCATACGGCTTTAAGATGTTCTCTATGCTGTGATTCGTTATCGCTTGCTATGATGACGTCATCTATGTAATTAAAAATAAAATCCAACCCTAGTAATACCTCTGTTGTCATGAACCGTTGGAAAGTTTGGACCGCGTTCCGTAAGCCAAAACTCATCCTATTAAACTCAAAAAGTCCAAAGGGCGTGATAATCGCCGTTTTTTCTACGTCATCAGGGTGAATGGGTATGTAATGGTATGCTCTGTTAACATCAATTCGAGAAAATATTTTTTTATTCGTTAACAAATAGGTAAAATCCTGTAACCGGGGCACTGGAAAACGATCTGGTTTTGTAACTGAATTCAATCTCCTATAATCGCCGCACGGTCTAATTTCACCATTCTTTTTCGGTACCACATGCAACGGACTAGCCCACGGACTCTTACTAGGCCTGCATATTCCCATTTCCTGCATAATCCTAAACTCCTCTTTAACTTTAGCATACCGCTCGGGCGGCAGCGGCCTAGCCCGTGCGTATAACGGTGGTCCGGTCGTTTCAATATGATGAAAAACAGAATGTTTAGGGGGTTCTTTGAAAGATGTAGGCCTCGTAATGTCGGGGTAGCTAGTGATAATATCGTAATACGGATGGTTACAATCTAAAGTTTTAATTGATGATTGCAAACTACTTACAATTGATGCCGTAATGTTACATTCAGTTACCTGGTCAATCAACCGTTTCGTTCTTAAATCCACTAGCAGGTTGTGATAACTTAAAAAGTCCGCTCCGAGGATCGGCTGCCTGACGTCCGCGATGACAAAATCCCAGCGAAAACTTCGCCGTAATTTTAAATTTACCACTAAAGTTTTAACACCAAAAGTCTTGATTTCCGTACCGTTTGCTGCATAGAGTTTGAACTTGCTACACGATACTGTCCTATGTCTATTGTGCACTGGTATAACAGAAATATCAGCTCCAGTATCCACTAAAAAATTTTGACCGCTGTTCAAATCCGTGACGCAGAGGCGGTGTGCGGGAACAATGGTACAGATTTCCGCCGTCGGCTGTACCAGCTTTAGTTTTCCGCAGGTTTCTTCCAAGCGCAGGGTTCGACGCATTTTCGTGCGTTCTCAGCGTATCGAAAATGGTAGAAACATAACCAATTAGGGTTTCTGGTAGAACACCGTGTGTTACTCTTAACCCGCGTTGTGCGACCTTGGCTGCGATTTCTATTACGGGACCTATTTCCATAAGTTTGTTTCTCGAGTTTCTCAAACCTAGCACTCAATTTGGCTATCTCGGCGAGAATCACGCTGTCCGAGGTTGACGCAGGGGCTTGCGACTCGGGGTGCTGGGCCAGACAACCTCCTCGTGTGCTCCCGGCTGCTGGTCCCGCTTGGATACGTCCGAGGGGAACAGCAGTCGTTCGTTATGGAGCCGGTGCACCCTGGGCACGAGTAATAACTTTCTCCAGTTGGGGACTCTTATTGCTCGTGGCAGATAGTCTGGCATGGGGGGGGCCTTGGGGCGTTGCTCCGCGTGTCCCTCTGATTTAGCAGAGGGCACAGTGGAGGAGCAAGGGCGGGCTCAGGGGAGTAGGTGGCGGGAGATTTATCCCTCGCTGCCCCCGCCTCTTAATGGAGGGTACTCCAGGGATGGGTTCCCTGAAGGGAAAAAAAAAAAAAAAAGAGTTGTGGGAGACAGGGACCTCACCCTTAAAAGGAAAAAACTATGAATGGCAACCACAAGAGATAGTTTACCCCAGGGCGGTACCGACTGCGCCGCAGTCGGAGAATCCGCCACGGAACCTCTGGGTTCCGTCTGCCCCTCGTATTCTGGGGGGGGCAATGATTGCCATCCGCTTGCCGGCAACGGCAACGAGAGCCGAGGAGGCTCACGCTCGCAGGTATCCGGGCCTGCGAGTGGTACATTGGTGACCGACGGATGCGCAGGGGTAGGCGACCAGGCCCCTGTAGCGGATATGGTTATTGGAAGTGGTGGAAATCGGTCGCGTGGGACGTCTTCCGTTAGGAAGCGTCCAGTGTGCCGGTCCTCAGATGAGGAAGGCCTGCCGGCCCCCAAGTTGCCGACTTCGAGGAGGGGTCGGCAGACATCGAGAGGAACGAGTGCTTCGCAGCCGCGGAGAGATAAGCACGGACGCTTCGTGCGCTCCAATACCTCGGCGGCTAGCGAAGCAGACAGTGACATGGGGGTCACTACGGAGGACCCTGGCGATGGCGGTGAAAGCTGTGCCTCGCTGGGGAGCTCCAAGGCGGAGCTCAACGCCGCCAAGAGAGATCAGCGCAAAGCCGTCGCGGCCGACGAAGTGTCGGAAATGGCCCGACGCGCTCGCGAGCGACGAGCTGCTCTGGCGGCGGAAGGGGGAGAGCCATCTGCGGTGGCCTTGAGCCAGCTGGCTCTGGATGGGGTGGACTTAGTCCTGAAGGTTGCCACCAAGTCCGGCAGCCTGAAGGGCACTTTCACCCGCGGCCTAAAAGAGGCTGCCGCGGATATCAGGGAGGCGGTTGGCATCCTCCTCAACAGGACGACCTCTGATGAGGTCGCAAAGTTACAGGAGGAAAACAGCCGCCTCCGAAACGATCTGGAGGACCTCCGGCGGCAAGTCGCTGCGCTGACTGTGCAACAGCAGCGACGCACATCCACCGATGCCGCCCCTGTAGTGACCCCGACTCCCGCACCGCGTCCGGCAAGCCCTCGTACGGACGAAGAGGTCGAGCGCATTGTCCGGCTCTGCATGCTCCAGTGCGGGAGCATGGTTAATGCTCGCCTTGAGGCGATTTCACGGCGTCTCCCCGCAGAAATCCTCCGTCCGCCTCTAGCGGCTGACACGCGGAGGACTGAGGAGCCGCCGAGACTTGCGCCTCAAAAGGGGAAGCCCGCGGAGGGTAGTAAAAAGCCCGCGGAGGGAGCTCCTCCGAGCGACCAGCCCACGACTGCCGGGTCTGAGGGTGAGACCTGGGCGAAAGTCGTGGGCCGCAAGAAGGCCCGCAAAGCCACCAAGAAGGCCGCAGCAGCTGCAAGCGCCCCCGGTGGAACCGCAAAGGCGGTTGCGCAGCCTGCCCAACGGACTGCCAAAGGCGGTCGCAAAGGACCGGCGATACGTGCCCCGCGTTCTGAGGCTGTGACGCTCACGCTACAGCCCGGAGCTGCGGAGCGCGGCGTAACGTATCAGTCGGTCATTGCCGAGGCCAAGGCCAAGATCAAATTATCAGATCTTGGCCTCCAGTCCGTCACCCTCAGGCAGGCTGCCACGGGTGGCGGCCGTTGCCCGAAGCGGAGAGTGTCCGCCGGACAAGGTGCGGGCCGGCGATATACGTGCCGACGCCACTGGACTCAGCGTAGTCTGGGTTCAGTGCCCTGTGGCGTCGGCGAAGAAGATCGCCGACAGCGGCAGATTGCTGGTTGGCTGGGTTGCAGCGAGGGTGAAACTCCTGCAGCCCCGGGCTTTGCGGTGCTTCCGGTGCCTGGAGAAGGGGCACGTCCGGGCAAAGTGCACCGCCGAGATTGACCGTAGTGATCTCTGTTATCGCTGCGGTCAGCCCGGCCACAAGGCGGCCCAGTGTTCCGCGGCGCTCAACTGCAGCTTATGTTCGGCTGCGGGGAAGCCAGCGGGACACAAAGTGGGCGGAGGGGCCTGTAGCGCGCCTGCCAGCAAGGCCAAGAAGAAGAGGAGGAGAAACAAAAAGAAGAGGAGCTCAAAACCTGCCGGGGAAACCTCGCCACCCCCGCAGGCTAGTAGCTCCGCGGCCGACTCCCGGCCCAGGACCGTTGCCGAGGGAATGGAGTGTCAATAATGGCACAATTCCATTTCCTCCAGGGCAACATCAACCACTGTGCCAGAGCTCAGGATCTCCTACTCCAGAGCATGGCAGAGTGGTCGATTCACGTGGCTGTGGTCGCCGAACCGTACTTCGTTCCCGTCCGGGACAACTGGCTGGGATGCGCTGACGGTTTGGTGGCCATTATTGGCGAGACTCTGATCGACCCGTCTCGGGGCCGCGGCTGGGTTGCTGCGGTCTCAGGCGGCGTTGTCATTGTGGGGGCGTATTTCTCCCCCAACAAGAGTCTCGCCGACTTTGAGGGTTTCCTTGTCGAGTTGGGCGCCGTCGTGAGCCGCTATCACCCTCGTCCTGTTCTGGTGCTCGGGGATCTCAACGCCAAGTCATCGGCGTGGGGATCCCCGGTCACTGACCCTCGGGGCGAGGTGCTAGAAGAGTGGGCGGTGACGACCGGTCTGGTCGTCCTGAATCGGGGTTCGGAACACACGTGCGTGCGGCAGCGGGGCGGGTCGATAGTGGACGTCTCGTTCGCTAGCCCCTCTGTCGCCAGCCGAGTCCGCGACTGGCGTGTCGCCGTGGAGGTGGAGACGCTGTCGGACCATCGGTATATCCGGTTCGACGTCTCTGCCCAGACCGCGAGCGGCCGCCATCCAACAACCCCGATTAACGACGGCCCGCGTTGGGCGCTCAAGCGCATCGACAGGGAACTACTCGAGGAAGCTGCCTTAGTCCAGTCCTGGATCTGGGAGTCGACGACGGACGGCCCCGTTGACGTCGAGGTGATGGCGCTGTGGTTGGTCCGCAAGGCGCCAGGTGTACTGGTGGACTGCCGAGATCGCGCAATTGCGCGTAGCGTGCGTTGCGGCTCGTCGCCAGTACACCCGATACCGGAGACGGCGTCGACGGGATTCCGCCGAGGAGGACGCGCTGTATGAGGTGTACCGCGCGTCCAAGGAGACTCTGTGGCTGGCCATCGGCGACTCAAAGTCGCGTGCCGGGGAGGAGCTGCTGGGGTCCCTAGATCGGGATCCGTGGGGGCGCCCCTACCGTTGGGTACGGGGCAAGTTGCGTCCCTGGGCGCCCCCACTAACGCTGAGTATGGAACCCCAGTTGCTAGAGACGGTGGTGTCGGCCCTCTTCCCGGAGCGAGCGGAACACGTTCCCCCGACGATGGCTTCGCCCTAAGCCACAGACTCTCCAGAAGAGGAGAGCACCGATGTCCCCGAGGTGACGCAAGCAGAGACGAGAGCGGCCGTGTCGCGACTCCGGGCTAAGAACACAGCGCCCGGACCCGACGGAGTTCCTGGTCGAGCTCTCGTCCTGGCTCTGAAGGAGCTAGAGCCCCAGCTGAGGGGGCTCTTCACGGCACGTCTCGAGCAGGGTCAGTTTCCCAGTGTGTGGAAGGAGGGGAGGCTGGTCCTGCTCAGGAAGGAGGGGCGCCCCGCGGACTCGCCGTCCGCGTATCGGCCCATAGTGCTGCTCGACGAGGCGGGCAAACTTTTTGAGCGAATTATCGCAGATCGCCTCGTCGGCCACTTGTGCAGAGAGGGGCCGAACCTGGACGACAACCAATTTGGTTTTCGTCGGGGGCGCTCCACCATAGACGCCATCATGCGCGTGAGGGCCCTGGCGGAGGAGACGGTGTCCCGGGGTGGGGTGGTGCTGGCGGTGTCTTTAGACATCTCCAACGCATTCAACACCCTACCCTGGAGTTGTATTCGGGAGGCACTGAAATACCATCGCGTGCCTCCCTACCTCCGCCGTACAGTAGGGGCTTACCTGGAGGGTAGATGCGTCACCTATCGGGGACGTGACGGTGCCGGTCGGCACCTCATGTCGTGCGGTGTTCCGCAGGGTTCGGTCTTGGGACCGCTCCTGTGGAACATCGGCTACGACTGGGTGCTGAGAGGCGAGCTCCCGTCGGGCGCCGACTTGACGTGTTATGCGGACGACACGCTCGTAATTGCCCGGGGGAGCTCGCACAGGGAAGCGACGTTGATAGCCACGGCTGCGGTGTCACAGGTGGTGAACCGCATCCGGCGCCTGGGCCTGGAGGTGGCCCTAAACAAGTCGGAGGCCATGGTGTTTCATGGCCCCCGACGTGCGCCGGCGCCGGGATCACACATCGTGGTCAGCGGGGCCCGGATAGCTGTCGAGTCCACCATGAAGTATCTGGGATTGGTGCTCGACAGCCGATGGGATTTCGGGCCCCACTTTCGGCGGCTGGCGCCCAAGCTGATGGGCGCAGCGGGCGCGCTTTCAACGTTGCTTCCCAACTTGGGGGGCCCGAGCGCCGCCTGTAGGCGGTTGTACGTGGGAATCGTGCGGTCCATGGCCCTATATGGGGCCCCTGTGTGGGCGATGGACATGACGGCCAGCACTCTCGCCATTCTGCGAAAACCGCAGAGGGCGATGGCCGTCAGAGTCGTCCGCGGGTATCGCACGATTTCCTACGAGGCGGCTTGCGTCCTGGCCGGATCCCCGCCCTGGGACCTAGAGGCGAAAGTACTCGCGTCATTATATAGATGGCGCGAGGAAGAGCGGGCACGGGGCTCGATGCCGGTGCAGCGGCAGATCGCGCTGCGCCGAGAGGAGCTCCGTCAGGTCTTGGTGGCGGAATGGCGGCAAAGGCTTCTGCGCCCTACCGCCGGCCTCGCTACCGTCGAGGCGATCCGGCCAGTACTCGACGTCTGGCTCGGGAGAAGGCACGGCTCCCTGTCGTTTAGGGCGACGCAGGTGCTGTCGGGGCACGGCTGCTTCGGCAAGTACCTGTGCCGCATAGACAGGGAGCCGGACGCTCGGTGCCACCACTGCATCCATTGCGGGGAGGACACGGCGCAACACACGCTCGCCGAGTGTGTAGCTTGGGAGGAGCAGCGCCGTGTCCTCACAAATGAAGTAGGAGACGATCTGTCGCTGCCGGCCGTAGTGCGGAGGATGGTCGGTAGCGCAGAGTCGTGGGACGCAGTGGTGTCCTTCTGCGAGGACGTGATGTCGCAGAAGGAAACTGCGGAACAGGAGAGGGAGATCTCGACTCCCTTCCCCGGCCGCAGAAGGCGCACCGGGCGCAGGAGAAGGGCGGACAACGCCCTTTTCCGGCCCCCATGAATGGGTCCAGGGGCGAGGGACTTGGGGAAGTCCCCGCCCCCTATTAGACGGACCCGAGTCGCAGGCGCGCGCGGGTGTCGGCGCGATTCGAACAGGATTCGAACCTGCGTCTTCTGGTTTGATATACCAGACGCTCTGACCTCTAAGCCACCGCGGTGGCATCGTACGACACTGAACTGACTGTAAAGTAAGTCGTGTCGGTTGAGAGGTAAGGTAATTTGCCTCTCATAGATGTCACCAAACGTCACCTTATGACGTAAATTCAGAATGTGAATGCAAAATTTCAATCATGCGGGTAGGGTTCGCGGTTAGGACCGCAGTGGCATCGTACGACACTGAACTGACTGTAAAGTAAGTCGTGTCGGTTGAGAGGTAAGGTAATTTGCCTCTCATAGATGTCACCAAACGTCACCTTATGACGTAAATTCAGAATGTGAAGGCCAAATTTCAATCATGCGGGTAGGGTTCGCGGTGGCTTAGAGGTCAGAGCGTCTGGTATATCAAACCAGAAGACGCAGGTTCGAATCCTGCCCGCGATTGAATTTTTTCCTTTACTATTAAATAACTTAATAATCTTAGCATGGAAAATGCAAAAAAATCACAAAAAAGATAGTTAAAAGGTAGGGTGGCATCGTACGACACTGAACTGACTGTAAAGTAAGTCGTGTCGGTTGAGAGGTAAGGTAACTTGCCTCTCATAGATGTTACCAAACGTCACCTTATGACGTAAATTCAGAATGTGAAGGCAAAATTTCAATCATGCGGGTAGGGTTCGCGGTGGCTTAGAGGTCAGAGCGTCTGGTATATCAAACCAGAAGACGCAGGTTCGAATCCTGCCCGCGATTGAATTTTTTCCTTTACTATTAAATAACTTATTAACCATCTGGAATAAAAACAACTTTAAAATTATCAAATTTCGAAATTAAAATTCCAAACAATTACATTGGAAGGGAAAACAGACCACGTAGTTTTGCCCGTTCCATTTTGCCTTTTCGGTAGGTACGTAAATAATAAATAATTTTGAGGTTAAGTTGACTGCAAAACTTGCTTATTTTATCGTTGAAATAAAGTGAAATAGGGAGTACGTATAGCAAAAAAACATAGAAATCTATAATAACGTAATAAAAGTGAAGGCTGATCAAAATTTGTTGATTTTACATCAAAATACACAAAAATTTACTAACCTTGATACAATCGCGTGCCGCCGTATGAGCGCTCCAAGGACACTGACCGAAAATGAGTAAGACGCGACTACTATGGTGTTGCAAGTCGGCAATAGATGGCGTTAAGAGTTTCAAAGTTATAAGCACGGTCCGTTTTACCCACAGGGTCCGTTTTACCTTCCTTTCCCCTAGATGGAAAACACATCAGAATAAAATCGCCTGCACACAGTGGTTCGAATTATTATAATTATAAGAAATACTTCTCCATCGTGTTAATGGCCGTGGTAAATGCGAACTGTTGTTTTACATCGATTAATGTTGGTGATTATGGAAAAGAATCAGATAACTCTGTATTTAGAAAGGCAAAATTCGGTCAAAAGTATTTCAGAAATGAGTGAAATTTACCGGAAGGCAAAAATATTCCCAATTATATAAACGAACCCCAACCTTTTGTTTTGGTTGAAAATGAGGCGTTTGGTTTACATAGAAATATGATGCGCCAAATATCCTAACAGAAACCTAGATACAAACAAACGTATATTTAATTATCGCCTTAGTAGAGCGCGGAGATGTGTAGAATGTGCTTTTGGCATATTAACAAATAAATGGAGGGTACTACACTCATCAATGCAAATTAACCCTGACTTTGCCATTGATGTAGTTAAAGCTACATGCGTTTTGCCCATTTTCTTGCGAAGGAGAGTTGGGGCTAACTTTGACGATGAGTTTCTGAAGTGTCCTTTACAATCTATTCGACCAGTTTCAACCGGAAGAAGGTCGTCGAGTTCTGCCACAGCCACCAGAGATTTATTGAAAAATTCTTTGTTAGTGAAGTAGCGTTACCCTGGCAAAATCAAATTAATTCTGTATTCTGATCTTTTACAATCAATTATTATTATCAATACAACAAACAATACAATTACAATTATTGTTATAATAATTATTATCAATTTTAATACACCCACCAATATAAACAACTTTTTGTATAGGACCAACTTTGAAATCTGAAACATAAGTATTTGTATGAAAACTCGATTTTTTTTTCAGATTTCAAAGTTGGTCCCATACAAAAAGTTGTTTAGTATGTGGGTAGAATCACCCGTTTATGTATTATTGTAATCTTTTTGATAAGTACGAGGACAGAGGAGTGAAACCACTGCTTGCTAGTAACGCACTGACCTTTATTGGCTAATATACTTAGTGGTGCGTAGGCACACGCACACATACTTAGCATTCCTCCCCTTAGCTTAGAAATACAAATCAAACAACTAAGCTACATAAACCTAATACTATCGCTAAACATACTTTTTTATGGAACAATTTATAGTTGACTTTAGGCCGATTACGTTTAGACCGTGTTTTTATTTCGGACAACATAGGAATTGGGGGGTGAAACCGACTTCTGCTAATTTTTTGAGCAGGACATCATTATTGACTAAATCAAATGCCATTTTAAAATCAAAATAAGCAGCGTCGACTTGACACCCACCATCCACTACAGGAACTACTTCAGCCATGTAGCTAAGCAAATTACTAGTGGTGCTTCGAGCTGGTCTAAATCCGTGTTGAGCATCCGAAAGTTGTGGGTTCACCTGCACGAGTATATTACTGTGAATTGCAGATTCTAATACTTTTGCCGGCGTCGATAGAACAGCCACAGGTTTATACCCATCAACTCCTGAGCCCGAACCTCCTTTCGATACTGGTACGACTCTGGATAATTTCCACCTGTTTGGAAACTGAGCCGTACTTAGACAAAGATTGTATATGTAGAGCAAAGGCTCAGCCAACACTGGCCGACAATCCCTGAAGATGTATGGCGGGATGCCATCCGGTCCCGCGGATTTCTTTGGCTTGAGTTGACTAAGTGCGTGTTGCACATCCTTCAACTGCAGTCGGTCCAGGTGAACTCTCCCTGCTCCATTTTGACTGCCAGCTGCTGCTACCTCAGCGCTCACATTAAGCTCCGCTCGCTCTGTACTATACTATACTATACACTGACTGGAAGTACTCAGCGAACTCCCTGACACACTGGTCATCAGTTAGCACCACCCCATTCTTTAGAATATTTTGTGGGTTCCTCTTATTTCTTTTTTTCTTAGCATAATTCCAAAAAGATCTTGGGTTTTTCTGAAATTCATTTTGTATTCGATGCTTATATTGCTGGCTCGCTATTTGTATCATATTCTTGACCTTTGCCCTACACCGAGCGAATGCTTCGTAATCACATATTTGCCTGCTAGTCTTATATTGTTTATGAAGTAAAGCTTTTAATTTTATGTCGCGAATTATTTCAACAGTGTACCACTCGGGGTAAACGTACCTCGAGTTTACACGACTTCGCTTTTTTCTGGGAACACAGTTATCTATAATAGAATTAATTATTTTATAAAAAAAATTCAAACTCATCTCTAAATTTAAATTAAACATAGGAGTCCAGTCTATAGTTGCTATTGAAGAATACAGTGAATAAAAATCCGCCTTATCAAAGTTCCATACAAGGAGTACGTGTGTGTATTCGTCAGATGTACTCCACTGACACGAGGGGCTCCCCCGCCGCGCGCACCACCACTCTCTCACCTTCCATGAAATTACACAACACTAGGTCCAAACATCGGTCGTTACAATTCCCTATTGCATTACACTGAGTGAACCCACAATACGTCGCAAAATATTCATAATAATTACTCACATAAGATGAACAAGAATATAAATTGAAGTCACCATGATTTTACTGTAACTATTACAATACTGTTCGATTATACTAAATAATAACATATACTCATTCTCATTACTATTAGGTGGAATATAAACTACACACAATAAATACAAAAATCTACTTCGAAGATACACGGTAGCACTAACAATTTCGAACGTATGATCGTCAATGTTTATATCACCCGTTGACACTTTGCGCAGCTCAAAGCGCAGTGTGGCCACGAGACACGCGCCCCCGTGTTTGCGCCCATCCGCGCGGTCACATCGCAATATAGTGTATCCCGGTGGAATAATTTCTGCATCATGAATGGAAGCACGTGCAAAAGGTCGTGCAAAAGGTCTGCATTTGAGGATGATACTCCTATATAAAAGTCGTCCAATTTTATGCATAATCCTCTGATGTTCTGATAGAATATCAGTCTTGTGATTTATTTTTTACTTATTTTCTCTACTGTAACCGGTACTTCTGTTCCATAGACTTTTTTTTATATACTTCTGTAAATTTTCTACTTGGTCTCCTTCTGCAACCGCCAGACATGTAGGAATTTTTTCCGCTCTGTCCCTTGAATTTCACTTAAATTTATGTTCCCTCCTCTTTTTACTTCCCTATTAGGATATCGACTTTTCCTTCTATTAACAGTGACCCAATTTTCTTCCTTTTCAGTCTCTTTTTTTTCTTCAGTAAAATTAACAGAAACTGATTTATCCTCAATATTACTTTCTTGTGTTTTTTGTAAGTATAAATCTCTATTCACCAATTTCGTGGCCACACATTCCTCTTTAGCTTTTTCACTAACTACCTGCTCCTGGTTTTGTTTTAATACGTTTGCAAATGATACCGTGGGGGTTTTAGAACTTTGACTAGATCCTTTTTTCTCTAAAATAACACTTTTACTAGTAATACTAGCTTCGAGTTGTTTGTTTTTTTCTGTTAATAGCTTAACTTGTGTCTCCAAACTCTCAACTTTTTTTGCGACTCACGACTAACAAAATTACGCTCGTTTGGTTGTACCCTTAAAGTTCTGGCTGGCACCTCATGGGGATTGCACCCAAAACACTTAAGAGTCTGGCGGACCGAATTTCTCTTACAAACGTAATACGGTTAGAGATATTTATTTCTCAAAAGAAGAATACATTCCTTCACTTACTTAGAGAAACTTAATAAAATGTAAATATAAGGAAACGCAGGTAGGACAATAAAATTGTTAGCATGGCAAGTTGCAGGTACCGCGATCAATATAAAAATAATTAGTGCAAAGAACCAATTATGTATTACAAAGGCAATTCGATTAGTTACCATAGAATAACAATGAGTATGATTAAGCGCTATTCAATTAATTAATAGGGAAAAATCCCTGAATATGTGGTTCTTTAATCTTCGTTTTTAAATATTAAATGATTTTGAAATTTTGATGTTATTCGGCAATTTATTGTAAAGCTGTGCTCCTTCGTACATTAAGTTTTTTATACCATAATCAGTGCGCGGGGCTTGCAAACAGATGTTATTTGCTTGACGAGTTCTACTTCCATAGATTTGTTTTCTTTTTGTAAATGTTATTTGTGTATGTATATTCTTATTGAGTATTTTTCTGATTAATATGCATGTACTGTATTTATAAATTTGTGAGATGGTCATAAGTTTGGTTTCATGATATACTTTGGCTGTCGGGGTAGAATAGTGATAATTAAATAATAATTTTATTATTTTATTTTGTGCTATTTGTATTGTTCTCAAGTTGGTCTTTGCGGCTGTGCCCCAAACTTCGATAAGGTAATCCAGATGGGGTTTAATAAGTGAATTATATATAATATTACGAACAGACATTGAAAAACATTTGACATTGCCTCGAAGTGTACCTATAAGTGACGTTATTTTTGAACAAAGCTTTTCTAGGTGGGGCTTCCAAGTCAGATGATTATCCAGCATTAGACCTCGGTATTTTCCACTATTAACTTTATTTATTGGTTCTTTATTTATATATAGATGTTCATGATTAGGTATTTTCTTATTTTTAGCACTAAAAATTATATAATTAGTTTTTGTGGTGTTTACAGTTAAGAGATTACACTGGAACCAGACGTGCAGAATGTTTAAATCATCCTGAGCATGCTTGATCACGCTTTTGATGCTGTTGCCGAAGTAAAATAAGCTTGTATCATCTGCATAGAGTGTTATATTAGCATTTAGATGCATGTTGTGTATGTTGTTTTTTTATGAGCCACATAAATTACAGATTATCCAAACAGGAACGGTATTTTCTAAATCCGGTCATATGATCAGAAAAAATGTGTTGGCTTTCAGTATACCATTCGAGTCTCAGGTTTAATATAGAGTGAAAAATCATGCAAACACATGATATCAAAGAAATAGGACGAAGGGCAGAGGCAAAATGTGGATCTCGTCCAGGTTTTGGAATAGGGAAAATGCGAATATCACGCCATTGATTAGGGACAAAGCCAAGAGACAGACATTTATTATAAAGGGAAAGTAATATTTTTTTACCATTAGGAGACAGATTTTTAATCATCGATCGGGGCTGTGTCTTTACTCTTAATATTATTTTCTAATTCCGGGAGGGTAATTTCTACTTGTAGTTTGGAGTTGTATGACCTGAAGTTGGGTTGAGGAGGACAAACAAATTCAGGTGATAAATTGCTTAATAATAGCTCACCACTCTCTTTGTCTACATACAAAGCGGTCGCTCTGTGACCCTTCATCCATCTCATTTTGCCCCACATTTGACTTGCAGTAGTAGTGTCGTCGATTGATGTACAAAAATTCTGAAATTACTTACCTTTAGCGGTACGTATTATTTTTTGTGAATTATTTATTTTAGCTTTAAGTATATCATAATTGTTCGGAGTCGGATTACTCCTGTAGTTGGCTAGGGCAAGTCTGCGTTGGTCCTGCTGAGAATGGAGGGGCGCCCTGCGGACAGTCCGTCTGCATACCCGCCCATTGTGTTGCTCGACGAGGTGGGCAAACTGTTCGAGAGAATAATTGCAAACCGCCTCGTCGCGCACCTTACTTGTATAGGGCCGGACCTCGCGGACAACCAGTTCGGTTTCCGCTGCGGGCGCTCAACCATTGACGCAAACATGCGCGTGAGAGCTCAGGCGGAGCCAGGATCGCCAACGCTTTCAACACCTTGCCTTGGAGTTACATCAGGGAGGCACTCGTCATACCATCGGGTGCCGATCTATCTCCGTTGCATCGTAGGGGCCTATCTGACGGACAGAGCCGTCATCTACCCGGGTCGGGAAGGATGGGGTCGGCGAGAGATGTCGTGCGGTGTCCCACAGGGTTCGGTCCTAGGCCCGCTCCTGTGGAACATCGGCTACGACTGGGTGCTGCGAGCTGAGCTTCACCCTGGCGTTGGTGTGACGTGCTACGTCGATGATACGCTACTCACGGCGAGGGGGAGGACGCACCAGCAGGCGGCCATTCTGGCTGCGGCAGGAGTTGAGCAAGTCGTCGAGAGGATCCGGAGTTTGGGTCTTGAGGTGGCTCTTAGCAAATCTGAGGCCCTATACTTTCTTGGACCCCGGAAGAGACCGCCTCCAGGATCCTATATTGAGGTGTGGGAGGTGTCCGTATTGGCGGTATCCGAGTATTGCCGTATCCGAGTCGACGATGAAATACCTAGGACTTGTCCTCGACACCCGATGGGACTTCGGGCATCACTTCCGAAGGTTGGGCCCCAAGTTAATGGGCGCTACATCAGCTCTCTCGCGGCTGTTGCCTAATTTACGGGGATCCAATGCCTCCTGCCGGAGGCTCTATCTGGGGATCGTGCGGTCCATGGAGCTCTACGGGGCGCCTGTATGGGCGGACAACCTGTCGGTCCGTAACACCGCGTTGTTGCGAAGACCACAGCGGGCGATGGCCATTAGGTTGATAAGGGGATACCACACGATCTCCTTTGAGGCGGCGAGCCTCATTGCTGGATCCATGCCCTGGGATCTTGAAGCGAGGGCCCTCGCGTCACTGTATCGGTGGCGTGGGGAGGCGCTAGCGCGGGGCGAAGTGCCGCTTCCTCGCGAGACTGAAGTACGGCGTTCCGAGCTCCGCCAGATCCTAGTGGCGAAATGGAAGGCACGACTTGCGCAACCCAGCGCAGGGCACGTCACGATAGTGGCGGTAAGACCTTACACATTAACGAACAGTAATGAACAAGGGCACTCACTATATGAACCGCTAGCCTAAAATTCAGGACAGATTGTCTCGTCTCTCCAAAAAATTTGAGATAGCACATAACCACAATAGGCTACACACTTACTCCGCTTAAGTGACCAGATGGGCTCGAGGATCATCTGAACTTTAAGATTGCGTACACTAAACTAAAATTTGGGACAGATTGTCTCATGTCTCTCCGCAAAAGTAAGAAATAGTGTGTATAGATTCGGGAATCGGGAGCGGGAGATACTAAAACCCTTATACGTTTTGAATACGTATATTATTAATTCTAGAGGGCACTAGGTGACGATTTACAACAAATTAATATTGTACCCGAGAATCGCGCTAAACAAAAATTTTACTTGAATGTGAACGAAACCATATCGCCATCTAACTCGATCCCAACGCCATCTATCGAGCTAGGCGACAACAGGATATGATTTTGTTTACATTCATTAATAAATTATGTTCTACACTCGAACATAGTGCATACCCGGAGGCACCCACACATTCTATTTTCTGTGGCCAGATTGGCTCGAGGACATCCAAATTTTAATTTTATTAATTCATACAGCCAACACTACCTTGTTCCTTCTGGACTTCACTACTAGAACTAAGTTAACTAAGAATCTAACGCTTTAACCAACACCAGCAGTTTATAATAAGGTACTTTTACACTCGATGATACACGCGCCGATCTCAGTTGTAAACCGCCTGACGGTAGCGTCGGAAAAGGTATATTATTAGGTTTTTTCATATTCATATTCATTTATTGCATTCCATAATGTAAAAAAAAATATATAAAACAGATGGTAGGCTTAAATCTAGGAATCAATTATGGACCCTGTTGGGTACAGCACAGCTTAGTAGGAGAGAGGGAGACGTGTCTATTTATTATATTATTTTGTTCTATTTATAATTTCCAAGTTGAAGTCAATTATTATTTATTATTATACATTTTATTGATTATATTTACGCATTATTTACGATTTTAACTATAATATTTTATTGCACTATTTATTTTTTATGCTGTGTGTTTTATTTTATTTTATTTTTTTTCTCGGGTGGGGAAATGCTCCTTATGCACGCCGCCCCGCTTCGGGGATGCGGGACGGTTGTGTCGGGCTCTCCGGCCAGGTGGCTAGCATACCGACTAAAACCACCACCACTGCCACCCTCCGCATAGTAGTGGGATCACGGGAATCGCTCTCGCATGCTCCGCGATCCCACCGCGGACGTCCAATATTGGATCCTTCTCTAGGGCGACTGACGACCCCGAGTCCGCCGCCCAAAACCCTCCCTGCGGCGGGACAGATATGTAGCCCCGCCGCCGTCCACACATCGGCCGCAGAGGGTAGGGAGAGCGGCGCATCGTAATACCGACACTCCTCCCCCCCTGCCGCCCCACCGTGTCCGCAGTCTTACGGTTGCGACCCCGCCGAGGCCGCGGAAGGCAGGGAGAGCGGCGCACCGTAATACCGGCACTCCTCTCCCACCGCGGCCTCTCAACCTTCAGCCACAGTGTTGCCCACACAACACCGCGGCCCGCCTCAGCTGCGGTGCCTCCCATACGACACCGCAACCTACAGTGGCCGCTCCAATGCAGGCTTCCTGGGCAAAGCCCGCAGGAGCAGCCCCTCCCTGGGGTTCTACTTAGCTTCGCCGTGGGCCACCATCCACGGTCACTCACCGGGCCATGACGGACTCAGCATTTAGCACCTGCAACACGCCGGGCCTCATATCGCGAGGGTCTTGGCTATGTTCTACTCGTCGTGTGTGAGCCATTCCTATTTGCCTAATGATTTTATGAAAACTGTGGTAGTGCCTGTAGTGAAGAATAGGACTGGTGACCTTACTGATAAAAATAACTACAGGCCTATTTCTCTTGCCACTGTTATTGCGAAAGTGTTTGATGGTTTGCTTAATGCACAGTTGAACAGATGCGTGGCACTACATGATAACCAGTTTGGATTTCGCCCTACGCACACCAGTCTAATAGTGTTAGGTGGGCGGGGGCAATGTCGGATCCGTATCAGCTAGATTGCGGGGTTAGACAGGGTGGTCTAACATCTCCTACCCTGTTTAATTTATACATCAATGGTCTAATTGTAGCGCTCAGCAGCCAACATGTCGGCTGCCACATTGACGGTGCATGTGTCAATAATCTAAGTTACGCAGACGACATGGTGCTGCTGAGCGCATCGGTCTGCGGCCTGAGGAAGCTGGTGCAGACGTGTGAGGAATAAGCTTGTGGCCACGGATTATTATATTTTTAGGATCAGAAGTCGGATTTTATTAAAAAAAAAAAAAAAACGAGCAACACAAAGTACAATAATTAATTCTTATATTTAATTTAGGCAGATCAATAATCGTAATTGACAAACAGCCGTTAATTACAAAAAGTAATAAACCACAATTAGGTAGACACTATAAGAATGACTCACTGCAAATAGCGCCGACACCTCACGACACGACACCTTCCCGTTTGAAAGCCGACCAGCAAATGACTTGACCGGCGAGCTAACCCCATTTTTATAGGAATCGTGAGATGACGTCACTAAATGCAGTAAACGATCCTTGATTATCCTAACACGGCCTCTCCTGACCGTGCGCCGTCCTCGGGCACTTTTTCAGCAACGCCTTCGGTGGCATTTTCAGCGACATGTCCAGCGGCAGGCGAGGGATTCGCAGGCACTGGTGAGGGTCCTGCAATCTCATCGTCATCATTTCCGTCCTCTGTGCCTAAAAGAAATTAAGGTAGCTTTATTAACTCGTTAACTTCGTTAAATATTGCCTACACTATCATACTTCACGCTACCAAGGCCCTCTGTCATAGAATCGTACGGGTAAGTATGAGTCGTCGGTCACTTCTAACAAGCATCCAATACATGCATTCCTAATCATTCCGTTTTACATTATATAGAAACAACGGGACCGCCGGTTTTCGCCAAGGCGAGGCCATTGCCTCCTCATAGGTATGCTAAGGTAAAGGAGGAGTTCCGACTGATGCAGGAGATGGGTATCTGCAGACCGTCGAGCAGTCCGTGGTCCCCTTCACATAGTTCCCAAAAAGGATGGAGGAATTCGTCCTTGTGGGGACTACAGGCGCTTGAATGCGGTTACAAAACCGGATAGGTACCCTATACCTCGAGTTCAGGATTTCACCTATATTTTATCTGGTAAGAAATATTTTTCTAAAATCGACATTTTTAGAGCTTTTCACAATATTCCTATTGCACAGGAATATATTGAGAAGACTGCTATAATTACCCCTTTCGGCCTCTTTGAATTCCCGCGTATGACTTTTGGCTTACGCAACGCGGCGCAATCATTTCAACGTTTTATGTCCAACGTGGTATTAGAAGGCCTCAAAAATGATGACGGATCAGATTTTTTATATGTCTTTGTCGACGATATTATTGTTACGCCGAGTAACTAGGACGACGGAGATGAGTCACGGAGATTCTGGATTAGTCGATGAAGCAGGTAGAAAACAAACAAGAGGAATATGCTAGAAGGCGGCACCCGCAACAAAAAGAAAAACAAACAAAACACAATAGCGTGAGACCTGGCTCAAGGTCAAGGATTAACAATGGCGATTGTAAACACCTATTGTTCGCAAGTTGAATAAAGGACGTAAACATCTATTGTTCGCAAGTTGAATAAAGGACGTAAACATCTATTGTCTCAAAAATGCGGGCGGGTCGCATTATTGAAATTTATCGAGATTTTTCGAATCCAGAATCTTCGTGGCTCATATAAATAATGGTCGACAGCGTCGGCAAGGGCAGTTCAGTTTTGGACACATCCAAGTGAAGATCGAAGTGAAGTAACAAGTGATTATCAGTGCGACGTTAAGTGTAACAAGTGCTAGTATAGTGACTGTTCGTGTAATTTCTGTGAGTGTTTGTGTGGTGAATAAAGTGACTGTTTTCGGTGAAATTAGTGATTTTAATTTATCCCGAACCCCAGCTCGTAACATTTGGTGTCAGAAGTTGTGGGATAAATTATGCCGGTTTTACCGAAAGAAGACACGGAGGGTATCCGTACAAGAAGTCAGCGGCAGCAGGAGATGGACCAGAGACGATTCACAGATTCGCCGTCTGTACCTTCGGGTCAAGAACGACCACCTAATGACCCAGTCGCTGGTCCATCAGGAACATCTCCAGCACCGACAATTGACCTGGCGGCCTTGATGGTAATGATGCAGGAGCAAACACGCCTGCTGCGTGAGCAGATGCAGCAAGACAAAGAAGAGCAAGCCCGCCGGCAGGAAGAACAGGCACGCCTGCTACGGGAACAGCGGCAGCAAGATAAGGAGGAGCAGGCACGTCGGGAGGAGGAGCAGGCACGTCGGGAGGAGGAGCAGGCCCGCCGCCAAGAGGAACAGATGAACCTCATAAAGGACCTCCATGGGACCCTTGGCAAACAGCTGGGTGTTATGAAGGAGCAGGTGGAGCAGCACGAGAGTCGACTTGCCAAAGCCGAGGAACAGATCGCTAACGTGACAAAGGCGTTGGGCGATTTGAAGGCAGGAAAGGGATTTGTGGCTCCTGTGGTTGACACCCCCATGACCTCCTCAGTACGTGGATTTAAAGTACCACCGTTTGATGGAACCTCTTCATGGTCAGCTTACAGATTCCAGTTTGAAGCCTATGTGGAATCAAATGGATGGGACAAAGCTCAAGCCAAGACGGCACTCACCTTATGCCTCCGCGACCAGGCTTTAACTGTACTGGAGGTGCTCGGCAAGGACATGACCTACGACCAACTACTGGAAGCATTGGACTCAAGATACGGCGACGCGCATCTAGAATACGTGTTTCGTGCCCAGCTGAAGGACCGAGTACAGCGCGGTGCAGAGACCCTACAGCAGTGGGCTCTAGAAGTTGAGAAGTTGGTTCGGAAAGCCTACCAGTCCACACCAGCGCTTATCGACGGAAATCTTGTTCAGGCGTTCGTCGATGGAATACGTGATCTAGAAGTCAGAGCGGCTGTGAGACTTGGGCACCACAAGACTTTAAGAGACGCCTTAGCTCATGCCTTGGAAGTAGAAGCAGTGAGACAGGACCATCGGGCGCACCGTATCCGGGAAGTCGTTTTACCAACATGCCACCTTTGCGGGGAAAAGGGCCATTTCCAGACAGGTTGCCCGAAGCGCAGCGAGGGTCGAAAGGATGGTGCAGCATCACCAAGATGCTACATATGCGGAGAAAAGGGCCACCTCCGAGCTAATTGCCCAATGGGAACCACGTGGCGACAGAAGACCTATGGTGAAACAGTAAGGGCGGTGAATGCAACCGCCGAGGAGCAGCAGGGAAACGAGTAAAAGCCAGGACTGCGGGGCGGGTGCTGGCTAGTGCAGAAGTAGCCCCAAGGATTTCGATCTCACAAGCCCATGATGGAAACAGCCTGATCATCAAAGGTGAAGTCAACAGAACACCCTGTAAGCTGACAATAGATACTGGAGCTTCTCGCACGGTCGTGAATTCTCAACTGGCACGTCGGGTTCTTGGGGACTGCATCATTGACCGTGAGTGTATACAATTAGTAACAGCTACTGGTCAGCACATATCCGTCCGAGGTGAGAAGGAGGTGGAATTGAAACTTGGTAACAGAATATATCAGCATAATGTCATCGTAGCCGATATAGTAGACGACTGCATACTGGGATTGGACTTTATGCGAGAGCATTCTTATGAGATCGACGTTAATCAAGGAGTATTGAAGTGCGGGACAGAAGAAATCTTTATGGAAGGTGCAACCGCCGGGAAAGTGTTCTGCCTGAAGAAAATAATTCTACCTCCTAAGTCGGAAACAATCGTCCCAGTCGCTCTACCACAGAATGCTGGGCAGGAAAATCGATGTGTTCTCATAGAAAGGTTGGACGAGGACTTGCCATGGAAGATGGCACGAACGTTGGTCAAAGCTTCAAATACATCAGCTGTGCGCATACTCAATCCCAGCGATAAGGATCAAGTGATCAAGAAGGGCACATTGATGGGCATTTGTGAAGAAGTAGCCTGGATGCGACGTTGCAGTGATCAGTGTACTGGTAATAACGCTCACAATTCAAGGTTTAACGTGGCAACACTCTTGGAAGACTGTAGAAATCATATATCTGAAGAAGAAATGGACAAGGCTAAGAAGATGTTGCTTCAGTACGCTGATATTTTTTCCACAAATGATGCCGATATAGGAAAAACCGGATTGGTACAACACAAGATCAATACTGGCAATGAGTCACCAATTCGTCAGCGACCTAGAAGACTGCCAGTTGCAAGAGAGAAGGAAGTGGAGATCATGATTGAGGGGATGGTGAAGGATGGTGTAATAGAGCCTTCATCTAGTCCGTGGTGTTCTCCTGTCGTGTTAGTGAAAAAGAAAGATGGCAGTATGCGCTTCTGCGTGGACTATCGACGACTGAACGACATTACGAAGAAGGACAGCTACCCATTGCCAAGGATTGATGACACACTGGATACACTGACAGGCATGAAATGGTTTACCACCTTAGACCTCAAAAGTGGCTACTGGCAAGTGGAAATAGACCCAAAGGATAAGGAGAAGACCGCATTCTCTACGGGAAAGGGTCTGTGGCAGTTTAAAGTAATGCCGTTTGGATTGTGTAATGCTCCTGCCACGTTCGAGAGACTTATGGAACTAGTGCTCACTGGCCTGATCGGAGACGCCTGTCTGGTCTATTTGGATGACATCATCATTGTGGGCCGTACATTTGATGACCACCTACAAAACCTGGAACGTGTGTTATCAAAAATCCGAGGAGCCAATCTAAAGTTGAGTCCGAAAAAGTGCTCATTATTCAAACGACAAGTGAGTTTTCTGGGACACGTAGTTTCGGAAAAGGGTGTTGAAACGGATCCAGAGAAGATAGTTGCTGTCAAAGACTGGCCAGTGCCGAAAGATAAGACGCAAGTCAGAGCATTTTTGGGCTTGTGCTCCTACTATCGACGGTTTGTGAAGAATTTTTCGGACATTGCGAAACCTTTACACAAATTGACCGAGGAAAAAGCGCAGTTCTGCTGGGACACAAACTGTGACAGTGCTTTTCAAGAGTTAAAGGACCGTCTGTGCAATACACCTATATTGGGCTACCCTGACACTGAAAATGAATTCATCGTGGACACAGACGCAAGTAATACTGGAATTGGTGGAGTGATGTCACAGAAAAAAGGAGATCAGGAGGTTGTGATAGCCTACTTCAGTAAATCATTGTCAAAACCAGAGAGAAACTACTGCGTCACGAGAAGAGAACTGCTCGCAATAGTCAAGACGTTGCAACATTTCAGCAAGTATTTATTAGGAAGGAAATTTTACCTGCGTACGGACCATGCTGCCCTAAAGTGGCTATTGCAGTTTAAGAACCCGGAAGGACAAGTAGCCAGGTGGATTGAGCTACTACAAGAATTCGACTTCGTAATTGAACATCGCAGTGGCAGATCCCACGGTAACGCAGATGCGTTGTCACGAAGACCTTGTCCAGAGAAGTGCAAACATTGTTCCCGACAAGAGGCTAAAGAAACAGTGCCCGTGAGGATGCTGAAAACTGACCTTAGCGACGAATGGAAAGAGAACTTACAGCAGGCTCAGGAAAAAGACGCTGATATCAAACCGATCCTCGAGTGGATGAAAGCTGGTGCCTCTAAACCAACATGGAGTGATGTTGCGTCATTGAGCACAGTCACAAAAAGTTACTGGGCACAGTGGGACAGTTTGCTGATACAAAATGGTGTCTTATGCCGGAAATGGGAAAATGTTAAAGGGGACAAGTGTCATCTGCAGATGGTAGTCCCCAAAGCTAAGGTGCCAGATGTCCTGCAACTTTACCATGACGGATGTTCGGGAGGTCATCTAGGTGTAAAAAGGACTTTATTAAAGATTCGAGGGCGATTCTACTGGATCCACTGTCGGGACGATGTTGAAGACTGGTGTCGTAAATGCACTAGTTGCGCAGCTGTAAAAGGGCCTCACACGCGCAGCAGAGGAGCAATGAAAGTCTACAACGTTGGAGCGCCCTGGAAACGAATAGCTCTAGACGTTGCGGGACCATTTCCAGAAAGTGAAAGTGGAAACAAGTATTTTATGGTTGTGATGGATTACTTCACTAAGTGGCCGGAAGTGTTCGCCATTCCTAATCAAGAAGCGTCGACGGTTGCAGATAAATTGATCCATGAAGTCTTCTGTCGATTTGGAGTACCCTTGGAGATTCACAGCGACCAAGGAAGGAATTTTGAGTCTCAAATATTCCAGGAGACGTGTCGGGTAATGGGTACCCATAAAACCAGGACCACCTCTTACCACCCACAATCAGATGGAATGGTTGAAAGATTCAATCAGACCTTAGAGAGATATCTGGCAAAAGTCGTGGGGAACAGGCAGAGAGATTGGGATAAGCACATCCAGCCGTTCCTTTTGTCATACCGGAGTGCAGTTCACGAAAGTACGTCGGTAACACCAGCCTTCGCGAACTTCGGAAGAGAACTACGGTTGCCTGCAGATCTCATCACCGGTATTCCGCCTGAAACCCCCCGATGTGTGACTGACTATGCAAACGACTTGCGTACCAGAATGAATGACATATATGAGCATGTCAGACAATCAGGCCAACAAACATCTGAGAGGATGAAGACCCGCTATGACCGCAAGATGAACAATAAGGGCTTCGACGAAGGCTCACTAGTGTGGCTACATAACCCGGTACGCAGCAAAGGAAAGTCACCGAAGTTACAGGCAAAATGGGACGGTCCCTACCGAGTCGTGACTAAGATCAACGATGTGACCTACCGGATACAGAAAGGATTAAGAGGTGCTCCGAAGATCGTTCATGTGGATCGTTTGGCACGTTATCACGGATCGAATAATGCTCGGGACGAGCATGTCTTAGGAGGGGGCAGTGTTACGCCGAGTAACTAGGACGACGGAGATGAGTCACGGAGATTCTGGATTAGTCGATGAAGCAGGTAGAAAACAAACAAGAGGAATATGCTAGAAGGCGGCACCCGCAACAAAAAGAAAAACAAACAAAACACAATAGCGTGAGACCTGGCTCAAGGTCAAGGATTAACAATGGCGATTGTAAACACCTATTGTTCGCAAGTTGAATAAAGGACGTAAACATCTATTGTTCGCAAGTTGAATAAAGGACGTAAACATCTATTGTCTCAAAAATGCGGGCGGGTCGCATTATTGAAATTTATCGAGATTTTTCGAATCCAGAATCTTCGTGGCTCATATAAATAATGGTCCACAGCGTCGGACCGCTCGCGACCTACTCTACACCTCTGGATTGCAGTGTCGAAGCCTTGGACAGCAGTGCCTCAAGACCATAGTGCTCCAGTGCAATTCCCAGTGCGTGTGCAAGTACCGCTCGGACCGTTCTCTTCGCCGCGTTCGCGTCGTCCGCCGTGTTCCTCGCGGGGCACTGACGTAGACACGGTGGGACCAACGTCGCCGAAGCCGTTGCCGCCGGTGTGCTTTTCAGCACGCCGCACGGTCGCGGTCTAGGTTGCGCGTCCCACGCGATGCCTTCGCCCCCAAAAGGCCCTTCTCAGGGCCAACCACCGCGCTCCTCGCCGCCGCAAGCGCTCCCGACCTCGTCGGTAGCAGCTGCAAGCCCGCGCCGGACCGCGTCGAACCCCGACATCCGTCCCCGATCGGACACGACCGCTGTGACCCCGCGCGCTACGAACAATGCGAGCCCGCAGTCAGTGGGCGCCCGCTTATGTACCGCGCCGCAAGCGCCCCTAGCGGCGACATGCGGAACTACTCGCTCCGCCGCGACCCGCGCCCCGCCCGCCACCGCCGTGCGCCCTCCGTCGTTCCGTCCGGTACCGATGGAGGTGTCGAACCCTCCCGCCGCGCCCCGCGCGTCCGCGTCCCGCGCCTCCACTCGCGCAGCTCCATCTCCCAAAACGGGATCGATGTCGAGCAAGCCCAGTGCCGCCGCGAAGGGCAAAAGTGTCAGTGTCAGTGACAAAGTGACAGTGTCCGCGCCACAAACGCCCACCGACCCGACAGCGCCCAGGCAGGCCGCATTTATGTCGCCTCCTGCCCCCCGTGGTTCCGCTCCGTCATCGCCGGCGTCGATGTCGATGTACTCGCCTCATGCGAGCTCGACGTCGTCCATCGACTCCGCGGCGAGCACCAGCAGCGCGCGCAGAGCTGCGCTGCCCAAGACCCGGCCCAGCTCGGGAGGTGGAAAGGCACCCTCCCTCCCGAACCTAGACACCATACCCCCGGTGAGTCAAATTACATTCGATCTAGACTATAATTTCGACTTGCCGAGGCTAGCACAACGCAGGCAGCGCAGCCCCGACGACGAAGACGTCGCCGAAGAGGCCAAGCGCCCCTGCGTAGACGCCGCGGCGCCTACCGCCGCCAACGCTACGCGCGCACCGACACCACCCGCCGGCGCCGCAGCCCCCGCGCGCGCTACCACCTCCGGTAGCGCAGCGAAGGGTAAGCCGGAGAAGAAACTCCGCTACCCCCCGCTTATCTTATCTTATCTTATATGGGGCCGAGGCAGCAAGGCCTCAGTGCACTTCGACCCAATGGGATCTTTTGTGCTTCCCCTGGATACCTATTCCACATCCTCACCCAGATCTTCAAACAGCTCTTCCATGAGCTTTATAATGAGGCCTGGGGGAATGAGTCTGTAATCCTCTGGTCTTGGATAACCCTGCCCCAAGAGGCGCATTCGCTTTCTAGCCATTGCATCGCATGTACACAGAAGGTGTTCCATGCTCTCAATTTCCCTTTTGCAGGCCCTGCAGGCTGATGTCTCCGTCAGACCCATCTTTTGTAAGAGAGCGTTAGTCCCGAAATGTCCGGTCAGCGCCCCCATCAAGTGACGGGCCTGCCGCCTGCTTACGTTCCAAATGGCATTTTGCCATTTCGATGAGGAACCAATGTACGAGCTACGCTGTACATTGACCTTTGTAGTAATTAGAACGAGTAGGTACGTCATAATGCACATCGCTATGTTTAGGTGTGCATTTCTCAATTTAATAAATAATTCAACAATGATGTAATTTAAGTAGTGACAATAAACGACTCAAGTGAAACGTTCGTCTACTCATTCCTAACATAACAATTACATAACCTTTCACAACATAACATATACATAACATTTACACTGTTGGGCATCGATCCCCAACATTTGGTCCTTCGAGCCGGATATTGTGTGACATTTTCATCATTTCCATCGGTTACGAATCGGTTGGGCTGGCCTCTCAGAAGCGAGAATCCCCAGTAACCAATTGAGACGTCGCGTTAGTTGCACAGTATCTAGAACTACGAGTGTGGAGCACGGTTTACTACTTCAAAACCAAAGTTCGTCGCGAGTTCTTCCAGTGACAACATGATGTCAGCAGCAGGAACATACGAGAATCAGCGCGAATTGTTCGAAAACATCAAGAAAATCGGCATCAACATAAAGAAAGATGGCTGGGATAGAAAGAACGCGGATTACTTCAAACGGCGAATGCAGATGCTGGAGAACCTTTGGAGCGAATTCCAGTTTAACCATGACCGTTTAGCTACAGAGGTAAGTATGAATCATCCTTATTTCACTACCGATTTATACAATATAACTTTGCAATGTTGTAGAGAAGTTAAGGATTTGATTCGTCTGCAACATCAACAAATACCGACGCCCAAAGGAGCAGCAGGGGAGTCGTCGGTGCAGCCGGGAACGCCGGGAGGCACACCTCAACAAGAACAGGTGAGTGTAAGGTCTCGTTAATTTAGATAACTAAACAAAATTCCTGGTTTAAATTTTATTCGTGATTATAGTTGCTAATTTGATAAAATGTCATAATACCGCACATAAAAGGGCATGACACTCGGCAAGTTGGGTCTGTCGGTTGGCTGTTGTCAAGGTGTTCGGACGTTTCACAGACGTAATAGTTTAGTGCAAGTACCTACCTACCTACATAAGTAATAAAGTAGTGCTAGAAGTGAATCTCTGGTGTTTTATTGGTGTGTTTTATACTTCAGAAGTGGGATTACCGTCGCAAGAACTGCGTAAGTACATTACTAAACATTCTTTTAAGTTAACTTAAAAATGTAAAACCTAAATATACTCATAATGTAACTCCGAAATGGCAACTTTCTTTGTTTTTCTACATTTGCAATTACACGTAAGACAATAACCATCTCTTGACATATTCCTTTTCCTCTATGCACTAGTGCATAATATTAGATACCCACAATATGTCCTCGTTTGTTATTTTATCCTCTTTTGTTTTAACCCTTACTTCTAAGAGGTAGCATGGTGATCTTACCCAATATCTGTATGGAGAGATACCTTGAGAAGTTGCTAGTTTCATATCGGACATGTAAGAGCATGAACATGTAACACCCACAACACTATGATATAATGATACAAAAAAAAAATATGTTTGTGAGTTGCAGAAAATGGAAGGTTCCAATAATGACCTCCGACATAAAGTGACTCCTCGCGAACAGAGCGCAGCAAAACCAAGCCACTCGCGCAGCCGCAGTCGCCACCGCAGCCGAAGTTTGCGTAAGAGGGAGCAAGATCTGGAACGAGAGCGAGAGCGCCTGCGCGATTGGGAACGCGCGCTTCAGGAGGAGCGTGATCTGGAATTACGACCAAGGCGAAGCAGTCGCTCATCTCGCATCCAGAAACGTGGGTGTCACCAGGACGAGGAGAAGCCGCGTGGGCGCCGAATCGACAGCGAGCCGCGTGGGCGCCGAATCGACAGCGAGCCGCGTGGGCGCCGCATCGACAGCGAGCCACGAGGGCGCCGCGTCGACAGCGAGCCACGAGGGCGCCGCGTCGACAGCGAGCCACAAGGGCGCCGTATCGACTGCGAGCCGCGTGGGCGTCGCATCGACAGCGAGCCGCGTGGGTGCCGCTTCGACAGCGAGCCACGAGGGCGCCGCATCGACAGCGAGCCACGAGGGCGCCGCATCGACAGCGAGCCACGAGGGCGCCGCATCGACAGCGAGCCGCGTGGGCACCGCATCAGCAGCGAGAAACGAGAGAAGCAGCTTCGAGATCATCGGAACAGCAACGACGTCAGTCCCGGGCGTCGTTCAAGGTCATGTAGCCCTTTATTGTCTTCTAGAGATATTGTTAAGTTAATAGAGTCCTTTAAAAATAACTTTACGTCTAAACAGCTTGAACAGAGTGCACATTCAACTAACAAGTTAGATTACAAGAACATTCTACCAGAATTTGACCCGTCTACCAAAAACCAACGCATGGATATATGGCTTAGAAAAGTAAATGAATGTGCCTCCGTTTACGGCTGGGATGATAAAACCATTATTCATTTCTCAATGCAAAAGCTGCAAGGACTGGCCAAAACTTGGTATCAAAGTTTAAATACAATTCTTTTTACTTGGCCCGAGTGGCAGGAAAAACTTCTCAAGGCTTTTCCATGTGAACAGAATTATGGTCAGTCCTTGGAGGATATGCTGAGACGTAAGAGTAGGTTTAATGAACCGATAGAGAACTACTTTTACGAAAAATTGGCACTAATTAATCAATGTGAGATAACCGGGAAACGGGCTGTTGACTGCATCATCCATGGTCTTAGCGATAAAACTGCCAAATCGAGTGCCTTAGCTTTGCGTTGCACTGAGCCAGACCAGCTCCTTAAGTTTTTATTAAGCAACAAAGAACACCCATACCAGTTGTCTGTTAGGAACAAAATTTTTTCTGAGAACCCTATTTCAAACGACAATAGTCAACAAAGCAGAACGAATACCAAACAAAATATTCATGGTTCGGGTTTATTTTGTTACAATTGTAAGGAAAAAGGTCACCCCTACAGCAAGTGTACTAAGCCTCTAGTTAAGTGCGAAGTTTGCCACAAAATAGGACACAAGGCCGATATTTGCCGATTAACACAAGACGGCCAGGCTAAGACTAACATGGTGCATAAAACAATGTGTATATCTAGCTTCAACCCAAATGATAAATTTACTAAACAAGTTTTGATTAATGGCATAAATCTAGAAGCATTTGTAGACTTCGGAAGTGAGGTCACTTTGATAAGGGAGTCAAGCGCATCAATGTTAGGATTCGTACATGATGGCATTCCGTCAGTTATGAAGGGTTTCGGTGGTGGTCTTGTTCAATCCCTGGGCTCAGTATCTCTTACCCTGTCAATCGATGGAGTGGTAGCAATAGTTACGTGCAAGGTTGTTAGCGACTATTCACTTGACAAAGCTATGTTAATTGGTCAATCATACTCTGAACAGCCCCACGTAGTTGTTATTAAAGATGCATCGAAATTACAGTTTCTCGATATTGGGACCGAAGTCCCCTCCAATTGCTATGACAATGGGTCCCGTTCTATATGCGTTAGGGTGGTGGGATTCAGTAAACTTTATGGTACTGCTAGTGTCAGGGCAGCAACAGATTCGGAATTTAGCGGTAATGTCTTGATAGGGACAAATATTGTAGGAAAACCTAATGAACAGTATATAGTGCTCGGTGGCCTTTATAAAGTTCGAAATGGTCTCACAAACGTAACGATTACGCCATGTTCAACACCATGCTTACTTCAGAAAAACTTCGTATTTTCGCGCGCTGTGAAAATAGAAATAGTTAATAGGGTGGTTTCTGCCACTCCAAAACCGATAAACACTCAAGCGCGTCGCATTTTTAGCGACACTGCAGAACATCAACTAAAAATTGGCGATTCGGTATCTGAAAACGACAAGACGAGGCTCTTAGATATCATTCAACGTTATGAACATTGCTTTGCATTTGACTTGACAGACTTGGGATGTACTGACGTAACACAAATGACAATTGAGTTAAACAATGATCGTCCTGTGGTATACCGGCCATATAGGCTTTCACATCATGAACGCGACAAAGTCCGCACCATGATAGATGAAATGCTTAACGCAGGAATCATTAGAGAATCGGTGTCAAGCTACGCTAGCCCTATAATTTTAGTTCGGAAGAAGGACGATAAAATGCGCATGTGCATTGACTATAGAATGCTAAATTCGATTACCGTAAAGGAACGCTACCCAATGCCAATTATTGATGACGAGATATCGCGGCTATCTGGTCAGGCATGGTTCATCACCCTGGATTTAATGTCGGGCTACTACCAAGTGCCTATTTCTGAACAGCATAAGCATTTGACAGCGTTCGTCACTCCAGACGGACACTATGAATTTAATCGAATGCCGTTTGGATTGGCGAACGCACCTGCGGTGTTTCAGAGGATGATGAATCGTGTCCTGGGACCATCCCGGTTCGTAGGCGCCACTGTATATATCGATGACGTATTGGTCTATGGTAAAACTGCGGATGAAGCTCTCACAAGACTTGAAGAAGTACTGCGATTATTTGATGATGCCAAGTTAAAATTAAATTTGTCAAAGTGTTGTTTTTTGCAAAACAAGATAGAGTATTTGGGATATGAAATTAGTTCGTTAGGTATGAGGCCCGGTGAAGCAAAGATCCGGTGCGTATCCGAATTTCCCAGGCCCGAAAACGTCCATGCTGTACGTCAATTCTTGGGACTGGTAAGTTATTTTAGGAAGTTCATTAAAGGGTTCGCCGAGTTAGCAGCACCATTGACGAAACTTCTAAAGAAGGATGTCAAGTGGGAATGGACAGATGCACAGGAACAAGCCTTCAATACACTGAAAGTCAGGTTAGTATCCAGACCCATTTTAGCCATATATGACCACTCCGCTGAAACAGAACTCCATACGGATGCCAGTAAACTTGGCATCGGTGGGATACTGCTACAACGTTCACAAGGTGACACTGATTTATTTAGACCCGTAGCGTACTACAGTCGGCAGACAACTCCGGAAGAAAAGAACTTTCATTCATATGAACTTGAGACTTTAGCTGTGGTCTTTGCTCTGAAAAAGTTTAGAGTATTTTTGCTGGGCAGGGAGTTTAAAATTGTCACCGACTGTAGTGCACTACGATCTACTTTTCAAAAGCGCGACCTCATACCTCGGATAGCTCGATGGTGGCTTGTACTTCAGGAGTTCGATTGTACAGTCGAATATAGGGCCGGTGCAAAGATGGCTCACGCCGATGCGCTGTCTAGGAATCCAGTCAAAAACGACGAGACTCCAAACATAGCACCCTACCCCTCAATCTTAGCTATCAGTAACGAAGACTGGCTTCTTACCCTTCAATTAGGTGATACAGAGCTTGAAAGAATTCGAAACGTTGTAGATAGTGATTTGGATTCAAAAGGGCTTGAGTACATTAAGGAAAACTATATCATAAAAGACAATAAATTGTTCAGATGTCTTGACGGTGACAAAAGTAATATCAGGTGGGTAGTTCCAAAAGGCGCTAGGTGGCAAATTTGTAAGATGAACCACGATGATATAGGACATGTAGGCAGTGAGAAGACTTTAGACCGAATTAAGAAGTTCTATTGGTTTTCGAAAATGTCGCGTTTTGTAAAAAAATATGTACGATCTTGCATTGACTGTAGCTATGCTAAGCGATCGACTGACACACGTGAAGGTTTACTACACCCTATAGCCAAAGTCGAAATCCCTTTTCATACCTTGCATATAGATCATCTCGGGCCATTTGTTAAGTCAAACAGGGGTCATACACATATCCTTGTAACCGTTGATTCTTTCACCAAATTTGTATTCATTAAATCAGTACGGAATACCAACACTCAGAATGTAATTAAGGTTTTAGAAGACATTTTTGATACATTTAGGAATCCGGACCGACTTGTGAGTGATCGTGGCAGTTGTTTCACTTCTCATGCTTTCAGAAAGTTTTGTTTAAATAGAGGGATAAAGCACGTTTTAAATGCGGTGGCGAGTCCAAGGGCCAACGGACAAGTAGAACGATATAATCGTACTATTTTGGATTCGTTGACCGCTCAAAATCTCAGGGATAATGAAAAGCACTGGGATAATAAGTTAGGACGCATTCAATGGGGTCTTAATAATACTTTACAAAAGTCTATAGGTAGAAGTCCCGCCGAAGTAATGTTTGGCACCTCAATGAATTGTCAGAGGAACCCAGTACTTAATGGGGTGGTAAACGTTACCAGTGACTCGTGTGATCTTTCCCTAGTACGTGAAGAAGTTAAGAAAAATATTGATAGAGAACAAGAAAAACAAAAACGGTACTTTGACAAAGGGCGTAGGCCAGCTAGGTTATATAACAATGGCGACTTAGTAAAAATAGCAAAGACTACATTCCAAAATGACGGTAAAAGCACTAAACTTTTGCCATTATACGAAGGACCATTTAAAGTAATAAAAGTATTAGGGAACGACCGTTACAAAATAGCCCCTATCCCAGGATTTGAGGGTATGAAAAATAGGCATAAAACTACCGTGGCCGCAGATCGAATGCAGCCATGGATTCACATATCTTCTTTAGAGTTGGATAGTGATGGTGTTGATACTGTGGATGATGACAGTAGTACTTTCGATGACTTTGTTGGTTAACCCCAAAGCTTACGGCATAATCATTAAGTTGCGATTATAGACTACAGATTTTTGTTTTGTTTCAGGCCAAGCACGAGACTTCGTGAGCGAGCGAGTGCGTGTCTTGGTCTTTGTTAGTTGACGGAGGTCGAGCACGAGACTCCGTGAGCGAGCGGATTCGTGACTTGGCTCTGTTAATTGTCTTAATAATGTGAGATGAGCACAAGATATTGTGAGCGAGCAAGCTTGTGACTCAGCCTAGTGAAGGTAACAATTCTAATAACGAGAGTCCGGCACGAGACTCCGTGAGCGAGCGGGTTCGTGACCTGACTTCGTTATACATATGTAATAGATTGATATGATTCGATATGAGGCATGTTTAGTAGGATTGAGATCACTTAGGTAACCGCGAAAAAAAAATAACCCACCGAGACGTTTCTTGCTTGTTCTTTTACTCGAGTTGGGTCGGCTAGGGTTGGAACAAGTGTAAACTTAGTATTTAAGACTAAAATGATAAATGTGATCCTAAATGTTAAAATGACCCAACAATGCCGAGTGTAAGGTCTACAACAGAGACGTGTATGGGGACATTACACGTTATCAGGATGGTCGAGTGTAAGGTCTCGTTAATTTAGATAACTAAACAAAATTCCTGGTTTAAATTTTATTCGTGATTATAGTTGCTAATTTGATAAAATGTCATAATACCGCACATAAAAGGGCATGACACTCGGCAAGTTGGGTCTGTCGGTTGGCTGTTGTCAAGGTGTTCGGACGTTTCACAGACGTAATAGTTTAGTGCAAGTACCTACCTACCTACATAAGTAATAAAGTAGTGCTAGAAGTGAATCTCTGGTGTTTTATTGGTGTGTTTTATATGAGTAATTTGAAAATAACAGGACAGAACACGGAACAACATAACAGCGGAGAAGAATCTAGAAACACAGAGGAAAATAATAGTAACAGGGACCCATCGCCTTCTCGTCAAGAACAGAGTACTACCAAGAGGGACACAGGGTCTAACAGCAAGTTGGACGACCTGCTACGCAAGCAATCGGCGAACTTTAAAGCTTTTATGAGAGCAGTTGCCAACATTCAAGTGGAGTTTATCACTGAAAAATGGGAATTTCAGGATGCGTTGCAAACACTACAAGCGCGTTGGTCTGCTATTGATAGTCTCCATTGGGAGATAGAGTGCGAGCTAAACGGAGACAGAAACGTAATATATGAAGAGCGCTACACGAGATTTGAAGGTCAATTTATTGACCTTAAGAAAGCTTTAAACACCAAGATGTGGTCCGGAGCTTATCGAGAAAAAACAACACCAAAGCTAGAAATACCAGCCTTTTACGGAAGATTCAATCAATGGATTCCATTTAAAGATCTATTCACCGAGGCCATTCATAACAACACATGCTTGTCAAATGCACAGAAAATGCAATTTTTGAAAAGTAAGGTCCAGGGAGAAGCTGAAAGACTGATACAACACTTACAGATTAGCTCGGACAATTACATAGTGTGTTGGGATATTCTCAATAACCGCTATAATAATAAAAAACTTATATTTACATCGCACATCAACATGCTCTTCAACTTACCGAACATGCAACAACAATCATTAGCACCATTGAAAAGGATTCATGACGTAACAATTGAATGTTTGCATGCTATCAAGAACATGGGAGTGGACGTCAGTAGCTGGGATCCTCTATTGATACATATTTTGTCGCAAAAGTTGGACGCTGCGACACATTCGGATTACATCGAATCACTCAAAAACTCGCGAGAATTACCTATATTAAAGGAATTCTTAGATTACCTAGAGGCTAAGTTTACTTCAATGGAATCATCGCAGCGCAAACAAGATGGCTTGCAGAAATCAAGTTCTGGAACAAATCAACATCTAGAAATAAACAAGAAGTACCAAGAAGCGTCCCACAGTAAAAAACCGTTCAATTATCATCATAACAAAAATCAAGCGGCTAGTAACAACAAGATTACGAAATCATACCATGCGTCAACATTTATATGTCCACTCTGCAATGACGAACATGGCCTCTATTTTTGTGCAAAGTTCTTGGAAATGTCGAATGACGAAAAAATTAAAACAATTAACAAATTACAAGTCTGCATAAACTGCCTTTTCAGCCACAAAGGGAAAAAATGTACGTCAAACAATCGATGTCGCAAGTGCAATGCCCCGCACAACACTTTGGTGCACGAGGCTGTACCAAAAACCAATGAACAGAATCAAGCTACTTCTTCATCTCATGTTTCTCAAAATGATACCTTGGAGATTCTATTGGCAACCGCTATAGTTAAGGTAGAAGGAGCTGATGGAACTCAGCACAACATGCGAGCTCTTGTCGATCAAGGGTCTCAAATCTCATTAATAACAGAACGAGCGGCTCAACTTCTCGGAATAAAACGCCAGAAATGTAAAGGAGTTATTTATGGTGTTGGTGAGAAGGAGAGCAATTGCAAGGGCGTGATGACAATCAAATGTAGCTCTGTTTTTAATGACTTTAAATTTGAAAAAACAGTATACATTATGAAAAACTTAATTAAAAATTTACCGAATAAATCTTTCTCTAGACCATCATGGCCTCTAATACAAAACATCGATTTGGCGGATCCGGAATTTAATAGCAGTCGTCCGGTAGATCTACTATTTGGAGCAGACATTTACTCCCAGATCATGCTGGGAGGAATGATCAAAGGCGATGACATCACTCAGCCAATTGCTCAGCAGACCTATCTAGGGTGGCTACTATGCGGACATGTTAGAGCCCCAACATTCCAATGCAATGTAGTTCTAAACAATCTGGATGATATGAAACAATTTTGGGATTCAGAAGAAATCAATGACAAACCTAATTTTTCATTGGAAGATCAGAAATGCGTTGAGTACTACACTAACACAACACAACGACTGAAAAGTGGAAGATACGAAGTGAGATTACCAATGAAAAATGACTTCGAAAAGAACCTGGGCTCTTCCAAACAGATAGCCACTGCGCAATTCATGACGTTAGAAAAACAATTCAGAAACCGGAACAACTTAGCAAAGGCCTATAAAGACTTTATTACGGAATATATAGACTTAGGTCATATGCAACAATCAACAGGTAACAAGACACTCGAGTGCTATTTACCGCATCATGGTGTCGAACGTGCCGAGTCAACAACAACCAAGTACAGGGTGGTGTTTAACGCGTCCGCTAAAACATCTACAGGATGGAGTTTGAACGATGTTATGTACAAAGGTCCAAACCTGCAACAAGATTTACAAACAATATTGATCAAATGGAGGCAATATAAATACGCTTACACAGCGGATATTGAAAAAATGTACAGGCAAATCGTGGTGGCCCCCTGTGATCAACATCTACAAAAAATAGTATGGCGAGAGTCATCGGAAAAACCTTTACTTTCATACCAACTCGCTACAGTGACTTATGGCACTAAGGCTGCGCCTTTTCTCGCTATAATGACCTTACGAAAATTAGCGGAGGATGAACGCCAGCGTTTCCCGGAAGCCTCAAAGGTAGTGGAGGAATCATTTTACGTCGATGATCTCGTTCACGGGTCACATAACATAATACAAGGCAAGAAGCTAATTTCGGACCTCAAACTATTACTAGAACGTGGCGGTTTCAACCTTAGGAAATGGTCAGCGAACGATCCCGCTATTTTGGAAAACGTTGCAATCCAAGATAACAATGACAAGACAATTTTTAACTTCAAAACGGACCAGACCTCAAAAACTTTGGGTCTATGTTGGAATCCAACAGAAGATAAGTTCAAATTCCAATATTCGTTTTTAAGTGTCAACAAGAAACATACAAAACGCAGTTTATTAGCTGAAATATCGAAAATATTCGACCCACTTGGCTGGCTGGCTCCCTTCACTACGAAACTAAAGTTACTATTCCAAAAACTATGGGAGGTCAACTTATCGTGGGATGGCGAAGTGTCCGATAACATACACAAAGAATGGTGCAAAATAGAAGGAGATATCAAGGCAATAAACTCGTGCGCAATACCAAGATGGCTCAGATGTAGTGAAGAACAAGCTATCGAATTACATGGCTTCAGTGATGCCTCCCTGGACGCCTATGCATGTGTAATTTACGCGCGTGTTCGCCCAGCTAAGAAGGTCACACTTGTCGCCGCAAAGTCAAAAATTGTACCACGCAGAAAGACAACGACATTACCTAGACTAGAATTGAATGGAGCTCACTTATTATCCAAATTAATGCAGAAAGTAAAGGAATCATTAAATCAACAGGAAATTCGAGTCTATGGCTGGACTGATTCTATGGTAACTCTTGCTTGGATACAAGGCGATCCCGCGAGATGGAAAACATATGTGGAAAATCGGGTCCAAAAAATAATTAGCGTAATACCAGGTTCGTGCTGGGATTACGTCAAGTCAAACGAAAATCCTGCTGACGCTGCAAGCCGGGGCCAATACGCTGGACAATTGAGGGAAAATCATCTGTGGTGGCAAGGCCCTATTTGGCTATCGTCGTTTGAAACAGGAAACGAAGTCAAGCGTGTCTATACCTCAAATCAAGATGTAAAACCTGCGAGAAAACAAGCTAATGCCACACAACTCAGTCCTGAAACAAACAACATTATCGAACAATTATTACATAAACATAGCTCAATTAATCATATCATTCGAGTCGTTGCATGGATACAAAGAGCGTTGAACTTGAAACGGCGTCAACTACCGAGCCACCTTACGCTGCATGAATTGAGTAGTGCAACTAAGGCAATTGTAAAACAAACACAACAAAAGGAATTTGAAACAGATATTAGTCAGTTACGCAAACACGGCAGTGTGTCATCGAATAGCAAACTATTACCTTTAAATCCGTATATTGATCAAGACGGTTTGCTGAGAGTTGGAGGAAGAGTAAAAAACGCCGTGTTATCTGAAGAGATGAAGCATCCGATGATTATGCCATACAATAGCCGTTTAACGCACTTGCTTATCGATCAAGCCCATCGAATGACCTTTCACGGCGGACCACGGCTCACTTTGTCGCACCTTCGCCAGAAATTCTGGATCATCGGTGGCGTGCGAGCTACGAAGATGCAAGTAAGAAGATGCGTAACATGTAGAAAGGCTAGTCCAACAAAACAACAACAAATCATGGGAGCTCTGCCAAGCGCAAGAATTAACCCTGCCCCACCGTTCTATCATACAGGAGTGGACTATACGGGATTCGTCGATATCAAGATGAATAAAGGACGAGGGGCTAGGACAACAAAGGGTTATATAGCCGTCTTCGTATGCATGGTTACAAAGGCGGTGCACATTGAATTGGTCTCTGACCTCACAAGCTCGGCATTCATGGCAGCTCTGAACAGGATGGCAGCAAGGAGAGGCGTCCCGCGACACTTATATAGTGATAATGGCACTAACTTTGTCGGCGCTAATCGGCTGCTCATGGAACAATATGAGGAGATTGAAAACACATTCAGGAACGATGAAGTACAGAAGGAAGTCGCCGAGATGTTCATACAGTGGCATTTTAACGCCCCTGCATGGCCATCAGCGGGGGATTGTGGGAACGAGCTGTAAGAAGCTTGAAGCACCACTTAAAACGAGTGGTGGGAGAGCAGAAGCTGACGTTCGAGGAGTTTACCACAGTCTTAACAAAATTAGAAGCTTGTCTTAACTCTAGGCCTCTATGCGCGCTGAGTGAAAACGTGGAAGACTTGGACTGTCTGACGCCAGCACATTTTTTAACAGGGAGGTCTGGGTTGACCGTCATCGAAACAAGAGAAGACGCTAGAACAAGATGGGAGCTAACTAGGAAAATAAGCGCAGATATTTGGAAGAAATGGAAAGCTGAGTATTTGTGCCAATTGTTCCCAAGAACTAAGTGGCAGAGGCCACAGGAAAACATGAAGGTTGGAGATTTGGTTGTAGTCCATGATGACCACCTGCCCGCAGGAAAATGGTTAATGGGTAGAATAGTTGATCTGCACCCGGGAGACGACGGATATGTCCGTGTCGTGACCCTAAAAACCAGAAACGGCATAATGAAGAGGCCCATAACGAAGGTATCAATTCTACCAATGGACAGCGAGGACAGCTCCAAATCGCATACCACTATAAATAAACCAGCAACAAACGGGAATACCGCGGCACATATTCGATCTGCAAAAACAAGCAAAATGAGCATTATCGGATTAGTGATGACCCTACTATACCTGCTGAGTCCTACAACTGCCGCATCCAACACAAACTTTATCGAAGTGCAACAAGGCCTATACTTCGATAAAGTGACAAACATGAAATTAATTCGGGACGAGTGGAAGATAGTTGTCTATTACGACATCAGACCCTACTGGCACAGTATAGCGATATTCAACAAATTTAACAACCACCTTGAAAACATATGTTCAAAGTTAAAACAAAGGACCCAATGTGACGTAATTTCATTGCAATCACATCACGCATACGCTGAACTTGAACACTATAACCGTATGTTGCTGAATCCGCAAGGTCGGGGGAATATGAGAAGCAAACGCGGGCTTATCAACGGTGTCGGTTCAATCGCACGGTCATTGTTCGGTGTGTTGGATGACCAATTCGCCGTACAATATCAACAGGACATAGAACTAATTAACAAAAATGAAAAACATCTGGCACAATTGTATAAAAACCAAACGTCTATAATAGAAGCCGAATACAACATACTGAGAAGATCGGAAGAAACAATCGAAAAACAACACAAGTTATTCAACCAACATCTACTAAACCTAGAAAACCTTACGAATAACGTTAAATATCAGGTTGAGTCTCAAGAGCTATCCATCGAATTTGCGATGTCGGCTATATGTGCTAACAACTTTATAGAACATCTTAGAAACGTTCAAGAGATGCTGTTGGACACCGTAACAAATATTTATAACGGCAAAATGAATTTGCACCTCATTGCGCCAGAACAGCTACGGGATGAACTGAACGTAATATCGGGTCAGCTTTCAAAGGACGTGGCTCTACCCATCACCAACATACAACAAGAATTTTTCCACCTGTACAACCTTCTACAAGTGAAGGCAAAGATGACAGAAGGATATTTCATCATTGAAATACGTGTGCCATTAATCAGCAGGGAAAATTACGAAATATACCATGTCATACCTGTCCCTAAAAAGAAAGGTGTGAATATGGTCACCCTACAGCCCATAGCGGAATTACTCGCAATCAACATTCAAAAGGACTCTTACCTACCGATGACTAATACCGACCTACAGCAATGTATGAACTACGACAGTACAATACAGCTTTGCCCTGTACGGACTCCAGTGTACCACATGACGTCTGACGAGAGCCTCTGTAAGAAAAGCAAAGACTCGCCGGTCTGTCAAACAAAACATGAGAGTTGTAACGATGTTTGGACAGAACTTAACAACATAAACAACTACCTATACTTTTGCTGTGATTCATGCAAAATACGCGTCATATGCGGGCATCAAGTTTCAACTAAATTAATAACCAAGGCAGGAGTAATGACACTCGGAAGCGATTGCATCATTAACAGCGAAAATATCGCAATTTATTCCCAAAGGCTACAGACGGACACAATTCAAACTTAAGTCGAAGAAAACACGATGTTGATTCCTCCAATTAATTGGATCATCAATTTATCTGTACCGATTTTGGAACACGAAACCCATGATGATAATCAGACCATACAGCAAAGAACATTATTACTTGACCTTGGCAAACAAATACAAGAAATGAAAGCCGCAACTGCAGATGACATCTTATCAGATCGAATTACACATCACGATGTTCACCAATACATCGTATTATACCTATTAGCGGCCGCAATGCTACTGGCAGCCCTAATATATGGATACTTCCGACTACGCAAACAATGTGCTCCGCCGCCGCAAGCTGAATCACCGGTAGTTCCTGATCCAGCGCCCAGGAGGAGATCTACAGCCAGTATCACAAACAACACATACAATGTCAGGGAGGGCGACGGTCTGAAAACAGCCAGTGCACATGCACTTGATAGAGCATCGTCGCCTATTGCGCGGTGCAACGCTATGCATGAAGAATATATTTAAGGATTTTCATGTTTTCTTTTAAATTTTCTTTTACATTTGTTTTACAACTTTCCATTTTACATTTACATTTTTTACTTTGATGTTTAACATAATTATTTTCTTATTCTTGTAATTGTATTACTTTCTCAGTGGGCAATATGTACGAGCTACGCTGTACATTGACCTTTGTAGTAATTAGAACGAGTAGGTACGTCATAATGCACATCGCTATGTTTAGGTGTGCATTTCTCAATTTAATAAATAATTCAACAATGATGTAATTTAAGTAGTGACAATAAACGACTCAAGTGAAACGTTCGTCTACTCATTCCTAACATAACAATTACATAACCTTTCACAACATAACATATACATAACATTTACACTGTTGGGCATCGATCCCCAACAACCAATGAATTTCTTGGAGTGAGCAAGTCCTGTGAGGCTCAACCACTCATCGATGTGTCTCACCCTTGCGTACCCCCCCGCTGGTAGTGGAAAAGATGCCGGACTGGGCGCGCCACTTCAGGGCGCTCAGAGACAAGCTGGGCCGGGCACCA
This sequence comes from Acronicta aceris, assembly GCA_910591435.1. Taxonomy (NCBI): domain Eukaryota; kingdom Metazoa; phylum Arthropoda; class Insecta; order Lepidoptera; family Noctuidae; genus Acronicta; species Acronicta aceris. The sequence continues at coordinate 12,071,089 of OU342757.1, read as the reverse complement.
AACGCGCGCCCCTTCCAGCAGGGGGTGAAATTCACCCCCCAGAATGACACCGAATTCCGTCTGGTACAGAGGTACCTGACGGAATTGGAGAAGGAGACCAACATTTCTTGGTTCTCCTACTCCCTACCAGCCGACCGCAGTGTCAAGGTGGCCATAAGGGGGCTACCAGTGGACACGGCGCCCGAAGATATAGAGGAGGAGCTCCGCGCGCTCGGATATGAGCCGGAGTATGTCAGGCATATAAATGCCCGACAAGGACGACCCGGCTGCATATACCACGCCGTCCTCAAGAAGACCCCAAACCTGACCCCGGGCATATACGAGATCACAGAACTCCTGTGCATGCCCGGTGTCAAAATAGAGGCCTGGCGTGGGAAGAAGGGGCCAGCGCAGTGCCACAGGTGCCAGCAATTTCGGCACTCATCTGCGCAGTGCCACCGCCCGCTCGCCTGCGTGAGATGTGGCGGCGGCCATCGGGCGTCTGACTGCCCGAGGCCGAAGGAAGAGGCCGCCACCTGTATCAACTGCGGAGGGGCACACCCGGCGAACAATGCCAAGTGCCCCGTACGCGCCCGCGAACTACGCAACAAGCGAGCGGGCACGGCCGCCATCACCGGGGACTCGCGCCGGCCGACCGCGGCCACCGAGAGGCAGAGCGCCCCCGCAGACACAGAAGCACCCTCCACCACACTGATGGCGGCCGCAAACGGCCCCTCAGCGCGCGACTCGGCCACCGCCTCCTCGGGGCGGAGGAAAAAGAGGCGTGGAGGAAAAAGAAAGCGGTCCAAAAAGCCGCTTCAAGACGACCAACCAGACCCACAAAGTGACAAGGAGGTTGTCACCGCCGACACACCAGCTAACACACTAGTTAGTAAACAAGTGGGCGGTGACAAGTCACGCCACGCCTCCCAACACGGAAAGGACGACCGCAGTCAGCCGCCGACCAATAGCGGCGCGACATACGCACAGACAGCGCAGTCTGGCGGGAAAACCGCAAAACAGCAACCCGCGGGTAGTAACACCCATCACGCGCAGGCCAAGAGGGGCCGCGCAGCCGGCGCAATTAACGCGCACGCGCAAACGTGCCAAGACGGGCGACGGGTGTTACTACCCACACCGACCACAGCACAGACTGCACGCAGCCGCGACACAGAGTCGGCGGCGGCCCCCGGGGAGGCAACGTACGCCCAGACCCCAGGGGCAAATAGCAATAACAACAACACAGACGCTATAGAGGTCGCGATCCGGGTCCTGCAAGATGTGCTGCTAGCGCTGCGCAGAGGCGAGGACCCGGTGCGCGCTATCCTCAACGGCATGGCCACCCTTATCGGTCATGTCTAAGCCGTTGAGGATGATACACTGGAACGCCCGCGGCCTCAAAGACAAGGTCGCCCTCCTCCGCCCCCTCCTGCAAGAACAGGACATAGACGTGGCGCTCATAAGCGAGACGTTCCTGGGACCGGAGGACAAGATCAGACTCCCGGGATACCTCGTCTATAGGAAAGATGAGCGATCGGCGACACACAAATACCGCGGTCTGGCGGTACTTGTTCGGCGAAGAGTCGTTCATCAAGAGCTTCCCGTACCCACACTGAGCGGCGAAATGTACGTGCTGGGTGTACAACTGCACGCCGCCGGTGAGCACTTGTGTGTGTACGCGGCTTACAAGCCACCGAGCGTGCGGCTAGAGCCGAACAACATACACAGGTTGCTGGACACGCCTCACCCGACCATCATAGCCGGCGACCTAAACTGCAAGCACCCAGCGTGGAACTCTCACACCACGAATGCCGACGGGAATGCGCTCTTCGCCGACGCAGAGGCCCGAGGATACGGGGTGTCCGGCCCCGAGGCGCCCACCCACTACCCGGCAAACATCGCCCACCTACCCGACGTGTTGGACATCGTCGTGCACAACGGCCTCAGCTGCCAGATCACGCAGCACGTGCTGGACGACGAACTGCGGTCGGATCACCAGCCAGTGCTGGTCGTCGTCTCAGCACCGCCCACCCGATTCGCTCATCTAGCGCCACGTCGCCGCACGGACTGGAAAGCCTTCGCGGCGAAGTTGGAGACCACCACGCCCACTCGGCCTATCACCAAGGTGTCAAGCCTATCAAGAAGATGTCAATGAGCTGGCGGACGAGCTCACCGCTTGTATGCAGCACGCCTTAGAGTCGGCGACTGCATCAAACTCCGCACCACAGGGGCAACTCCCCGCGCTCCCCGCACGCATTGCGCGCATGATCGCCGACAAGAGGCGTCTACGCAAGCGGTGGCAAACAACCAGATGCCCACAACTGAAGACCCAGCTCAATGCATTGACGGACAAGGTGAAGGCCGAGCTCCAGGCATACACCACCGAGAGCTGGGAGGACTACATTCACTCCGCCGACAGCGACTGGCCGTCGGTGCATCGCCTAAGAAACACCCCAGCTCCGGTGCGCCCACTCATAGACAGCGACGGGGCGTTAAGATACACTGCCGCAGACCGGGCAGAGATCTTCGCCTCTCACCTGGAGCGTCAGTTCACGCCGAACCCGACCGACGACACGGAGCACGTCGCAGCAGTCGAGAGGCACCTTAGAGAGTACTTGAACACGCCGACAGCCCCCGAGGAGGAGCACTTCTTTATCTCCCCGGGCCAAGTAAAACGGGCCATCGCACGCTGTAAGCCCAAGAAGGCCCCCGGTGCGGATGGCATCACGAATACCGCGCTACGCCACATCCCCCACCGGACGGTGGCGGCGTTAGCGCGCTTGTACACAGGCATCCTCCGCACCGGGACCTTCCCCGACGTTTGGAAGACGGGGAAAATCATAATGATCCCCAAACCGGGGAAAAACATGAAGAAGCCGGAGGGCTATCGGCCGATCACGCTGCTGGCCACCACCTCTAAGGTGTTTGAGGCGCTCCTGCTGCGATTCCTGGTACCCCACATCACCCCTCGGGCAGAACAATTCGGGTTCCGCGCTGAACACAGCACGACGCTTCAGTTGTCGAGGGTGCTGCACATACTGACAGCGGCTGTAAATAAGCGTGAGTACGCCGCCGCAGTATTCCTCGACATGGAGAAGGCGTTTGATAGAGTCTGGCATACCGGTCTGCTCTACAAACTGACGCACACGACCACGCCCCGTCGACTTGTACAGGTGGTCTCCTCCTTCCTACAGGACAGACGGTTCAAGGTTGCGGTGGAGGACCAGCTGTCTGGCGCGTACCCCATCTCCGCGGGGGTGCCCCAGGGCAGCTGTTTATCGCCTGTGTTATACTCCGTATACACCGACGACATTCCCGCCACGCACTCCTCGACGCTCGCGCTGTACGCGGACGACGCCGCGTACCTCACCACCTCTCTCTCGGCGGCCCACGCGGCCGTTAAGATGCAGCGCGCGCTGGACGACCTCCCCGACTGGCTCCGCAAGTGGAGACTGTCGGTCAACGTGGGTAAGACACAGGCGATCATAGTCACAGGACGCGGTGACTTTCACCCACCCAACCTTGAACTCATGGGGGCCGATATCGCATGGGCCCGGACCGCCAAGTACTTGGGGGTCACCATCGACCATCGGCTCACCATGGGCCCGCACGTCCGGAAGACAGTCGCGCGGGTGAAGACCACGCGCCACCTGCTCCGGCCGGTGCTCTCCTCGAATCTGCCCCTACGAGTCAAGCTGGGCGTCTACAAGACCTACATTCGCCCGCAGCTCACGTATGCTGCCCCAGCTTGGCTCGCCCTCACGTGCGAGTCGCACAGAAAGAAACTTAGGGCAATCCAGAACACCACTTTACGCCAAATAACTCACGCGGCTCGCTACGTGAGGAATTCTGTGATCCACAGGGACCTCCGGGTTGAGAGCATCGAGCACTTCGTCGAAGGGATGGCGAAGAAGATGTTCGCGCGTGCCGACGCCTCCGCCTGGCTGCACATCAAGGGCATGGCGCCCTGGCACGCGCGCCCCCCCGACGCCAGGCGCTACCCGCGCGACCTCCTGCCCGTAGACCACAGTGCGGGCCACCCACCGGACTTGACACCTGAACGGGCCGCACCCACTCTACACGCGACCCGTTCAAACAATGAGACTCCACAAAACACATAACACACACCCCGCCGCGCGCGTTGCTGTCTAAGTTAACATAGGCGCAACGCCCGCGAGGCGCATACAAAACATTACTCCGCAATCGCGATGACTCACGCGCGGCTACCCGCGCGACGCCCTCGGGCGAGTGCGGGAACGCCGTAGCAACCACTGAGCGACGCACACACACACACAAAGTCGCCCAGTACACCACCTCGTCTCGGTTCTTGCAGTGTCTTTGGCTAGCCCTGATTTCACTGTAAAAACCGGGTCAGACACCGATTTCGCAGGGGGCGCCACCTAAAGTCGCTGCCCTGTTGCTTGATCGGTCTTCGCCGGGCCTCCCCCGGGCAACCGGGGGTCTCACCTAGCGGGGATCTGGTCGCACGGGCAGCGTGAAACACTTAGGGCGCTCCTGCCGAAAAACACATAGCAACGACTCCCGGCGAAGCGAAAGCCGAGCCAAAAAACGGTAGGGTTCGCGTGCGCGCGCGTGTGCGCGCCCCCACATCCTACATTCAAAGGGGTTCCTTACCCAACCCAATGACCGGGCTAGCGTCCTAGCCCGCGACTGACGCCTCGGTCAGGGGGCCAACGCCCCGACACCGACTCCTCGCACCCCATGCGGGGTGATGAGACGACATAAGTGGCAAGGGCAGTTCAGTTTTGGACACATCCAAGTGAAGATCGAAGTGAAGTAACAAGTGATTATCAGTGCGACGTTAAGTGTAACAAGTGCTAGTATAGTGACTGTTCGTGTAATTTCTGTGAGTGTTTGTGTGGTGAATAAAGTGACTGTTTTCGGTGAAATTAGTGATTTTAATTTATCCCGAACCCCAGCTCGTAACATTATTTTAGCAAGTAGTACAAAAGAAGAATACCTTAAACAGTTAGAAAAAGTTTTCGAACGTCTCAATAAATTTGGTATTAGCATTAATTTGTCTAAATGTACTTTTTGTGAAGAAAGTGTCGAGTTTTTAGGTTATTTGGTGTCGTCAGAGGGCATTAAACATTTAGATAATAAAATCAGGGCCATATCTGATTTCCCAAGGCCAGAGACAGTCGACCAACTCCGGCGATTTTTAGGGATGGTCAACTTCTATAGGTCGCATTTACCTCAGGCAGTTAAATACCAAGCTTTGTTAAATCAATATTTACAGAATTATAAACGTAAAGATAAAAGTATAATTAAATGGAACAATGAAACCGATAATGCATTTAAACAATGTAAGATCGGCTTACAGAACGCTGTCACGTTATCGCATCCGGTCAACAACGCACACCTGGCGCTTCTAGCACGTGCGTGGGCGCTGTTTTGCAACAGCGAGTAGATAGCTGTTGGAAACCATTAGGATACTTCTCTAAAAAGTTAACGGATGCACAACAAAAGTATAGTACATACGACAGGGAATTGCTTGCGATATATTTAGCCATGCAACACTTTAGGTCTTCTTTCGAAGGTAGATTATTAACCATTTATACCGATCACAAACCGTTGATTTATGCGTTTGAGAAAATAGGAAGTAATAACGAGTTGCCAAGACGAACAAGACAATTATTATTTATTAGTGAATTTACTACAGATATCAGGTACGTTAGCGGTTCCGATAATTTAATTGCTGATTCATTTTCGCGTGTTGAAACTGTACACTGTCCCACGTCGCTCGATTTCGCTGAAGTAGCTAAGGCACAGGCAGGTGACGCAACTATGACGCAGCTTATAACGAATGGATCAGCTTGCAACATTCACTTAAAACAATGACCTATTCCTAACTCTAAAGACCTTATTTATTGCGAAGTATCTGGAAATAAAAATAGACCGTATTTACCTGAAAGTTTTAGGAAAATTGCCTTCGATTGTTTACATAACAATAGTCATCCTGGGATTAGAGTATCGCGGATAATTTTTTCTGGCCCGGAATGAATAAAGATGTCGGACGATGGTCCAAGACCTGTTTACAGTGTCAAAAAGCAAAAATAACCAGGCATTCAGTGTCTCACTTAGAAGCCAAACCTATTACACTTTTGAAAAGTGTAATAGGTTTGAACATATTCATATTGACATAGTCGGTCCTCTGCCAATATCGAGCGACGGATATAGGTATTGTATAACTATCCTAGATCGTTTCTCTCGGTGGCCGGAAGCCTTTCCGGTTAAGGACATAACTGCTGAAACGGTAGCGAAGACCGTGTATAATGGCTGGATCGCTCGGTTTGGCTGCCCAATTCGGCTAACCAGTGATCAAGGTAGGCAATTCGAGAGTGCCTTATTTACTGAATTGATGAAAGTTTTGGGCATTTATAAAATTCGCACCACACCATATCACCCGCAGAGTAACGGAGTAGTAGAAAGGTGGCATAGGTCTTTCAAGGTAGCGCTCATGACTCGGTTAAATTCAGCAAATTCGTGGGTTGATGAATTACCTACGGCATTATTAGGGTTACGTGCGGCGTGCCGCAGCGATAACGGTGTGAGCGCAGCCCAGTTTGTGTATGGTCAGGGAATTCGATTACCGTGTGATTTCTACAGTGAACATTGTAATTTAGATAAATATAAGATGGATGATTCCTATGTGTATGTAGAGCATCTTCGTAAAATAATTAATAATTTTAAGCCTATTTCTAAAAGTCATAGTAACTCTCGTAATATATTTGTACATCCAGACTTAGAGACATGCACACATGTTTTTCTACGTAACGATGCGGTCCGTAAACCCCTACAGAAACCGTACGAAGGTCCTTATCGTATTCTAAAACGTAAAAATAAAGTTTTTGTAATTCAATTACCGAATTAGCAGTAACAAGTGCAAAATTGCACTTCATACAATGTAGGTCATTGTTACAAAAACAATTATGCTATTACGCAAAATAAATATATTACGAAAGTAATGAAAATGTTTTTAACTTCTATAGGAAATAATTATAGTAATTACATCGGCGTAAGAGGTCGTTAGAACTTTGATATACTGGTAATTGATTATTATTCTCTTGCTACAAGTAAAACCATGGGTTACAATCAAAGTAAGGAAGAGAAAGTTATTGTGAATCAGGCGGTTGGCGAAACGGAGGTCATTAAACAAAACACCACGTACGAGATCCTTCTTTTGGTGTGTGCAACGTTATTCGGATTGATTGTGGTGTTCTTTGTGTGGCGACATTTCACTGGCCAAACGAAATCTTGGCTCCGTAAACAAGTGAATAAAGCGGTCAATTCAGAGACAATATCCTCTATTAAAATCAGTAACCCAATGCCCAATGCGCAACCAAGTGTATCTCAAGCAGCGCAACAAACTCACGGTTATATGTAATATTGTTTTCACTCTGAATATAATTATATTGTTCAGTGTGTAAATACTATAATAATATAATTTTTCGTCAATACCTACCTATTGTAACATCAACTAACATTAAACTAACATTATGTATTTACTTTATATTATATAAAGTAAATACATAATGTTAGTTTGTTTTGCATAATTCTATTTTCATGTTGACAATAATTGTAATTCTGCTGTACCAGGTATGTACTTTAAGGGTTGTTTTGTATTCTTTTTATAAGGGGGGGAGTATTGTAGGTGCATATATACGCACACAAATATACATGCCGTCGTGACTCATATATCTATAAGGAATCAGGCGACGTTTGAGTCGCCAGTTATCTGTTGTGCCATGTTCTGATCACTTGTGTGTTGTAATCAAATATATATATTATTATATTCTTCGGTTGTGTATAATTTGCAGGCCAACAGGTAACTCCTGTTGGACACCGTAACGACACGTATTTAATACTAGCTGAATTTTGCACAGCGCATCGAACCAGGTAGTATTTTTATTGTTACTCTCAACGCGAATGAGATTTAAAACGGTTCGCACGTATCTTTCTACTTGGCCGTTTGCGTGGTGCATTTCAGGCGTTACATAATGAATGTCACAACCCATTTCTAGTACCCACCCTTTAAAATTAGAGGCCTCGAACATTCGGCCACGATCACAAATTAATAATTTAGGGACACCGAAAAGAGATATTGCGTTTTCGAATACACGTTTGAGTTCGCTAGTGTCTTGGCGGTACAATGCATAATAAGACAAAATTTTGTAAATGCGTCTACAAGTACTAAAACAAATTTAAAACCATTTGACTCGGGCAATGGACCTAATACATTTACGTGAATGGTGTTGAAGGGTTCGTCAGGCTTGACCCATGACGTGATAGGTTGACAAGGAGCTCTGGGAACTCTCTTTTTGGACATGCACACTAGGCAGTGAGATGTATATTTATCGACAAATTGCTTAAGGCCGGGGAACCAAAAGTGTTTGAGAATAAGGCTTAATGTTTTCTCAGCTCCTATATGCTCATGCTCATCATGGATAATACGCAAAAGGCTGAGTCGATGTCCCTTCGGTATAAAACTTAAAAGTCTCGACTCTTCACCAATTTGAGAATATCGATAGTAGAGAAGGTCGTTGTTACACACATAGCGTGTGTGTCAAGGCTACCGTCTCTAAGCTTTTGCAGAAGTTCCTGTGTTTCATCATCAGCGGCCTGTGCGATCTGGGCCCAATTTAATGGTTTCTCTATATTGTTGATATGCGTCGCTGGTGGATTCCTGCTCAAGTAGTCGGCATGAGACATCATAATGCCTTTTCTGTATTCAATAGAAAAATTATAATCCTGTAAATAAATCCACCAGCGCGCAACGCGTGGGAGCAGATCCTTTTTGCGCTCGGTGGACTTCAGTGCATTGCAATCGGTTATAATTTTGAATTCAATACCGATCAAATAATGTCTAAAGTGTTGCAATGCTCTGACGACCGCCAGCGTCTCCAACTCGTACGAGTGGTATCTGCTCTCAGCGCCTTGAGTGACTTTGCTGAAATAAGCCACCACACGTTTGCTACTGTCGACATGGACTTGCATCAAGATGGCACCGTAACCTACGCTACTCGCGTCTGTATGAAGTTCAGTTACTAGTTTAGGGTCAAAAATTGCAAGTATGGGCTCGTTAGTTAATATTTTGATTAGATCCTGACGGATTTGTTCTTGCTCACTACCCCATTCAAATTTTACATCTTTCTTAGTAAGACGAGAGATATTTAGAGTTTTTGTGGCATAGTTTTTAATATAACGCCGGAAATAGCCAGCTAGGCCCAGAAATTGCCTAACCTGTTTTACGTTCTTCGGTACGGGAGCGTTTACCAGAGCCTCAATCTTGCGATTACTCGGCCTAACCTGACCATGAGTTATGACGCGGCCAAGATATTCTACTTCAGTGGTTAAAAACGAGCACTTTCGGAGATTTATCGAGAATCCAGCTTCCGTTAACGTTTTTAAAACTTCTCGTAACAAATTGATGCCTTCGTTGACTGTCATGCTCATAATAAGGACGTCATCAATGTAGACGAGAACCTGGCCTGCTTCGATAAATCTTCGGAGGGTCTTATTGATTATTCGTTGGTAAACGGTAGGGGAATTGCACAAACCGAATGGCATCTTAAGGTTACGAAGCCTGTCTTGTGAACTGAGGCCTCGTCTATTAAAATCTGGTGAAAGCCCGAGGCCATATCGAGGCCTGTAAGAAACCTGGAGCACCCAAGACGGTCAATGTGATCCTCTATCAAGGGCAGGGGATATCTGTCCTTGACAGTGATGCGGTTGAGTGCTCTGAAGTCTACATACATCCTATCTGCACCATCTTTCTTTTTACCAGGATAATGGGGCTGGCATACTCGGATTTGGACTCCCTGATTATATTTTTGCGCAATAAATCGTTTATTATTTCCCTGACCTTAAGTTTTTCCTGGTATGATAAGCGATAGGGATGGTATGCCACGGGGACATCGCTTGTCACGTTGATTTGCATTTTGCCAGTAGTTACCGTTGTGGTGGCGGTACCAGATATGAAAAATGGTATAAAATCGTTTATTGTTTCGATTAACAGGCTTAATTCTTCACCTTGAAGAGGTGTGTTGATATCGGAGAGCTCGACCGGCCTAACAGTATTTATTGCACAAATTTGGGCATGTGCTAGAAATTGATTATGTTTTGTTCTAATATACGTAACACCGTCTCGGTTAAGCACATCGGTTCCAATAATTATCGGCGTATTCATATATGGTGCCGGTACCACAACAAAGTCTATTTCAAGGGAGATTTTATTGAACTCAACGGTTAGGGTGATATACTCATGAGCAACAATCCCGTTGTTACCTATACCTTTTAGAATACGATGGGTTGGCTTTCGTGAACAGGAAAAATGTTTAACGATATCCGATGAGATTAAGGACACATCAACCGCCCCACTATCTATTAAGACGTCGACCGGAATGCCCTGAATTACCGCGGTAGTAATGTCACTAGCCTCGGAAGAGCCATGTACCTCTTTGCAAAGGTTCACTTTCCGTTGATTGCTACTCGAAGCTTCGACGCGTCGCTTCGTATAACAATCACTCTCGGCGTGTCCAACCTTCTTCCAAAAGGCACATGTCACTGTATTAGGTTTTTCGTCTGGTTTACGCTTTTTAGGACAATTGGTCCGCAAATGTCCGGTTTTACCACATAAATAACACGAACTACCCGAGGGTACATTATTCCGTCTGTTAAATAAGTTGGGTTTAGAACCTGTACGATTTTCAGATTTGTTAAGGCTCGGTTTGATATAAATTGCTAAGAATGTAACTAAATTATCGATGGTTAATTCGGCGTTCGCTGCCGCGGCTCGGACTTGGGCGTCATTGATGCCTCGAATCACTATCTGGACCATCAATTCTTCGCTTAGACCCTTTACAATGCGGAGTCGCAACAGCGAGCGTCGAGCGTACTCAGCATACGTATTGAATTTATTGGAATTCGTGTTCATAACCTCAAAGAGAATATTCGCGTAGTAAAGTTTGTGCGGACATAAAGATCTAAATTCTTTGATAAAATTGCTCCAAGAACGGTCGTTGGTAACCCATTCATTCAACCAGGTCTTGGCATCCCCTTTTAAACAATGAGCTACCCGCGATAAACATTCTGGATCACCCCAACTGTTCGTTAATTTTGCCCGCTCAACCTCGTCGCACCACGTCTCAAAATTGTGAACCGCCGGATCGAAATTCGACACGTAATAGTTAAGCGGTTTCACTTTATTTATTACTGTGTTTAGGGCATCAGCTAACGTATCAGCCGCTGATGGTACGTCACTACTACAGCGAAGACTGGCGTTATGATCCGCACGTGGAGGCGTGTGCGACGTGCTGGCCGCGCTTCCCTCTATCGCATCTAATCGCGTCATTATGGCTGCTAACGCCGGTCCAATGGTGCCCTTGCGGCTACGGGAGCGTGTGTATCGCGATCGAGAATCACGACGGGTACGTAATCGAGAGCGCGAAACGGGATCGCAGCGAGGGCGCGAACGAGAATCGCGGCGAGAGCGCGAACGAGAATCGCGGCGGGAGCGCGAACGAGAATCGCGGCGGGAGCGCGAACGAGAATCGCAGCGGTGCCGACGCGATTTGCTACGGTTGCACTTTGTCTTACGGTGCAGTGACACATCAGAATCATCTTGTGAACGAGGCATCTCAACTACAAATTAACGGCTGTTTTTCAAACGAATGTAATAATTTAGTTTATGTGGGTATGTAGGTGAATCCCACTTCTGATTTTAGGATCAGAAGTCGGATTTTATTAAAAAAAAACGAGCAACACAAAGTACAATAATTAATTCTTATATTTAATTTAGGCAGATCAATAATCGTAATTGACAAACAGCCGTTAATTACACAAAAGTAATAAACCACAATTAGGTAGACACCAGAGGCGGCTCGCCCTAAGGAGCGTTGGTGCAGTGCACTCCCATAAAAATTAATGAACGAAATGAGTTTTGTTTATATATTGTACTCAAATATTTTTAAATAGGTTTCATGTATTAACATTACCTTTATGTTTTAAACTGAAATCACTAGAAACAATTACTTCGTACATCTAAATTACAATAACAAGGGTCAAGTTGTACTGAGAGGAGCGCCAGCGATTACGCTCCTATGAAACAAAGTTTAGTACAACGACAAGTGCGTAATTCAATGAGTGCGAAAGAGAGAATTCTACACTGTCCGGCACGTGAAACAGAAGATTTGTATGGGACATTTGGAAAATCTGGAGCGGCGCTCCTTGCGCTACGTTGCCAAATTTCTCCGATCTCTGTCGCTCGGTACGCCCGGCGTGCGCAGCGAATAACTCGCGTTGTTGTCAGATTTATGTCAATATAACTACAAAAATGATAGAGTTCATTACGTTAGTCCGGCCGCGCGAATATTACGATTTTGCAATTTATATTATTTAAAAACAGTGTGCGTTATTTCGTGTAGTTAAATAGTTAAAAATGGAACAATATTGTGTTAATTTTATAAAAAACTGTGAAAAGACTTTAGAGTTACGTCTCGAACTAAAAGCAAAGGGTCCACCACGGCCCGAAATTGCATTAACACAAAAATGTAGTACGAAAACTAAAACGTATACGCGTGTTTTTAAGCCCGAACAATATATCAAAACACCATGGTTGTGTGGTTGTGAAGAAACCAACAAATTATTTTGTTTCCCGTGTGAGTCTGTATGGACTGAAACGGGTGTTGATGATTTAGCGCATCTTTCGATAAAAGTCAAGAAACACTCCCAATCTCGATATCATATGTTAAATGAAGTGCAATTGGCATCCATCGGGCGACAAGATATTCGTAAAGCGCTCGATTCCGCTTATCGAAAATCTATCAGAGAGTACAATGAACGCGTCGATGAAAATAGGTATATGTCGGAGAGAGAATGATTACGGACTGTCTGTTGACTAATCGAGACGCTAGCGCCACCTGCTGGCACTAAATGGTATCAAAGGCGTGACAATTGGAAGGGGCAAACACTGCGACGGCGAAGTCGAGCTGCGGAGTCACACGACACATCTGGTGGTCGACTTGTGCGCACGTCGTGGAACCGTCACGCGTTCCTTTGTAATTCTACCTACATAGTTATTGTTAACGTTATAGTTTGAAAGTCACTTTAATAATCGTAACGGACGTGCTTGGGAGTTTCTTGTGGCTTCTTCTCCCAGTAGGAAATAGCACTAGTGAAGCCACGCTGGCGTTTTGGGGGTTTGCTGGGTTGTAATATTGACGTAAGAAAAGTACTACAAGAAGTCTGATTAAATGAGAGATTTAATGACTTCTAAATGTGTGTTTTAATGTTTGAACCAACATGACCCACTGTCGCCCACTAAAATAATGATTGGCCATCACTTCTGATTACGAGACACGTAATAATAGTAACCCCCTCCCCGCATTTTCCCCGATATCAGAAGTGGGATAAGTGTTGGTTCAGGCATAAAGTAGCACAGACAAGCGTACAGTCGAATCCTTTATCAGGAAAACTTCGAGATCTGGTGAGTGTTGTCATTTTCACAACTATTCTAGTATTGAGTGCTCATTACCGACATTTGGTTACTAAGTTAGTTCATGAAGTCGATATTTTAATGTAAAAGTGTAAAATGCAGTGCAGATTTTATGGGAAGTTATGATTAATGAGTACCTACTCATCGAAAGTAATGTTGTTACATTTTATTGTTGTTCAATTCTAAATGGAGATTACTGTTGCCATGGTCATTAAAATGTGGGTAGTCGCACATATCCCGTGATAACATTGAATGTTCACAGTTGGGTAATCCAGCTTTGTTAGTGAGAAAGTATACCCGATATTAAATTGTGTGCTAATTAATCCCGTTCAAAGATTTTATCATACCCTCCGATCGGTTAAGGAAGATGCCAGCAGGTCACGTACCAGTCGAACTTGATACTGATAATGATTTGGATGTAGTGGATAAGCAAGCTTAAATTGACTTCGAGTAAAGGGTTCTAGCGGCCGTATTGTGTTTGACCGTACCAGTGGTTATTGCGTAGTCGTAACCCAGTAGAAATCAGTCTGTGGGTGTGTGATGCGCGTTTAGCTCTGGCGGAGGTCAGGGTCTGGAGAGACCGTAGTGTGTGTAGTCACTGGGTGATACACATGGGCAATCCACTCGATGGTTTATGTGTGCAAAGTTTTGATCCATGCGCTGGATATGTGAGGGTAATACGATTGCCGGTCGGCTGGAGACCCATGGCGCTAGAGGTTTTACTCGAAGGTTTCTGTAAGCTTTTACGATTTCGGTTATAAAGTTAAAGTTGATTAGGATGACTGTGGTACATGGCCTTGGCTAGTGATAGTAAATTTCGCTTATTCTCAATTTCTCCATGTCTAATTAAGTAATGGTGATTGATGAAAAGTTTTGGTGGTTAGTACGAAATTGCATACCGACTTTGGTGTTCAAACGTTTTCGATTCAATTCAATTCAATTTTTACCAAGTACGTTTTATTATTTCATCCGGTTCATATTGATTCTAAATACGGTATCAAAGCAGTAAAAGATAGTGTAGCTTTATTTTACGCGCCAACTCGTATTATCGCGGATCAAGGGTGATGTTTCGCGAGTATGGAATTTAAAGATTTTTGTGATTCTAGTAACATTAACTTGCACTTGATTGAGCTATTGGAGGTAGTCGCGCAAACGGTCAGGTCGAAAGGGTATTGAGTACCATCAACGAGTATGTTAACAGCCGTAGAGGCTAGTATGACCGCTCTTGGTAGGACGCATTAGAAGTTCAGTTGGCTATGAACTTTGTTAATAGGGTCTAAATCTGGCCCTCTCGAGTTGATTATAGGAAGGGTAGCACGACCGCTTAGTTTAGTGACCATACGCCACCAGGACTATCAGACGCCGGATAGAAATTGTAATAATGATTATGGGTATAGTTTTCCGTTTAACGTAATGATGATATTTAACAGTCGTTATTGTGGGGTAATCACAAAGATGTTTGTCATGCATCTGGCATCGAAATATAAAGTATTGCATACTGCCATAGATTCCATTTTAAGAAAAGTTATTTCTGTTAAGAAGTTATGCCAGGTCAGGCATGACCGAACGTAAATGATGCTGCGTAGACATTTTGTTATTTCAGATAAATAAACGAGCCTGTATGCAAAGTGTAGACATGCTATCAAGTTAGTTATCGCCATAACGCGACGCGGCACAGAGTGAACAGCCAGCACCATCGCCGGACACATAGGAACAGAATGGTGAGCTGTATTGTTTTCCTTATAATTCTGGATCTGAATGCTCTCGTAGCAAACATGTTTTTAATGTTGTTACAATGATAAGTTGTAGTTTATCCTGGTATTGTCTGGTGACAATGACTAAGATTAACCTGTACAGTCTAGTCGTAGTTGTAACTGCGATTCTATGAGTCGTTCAGGGCACAAAGCTCTGCCAGATATATGATGTCTGGGTCTAAGACCACTTTTGGGTCACTGTGAGGAAGATCCCCGATCACCAAGTTCCTCGAGAATTAGATGTCATAGTTGATGATTGGTAGTGAGACCAAATCTGATTAAAGATGGCTTGTATGCTCAAACTTAAAACTTAAGACCGCACCTCATGAGTAACATGTGGCGATGGGTCTAGAAGGAATCGTTGGTGCGATTTCTGTGTTGGTGCACAGAGCCCCTCATGTGTTGTAGCATATGTGGCGGCAGATACGTAAAGAATCGTTGGTGCGATTCTGGCTTGTGTTGGTGCACAGATTTAAAAAAAAAAAAGTTTTAAGAGTTGGGTATGCATTGCTTATTTTTAGTTTTTTTTAAATTACTATGTTGTAACTTGTTTATCGGACCTTTTCCAATAAGTGACGTTGTGCAGGAAGCACTGTGTACGAAGCCTTGATAACAGGGCCTCATGATGACGATAACAGTAACGACGTGCGTTTCTGTAACGTGTTAGGACAAATTAATGAAATAACATGATGAACAAACTTAGTTAAGGATTATTTTGATGGAGGTTACGTGTGGAGGTGACCGGATAGAGGTTGCCTGTTGTGTTAGTAAGTAACCTGATGGGGGTTATGTGTTGAAGACCGGATGGAGGTCGTTTGGTATGATGCTTATGACCGGATGGAGGTTATAAGTGTGTTGAAGACCGGATGGAGGTCGTTTGGTATGATGCTTATGACCGGATGGAGGTTATAAGTGTGATGAAGACCCGATGAAGGTCAGAGTACGAGTTTTGTTTGTTGATTGAGATTTTGAGTCATTTCAGTGTTACTCTGAAAACCAAGTGTTATTTTATTAAGAGCTATAATCATGTAATCCGTGACTTTGTTCGTTAAAGTTAGTCTAAGATAAGCATAGTGAAATGCTTAACAGTAGTTTCTTTTGGAACTAGCTGGTGACGATGTGATGTGATGTTGAATGGTATCTTGGTTCTTGAGCTACCATGATGTACCGAGCTGTAGTCTCCTGTTAAAGTTACCTTGCTTTAAAGTCAAGACGAGGTCAGGATTGGCCGAGACGGACAAGTACTTTGTTGAGTTTTTGTTACAGATTAACACACGAGGACGTGTGTCTTGTCAGAATGGCCGTGTCGGAGAGAGAATGATTACGGACTGTCTGTTGACTAATCGAGACGCTAGCGCCACCTGCTGGCACTAAATGGTATCAAAGGCGTGACAATTGGAAGGGGCAAACACTGCGACGGCGAAGTCGAGCTGCGGAGTCACACGACACATCTGGTGGTCGACTTGTGCGCACGTCGTGGAACCGTCACGCGTTCCTTTGTAATTCTACCTACATAGTTATTGTTAACGTTATAGTTTGAAAGTCACTTTAATAATCGTAACGGACGTGCTTGGGAGTTTCTTGTGGCTTCTTCTCCCAGTAGGAAATAGCACTAGTGAAGCCACGCTGGCGTTTTGGGGGTTTGCTGGGTTGTAATATTGACGTAAGAAAAGTACTACAAGAAGTCTGATTAAATGAGAGATTTAATGACTTCTAAATGTGTGTTTTAATGTTTGAACCAACATGACCCACTGTCGCCCACTAAAATAATGATTGGCCATCACTTCTGATTACGAGACACGTAATAATAGTAACCCCCTCCCCGCATTTTCCCCGATATATATATTACGACGCTTAATAGATTGCGTAGTATTTTGTGGTGCATTTCAAATTGCATTACGGGGGCATGATGAATCTGCGGAATCACTTAATCCCGGAATTTATAGAGGTTTGGTTGATTTTGTATCAGAGATCGATTTGGCCATAAAGCAGCATTTATCTAGTAACTCAGTTTTTAAGGGCACGTCTAAGTCAATTCAGAATGACATTTTAGATGCCATCTATGAAGTTTGCACAAATGAAATACGGATACAAATAAAAAATGCTGAGTTTGTTGCGATTCAGGCAGACGAATCAACTGATTGCTCTACCATTCAACAGCTAGTGTTTATTATAAGGTATTTACACGACGGTAAAATATATGAAAGATTTATCAAATTTTTGCAACCTAAAGGTTATACAGCAGAAGTAATAGCGGCTGAAATCATGAAGTAACTTGATTATCTTAATATCGATAAGAATAAATTAATTGGACAAAGTTACGATGGAGCTTCCGTCATGAGTGGAAGTATAAATGGTGTTCAAAAGATTGTCAGAGACATCTACCCATATGCTCATTATGTTCATTGTTATGCGCACCAACTTAATTTAATTTTAGAAAAATGTGCATCTGTTAACCATACAGTACGCAGTTTCTTTTGCAACTTGCATGCATTTCCATCATTCTTTACGCGTTCGCCAAAAAGATCTGAGTTTTTAAAAGAAATCGTCCACCGAAGAATTCCTGCCGCCCCACAGACAAGATGGAACTATAATACACGTACAGTAAAAGTCATACATGATAACTTAGAGCCACTAAAAGAGTGTATGCAGGCAATAATGGAGAGTCATAGCAGTGATCCTAATACCTTTAATCAAGCTCAAACGCTATTTTCGTATTTAAATAATGATAACTTTTTGTATTGGATAAACTTTTTTGGAACGCTTAAGCCTCATTGTGAAATGTTATTCAAATTTCTACAGTCTCGATCCATTGACTCAATAAAAATTATGAATGAAGTCTCTAAATTCGAAAAAGTAATAAACGAGTTACGGAATGCTGTTCCACCACCTTCCCCTAAGAAAAAACGTCGACCTGATAACGTAAATCATTCAGTTATGAGAAAAGAAGTATGTGACGTGTTAAGAATGCAAATTAAAGACAGATTTGTGTATACGGACCATTTATTGGCATCTAAATTGTTTTACACAGATAAATTTGTTGAATATAATAAAAGTTTTCCAGATGATGATTTTAAAAAAGTACTAAATACGTACAATTTCCTGGAAAAAACTAAACTAAAAATCGAGCTATTGGTAATTTATAGCAGAGAAGATTTTTACAACGCTGACGGCGCCGTGGCTTTACTTCAACATTTTATAGACTTTAATTTAGATTTCGTATTTGCTGAAAGCATGAAACTTTTAAAAATTGTATGTACTATTCCCATGACCTCAATAGAAAGTGAGCGCTGTTTTTCGACATTAAATAAAGTAAAGACCTTTACGCGTAACACTATGGCGCAGGATCGCCTGAATGCATTGTGTATCATAAGCATTGAAAAACGCCTTATTAATTCCATTTCTGACTTCCACAAGAAAGTAATAAATGTTTTCGCTCGTCAAAAAGATCGGCGAATGAATTTTTTGCACAAGTAAATGCTAAGCATTTTCTGTTATTTTTTTTAAGTGAACACCCATGAAACATTCTCACGAGCCGCCTCTGGTAGACACTATAAGAATGACTCACTGCAAATAGCGCCGACACCTCACGACACGACACCTTCCCGTTTGAAAGCCGACCAGCAAATGACTTGTCCGGCGAGCTAACCCCATTTTTATAGGAATCGTGAGATGACGTCACTAAATGCAGTAAACGATCCTTGATTATCCTAACAATATAATGTAAAAAAGAGTCAGTACATGACCTTTGAGACCATTAGTGCGAAATGTCCCGGGGTCATACCGCCCGTTAAGCTTAATGGTATAACTCTGGAAAGGGTTAAACAATTTAAATATCTAGGGCACGTTTTGACAGATGAACTCAGGGATCACGCTGATATGGAACGGGAGCGGAGGGCGCTGTCTGTCAGGGCAAACATGATCGCCCGCAGGTTTGTGCGTTGCTCAGGCGAGGTAAAGGTTACACTCTTTAGAGCGTACTGTACATCGCTCTACTCATGCAGCCTGTGGGCGAACTATACTAACAGAAGTTACGGCGCTATCCGCATCCAGTACAACAACGCGTTTCGAGCGGTGATGGGGTTGCCCCGACACTGCAGCGCCTCGGGTATGTTTGCAGAAGCGCACACCGACTGCTTTCACGCAACTATGCGTAAACGCGCTGCGTCCTTGGCGCGCAGAGTACAGGCTAGCTCCAACACACTGTTAGCTATGATAGGGCAAAGATTGGACTGTCCTTTCCTTCGGAATTGTTCCGGTAGATATCTTGCGGTACTAATGCCGGAGAGAAAGTTTTAATGTTGCGAAATTAATAATTACTATATTTTTAATTTATTTGTGTTTATTTTTTTTTCTTAATTCAGACATTTGTAATTAATTTATTTTAATCTTATTTTGTTGCTATATTTAGTATTATATCCTGTTTTTATAATTCCTAATTTATTTAATTGTATGTTTTAAACCTGTGTAATGTATTCCATTATGGGTGACAATTACCTGAATAAAAATGAATTTATTTATTTATTTTTACTAAGCCCCCCCGCCGCGACAAGGCGAGAACCCCTTTGGGGGGGATATAATATACAGGTGATCCGTCTACTCGTTTGCCCTCCTATCCCATAAAAAAAAAATATCGGCGAAGAACAGACAGGTCAGGCGGTTGTCGACGCTGCTGATTGACAAAAAATTAACTACTTTGTTTGAAAAAATAATCTGTAGTTATCGACACCCTTGCAGGTGTCGAAATAACATCGTAACTCACTTTTTGGCAGTTTTGAGTTACAATCATATTCTTGCTGAACAAAAATTGCAGATTTTATTGCACTCACCCCTAGGTCTAAATTCCTTTGCATGCAGATTTTAAAAAGTGTAAAAGCATTGTAAGTCACGAGTCAACTGCAGTTCATAAGATGGTATATTTAGTTACACACCATCATCTTCATTGTTCATGCGCGTGTCAGTATATGTATATATCCCTCGGTTCTTGTTTTATATATTTCTGAACTGTATTACTTTAAAGTTGTCCTTTAACATAGATCATGATTTCGGAACGAAAGTTATGATCTATGGTACTATTTATATAAAACGAAGTACATATTTATTGTCATAAATATGTTTAATTGCTATAAATTCATTAATGATATTTAGAATAATCCTCGGGTTGTATTTTGTTAATTTAATTTATATGAGACAGTCAATTGATGTAATGTTTATCGACTTAAAGCTTAAGGTTAATACATTTGGTGGTTTTCAAACTTGCTTAATTATCCTATGATGTTTTAAGATGGTTCTACTGAATTGTATCTTATTATTATTGCTAATGTTTATAGATATTTGGCTAAAATGTATGACGATCTGTGATTGGTAGAATATGGCGCCTTATTGCTAATATGGTGCCATTGTTTGGATAAAGTATAAAAAGGGAGGTATTCCTCAAAATCAGTGAGTTTCATCGTAGTCAGTAGTTAGAAGTCAGTTGTATTGGAGTCAGTAGTAAGAGTTACAGTTAGTCAAGGATTGGCTGCTGGATGTTAAAGTTAAGTATTCTAATTTTTACTATGTTGTTATTATGCCACTGTTACTATGCTGTGTTCTATGTTCCTATTTGATACAAATTATGTGATAGTTGTTATAAGTTGTTTTATGTTGGACTGTACTTTAATTATCAAATGAATATGGCTATGGAGTTTCTTGCCGGTTCTTCTCCATAGAACACTATTTGGAACCGAGCATTAATGATCAGATTGAAATATATTAGACTCTTTTCATTGAGAAATATATCACGTTAAAATCAATTTATGCATTGCTTCATTCCTTATAATTATCCATAGCAAATATTTCCAATAATTGTTTTATTAGCAGATTAGCAATAACTGGGTCACATAGTTATAACATGATAATATCATAATCCTGACATTTACATATTTGTATATAGATAATATGTAATATATAGCCTCTTTCTGACACGCGCCATTATAAATATTACATTGTAATTCAAGATACAATTTTGTTTTCGGAAATAATTATTTCCTATTAAATACGCTTTCAACGTAACCTTATTTACAATTATTTCATTCTTTTATAGCGAACATAAATTCAGTCCAAAGATTGTAACATAATTAAGTTACATGCGGTTGCAGACTCCATTCAGAAAATATAAGTCTGCTACAGGTAGTATTTCTATTGATGAAAGAGGTCGTCACAGCACGCGCAAAAATGCTATTCCAGATCAAGTTAAACAATCCGTACGAGAGTACGGATTGTTTAATACATATTTTATAAATGCCATTAGTATATATATAGTATATGTTCACACTATATGAGAAACAGGTCATCTAAACAATATTTAGATGATGACAACTTAACTTTCCATTACTTTACAAGCTTTATTTAGAATGGATGAATAAAAATGATTCTGATCAGGTAGTTGCGACCTCAAGATAGTAGGAGATATTTCATAAAGATTTCAATATAGATTTTAATAAACCTAAAAAAGACCAATGCCCACGGCGTGACTTATATAATAATGCAACTGACACCGACAAAACTAAGCTCTATCCAGCTTAAAACATAGTGACAAACGCCGAGCCGAGCACTCTGCCTCAGCTGTAGCAGTCTGTTACGATTTACAGGAAATTTTGAAGTCTCCACAGTGAGAAGTGTCTGTTTTTTATTACAAAAGAAACCTTGCTTGTTATAACTTCACAATGTATAACATGGGTAAACATAAAGGGTATTGCTACTTGTAGGACGAGGCGATAGGACGCAAAGAATCAAACGAAATAAGTAGTTTTGTATTTGACTTGATTAAAACCAAGGTTCAGGAAGAATAAAAATTAAACTCCTTGTACCCACAAGGAGTTTAATTTTTATTCTGATAGCTGTGGCGGTCAGAATAAAAATAAAACAGTATTTGCAATGTATGCATAAATATTATGCTAGCAAAATATTTGATATAACCATAAATCAACATAAATCACCACTTCAAAGAAGTGGTGATTTATGGTTGGTTCAGTTTTGATTCACAGTCAGAGGGCGGTGCAATGCATGCGCTTATTGAGCGGAGAAAAAAGAATAAAATTATCTACGTTCCTCAGCAATGGATTGCTTTCCTCAGATGTGCAAATCTACTAGTGACCCTTATATAGTCAAAAAAGTAAATCAAGACACAATATTAGATTTTAAACAGGTTTTGCCGTGTTACAATAATTGGGAATATAATATTAACAATTTGAAAGTCTCGTGGAGCAAAATTATGCACATCCGTTATACCAATGACTATAATAAAAATTCAATATGATTCTCTGTTTAAGCTGTTTATGTTTGGTCGGCAAACTTTCATTTAATTTAAAATTGTTGTCGAAAAAGTTTACACCTTGTTTCCCTAGATGGCGTTGCTAGGTACGCCTGAATCGCGATATGGTTTCGTTACCGAGCAATGTATGTAAGGTGACAAGATTATTGAATAAAATGTCTTCGTTCTGAGCACGTGGTGGTGTTTTTTGCCAAAAACCATATTCCCGACTCGTCGACAAAAGGGGGCCAAGCAGTCTTCATTGACATAAGGTCCTACGATACGGAACGATTTTTGAAAAACACAAAAGCGCCCTCTAGTGTCGGAGTTGAGAGTTAATGCGTAGTAAAATCTAAGTTGACAAGTTTCAAAGTTGTGCCGATGCCAAGTCGAAACTGAGTGAAGCGGAGCGTGGTTAACGAGTCTGAGCGGAGCGGAGCGTGGTCAGCGAAGCTAAGCGGAGCGGAGCGAGGTCAACGTAGCTGAGTGGAGTGGAACCACCGAGCCTGAGCAGTTATCAAGTGAATTGGTAAAGTGAACTGATTTATGTGCAACATAAAAATTGTGAGTACAATTTCTTTGTAAATTCAAAGTGTCAAAGACTTGTAAAAATTTAAACTTAATGCATGGACTTAGAAAAATTTGGAAGAAAGTAGTTAGGACTTAGAATAATTCGTCAAATATTGACGAGACGGGGAACCTATGCCCGATTTCACCAAGAATTTGTGAAGTTTAAAACACTTAGAAAAATTTAAGTGCGCATTGGGACTTAGTAATTTTTGATTTAAATATTCTGTCTTTGTATTACTATAATCATGGATGCACAGTTAAGACTGTTGAAAGACATTAAAAATGGGATGAGAAAGGACTTATTAACTTCAAGAAATCTCCCAAAGACAGAATAAATCAAGCATATGTGGAATCCAGATTAGAAATATTAGACAAACAGTTTGAAGAATTTACAAAGAAACACGAGGAACTATTGGTTAACTTTGAAGAGAGTGAATTAAAGACAACGAACTACATTAAGAATGATGTGTTTGAAGAGGTTACTGATGCTTTTATAACTTATAAGGTAGAATTAAAAAATGCCTTACCAAGTAAGTCTCAGTCCTGTAAAATGAGTGATGCTTCACCTGACAAGACAAAAACGATGTCGATTGCAAAATTACCAAAAATAACAATTCCTGTATTTGATGGTAAATATCAGGAGTGGTCTACGTTTAGGGATTTATATTTATCATTAATCCATAATAATCAAAGTCTCGATGATGTACAACGTCTTCATTATTTAAGATCTCAGTTATCAGGTGAAGCAGCACAACTTATAAAACATATACCGATTACCCACGCTAACTATGATAAATGTTGGGCTATGTTAAATGGTCGTTATAATAATAAGAGGTTCTTAGCAAATTGTATTCTCAAGCGTCTACTAAACCAAAAACAAATGTCAGCGGAATCATCCACAGCTCTTAAAGATCTGTTGGATACAACAAACGACTGCTTACATGAGCTGTCAAATCTAGGGGTAAAGGTAGACACTTGGGATGTTATTATTATTTATTTGATGAGTTCGAAGTTGGATGTTGAGACTCGGAAGCAGTGGGAATTGCAAGTAAGTCAAATTAGCGAGGAACTTCCCACCTTCAAGGCATTTCGGGACTTTTTGGAAAAACGTTATAGGGCTTTTGAATTTGTAGAACCCCAAACAAATAAGTCTAAAGCTTATACGAAGGCAGTACACCTAGTTTCAAAATTAACGTGTCCACATTGTACTGAAGAACACCTCTTGTGTCATTGTAAGAAGTTTGCTCAGGAGACCGTTGACAAGCGTCGTGATATAGTTAAATCTCATGGTTTGTGTTTTAATTGCCTTCGCTCAAGTCATCTTAATATTAATTGTGGTGTGAATACTAAATGCAGAGTATGCCATAAAAAACATCACACTCTCTTACACCAAAAAACAGAATTGGATGCGGTTGATAGTTCTTCCACAACTCAAATTACTGCGCAAACGGAAACACCACAGAACGAGACAAAGGCTGAATCTCAAATTTCAACCCATTTCGCGAAGAATATTCAAAGCCAGGTCTTACTAGCTACAGCTGTTATTAAGGTCGAATCGAGGAATGGGTATTCTCAAGAATTGAGAGCCCTGTTAGACCAGGGTTCGCAGGCTAGCTTCATATCTGAAGCTGCGGTTCAGTTATTGCGATTAAAGAAGATAGCGGTTAAGGCTGCTATCTCAGGTTTAGGTGGAGGTCAAGGCGACTTAACTTCAAAGTATATGGTTAGGGTAAATATTCAGTCGCTATGTGACCCAGCCTTTAAAATCCAAGTAAATGCTTACGTATTAAGCAAGGTGACTTCTATTTTACCGCAAAGGAGGATCACATTGTTGGATTGGCCAGAGCTTAATAACATTGAATTAGCTGATCCAAATTTCAACACACCTAGCAAAATTGATATTTTGCTAGGATCGGAAGCCTACAGTAAAATCTTAAGGGTAGGTTTAATTAAGGACCCTAAGGGTAAAACAATAGCTCAAGACACTTACCTGGGCTGGATTCTATCAGGAGAAGTGAGCGATGAAGGCGGATTACAATCATGTCATAATGTGATTGTAAGCATGCATGCCAACATCCAAGAAAATGAAATCCTGAAAAGGTTTTGGGAATTAGAGGCAGAGCCATCAGGCTCTGAAAAGACAATTCTTTCTCCGGAGGAGCAGGCATGCGAAGATCACTGTTGCTACAACACGTAGAGACAAAGATGGCCGCTACATCGTTAAGCTTCCATTCAAGTCCAGTAAAATACCCTGTAACACAAAGGAAATAGCAGTTAAACGATTGCAAGGTCTTGAAAAGAAACTGACAAAAAATAGTGAAATCAGAAGAGAATATACGTCAGTGATTAATGAATACTTGTTATTAGGTCATATGGAAGAAATTTGCAATGAAACTGAAAAGAATAAAATAGGTGCTGTGTACTTACCGCATCATGCTGTAATTCGTGAGGATAAGTCGACCACAAAATTAAGGGTGGTATTTGATGCGTCGTGTAAGGGATCCGATGGTGTTTCCTTAAATGACATCTTAATGGTGGGACCACAACTTCAGGCCGACTTACGTCACACAGTAATGCGATGGCGTTTACATCCTGTGTGTTTAGCAGCCGATATTGTAAAAATGTATCGACAGGTAAAAATAGCTGATGATCAGGTCGACTTTCAGAGGATTGTATGGCGAGACGATTTTCATTCAGATATAAAGGAATATCGACTTCTTAGTTACCTTTGGCACTTCTTGTGCACATTACCTGGCTGTCAAGGCACTGCAGCAAACAGCTAGCGATGAAGGCAAATCGTATCCATTAGCGGCCAGTAGGGTGATTACGGATTTTTACATGGATGATTTAATGACAGGCTGCCAGACTGAAGAAGAGGCTGTAAAAATTTATCACGAAGTCAATGAGCCTTTAAAGACAGCAGGTTTCACTTTGCAAAAATGGACCAGTAACCGAGAAGAGATGCTTAAACAAATAGAGCTGGATACTGAAAGAAATCTTGAAATTAAAGAAGATGAAACCACTAGAATTCTAGGACTTACCTGGAATCGCAATTCTGATGAGTTCCATTATACTGTAAACTTACCTTGTTGTTCTTCGTTGTCGTTACCGTCGCTGCAGTCGTCGTCGTCCCCACCTGAAACAAAAAGAACTATTATATCAGAAATTTCACGATTGTATGATCCGCTAGGTTGGATTGCACCATGTATAATTACCGCAAAAGTCTTCATCCAAAAGCTCTGGATCGCTGGTCTGGATTGGGATGATGAATTGCCCAACGATCTTCTTAATGAGTGGCAGTCATACCGAAGTGAGTTGCGAATGCTCAATAACTTTAGAATTCCTAGGTGGCTGAAAAGAAGTCATGATGATCAAAAGGTTGAATTACATGGTTTCGCTGACGCATCAAGCGTAGCATACGCGGCTGTTATTTATATCAGGGTCATCGATGCTGAAGATTGTGTTCACTGTAACCTGGTAACTGCTAAAACTAAGGTGGCGCCAATAAAACAAATAACTATACCCCGATTGGATCTGTGTGGCGCTGTTTTAGTTACCAAATTACTTCTAGAAGTTGCTCGTGTTCTGGATGTACCAAAATTCAACTTACATGCTTGGACGGATTCTACAGTTGTTTTGGCTTGGTTGAGCGATCATCCAAGTCGATGGAAGACTTTCGTGGCCAACCGTACGTCGGAAATTCTTAATGCACTTGATTCTTCCCAATGGCATTATGTCCATACGAAAGACAATCCGGCTGATAGTGCTTCTACGGGTACAACACCATAATCTTTTTTGGACGACGTACTTTGGAAACGAGGACCAACTTGGCTACATGCGAAGTCAATAGAATATGTAAAACCTAAAGCTATAGTAACTAAATTAGAACTAAAAGCTGTTAAGGTACATGCGGCGCAAGTAGATGACAATCCAATTGAACAGATGTGGTCTAGGTTTTCATCGTTTCGTAGACTGACCAGGACGTCGGCTTATTGTAGACGATTTTTAACATTAAAGAACGCCAGCCAAACACGAACAAAGTTTTCACCTTACCTTTCAGCTTCTGAAATTGCGGACACCGTGCATGTTTGTCTCAAACAATGTCAACAAGTCTGGTTTGAGAATGAGATCAAAATAATCCAAGGTGGAAGAGACGTCAGCAAAAGCAGCGGTTTAATTTCTTTTAATCCTTTCTTGGATGACAGAACCTTAATGAGAGTGGGTGGTAGAATACAAAATTCATCACTGGGTGATAACATGAAGCATCCGATTATAGTGCCCTATCAGTCCCATTTAATCAAGCTACTCATTGCAGATGCTCATGAACGAGTACTACATGGAGGACCCCAACTGACACTTAATTTTCTAAGGTCTAAATTTTGGATTGTCCGAGGAAAGAATCTCATTAAAGCCCATATTCGCAACTGTGTACCGTGTATTCGTCATGCAGCTGTAACAAAAAATCAACTGATGGGCCAGCTGCCGTCATGCCGAGTCACCCCAAGTAAGCCTTTTCTCCATTCAGGGGTCGATTATGCGGGGCCGATTCAGATCAGAACTTCTAAAGGACGAGGGTATAAGTCTTATAAGGGATATATATGTCTTTTTGTCTATATGGCGACTCGTGCTGTACATATAGAAGCAGTCTCTGACCTGACCTCTCAGGGTTTTATTGCTGCATTCAAGCGTTTTGTCGCCAGACGTGGTCACTGTAGTCACATCTACAGTGATAATGGCACAAATTTCGTAGGGGCTTCTAAAGAGCTTAAAACAATGTTTCGCGGGGAATGTGCATCATTACCTCAGGAGGTCGCTTCTTTATTAGCCAATAATGGAACGGAGTGGCACTTCATCCCACCTCATGCTCCTAACTTCGGAGGTCTATGGGAGGCTGGGATTGGGTGATAGGCGACTCAACTCTCACCTTTGAGGAGTTGAGCACCGTCTTATCACAAATAGAGGCATGTCTGAATTCCAGACCTTTATCACAAGCAAGTGACAATCCAGCAGATTCAACCCCCTTGACCCCGGGACATTTTTTGGTAGGACAGCCACTGGTGACTGTACCAGATCATAATTATGAGTATGCAACAGTAAGTAGCTTGAGACGTTGGCAATTGACTCAAAGAATGGTTCAATCTTTTTGGAAACGTTGGTCTCAGGAGTATTTAACCATATTTTTTCAACGGCACAAGTGGGCTAAGCGTTCACGTGATCCAAAGGTTGGGGATATTGTCCTCGTAAAGGAAGACAACCTACCGCCTGCTAAGTGGTTATATGGGAGGATTGTAGAATTACATCCTGGCAGAGACAATTTGGTCCGTGTAGTTACCCTACAGTGTAAGGACTCCCAAGTCAGGCGTCCAACTTCTAATCTTTGCATTTTACCTGTAAATGATGAATGATAATTATTTGTGTTGTTATTATTATGTTATTTTATATACAGTCCACACCAAGTTTATACTTACTCTATGATGTAAAGGAAGGTTACTGCCTTACTTTTAATTTGTTTTTTTTTTTGTAGCATTCAATGCCGATTGATTGTTTGTAATTATTTTATTGTGAACTCTGCACACCCGGGATTTAGTATAGGCTTGTTTATTTTATGGACGCCTAGTCATGTCATGGTGGGCGGTTTGAAAGGACTAAGTCCTTGGTGGGCGGAATGTTTAAGCTGTTTATGTTTGGTCGGCAAACTTTCATTTAATTTAAATTTGTTGTCGGAAAAGTTTACACCTTGTTTCATCATCATGTCCTAGATGGCGTTGTTAGGTACGCCTGAATCGCGATATGGTTTCGTTACCGAGCAATGTATGTAAGGTGACAAGATTATTGAATAAAATGTCTTCGTTCTGAGTACGTGGTGGTGTTTTTTGCCAAAAACCATATTCCCGACTCGTCGACAAAAGGGGGCCAAGCAGTCTTCATTGACATTCTCTGAGTGACAATGAAATGGCTATAGATATAGCTCAACATAGGGCAGTTTCATTTCGGTCTGTTACTCGTCGCGCCGCCAAGGAGCCTCATAATAATGAAAAAGAGTTACCTAGTAACATTTCGAAGGCATATATAAGCCATATCCCTTTCCAACCGGTACAATACGAGCGTGACGATCGATAAAAAAAAAACTGCATCAAAATTTTATTTGTTTTTGTGAACGCGACCGGCCTCGCTCGATCGTGTTGATGTATGCGCTTACTTTAAAAAATACTAGGACACGTTTTAACTCGTCAGTAGCTGGAGGTCCGCTGTCAAAGATGGCCGCGCATTTTGGGCGTGGATCGCGATCACGTAAGTATATATTTTTTTAACATTTTTCATAACATTACAATGGTTTTTGGTATTAAAGTTTAGAATAAATATCAATAAGTTCGAAGGTGATATTTTTATTGTAAAAAGATAGCTTTACCTCTGTTTGCGATCAGTTAAACTTACATCGTCACGATCGTGACGATCCGGGTTTTAATGCATTTTTAAATACCGAAAACGCATATTTCTCATCGCTGCTTTTTGCTATTTCTGTGAAGTTAATTAAGTGTTTTTTTTTTTATTTAGGTGCAGTTTTGAGGGACCACGACGTTTTGGATCTTTTACAAGATGGAAATGTTTCCGATATTGAAGACCTAGAAGACGAAGGTGACCAGTTTGATCCGACATTTTTTAACAGTCTGCTCGAAGATGAAAATCATGATCCCCCACCAGAATCTGCCATCTCAGATTTACAAGAAACGCCATCTACATCCGCACCACGTTGGATTCCTCATGAACAACAGGCACAATCTTTAAATGAGGTAATCACTGAAAACTCTCTTACTCGTCGGTCTGGTATGTGGAGGCAATCAGCCTTTACTGATAAAGACCATAACTACCCAAGTCCTCCCTCGGGGCCAGCAAGGACACATAGTGAATATGTTCACGATTACTTTGACGAAGACTTTTTCGAAATGGCTGCTAGATGTTCAAATATTTACTACCTACGTAAATATGGAACGGAACTGAAAACAACTCCGATTGAAATAAAAAAGTTATTTGCTATACATTTGATTATGGGGGTCATTTCGTATCCACGTTTACCAATGTATTGGGGAGGATCTACGAGATTGCCTCTTATCGCTGATAATATGAGCCGTGATCGGTTCCTTCAAGTCAGGAATTCCTTGCATGTCGTCGATTCAGAATCACAACCACACAACACCCCGCTTAATCCTCTATGGAAAGTACAATTACAATTATTGACATCGTGCGAGAAGCCTGTTATAAGTTAGAAAGAGTTCCTGGCTATTATAGTATTGATGAGCAGATGATACCCTTTACAGGCCGATGTGCATTGAGGCAAGTCGTTAGAAATAAGCCACGTCCTACAGGATTAAAGAACTTCGTCACAACTACTAGTAATGGCCTCATGGTAGATTTCGAGATTTATAAAGGCGCCAAAACAATGTTTGGAAATACTACGTTAGGTGTAGGTCCATCTGTAGTCATGTATTTAACTAAAACTATCCCGTCCGGTAATTGTATTTACCACGATCGCTATTTCACAACTGTCCCTTTGATCGAGGAAATGGACAAAAGATATCTGCATAGTACCGGAACAATTATGATGAACTGAATCCCTGGGCGAGCAGCACTAAAATTTAAAAAGGATAGCAAAATGTACCGTGGAGAAAATCAGCAGTTTGTAAGAGATGCAGTATGCTTGGTCAAATGGAAAGATAATAAAGCGGTTTTGATGGCGTCCAATTGTACTGGTGCTGAACAAATAGAATATGTTAAACGATGGGACAAGCAAACGAAATCCTACAAGAATATTAGTATTCCCAGGGTGATCCGTAATTATAATAACCACATGGGCGGAGTGGATGTTTTAGATCAGATGATGGAATACTATCCATTCCCACTCCCACACCCACCATAGATTTAACATGTAACGATGACTTTGCAAAGTCAAATAATTCAGTCAGGGTAGTTAAATGCAGCAAGAATAAATTAAAAAAATATGTAAGAATCAATAAATTTATAAGGAAAACCCAGAAATTAGTTCATAGGCAAAAGTTTTTTATAAAAAATGTAAAATTAAATAGAGAGCGGCTTTCATTGTTGGAAAAATTAGATATATACTCTCAAAAATGTAAAGATAACACTTTAAAATACAAAACTAATGTACAAAATTTGAATTTAGAATTAAAACATCTTAATGACAAACTAAATTCTATGACAAATAGGTATAAAAGCTCTGAAATGCAAATGAAAGAGTATGTGTTAGCTATGAATGAGCTGGTGACCTCATGTTCATGTAGTCATGAGCGCTCACAATCAATGACAAACAATAACTCGATCAACTGCCAGCTGTCACCGGCTCATTCAAAGTCAGTGTCTGATATTAAGATATTACATACCAGTAACAATGAGACTAATACTAATAGTTCCCCTATTCAACATATTAGAAGTGTATTAAACCAGAATAAAATAAAAGATGATTTCCCAACTGGAAAAAATAAAGTAGTGATATTTAGTGATGAAATTGGGAAAGATATGGGTAGATTGTTATCAACTACTTGCACAGGAAAGTCTGTCACAAATTATTGCATGCCTGGTCTTAATTACCTTGATGTCATGAAAAAAATTGTCAGTTTAAATTTTAGCCCGGACACAACTTTAATTATAATGATTTCAAATAGAGGTACTGCAAACCGAAAAAACCTACTTTACTACTATGATAGATTATGTAACATGAATATAAAAAACATTATTATTTTCACATTACCTTATAGCGACAGTTTGCCCGAGGAAGAAAATAACACTAGATATAAACTAAACTTGATATTACATACTTTTACTTTTTATAATAATCAATTTAGTGTTATTGACATTAACAATTATGTTAGCAAAAATTTATTTTTCACAAAAGATATTTACTATCTTACATCTCATAATAAAAGACAAGTAGCTGCATCGCTATCATATTTTATTGATATTTCAGCCAAAAATTTGGCTGATAGTTTTTTAGATGTTGCTTCTATTGAGCAGCTTTCTGACATTTCTATTGACATTACTAGTAATTTAAATTAAATGATGAGACAATAGAGGCAACCTCTTGCTTAAATACTATGAAAATTAAACCTATTTGTAGTAATGTTTGTAAGGTCCAAAACACAATCAATCTGGTTCATCAAAATATTCAAGGCATGTCAAACAAAGACCTAGAAATTGAGTTATTTATGAACTGCAACAATATTGACTTTTTATGCATTACTGAACATTGGCTCAAAAGCCACCAGTTCATGTTTAACTTCAGTAATCACCAGGTTGGTAGTGCATATAGCAGAGAACACGCAATTCATGGCGGCTCACTAATTTTAATTAATAAACAATTTAAATTTAAAGAACGTAAAGACATAGTGGGCCTCTCTGTTGAACGGACAATTGAAATAGCCTGTGTGGAATTGGAGCGACTTGTTGTATTGAGCGTGTACAGGCCACCATCATCATTATATGATTGTTTTGAGAGAGTCATGGATGATGTGTTGCAAAAATTATGCAAGTTAAGTAAAAACATAATTGTATGTGGTGACTTTAATATTAACCTTTTGGAGGATACCGCAGTGTGTCTAAAAGTTAAAAATTTATTTCAATCCTATAATCTTGATAATCTTTTTTTGGAGCCTACTAGAATCACTGCGACAACGGCCACATGTATTGATAATATATTTACCAACATTGTCCCAGACAAAAAAGAAATTATTAATTTACTTGATTCTGATCACTGCGGACAATTAATGACATTTCTCAAGCAGACTAAACATTTGACAAAGAAAGATATTATTGTGTTACCTAAAACTGCAGGTCGCTTGGAGGTTTTTAAAAATAAACTTATTAGTAAAATGTATTATTTAAATTTCAGTGAAGATCCAAATCAAATGTATAATTCTTTTTTTTCTTTATATTGTACGGAATTCAGTTCAACGTTTATCCCCAAGAAGATCTCGGTTAAAGGTACGGCAACTTTCAGTGAATGGGCTACTATTGGTATACATAGAAGTAGGAAAAGACTATATGAGTTATATGCAGAAAAAAATTATAACAAAAGTGAAGAATTTAATCTATATGTCAAAAATTATTTAAGAAAATCTGTAAAGTAGCCAAGATTAATTATTTGAGTTCTAAGATTAAGACTAGTTATAATAAAATTCAAATGACCTGGAATATTATTAACAATGAGACTGGAAGAGTTGCAAATCGAGATAGCGACTATAGCCTTAACTTTGAAAATACTATAATTAAAAAAGATGAAGAAGTTGCCTCAGTTTTTGAAAAATTCTTTACAGACATTCCAGTCTCTACCACTAAGTCTTTAAATTCTTCACCCACTGTCGCAGAGTCATTATTAAAACAAAATGTAATGTCTTGTGAGAATGATTTCACTTTTCATTATGTAAATGCCAGTGACATTGTTAAAACCTTTAATACACTTAATGTAAAAAAAACCGCTGACCTATGGGGAAATTCAGTAGAGGTTACAAAATCAGTTATTAATATAGTAGCCTCCGAATTAGCTGTAATATTTAATCAATGTATTGACTGTGGTGTATTTCCTGATCTTATGAAAAGTAGTAAAATAATTCCATTATTTAAATCAGGTAGCACTTCAGATCCCACGAACTTTAGACCAATTTCCGTGCTACCCACCTTTAGTAAAATATTTGAGAAATTAATATTAGACCAATTGCTAAGTCATTTTAACAGGAATCATTTGTTGAGTAGGAAACAGTTCGGATTCACTAAGGGCCGCTCGACAACCGATGCAGGTGTTGAGCTTCTTGAACATATATTCGATGCCTGGGAGGATTCACGTGATGCCTTAGGCGTCTTCTGTGACTTGTCAAAGGCATTTGATTGCGTTTTTCATGAGACGTTGATCAGGAAATTGCACCACTATGGAGTTAGGAACATTGCTTTGGATCTTCTTATTTCTTACTTGGATAACAGGATCCAAAGGGTGGACGTTAACGGAAAGAGATCTCCGGGGTCTGTGGTAGCTATGGGAGTTCCGCAGGGCTCAATTCTTGGCCCGTTCCTTTTTTTAGTATATATTAATGATTTACCTTACCTTGTAAAAGATGGCCATGAAATAGTGTTATTTGCAGATGATACATCACTTTTATTTAAGCTCAAACGGCAACAGCCAATTACAGACGATGTAAATAACGCTCTTTCTAAAGTAGTGCACTGGTTTAGTGTTAATAACTTACTTCTTAATGAGAAAAAAACTAAATGCATCAGATTTTTAACACCTAACGTTAGGCAGGTGCAAACCAGTGTACTGATAAACGGGGAAGAGTTGGATCTAGTGGACACCACATCATTTCTGGGTATTACATTAGACTCAAAGCTACAGTGGGGCCCACATATAAATAAATTATCGAAAAGACTCAGCTCTGCAGCTTACGCAGTTTTCAAAATACGCCAGTTGACTGATGTTGACACAGCAAGACTTGTATACTTTAGTTATTTTCATAGTGTTATGTCTTACGGTATTTTGTTGTGGGGAAATGCTGCTGACATTCAAACTGTATTTGTGTTGCAGAAAAGGGCTATTCGAGCAATTTATAACCTCAGTAGCAGACATTCACTGAGAGAAAAATTTAAAAAAATTAATATAATGACGCTAGCATCGCAGTATATATTTGAAAATATTATTTATGTCAAAAAAAAACATTAATAATTTTTGTAAGAAAACCGATATTCACAGCGTCAATACCAGAAACAAAAATAAACTGATATTACCAATGACTAGGCTCCAAAAAATTAGTAACTCCTTTAGGTGCCAAGGTGTACGTTTCTACAACAAAATCCCAAGTCATATTCAAAATCTAAGTTTAAATAAATTCAAGACTGTGGTCAAGCAAAAACTGTGTAAAAAAGCATTCTATACAGTCAAAGATTATATAGACGACAAAAATGCTTGGGATTAAGCCGCTCAAATGAACCGGGCTCTTTCATTCATGGATGACACCTCAATTTTTGACATATTAATTTCCTTTGGACATGTTTTATTTTTCCAAGTGACATGTTTTATTTATTATTTATTATTTACTATTTCTGGACATGTATTTTTTTTTGTCCTTATGTATATGGTAACAAAAATTTGTGAAGTGTGAGTATTGTGTAGACTGATGTTACGATCACAAAACCTATGATAAGTCTTTCGATTTTCTGGCAGTTAGAGGCTGTCATGCTCACTTAAATGTCCTGCTGATGGTGGCGTTGTGTGTCGGGTTGTTTTATTCCCTACAACTTGGTTGAGTCGAACAACGCTGATACACACGTCATGCTCGTGAACGGGTGCTGTTTGTCGGGACTGGTCAACTCTTACATGCCATGTCAATCCGGATTCAGTTATGTTATCTTTTGGAGGGTAACCTACTTTTATCACTCACATCAAACTCCACAATACTCACATTGATAGAATTAAAAATATGTAAACATCAATTATTTATTTAAAAGAGTATCTATGGAGTTTCTTGCCGGCTCTTCTCCATAAGACCTACTATTTGGAACCGTGCATGTAGTTTTGACATTTCAAAAGTACCTGTATATGGTCTAATTGAAATAAAAAATTTGAGTTTGAGTTTGAGTTTATCGTGCCTTCAT
Organism: Acronicta aceris; assembly: GCA_910591435.1. NCBI lineage: Eukaryota > Metazoa > Arthropoda > Insecta > Lepidoptera > Noctuidae > Acronicta > Acronicta aceris. The sequence continues at coordinate 12,035,325 of OU342757.1, read as the reverse complement.
AAAAACCAAAAAGTGGACTTTGAAAGTAATCATTCATTTCTTGGATTTAGCTGTAGTTAACGCATGGCGTAAATACAAAATAGACTGTGAAGCCAATAATCTCCTGAAAAAAAATATATTTGCTCTGCTGGACTTTAAAATGGAAGTGGCAGATGATTGGCTGAATACTCCAAACCGCAAACGACGATTGAGTCATGAAGCAGGTACTGAAAATGTGGAGGCACCACCTTTACAGAAAAAGTACATGCCATCAAGACCTTCTAATGCCAAGCGATATGACGGCTATGATCATCTTCCTACCTTCGACCAGCTATCGGCTCCACGTTCGTGTAGGTTGGAGACATGCACAAGTAGAAGCAAAATTCGATGTGTAAAATGTGATGTTTACTTGTGCATGTCTCGGGGCAAGGACTGTTTCCGGTTATACCACACCAACCACAACAATTAATTAGTAATATTGATTGTAATACGTTGATCTCAAAATGATTCCTATTTTGATAATTATTTATATTTTAAAGAAGTTTTACTGATTTTATGTTAACGTTGTGATTTTTATAATAGTGATTTAGATAGTTAAGTTTAATACGTATAAGAACAAATAAACCAAAAATAAATGCTCAATTATAAAGACTGATGATAAGATAACCTCACGTTTATAATAAATAAACATATAAAATTGATTAAACCGAACTTTTATTTAATTAACACTACTACTTCCATAAAAGTCACGATCGTGCGGATATTAACTTATTCCTGATTGTCACGATTGTGAGGGTACTTTTGTGGGGAAAGGATGGTTAAGGGATTTTTTTAAATATTTTTTTAAGCTTCCTGAAGCCCAAATAACCTTACAAGATAAGTTACACACAAAAATATTAAAAATATGTTAGCCGGATGGAAAGGGATATATAAGCCTTTAGCAAAGTAAAAAGATTTAATGAGCTTATGCAAAAGCAATGCTATTCCAGCAATCTATCATGATTATTACATAAATATACCACATCCTAATTCAACTCAGCCAAATAATAATGAGCCTGCTTCCAATTAAGAACTATAAGTATTAATTTAGAAAGACGGACTTATAATTGTGATTCTTTAAAGAGGAATAATCTTAATTGCTTAAAGTTATGTTTCTTTACGATTTTTTTTTGTTTCCAGTTCAGGGCCTGATTGTACATATAAGTGCTCTGGTACTTGTACAAGTATTAAAAAAATGTAATTGAATGAGTCTTTGTAGGTAATTATTAGTTAACTAATATAGTGTTGTTTTTCATTTATTTCATGAAAAATAAAACTGTTTTAGTTACTTAACTTATCTACTAAGCTTCAATTGATTACTTAGTATTTTTTTGTTATTTAAAGTACGTATTGTACACTGTTATTTCCTAGGACCTAGTTGATTGAATAGGGAATAAGTACTGCTTTCTTGAGAAAATAATTATAAAAACTAAATGACTGATGATCAAAACATCGTTATTTTTAGTAGTTATTAAAAAACAATACCATGGACGTTTTGTTTAGTGAGTTTAACTAATTTCTTTGTGTGGAACATGCTATAATAATAAAATACTAGACTGATTAAATTTATTTAACTACTTTTTTATTTGTATGTTAACTCCAAAACGCATAAAAAACTCATTTTATCAATTGTATCTCAGACATACAATTTTTTTCATTTTATGATATACCCCCCACCACACGTTTTGCGATTGTATGTCTGAGTTACAATCTAATGTTATACAGTATATGATCTGGTATGTCATTGTGTTGGCAACCCAATGACCGGTAGCAGCCACCCCAGCGCCTCCTACCGGACGACCGTGTTCACTTACCTAGCTACTGTCAGTACGAGAAGATAAAAAGACTGGACACCAACGGCTCGCTCTCTTTTTACTTCGGATTTCGTGTGCAATAGTTGCTCTGTTAGATTGTATTGAAATTAGATTAAATTATGAAAGTATATGTAAGTTATAGGTTATCAGTTTATCAATTAATAAGGTATTTTAGCTATTTGTTTCTACCCAACTCTCAGTGTTGCCTTCAGCCTAGTTAGTTTACGTCAGAAGCGGGATTAGCGTTGGTTCAAACATAATATGGCATAGGTGAGCACAGTCTACCAAATTTTGTGATCGATTCTTGAAACGGTAAACACCAAAATCTGGTGAGTGTTTTAATTTTGACAATATTCTGGTATCGAATGTTCATTGGTAAAGTTTAATGAAAAACATATCTTTGTGTTGACTCTTCGACTACACTTGAGTACTAATCGGTAGAAATGTTATATTTTATCGTTGCTAAATTGCATTAAGATTTCTGTTGCTATGGTCATTACGAGAGAATGAGGGTAATCGCACATGTCGCACAATGTTCATCTTCGAAAAAAGTTAACGGATATAATTATGTGTACTAAATATGTCCCGGTTTAAATATTTTATCGTACCCACCAATAGGTAATTTGTTACTGATTTTTATATCGTTATTTCTTAATGATACTTGTGAAATCACAACATTGGAATACTGAAGTCTCTGATTGGAAAGAGTTATGCAATAATTTCTTGGTATAAAGTAAAACTACCGCCATTGGCGGGTCCCTACTAATGTGAAATTACAGATTACTGAGCAGTGATTACGTGTGAGTGCAACTACTGAGCTAGCTTCGGAGGTCAATCCGTAGCTTCAGTAGCTGCTGGAGAATCGAGGCAGGAATGCTGCCGTGATGTTGTATCTTGGTGAAATCTGACCAATTTGCTTATGTCTAAATTTGTTTGATGATAATGATGATGATGATGTTGATGCAAGTGATAAAGGTGATCATGGCTAAAATCATTGAGATTTACAATTGAAATTGGGATGGCCGAACGGTATTGGTTTTTATTGCAAAATGTAACCAATGTACCTAACCATCATATTGTTAATGTTAATAACTGCACAAGTTATGTAAAAGTCAATGTTGTTTGATAATGCCTCTGTCCAAACACGTATGTGTTCCGCATTTATTGACACTGGTAGTAGCTGTTCCATCATTAGGGAAAATCTGTGTAGAGAGTCATTAATACCAATAGCTACCCTAGCGCCCCTGTGATCTTGCAAGAGTTTTCAAACGATAGCATACAAACTGTAAATACCTACAAAAGTTCAAGTAAATATTAAATTACGATTCGGTCAACTTAGAAAATATGGAGTTTTATGTTTTGAACGAACTGTCGGATTGTGATATATTATTAGACAGAAATATAACGGAACGACATGACATAATGTACTCACGAGTGGGTCACAAAATATTTATTTTTGTAATAATGCTTTTATTTTTTCTAATTATTCTGCTCCATTCAGCGTTTAGGTTAACTGCATTCTAATATTTTTGCTACAAATATTTATCAAGTTTATTATTATTAAGACATAAATTGTACTTGTTTTTTTTTTTTTTTTTTTTATGGCAACCTGCCGATATTTTCAGCAATTTCTGCCAGTGTCGTGTAATGACTACTCATGTGTAATACTTGTAGGTAGGTGTATTATTATTCCATATTAATTATTCTGGTGTTAGTTTCGAGCCTGAAAAACAAGACAAACACAAATAAGTTTTAGTATCTATAACTACTCATATTCAATTTAAATATACAATTCGACACCGACAATGTAATATATCTAATAAATATTAAAGTTTTATCATGTTAATGTATATAAATTTAATAAAAGCGTTTATTATGAGGGGATTTGGGAAAAAGGAAAGGAGGTGACGCACATTGACTGGAAACTGGATGTTTAATTTTGAAGATAATTGTTCTAGCGGGAAAGGTTTTTTTAATTGACAATTAAGGAAAATGTGGTCTAGAGTGCCGTCATCCAGACCACATTCACATAAAGAATTGTCTCGGACTCTAATTTTATGAAGGAACACTGGAGTGCAACAATGTCCAAGGCGTATTCTGCAAATCACAGATGTTACAGTTTTAGGGACCATTTTAAATTTATAAAACCAGGGTTTAGCTGGGATATTCGGTTGGATCGAGGCATACAGGGCACCCTTTGATTTACTTGTCTCAATCCAGGAAGACTCCCAGGATTTATGTAAGTCTGTTTTGCAGGAGTGAAGAAGATCATGAATTTGAATAGTATAATATTTATGGTCAGCCAGATTACTAGTAATAGCAGCTTTAGCTGCCGTATCCGCACATTCATTACCTCTTATCCCTGCATGACCAGGAATCCATACCAGTATAACCTCAATTCCCTCCCTGAAGCAGCAATACAAACATTTTTTAATATCCATGATAATTGGACAACGGACATTATCCTTGAAGGGATTTTTGATAATAGCCTCTAGGGCACTTTTAGAGTCAGAAAAAACAACTGCTTTGGAGATAGAATTATGGGATAATACATACAGACATGCCTCCAGAATACCAATGCACTCTCCAGTGAAGACGGACGACTCTGGAGGGCATTGGAATTGAAGAAAAATTTTGGAAGTGGCATAATAAACAGAAATACCAGTTTTACCGTCTAAAGACAATTTGGAGGCATCAGTGAAGAATTTATGATAATCATGCCACTTGTCTTCAATTATAGAGGAAAACTGGACATTGGCTTGAAAAGTTCCCTTATTTAGGCCAATGTCTGAGATATAATTTGGGTAATAATTTAATATTTCATATGGTGTATCATACAATGGAAATTTACTACACTGGTGAATAGGGGTGTTTTCCTCGATCAAGCGAATTTTTCTGTAGGAATTTAGAAGTAAAGGGGGGTCTTTGTGTCTCCAATAATCGCTTTGTCTTAGGAGAGAATCTAAATGAGAAAGTTTAGTTAGAATAATATGATTCTTTAAAAAAAATGTCTTATAAAGGAATTTATCAGCTAAATATTGTCTGCGAATTAGGAGTGGAGGGTCGCCACTCTCAACTTGTAATGCGTTAATGGGGGTCGACCTCATGCATCCTAATATTATACGGAGAGACCTTGACTGTATGGAATCTAATTTAGCCATTGCAAGTTTATTACAAGGCTCGAGCAAAAAGGTGCCATAATCTAATAAACTCCTAATAGTGGCATTATAAAAAAGTTTAAGAGTGAATGGGTGAGCTCCCCACCACACGCCCGCAAGCGCACGCAAGATATTGAGTTTCCTCTCTAATTTATTAGTGATGTATTTAACATGGAAGGCGCCAGATAATTTTGCGTCCAAGATGACACCAAGAAATTTTACGCTATCTTCTGACTTAATGGGAGATCCTTCAATTTCAAGATGAACATTTGGGATTAGCCTTTTTCGAGAGAAAACTACGACAGAGCTTTTGGAAGCAGATAAATTGAGACCATGGGAACTGAGCCAGTGATTGAGGGAATTGAGAGACACCTGCATGGACTCCTGAGCGACTGTAATGGACAAATTTGGTAAGTATAAGCATAGGTCATCTGCATACTCTAAAATCTGACAGTCAATGTTGAGGGCCAAGGTCAGAGGTATAGATGCTGTAAAGTAGAGGGCTCAACACTGAACCCTGTGGAAGACCTCGCCAAACAGTTCTGGGTGCAAAAGACTCTCCCGGGATATGAAGGTTCACCTTACGTCCCGACAAAAAGTTGCAAATACAATGAAGAATCTTTGTCGGAATGCTCAGCTGGCGTAATTTACTTCTGAGCACGGAAAGAAGGACATTGTCATATGCTGCTGAAATATCAAGAAAAACTCCCAATACAGACTCGTTTTTGCTGAAGGCTATACGCGCATCTGTCATAAAAATGCCGATACTGTCCATAGTACTGGCTCCTTTTCGAAAGCCATATTGTGATTTAGCCAGAAGGCCTTGACTTTCTATGTACCACTCCAACCTGTTTTTTATAAGATGCTCTAGGATTTTACCTATAACAGGGGATAGAGCAATTGGACGGAAATGGTCTGGTGAGTTGGGAGACTTTCCTGGTTTTAATATAGGGATAATAAGCTGAGTCTTCCACTCATCAGGAATATAACTAAGATTAAAGCAATGATTAATTAAGGTTAAAAGATATTGGCGACTACGAGAAGCCGACATTTTGTAAAAAGAATAAGGGAAACCATCAAACCCGGGAGCGGAGTCATGAACATATTTAAGCACTGCTTCTAATTCCTGTAGGGTAAAAGGAGCATCAAGGGGATTGTTAGAGACAATATCGGTGATTAGCGGTAATTCATCCTTCAGAGGGACAAAAGAAGGGGCTATTTTATTGAAAAAGGCTATTGCTAAATCTCGAGGGATAGAAGAAGAATTTCGAGGCGAACAACCACGACTAAATTTCTTGAAATTTTGCCAGACCAAAGAAGATGGGGTTGAGGGAGAAAGTGAGGCACAAAATTTCTTCCAGCCTTCATATTTCTTTTTTCTAAATAGACGTCTGGATTTAGCAACAATCCGGTTATACTCAATCAGGTTGTTGAGGGACATGTTACTTACATAATTTAGTTCAGCATCATTTCGGGTTTTAACTATAGAAGTGCATTCCTGGTCCCACCAGGGTGGAGAAGGAATTTTCCCTGAGGCTGAATTTTTTAGTGGAATGCTAACCTCAGCAGCCGATGTAATAGCACCAGAAAATTGCAATAGACAGGAGTCAATGTTGTCATTGGAAATTTGGGGGAGGGAAAGGATTTCCTCCTCTAAAGTTTGTCTAAATAAGGACCAATTAGCCTCTGAGACTCTATATTTCAAAAGGGGAGTATTTTCACTATGGGGAAGGGATCTATTCATTAAGGTGGAACATATAGGGTAATGATCACTACCATAGGATAGGTTAAGCCGTTTCCATTCAAACTGGGCGGTCAAATTGGCCGAACATATGGTCAGATCAACACAGCTTTTATCCTGTTCAGGTCTGGGAATAATTGTACTTGTTTCTGGCACATTATAGCTTTTGTGACATTACTAGCACTCGACAGCACTTGATACTCATGTCAATTGAAATCTGTCAAAGGTGTTTCCTAAGCCTAAAGGTGCATCTGAAAAAGATAGATGGACGTAGCCTAAGCCTAAAGGTGCGTCCTGACGATGAGGATCTTGGAGCTGGGGGAATCTGCTTTTCCCTATACAGTGAAATTACCTAAGTCTAAAGGAAATTTTCACGTTGGGGCCGAGTAGACTTGGCTTAGTCGTCGACGTCAAAACGTCGTTAAAAAGTGACGTTTCGCACGATTCGTGCGAACCGAATTCGTGCGAAACGTCACTTTTTAAAAACTGATTATTTAGTAGGTATTTATTTACCACTTCATAAATAAGTAGTAGGCTATTCGCATGAATTATATTACACGAATTAAAAAAAAAACAAGTACAGTCGCAAACATACATTATGGCATTAAAAAAAATAAAAATTAATAAACCACAAGTCAGATTCTATATATTAGGTACATATTTGAAATGAATAATAAGTTGTCAAATTATTGCACACACCCTAATTAGATCGGAAAGCATAATATCGTTATTGTTTGTTGTCTCACTCACTCTAGGCCAACGACAATAATCGAACGACATCAAACACCGCAAACACGCGCGTATCGACGATTTTTTATATGTTGTTAGGTCCCTTGAGTACACCCAAATTTGCAATCCTGAAAACTTTGTGCTACCCCCATGGTGCTCGAAAAACTGGGAAATTTTGGCACTTGTTTCAGTTTACTCTAAAAACTAGATACTCTAACGAAGCGGTTCTCAAGTATGTTTGATTTATAATTTAATAAAACTTACTAAATTTGCTACAATTTGAGATTAACCCCAGTACTCTAGTTCCATTGATTGCAGAGATGCAGCTAGTCAAAATGGGCCATTTTTTTTAAGTGAAAATTTTGAGGTGTAATGTTTTGTAACATATACCGGCTGAACTAATGCTCCTAAGGTAAAAGTCATGAGAAAAGAATTTATAGGAAATTGAATTAGCTTCAATTTAATACAAAGTGTTGGTGCCTCTAGGCCTCATAGTTTCATCCAAAATTTAAAAAAATAGTAAAATATTGGATTTTGGCTAAATAAAAAAACATTGTGATGAATAATGTTGGTATGATTTTCATTAAAAAAATGTTCAAATATGTGAATTTACCATTTTAGATGTAGGTATAATATAGCTTCAAATAAACCTACACTGAATAAATAAATATACTCTCACGTTATTTCGAAAACTGCGAAAATTTTAGGCATTTGCTTCAGTTTTTTTCTAAACATAGTTACAAACTATCACATTTTTGGGGACTGAGTCGCCCTCGTCCGTGGGAAGGTACCCTGTCACCGACACTCCATACGTGATCCCCGGGTGGTGCTAATCAGGCGACAACATACTGATGGTAGGCTTCGGCCATGGTTAGTGACCACCCACCGGACGAAGACCGATGTCTGGTGACGCCGTCAGGAAAAACTGATTGAAATAGTTGCTCCAGTGCTGTCAGACCGACTTCTGCCATACGCCAACACGATGCATCGGGTAGCTAGTCGCGGAGGGTAGCGGGATCCGAGGCACGGTGCACCGCTGGCCGACCGCAGTTAGTAGGGGGCCCAAGTAGTGAGTTAGCTACTCACGAAAGCCTACCCCGCCAACTCGCGAAAAATCCCGGGATGCGCCATTGTGCCGGATGAAAGGGCCTAATGGACATCTCCGGGGGGGGCTCGGGCGTCCCCGCAGTCTGCAGACTAGTTCCCCACTGATGTGGCATCGCGACGAACTGGCAACTGGTAAGCAGCATGGAGCCTCATTCTACTGCAGTTTTCCCTACCGATTCACGCCAACAATAAATGAAGCCCAACAAGAGCAAAAGGGTACAATAGGCCCTTTCCTTAAAAGTGCACCTCACAAATATTAGAGACCTGCACTCCAATCTCCTGTCTGTCCATTACCACCTTGAGACAGAAAAACGCGCACTCTTATTCGTGACGGAGACTCAGATCGACGTTCCATCTGACTTGGCGTACCTATCATACTCAGGGTAGACCCTGGAGCACAGATTTAAACCCCATGCCGGAGTATGCCTGTATGCCCGTGACGACATTTTTTATCGTCGTCTCCGTAACCTCGAGGACCCCGGATTTTCTGTGCTTTGGGTACTGGTGGACACAGGAATAGAGACAATTCTGTATGCCTGTGTCTACCAGTCACATAGAGATTTGGAGACAACCAGGCGATGAGGCGGCGGATGCGGCTCAATTGGTGTTACTGGAGGACTTTAACGGCCACCATAGGGAGTGGTCTAATCATACCGGGACAGTGACCATGCTGAGTTGGAGACACGAAAGCTCGCTTTAGCGTTAGATTTAACCCAGCTGGTCCAAGGTGCAACGCGGGATTCATGGTGGACATTGCGAAAACCCGAACGAAACGTTTTAAGTCCACTTTTATCATGCGTACCGCTGGTCTTCCCCGATAGATATAATCTGAGTGTCTTTAAATCACGAGTGAATCGGTTTCTTCTAGGCAAGTGCACACCATCGTAGATCGCAGTATCTCTTAATATCAGGCGAACTGGTGGTCAAGCGTAAGCCTATCATGAATAAAAAAAAATGTAAGACTTTTATTTTATTTTAAATCGTGTAATATAATTCGTGCGAACCGAAAATCAAGAAAATCAAAACGCTTTCTACGAATCGCCACGTACTAAATAATCAATTTTGAAGTGTCGTTTCGCACGAATCGTGCGAACCGCATTCCTGCGAAACGACTACTAAGCCAAAATCTTAAGATATAAATTGTAGAAAGATACTCAAGTCATAATTCTTCAAAAGTCAGCAGATGAACCATCGGAGAAAACTTTTCATAAGTAAGTTTATACATGATGTTACAGAATATTGTAGGTTCTAATTAGTAATATTAACTAGTAAAGAAACGAGATCATTGCGAGTTGAATGAGGAATTAGTCAAAATTACTGTATAGTAATTTGTATTTTTGGAATTGACCATTTTGAGATTCGAATGCAAATTTCAATTTATTCTATTTACATTGTGATCATTTTGAGAATTTGTCATTTTGTGCCTAAGCACAGTGGTATGTTATACATACATACCTACTAAAGTTTATAATTTACAAATTAATATAAAATAAAATAGGTATGTGCAAAGACCACAATTATGACGATAATATTTATTGTGACAAGCGAAGATTTAGCAAGTACACACAATGACAACGCTAACGTGGCCGCCGTTACAGGAATTACTTCTGCCGGTATTGGTTATTCGCAATTTTAAGAAATTACAGCATGTATCGACATACCCATATTTACGAAAACCACATATGCTCAAGATCCCAGATAAACGATTTGATTTGATCAAGACATAATTTATGAAAAATGGGAATCAACATCTGACGAATCCTGTGGCAGCAGTAGCAGGTTTTAAGAACGCATAGCTGCTGTTGTCATGGATTTTTTGCTGATGATGAATTTGGGTACGTCCATACATGCTGTAATTTCTTCGAATTGCGAATAACCAATACCAGCAGAAGTAATTCCTGTAACAGCAGCCACGTTAGCGTTGACATTGTGTGTACTTGCTAAATCTTTGCTTGTCACAATAAAATCATCTTTGCACATATTGCATCTAAAATTGAATCCGGAGATCAAGCCAATCCTTTATTCTGCTATGAGTGACAGCTGTGAGAAGTTACAATCGAATAAAGAACTATGGCTACATATAGTTTGCAACTGCTGATAAAATGCAATATGTCTGGTGAGTATGTATTATTGTCTTGAAATTCTGTCGACGGTTCAACGAATAGCACACCGTCATTGATTTCTCTGAAATAAAAATTTCTTTATTTTTTGTTTTGTTATAAACAAAAAACAACAAAGTTATTCTAAATCACAGTAATTACGCGATGTGTACAAATACAATGGATATATGAGTGGGTGGACAGACAGATAGGTGGTTGTCACGCGATCTCTTTGGAAGATAACTCTTCGGAATCGTCAGCTCCCATGATTGACTGACGACCTTCGCCCATCTGTCGATACTTGCTACACATAATTTGATTTTGGTTTGGCTCCTGCAGTTACAAAGGTTGAAAGTGATTTTCCCAGGGTTTTCGTGTTCAGAATGTAAAATTGAAGCAAATAAGTTTTTAAATTTTGACATACTTACATGATTGTTTTTATATCATGTGATTTTTTGAGAAAATGATGAATATCTACAATGCCACTATTATGCATTTAGCATTTAGACAATTTACCACTTTATCGATTTATATTGTGGCCACTTTAAAAATTCGTCATTGTGCTATAGTCTAAACTATGGTCATTTCGTCGTCGAAGTTGTTCATAATAATGTCATTATGGACAACTTTCACTATGGCTCCAACCCTAAAATCGCGAAAAATAATCTGCCGAAAAAGCTCATTCACCCGCGACTAAATGACCTCTTTTTTTTAAAGAAAAAAAGACTAAATGACCATAGTTTGTTGGTTGGCACCACAGTCAAAGTTGTTCATAATGATGAGTGATGACTGTAATGACCCCTTTTCGTATTTCTACATTCTTTTGTAAGACTGCAAATAATTTGAATATTATAAACTTTAGTAGGTATGTATGTATCACTTAGCACTGGGTGTCGGTGCAAAATGACGAGTTCTCAATATGGCCGTAATATACATTTAATTAATTAAAATTGGCATACGAGTATCAAAATGGTAAATTGTAAAAATGTCAAATTTTCTAATATAAATATGACAGTGACAAATTTTCATTTGTCATAATTGCCATTTAGAAATTGAGTAATATCAACAATGTACATTCTGATGCACATTGTTGATATTCCTCATTCAACTCACAATGATCTCCTTTCGCATTACTGGTTACTACCTACAATATTTTGTAACACCATATATAAGCTTACTCTTGAAAAGTTTTCTCCGATGGTTCATCTACTGACGGATAGATCGCCAGACGATTCTGTTTACTATAAAATGCATAAAAAGCGATTCAGGAAAATTTAAAAAAAACTTAGTAAAAGCTTATACAAAAAGAGAATTAATAGAAAGCTAAATAATAATTATTGAAAATTTATTTCAAACAAGAAGATAACAAAAGTAAATAATAATTTAAAAAAAGCAATTATATGCTACAAATAAGAAAATCAACAAAAAGTGAAAAATTATTGCGAGGTTTGAACCCAAGACCAGTGCATATCTGTTCAATACACGATACCGCTAGACCAATCGAGTTATAGATTCACACATCGAATTTACGAATCTATAGATAATCTATTTGTATGTACTTAATTTACAACTTCCACCATGAGTTTTTGTTTCATCGAATAAAAATAAAAAATATTATTATTATTGTAATAAAATAAACAGCTTTCAAAACGATCAGATATAAAATTATTTCTGAGCGGCGGGCGGAACAAAGTGACATAGGTCCATCAGGCAGCGCGCCTCAGCGCTCACTGTCGCTTACCGTAGAAATGAAAGAGAAGAAAAAAGAGGCCACGATAGCGCGATGTTTCGTTCGACTCGTGCGAGTTATTTATCATGATATTTATAAATTATTAAAAATATAGTATTTCAATCAAAAAATAAAAACAACAGTTCCCTTTATTTTTATATATTACGTCACTGTTATAAATTTGATCAAGATTTGTTAATAAATAATACAGTTACAACTGCTAGAAATTTAATTTTAATGGTTATTTTATGATTTTTTTTTATCGAGAAAATTTAACGAAAACGTGTTTTGAAAACAAAGGTTCCCTCGTAAATATGTTTAAGATTAACATATATTTTTTTTGCTGTGTTAAAATGTATACTTTTTGCTAAAAAATTGTTTTAAGATGCCTATTTTGACTAGTCACAGCGCCTTAATGCGCTATGGATGGAGAAGAAATTGATTCCTGGAGTGATCTGAGTTCGAGTTCAGGTGATGAATGGTTATATGCCCAATTACAAAAATCAGGACTGATGTCAAAACATAAACGGCGTAAACAAAGTTGCAAAGAAGATAAAAAAAGAATTAAACTAGGTTAGTAGTATGGGTTTGTTATAATAATATTCTTATATAATAATAATCTTTGCTTTTCTGTCTCTTCTGTATCCTAAATAATTTTCACCTTTCATCCGTAATTCTCTATTTATATTGCGTTTATATTTATTTGGATCTTTTGACGCCTTGTTCTGTCGTTTTTTATGACTTAACAAATCACCGTGATAAGGAACATTACTGAGTATGACCACTTTTGAAGAACATGTGTGTTAGTGCATGCTCAAAAAAATGTAGTGTAATATTAGCAGAATATTTAGGGACCCTCAATTATATAGATACAGAAAAAGCTCTAGAAATTTTGGCGTAATTATAGTACTATCTTGTGTTTTTATTGATCACCTGCATAGCTTAGTCTTACTTCATCTGTAATCATTAATAAGTTAATTGTTAATTTAGTGTCTAAGTAAAAATAATCAATTATCCCAACCGAATTACCACGTAAAGTGATGGCCTGAAACACAGGTTTGTATAAACCTAGATCAGGCAGGTCGCTGTATACCTCTATAGTTTTGAATAATTTTATCTGTACTTATTATTTTTATTAGTTATTATTAAGACACTAATTATGTATCATACCTAACTGGTAAATTGTAGTGTCAAAGAAATGTACACCTTTGTAAAAGAATTCAAATAAAGATTTTATTTATTTATTTGTCTGTAGGCCAAGAATAATGTATCTTGGTTTTTCTATTTGAGTTGATGTTTTGATAGACCAGGTATGTTTTGTAGTTTTGATAAAGAGGGATATTCGTATAGATCCCAATTTCTGTATATCATTTGAAGTGGTCGATCTTTTTCTAGGAGTCTTAACAAACTGATTTTTTCTTTATCTGATACTTTAACATGCAGTACGCGCCATATGATTTTGTTGATCTGAACGTCATCCACAGTGTTAAGTTTTACAGCGTTCAAATTAGTGTTACTTCGTAACAGTATCAGTTCATGTCTACTGTTTATCACGACTTTTCTAAAATCTTCAGCAAAACCGGGGATATTACACAGTGGTATAGAAGCTGAAAGTCTTCCTCCATTGATATTTTTTATACCATCAATATTCCAGCCCCAGGCATTAGATATTTTCGATTCACTTTCATTCATGGATATTAATGATTTTATGGTCGTAGTTATACCTGCATTTTTTATTTTATCAATCTCCACTTCATTAAGCTCGTACCTAATATCTTGGAATAAGTACATTAATAATAATACTAATTTATTGAAGGTTACATTGTCAAGAGAACAAAATACAGCCAAATAAAATATATCGCTAAAATTCACTAAATCAATACAAATACATCTGTGTCTGAACTAGATAAAAAATATCTGTATCTCAGACATCAGCGCTCTTCCCTAGGTTGTACATAATTATAGTTTAATGTTATACTACTGTAAAACAGAGTATCACCAAAATTACAAATTAGTTTTACTTCTCTTAGGTAGTAGAAATAAAAATCATGGACAATTCAATTAAAATAGGATTACATTTAAAATTAAAAATTATAAGTTTTATTACATTATGTATATTAAAATAAAAATAAGTTAAAAGTGTGTGTGTGTGTGTGTGTGTGTATGTGTGTTGTATGCGTGAGTGTGTGTGCGTGTGTGTGTGTGTGCGTGTTGTTGTAGTATAGATGAATGATAAGCTACTGACGTTAATGTAGAATATGCAATAACTGCTCGGTCTCATCATAATTTAGTTTATGAATGTATTTATAAATCTTTGATTTACAGTTTGTCCTGTTTAATGAATATAATAATAATTTAATAATAATAATAATTTATTGGAACAGAAAGAGAGTAACATAATATACCTTATAATCTAGACAAGATATTGTACACTGTAATTTTATATTTATATGACAATAAGGCTAACGATGACAACCGTACTAGTAAAAACTGTATCACAGTTATCAGCGTTGTTCAGATAATTGTACAATTAACATAGACGATCAAACAAATTGACAGGTATATTTAGATGAGGGGCAAATACTTTGTGCGCGCGTGTGAATGGTGTAGTGTACCTGATTGTGAAGAATATGGGTGTGCGTGTGCGTGTGTGTGTGTGCGTGCCATTATTTCATTAGGTCTTCCGTTTCCTGATAAGACAGTTTTTGAAGCCATGCTTTAAGGATCTTTTATAGGGAGGGGGGTAGGGATAATATAGGTTTAGCATGTGATTCATTTTGTTGTATATAAATGGGCCTAGGAAACAGTAGAACCTATCTACGTAAGAGTGTTTGAAGGATGGTTGTTCATTGACTGTAGTTGCTTTTCGCCTACGTTTAGAGGTTTGGGAACATGGCTCATAATTCAAACTAGCGTGTTGCTTCATAACTAGCAGCGAGATGAACAACTGACGCACAGAGAGCACTTCACATGATTGGTACAGTTCATATGTGGGGAATCTAATAATATATATAATATCTAGGACACGAGCAGAAATCTTGGTTGCAACAATTGTGTGCTGTTATTGAAAGAGAGCTGGGAGGTAGACCAAACTTACGCATCGAGAAATTTATATACCGAGTCTTTTCAACATTGAGAGTTAGAAAGTTCTTCTGGAGCCAATGACAGACAAAGTCAAAACCCTCCTGAGCATTTTTATAGACGTCCGCCCATGTTTCAGCTGAGAATAAAATTACCGCGTCATCAGCGTATGTTATTATCTTACCCCCCTTAAGATTTAGGTCGCATAGGTCATTTACATAAACCAGGGAGAGGCACGGGCCCAAAATACTGCCCTGGGGAACACCGAAATAAATTTGTAGGTCATCACTTATATAATCGGCTATTTTAACACATTGGCTGCGGTTAGTAAGGTAGTCTTTAAAAATGCTGAGCTGATTACCTCTAATACCCATCTGTTCAAGTTTTTCTACAAGTAGCGGAACAGAGACTGTATCAAAGGCCTTGGCCAAGTCTAGAAAAACTCCAATGGTTTTCTTACCAGCATCCAGATCCCTTACTACATAATCTACAAGCTCGTGGGCAGCATCACTTGTAGACCTGCCAGCTCTAAATCCGAATTGATTGTGGGATAGTAGGTTATTTGTTTCTAGATAGTTTGTAAGTCTCTTGTAAAGAATGCGTTCCAGGAGCTTGGAGACCGTAGGGAGTATAGAAATGGGCCTATAATTGGTGACAAGTGCCTCCTCACCAGATTTATGTATTGGAAGCACAACTGACCTTTTCAAAACAGTAGGGAATACTCCTTGTGCCAAACATAGGTTAAAAATATACGTAAGTGGGGAGACAAGAATGTGTTTATTATCCTTAAGAATACTGCTTGATATACAGTCCCATCCAACTGAACAGACATTTCTCAGACCCATGATCATGCTCTCCACTTCGGACTCATCTGTGTCAAGTAGCACCAAAGATTTAAGACACCTTTTGGATTGTGTATTCGAGACATTAGGGTGATTTGAATTGTTGCACTGAGTTAATCTGGAGGCTAGATTTTTGCCCACATTTACAAAGAAATTATTTACATTCACGCAGGATTCCTCCGCGCAACTTTGATTTATTAATTTAGTAGCATGATTTTTGGGTTTTTTTTGTGTTGGTGATGGTTTTTATTGCTTCCCATATTTTTTTATTATCTTTTCCCGCTTGTTCTAGTATTTTTTTTTCGTAAATCCTTTTCACTTTTTTTAGTAAATTATAACAGAAGTTTCTATATCTAGTATAAGTTAATTTAAGTATTGCATTTTCAGGTGATTTTCGTGATTTTATATGTAATCGGTCCCTATGTCTTATGCAGCGGATAAGTCCAGGTGTAATCTACGGTTTAAGAGCCCTATTTCGTCTTGATATTTGTATAACAATACTATTTGCTAAAATCTCACGCCGGATGGAGGCGATGAAATATTCCATGGCGGCATTAGCCTCAGTATAATCATGAACTGATTGCCAATTAATCCTACCCAAGCTCTGTTTCAGTCCTTCTTGATTTAATTTACTGTAGGAAGCATGCTCATAGGTTCTAAATTGTTTAAGATAGAGGCACAGCAAAACAGCCTGATGATCAGTGATTGCTGATTGTATAACGACCGTAAACAGTGATTTTTTTTTGAGCAAGACATGATCAAGACATGATTTTGCCTGTCTTGTGGGGAGGGTATGGGCGGGTAGGATACAATGGTATGCACACAAGTTCAAATAATCAAGGGATCTATTGTCTTGATTATCAGAGGAGATATTAATGTTAATATCTCCGATGATAGTGATAGTGCTGAACGAATTGAGCCCCGTCAAAATCTCGTCAAGTTGCATGGTAAAGGTATCGGTATTTTTATTAGACGGGGACCTATAAATTGCCACAATTGCAATTTTTTCACCAAGTTTTAGGATAAGGCAGTTACATTCCTGACATGGCGGCTCTTCACAAACAATATTAAGACATGATCTATAAAAAACCGTTACTCCGTCATTTTGATTCGCGCAATTCCTCGACAGATAATGACTGTACCCCTTCAAGTTAGGTATGATGGAGCCGCATGATAGCCAACACTCAGTGAGAATAATAACATCACAGTTAAACCCCAATCTAGTAAGAAAAACTGCAAAACTATCAAAATTATGGGATAAACTGCGAATATTTTGAGTAATAATGGTTAGACACTCAGCAGGGCAAGGAATTAATTTACTGCAGTCTTCAGCTACACACGTAAGTGATTTAGAGAGAGAGATATTATCTATTTTGGTAGATATATCATTCATTATTAATCGAGGTATTTAGCAAAGGAACACTTTAAGATATCACACAAATAAGCAGTTTTGAGTAAGGTTTGTAACAACATAAACTGACAAAATGTTAACAGAGCAAAACAAGTTACCTGGCCGCTGCAGAATAAAGGTAGTTTTTTACAATATTTGCAGAAAATATGTATTCCTGATATTTTTAATACTATTATTTGTAAAATTATTTTAATATATGATGAGTATTTTAATAAGTAGCAACTTAATAAGTAAAGATATTGTGTGTGTGTGGTGTAAATTGTATTAGTAATTATAGAAAATAAGACATATTTTATAGAGTTGACATGCATTAATTTAAATATTAGAGGAATGTATTGACTTCTGGAAATAGTAAAAATTAGACATTAGCGCATTGTTCGTGAAATTGACACTAGCAGCTTTGTCTTAATCTAACGATAACAGTACTAGCAGATGGTAGTATGTATATGTCTTGTTGGTTTATAGGTATACGGATTTCATCATTTCTATTGAAGCTCGTCACATGAGGCTTGTAGAAATGAAATTCGATTCCTTCTATAGTGTTATCGTAAGTTAGAGCAGATAAAACATCTAAGATATTCATTGTAGCAATCCGATCGCTCTGAAGAAAGCTTTATTTTCTTTAGTTAATTTTATTTTCTTCTTAGAACAAGGTCTTATTTGGTATATAGCTCGAATAGAACTGATATTCTTTAGTTCTTGACGTGCATTTTTATTGTAATCAAACATGTTTTTTTTCTAAGATGTAAATATAGCTGCACTTCTTCATCGCGCAAATTTATGAAGTTATTGTTTATATCTAATAGCCTGATATATATGCAGTTTATATTGTTTTGATTTATTGGAAAATATATTGCGTTCTTCGGGATTTCAATAATCCTGTATCCAGGTGGCACGTTGAGTGCAAATTCGTGAATAATGTGACTTGGTTTACCATTTATGTACGAACCGCTAACAATATCACATTCAATCCTGACCACGGTCGTTGGTAAAATGTTGACTGGAGACTGTGACACATGCCATTTATTTGCTTTCAAGATTTGTTTATTAAAGCCTAACATTTTTCTAAAATAACCTTCTTTGGTAAAATTAACGTCTTTTGTACAGAATATAGTAGTTTTTAAAGTGTTATTATTGCACTGTAGTTTGATAGATGCATCTTTTATTTCTGATTTTAGATTATCTCATTTATATCTTGCAATTCATAAGCGCCAGGTATTTCTATAACTTGGTTAAGACCATAATAGAACTTATTATTACTTTTGTCAATGTTTGGTATAGAATTAAATGTTGAAAAGTGTAATAAAGCACATTAATACTGTCCATCAAGCTGGAATCATTAGGATAGTATGTAGATAAAACTGACGAATTTCCAGTTATCGACAAAGTGAGCGATCTTGCAAATGATTGAAATAAAAGAAAAACATATATTAGAGTAAGTTCCCTAAATATGGACTACCTTATGGATTTAAAGAAATGAAATGCAGAACTTTGAAGTTAAACAAGTGTAATTAATGTCAATCAGTTGAGAAACTGCGTTCTCTAACTGCGAAACAGCAAAAGCGTTCAGAGAGCGCTGAGAGTAGACGTGTTAATGTTTTAACTTTAAATAAATAATTTACGGATATACGATATCGAGTCTAAAGTTAACGGTGATAAATACGTTTTTAGTGTCTGCAACATAAGTGACTTCCAACACAAGTCAGTCGTGTCCCTGCCCCCTTCATACCCGTGGTGTAAAAGAGACAGGCTCTGCGAACCGTACGCAGCGCGGAGGCGAAGCAAGTACGACGACCGGCTGTCGAGCGACGACGTCATAATTGTAAGGGAGGGTTTACATACTTGAAAAACAAACATACGACCTATTACTAAAATATTTACTCAGAATGAGTCTTTTGCGATCTCCAACTGAACCAACAACGCGCGGGGGTTCTCAATCCGATCTCTCAAAACTACAGCTGGAAAAATCTGGGTTACCACAAGTCACCCTTCGGAAGAGGAAACAACCTGAGTCGGATCTCGAAGTTTTAAGGAGTGAATTTTCTAATTTCCGCAAAGAATTGTTTATTACCCTGAATGGCTTTGTAGAGAATCAAACAGCAGTCATGAACAAAATATCAGATGATGTGTCGCTTATTAGAGAAGAAATCCAAAAGCTACAAATAGTATTCTCTCAGAACAAACAAAAATAAAATCTGACATTGCCGACCTTAAACTTGGTAATACTGCAACAAATACAAAAATCAAGAACCTTGAAATGGATGTCCAAAATCTGAAGAATACTCCTCCGGTACGACAAGCATCTGAAAACACAACTTGCGAAGATATTGTTTCTGAACTCCACGAAAGGGAAGCAAGGAGCAGAAATATTGTCATAACGGGTATACCGGAGGCCACGACAAACAACAAAGAAGAACGAAATGCATCGGACTATAGCGAGATTAACAAATTAATTAAAGCAGTTCTTCCAGAATGCCCTGCACCTGTTAAGATCCACCGTATAGGTCTATATAGACTGGGAAGAAATCGTCCTATTAAGGTCTACCTATCGACTCAAGAATATGCCCGTAAAATTCTTCGTAACAAAGTATCTATCAAGGAACCTGTAAAAATATATCATGATCAAACTCCATACCAACAACAATTTATGAAAAAGCTAGTAGAAGAATTTCAACAACGTATCCAGAATGGTGAGAAAGACCTTACAATTAAATACATTAACAATACTCCTAAAATTTTAAAGCAACATTCAAAAAACTAAATATAATAACTCAAACTAATCTAACCACAGAACATGACAAAATAACATATGCTATTACGAATAATTATGATAACCTGGGCAAAAGTTCAAGGTCGCTTAGATTTTTATATGCGAACATTCATAGCCTAGTAAAACCTGGTAAATTAGACGAACTTAAGTGTATATTGGCAGCCATTTAAATTATACATGTAGTTATACTAGTTGAGACTTGGATTAAATCCGAAATTGAAGCAAAAAATCTAAGGTTACCTAACTATGAACACCATTATAACTACAGAACACATAGTAGAGGAGGAGGAGCGTCTATTTTCGTTCGTAAAAATTTAAAATATGAATTTATAAGCGGTAAATGTGAAAACGATAACCATTTTCTATGGGTGCACTTAAAAAAGTTTTCTTTGGATATTGGTGCTATCTATAAGCCAGAAAGAACAAATAAAGCGCATTTTCTTGAAACCTTCAGAGAAGAACTACAGAAACGAAAAAGGGTAATCCTATTTGGTGATTTTAATTTTAACCTTCTCGGTCAAGACCAAAACACAACTGCTTACAAGGAAACATTATTAGAAAACGGATTTCATATTCTAAACAAAATAAATTCAAAACATTGTACACGAGAGACGTCAACAACAAAAACCATTCTAGACCACGTCGTGACTAGTTTAAAAGAGAATAACTTCCACCTTACCATAAGTGAGTCTGCCATGTCTGACCATAAACAGATATTTCTGGAAGTAAAACAATATAAACCTCCGCCAGTCAAAAAAATACAGTACAAAACCTTAAATTACACTAACTTATACAAAACTTTGGAAGATCTGGACTTAGAGGTTATTGGAGACGATTACGCTAAATTGCACGAAGCAATACAGTTAGCTGTTAATAGAAATAAAACGACAAAAGCTAAAACCTTACGTCCCCCCAAATCTGACTGGGTGAACAAAGATATAATCAACAAAATAAACATAAGAAACGAATTATGGAAAGCGTATAAGGATAATCCTAATGATAAAGACATAGAAGAGACGTTTAAAAGAGAGAGGCAGTACGTTAATGAGCTGATTCAACGAACAAAAAGTGACCATTACAACAAATCGTTTAAAGAATGTAAAGGTAAGCCTTTGAAAATGTGGCAATTAATAAATAGCTTAACTAATAATAAGATTAAAGAAAACTGTGCTCCCTCAAAATTGGATTCTCCTATGGGAGTTGTCTCAAATACAAAAGACATATGTGAAAGTTTTAATGATTACTTTTCTAACATTGGTATCATTCTGGCAAGTCAAATACCCTCAACATATCATCATAATTACACTAACTCCTACAGTACAACTAAAACTACTCATATACACAAACTTGCACAAATAACACCTACTACTGTAGATGAGGTTGCAAACATTGTTGACAGTCTCAAGATAAATATAAGCACCGGAATAGAAGGAATTAGTGCAAAGGTAATTAAATCATGTAAGAATCTAATTTTATCCACCTTAACAAAATGCATCAACAAATGCCTAGATGAAGGTCTGTTCCCAAGCATGCTCAAAACCGCAAAAGTTACCCTTATTTATAAATCTGGATCCAAACTAGATCCTGGTAACTATAGACCTATTTCAGTTCTACCCGTGACCTCAAAAATATTTGAAAAGATACTCTATAATAGACTGTCAAAATATCTTAATTCTTTTGATTTTCTATTTGATAGACAATATGGATTTAGTCTGGAGTAAGTCTAATACGTTGTCCACTGCAATTGATCTTATAACCAAGATTAAAACAAATATAGACCAAAAATAAATAGCACTCGGCGTGTTTATCGACCTAAAAAAGGCTTTTGATACCGTCAGTCACAACCTACTGCTGTATAAACTAGCATCAATTGGTGTAACAGATAATGCATATAATGTTTTTAAATCGTACCTGAATAACCGATATCAGGTGGTAAATTTTGGTGAATGTACTAGTGAACCTAAATTAATAAAATGTGGCGTACCTCAAGGATCCATAATGGGGCCCCTTCTCTTCCTTGTCTATATAAATAGTATACACGAAATAGGACTCAACGGACATATTTCTCTATATGCGGACGATACGTGTCTTTTCTATTTTGGTATCTCCATGGAATCTATAATACAAGAAGCACAGGATGATTTAATTATTCTGGAAAAATGGTTCCTAAGAAACCTATTAACTGTAAACGTGTCAAAAACAAATTACATAATTTTCTCGGCAAAAAATAAAAAAATACGTGATCACAGACCTTTAACTATAAACGGAACTATATTAACCAAGGTTAACAAAGATAAATATCTCGGGCTTACGTTAGATAGCCAACTGCAATGGAAACCGCATATTGAGAATATACGGTCTAAAATAAGCAGTCTAACCGGTGCTCTTCAAAGTATTGTGAGATGTCTTCCACTAAATGTACGCTACACTATCTATAACTCCATGGTGAAACCTCATATTGATTATCTGATAGAAGTATGGGGATCAGCCGCAAGAACACACCTTGATAAAATTGTAATAAAAAACAAATCCTCAAACAATATTTTCGTTTTTATACAATATGTCGTACTTAGATATTACAAAAAAGATAACTTAATATGGACCACTAGGTATTTAATACGGACTAGGGGTACAAAATATGGACCATGATATTTTGAGTATGATATAATCTTCATTTTGCAAAAAATATAAGGAACTTTTTTATGTAATCAGCCTTAAATGACAAGTAAATATATTTTTAAAACCCTGCCCTGATATACCATTATTTTTAGCAATATTCCCATCAAAATTAAATACCACTAACACCAGCTTATTTATCATGGTGCAAAACACAGAATTTTAAAGTCAATGTAGTCTAATTTATGTGAATCAGTCAAAAAACTATCTAGTACTTACATCCTATAATAGAAATGAAATAAAGAAACAAATCCTCTAACAACATTTTCTTTTTTATGAAATGTATAATATAATATCAGTACTAGATAGCAGGACCTTCTTTGTAGTTTTTCTCTTCTCTTGGGTTGTCTGTTCTGATGTTTTTTGGTTGTTCTTTGATTTTCGTTTAGGTGCACCTCGCAATAGACGTGCCGTGGGTTGACGAAAAGAGAGTTCTGAGTGACGTCTTAGAAACAATCGCAACCACGTTTTACCAGCAGACTCGTTTTCTTTGGAGAAACTATGTTTTTTTTTCCACTAGTTGATAAGCTAAACACTTTATATCTTTACGCGTCAACCCGAACCCTGATGCCTCTATTTCAAGCACATATTTCGCTAAGTCAGCCTCTAATTCGGCAGTAAGTATAGCCTTCCTTTCTAATTTAAAATTATCTTTTTTTTTTTAGATAAACGTATGAGGTTCGTTTTCGGTACGCCAAAAACTTTTGAAGCTTTTAAACAACCTTTTTTATTTTTACGGATAGCCAGAATAGCCATAGCCCTTGAGTCCTTTTCTCATTTTTGCCTCTTTGATGTCGATGCCATGACAAACAAATAAACTATCGAATATATTATATGGATTACCGAGTAGTCCATATTATCATCATCCCTCATAGTATGGACCACTAGACCATATTTGAAACCTCACTATGGGTCCATAATAAAAGCTACTGCCATTTGAGCGTTAAACATTTAACAAAAATTATAGGTATGACGTATAGTTACATTTATATATTATACATTATTTTTTTCGGCGTAGGTGTGAAAAAAGTTAAGACGCGTTTTTAGTTGCTTGAAATTCAATTTAATTAAATATTTAATATTTGGCTATATAGTCCTTAATATTTGGCATAGTAACTTCTAAATAACTAGTACTCACATTGGTGAAGACTTAAATGACATAAACTCTTTAATTAGAGTCACCACCTGCCAGCTCATCACTGCACTATATTAACACATCACAGCTTTCACTATGTCTCAACTTGACAACATTCACGACAATATTGGGTTCTCGGAAGCGGAAAAGGAAGATCCTAAAGCCCTCATTCTAGATACACTCAATAAGAAACTTGCACTTAATAGCATCACGGCGTCATCTATAAAGGTATGTCACAGGCTTGGTGCTCCCAAAACAGGTCATCACAGACCTATCCTTGTGAGATTCTCTAGCGTTGAGATCAGATCCACTATCTGGAAAACGAAGTCAGCATTGAAGGGATCGTCTGTCACTATCAAGGAGTTCTTGACTAGGACCAGGCAGGCTGTCTTCAGCAGGGCACGTCTTCATTTTGGGATGCAAGCATGCTGGACACTGGACGGGATTATAGTTATTAAATCCCCTGATGGATGCCGCCACAAAATCTCGTCGTTGGATGAACTCAATCTTTTATTGACAAGATATCCCAAGAAGTCAGATGTGCAAGTCGCTTCCAGGAATAAAGCTGAAAGCGAAACGCGTAAGTGAGTCTATGTGATACAGAATGCTTATCAAAAAAAAAACAAAGCAACATTTCTAGGCTGACATTGTTTATTGTTATATATATATTATATATTGTTTATTCATTTTCATTAGATACATTTCAGTTTGTTGTTTGGCATCACGGTTATCCATACTATAAGCTTAAAGTTTTAATAGATGCTACCGCCACTTCGTTTACTTTTTCATCCACCGGCAAAACATTTGTAATTGTTATTTAATGATCAGTAGGTACATGTATTTATTCAGATTTAATTAACAAACAGTTACTGGCAATGTCATTGCGATGACATGTGTCTGTCAAGTGTCAATGTGACTGAATGTGACATTTCAAAACAAGCTGTCATTTGGGTGCGTTCAAGTTCAGTGCAATTTATTGTATATCGTTTGATAACTTTGTTTCCTTTTTTTTTTTTCATACTATAATAATTTTGTAGATGTGTTTATTACTTTGGATTTTGTGAAGTTAAAGCTGGCGGGTGGTGCAGATTCTGTACCAAGCTTGAGTTTTTAGATTAATATTATATTTTTTATTTTTTTGTATATATCTTATATATTATTTATTTATTTTATTTGTGACAATGGTATCTGATGATGAGTCTTTTTATTCTGCCGACGATTCTTATCCTGATAACTCAAGTTTCTGTTCCTTACCTTATACACTGGGTGACTTTGTGTGACACCAATTTTGTCAGCAAAAACGTCATTTGTTCAATGTATGTCATATAAATGCGCAAAGTATTCCTAGCCATTACAGTGACTTTTTGAGGCCTTCACTGACGCAAATGTTCATGCCGTCCTAGTTTCTGAGAGCTGGCTCAAATTTCACCTACCCTCTTTCTGGTTTCATTCTTGTCCGTAATGACAGGATTGGAAAGGAAGGGGGTGGCGTTGCTATTTATCTTTGCTCTGATTTTCCTTATAAAATAATAGCCACTTACCCTTCTTATTACAGTGCTTCTGCAGAGTACCTGTTCCTGGAGGTTAATGTAAAGGGTGTAAAAACCCTCCTAGGAGTTGTGTATTGTCCTCCTGCTGTGGTTTACTTTGAAACTCTGGAACAAATTTTTGAGACCATAGGGTCGGATTATGCACATCATGTCGTCATGGGTGATTTTAATACTGACCTCATACACCATTCACCCCGATCCAAAAAACTCCTTCATATCATTGAGTCCGCTGGTCTCCATGTTCTTCCTCTCCTAGCCACTCACTGTAATGTTGGTGGGGAAGATACTTGGCTTGAACTTATCCTCACTTCCTCTCCTTCTCTGATTTCTTCACACGGTCAAAGTCCCGCTCCTGGTTTTTCCCATCATGATCTTATCTATTTGTCCTACATCCTTAAACCTCCGAAACCTGTCCCCAAAGTTCTGCATGTGCGCTGTTTTGCACGTGTGGATATTGAAAAGTTATGCAGTGACGCTTCCGAACTGAACTGGAAACCTTTATTTGCCTCAACCACAATAGACGATAAGGTAAGTATTTTTAACGAGATACGATTACGCTTTATAATAAGCATGCCCCCGTCAAGAAGGTAAGGCTAAAACGGCCACCTGCTCCTTGGATGACGAGAGGCATAAAAATGGCGATGAGGCGTAGGGATCGCGCTTTTCGTAAATTTAAGAAAGAGCGATCGGAAGAAAATTGGGCTTTATTTAGAGTAGCTAGGAATCGGTGTAATCAGATGGTACGTAACGCCAAACGCCGCCACATACTTGAAAATATTTCGTTTTCCTCTCCAGCTGATATATGGAAGTTTCTTGGGACCTTAGGTATTGGTAAGTCCAGTAGTGTGGTTCTGCCTAACACGATTGGTTTGGATGATATCAATGATCATTTCACAACTACAGTAAGTTTGGATCGCCCAACCATTCTTAGGACGGTAGACTATATTGCTGGTCTTACTCGTCCGAATATTGATCAGTTACACTTTTCTCCGGTAACCTCAGCTGAAATCAATAAAATCGTCCTATCCATCAAATCGAAGGCGGTGGGTTACGATAATATCAGTCGTGGTATGATCGTCCCTATTTTGAAGTACCTGCTACCTTCGATTACTCACATTATAAACTTTTCCATTGAATCTTGTCAGTTCCCTTCCCTGTCGTGTAAGGCTTATGTCCGTCCCCTACCTAAAATATCAAATCCTTCCCTTCCAAATCATTTCAGACCCATATCTATTCTCCCATTCCTCTCCAAAGTGCTGGAGGCCTGCGTCCACAAGCAATTGTCCGGGTTTATTCACCGAAACAACCTTATCAGTCCTTTTCAGTCTGGTTTCAGACCTGGACATAGCACAGTCTCTGCGCTCCTTAAAGTTACTGGCGACATTAGACAGTGCATGGAAGATACTAAACTCTCAGTATTGGTACTTATTGACTTCTCTAATGCCTTCAATGCCGTTAGTCATGATATTCTTCTCTCCATCCTCTCCCAACTTATGGTTTCATCTGAGGTACTGGAATGGTTCAATTCTTATCTTCGAGGGCGTCAGCAGTGAGTTCGGGTCGATGACTCATTGTCGAGCTGGTGTAACCTAGGCGCAGGCGTTCCTCAAGGCGGTATTCTTTCTCCGTTGTTATTTTCTATTTTTATCAACTCAATCACTCACTGCCTTCAGTGTGCGTATCATCTGTATGCCGATGACCTGCAACTGTATGCCCAATCGCGATTCGACTGTCTGACGGATGCTATTGACGAATTGAATAGGGACTTAGAAGCCATCAATGATTGGTCTCGTAGATTTGGTGTGTCTGTAAACCCTACAAAGTGCCAGGCGATCGTTATTGGTAGTTCCCGAATGCTCAACAAAATTGATCTTGCATCCCTCTCGCCAATTGTATTTAGTGGAACGGTCATCCCAGTTAGCCCAAGCGTCAAGAACCTTGGTTTACACCTAGACTCTACTCTTAGCTGGCAGTCTCAGGTTTCTAATGTAAACCAAAGAGTCACTTGTACATTGCGAACTCTTAATAGGCTGAGGAACTTTTTACCATCCAGGACGAAGGCAATGCTTGTGCAGACATTGATATTCCCTATAATTGATTATGGAGATGTCTGCTATTATGATCTTAATGCAGATTTTCTTAATAAGCTGGACAGGCTTCTCAACAACTGCATTAGGTTTATATTTAATCTTCGTAAATATGACCATGTTTCTGTTTACAGGGTCCAACTTCACTGGTTGCCCATCCACCAGCGTAGAAGTCTGCGAGCCCTAACAACGCTTTTCTCCCTTCTTAACTCTCAAAACCCCCCTTCTTATTTAAGTCCCTATTTTCAATATTTATGTTCTACTCATACTAGAAATCTGCGTTCTTCTAACAATCTTCTTCTTCACTGTCCCCCTCATAGTTCTGATTTTATTCACTCCTCTTTTCTAATTCAGTCCATCCGGCTGCCAGTTGTGAAACATTTAAAAGGAACCCCCGGAAACACTTCCAGGATAGAATTCTTGCAGATTCATTATCAAACAAACCATGATTACATATAATATGTATATTTATTTATGTATATATTATATATTTATAATATATATTTTAATCCAAGTAAATATTTATGGTCTAACTTAAGTATAAGTATATGTATATAACAATAACGTTAGTTATTTATGTTGTCTGAATTATGTTTTCTTTTAGTATAACTTTGCACTTGCCTCATCATATCTGCACCATGGTTGACTGGTAGAGAATGCCTAAGGCATTAAGTCCGCCGATGTATTATTTAAGATGCATGAAGTTTAAATAAATAGATAAAAATAAATAAATTATATCAAGAATATTCCCTAACAAAACACTGTTTCTAAAATATGGAGATTCAAGAATAAGTTGCTGTAAATAACGTAGTAATAATCTTACAAAACTCACCGTAAAATTACATTAGATGTGCCTGCTATTTCAAAATGGCGATCACTGACGCGTACGGACATGTAGACACGACGCCATGGCATCGAAAACGGCTAACTTCACTGAGATAGCAGTGACACCTAGCGAAATATTGTCGTGGTCCATATTATGTGCCTGGTCCATATTTAGGGAACTTACTCTATATAATATATTTTTATTCCAAAAACTCCGCAAGTATTCTAAACATAAATGACCACAATTTACTGCATTGAATTTTTGATATCTTGTGTAGTTATAAAACACATTACAATTGTTTATTATTTTGTATTAAAATATCGAATTAATTCCATCGGAGGTTTTAAATTTCCATAGCTATTAAAATATTCACAATAATCATATACTTTAACATACGCTACCGAATGTGTTCCTTAGTTCATAGAATTTTCTAAGTTAACGATACCACATTCCACCCGTGTCGGTGTTCTGGGTAACCGATCCTTCATGTAGACCCCACGAAAATAAGGGATATTTCTTGAATATTTTAGGATGTCTACATTAATTAGAGGTCTATTAGGTAACATATTTTTCAGTTTTTTGAAGAATGAATATACAATCCTTTACCATTTTTATACGGCTTAATGTGATGATCCCTTGCCCAACACTAAAGCCTCCATAGCTTTATTATGACGTTCCGATTCTTGCAAATTTTGCTGATCTGCTTTGTAATCATTGACGGTTTTTGCAATGCCAGCTGCACCACCAGGTAAAGTTCCAAAAGCCGATAAACCAGCGAACATTAGAATCAGCGGTAGAACTCCTCCAGTCTTTGGTATGGGTATTACTCGTGGCACCCGAATTCGATGATGAATGCTTGGAAATAACTTTTTTGCGACTGAGTAAGCTGTTTTTATTAAAGTCTTATTGTCGCTGTGTTTGAGTTTCTTAATTTTTGATTTTATTTTAGAAACTAAACTTTTAAATGTTTTAACCCCGGATCCAGACTTCAATTTAGCTTTCATGACTTTCCTCACTAGCCATGAGCTTAGTTTTTCACCTTTCCCGCCATTTTTTGATCGGATCAAATCAGCTTTGTGACGATTTGAGAAGTCTGTATGGTTTGCATATGCAATATCGTGGTACATACAAGCTTTGTCTAGCTTATTTACACCTCGGTCACCTCGAGCCAACCGTTTGGAAAGTTTGGTTCCTGGTCAGCAATAATTGTATCCTGGTAAATGAACTTCGAATGGTAGATTATTAATTATGTTATTAACTAGTCCACCACCTTGCATTACTTAAAGTAGAATGAAAGGTTTACTTTTTTTAATGGCTATATAACATCTTAACCCATTATTGCAGCTTTGTCAATCCAACGGTTTTCATCATTATTCAGACCTAACCATTTGACAAACAATTTATTTCCTTTCTTTTTCAAAACTTTTTCGACCAAATAAATATCAGGATATCTAGATTTTTCAAGTTCTTGCTCATAAAAAGCTCCTGAAATATTTTGCTTTCGTTGATCTTCTATTTGGTATGTTACTGGTAAGGTTTTATTAATCTTTTTTATATTAAATAATTCAGTTGACCAATTAGGAATATAACCTTTTTCAAAATTATGTTTATATTTACTGATACGAACACAATCACCAACTTTGAATTTAGGCTTCCACTGAACAAAGTCATGATTATACATTTTTTTTATATTTTAGAAAGAAAGAAAAGAAAGAAAGAAACATTTAATCACTATAAAAACAGCAACACGTACATGTGTTTAGGTACTTATGAAGTAAAAAAAATACGTGACAAAAAATGAAAGGAGAAGAATAACAAGCATCTACCTATTACATTTTTATTTACATGAACTATTTAAGCAAACTGTGCGTCGCCGTTGTTCATAGGGATTAGGTCCCCACTCAGCATGATGCAGCAGCGCATTAAATCGCTGCAGCGCTGATTTTCAGTGGGGCCTCGATGACGTATGACGTCAGTCAGCGGTGGTACCTACTTATTATATTATTAGTAATAAATGTAAATACTATAATTCTGTAATAAACTAAATATACATATAACTGCAAAATAAATAGAAATAAAATAAAATAATAGGTTTATGTTGATACGGCGCATTGTGAATGACTCGCATCATATGGCCGTACGTACCCTGGTATTAAGGGCCCGGCGGAGCGTGAATTGCCCACAAAAACGCTCTCTCTGCTACTACTTCACTGAAATTAAAAGACCGGAAAATCGTCCCAAACTTGGTAAAGTTATCAAAAATTGCATTCGCTTACAATTATTGCCAGTGAAGTATTTTGGACGAAATAGGATCGTACGAACCTAGATTAACAGTATCTAAATCCGAATGATAACATAATTTGATAGAATATTGTCTGGATTACGATTTATTTCGGTATTACGTTTGTGAGAGAAAATCGGTCCGCCGGACTTTTAAGTTAATCACACTCGCTGCGCAGTCATGATCCAACCTAAAATTCTCAGAACCGGCTGCGGTGCGGTGCGGGCGCGCGCGACATCACAATATAATTTCATTCGTCGTCGTTAGTTCGAAATCAATGTTTTTCTTTGCAAACGGATTATATTACCGTTCGAATACTGTAATACCATTATTATTACTGTATTACCACTCAATCGCAATATCCTTACGGTCCCTGTTATATTCAAACCGCCAAAATCCGCGAAAGCCCGAAAACATCGCCGCCGAGGGGACGCCACCCGGTCGCCAAACACCTGCTGGATGTATCTAAATAGGCCATAAACTTCAGGTATGTTATAGTTTTGGGATAAGGTTGTAATTACTTTTGTACGTTAAATAAATGATCTTTGAGGTATTTTTTAAATGTATGTATCGCTTTTAGGTCTCGTATGGGCGGTGGGAGATCATTCCAGCAGTGTGTGGCGGCATATCTAAAGCACCCTCGGAACGCAGCTGTCCGGTACTTCGGCATACTCAGCGGGTTCACCGTGGGTCAAGCCGAATAACTGTAATGGTCATGCCTCCAATTTAGTTTTTCGTAAAGATATTCTGGCTGTTTGCACCTAATCACACCGAACAGTAAACTTGCTAGGTCTACACCTAGCCTTTTCTCCTGGCGGCCATTTTTAGCATCAGATTTCTATTGATGTACGGTGTAATATGTGATCTACGGGGTATCCCAAAACAAAAACGAGCACACGCGTTTTGAATCCTCGGGACCAGGCGATCGACTCTTACTAACAGACATGGGCCATAGACAATGTCAATTCAATTCAATTCTTTATTGCATTCCATAATGTATACAGGTGTCGGTAAGTAACAGTAAGTGTCAATTATGGACCCTGTCGGGTACAGCAAAGTATTAGTAAAGTAGAAGAGAGGAGGAGCGTTTCTTTTTAGAAAATTAATTAAAATTAGATGGATGATGGATGGATGGTGTGATATATTTATACATTTACTTTTATAATTTACTCAATTATTATTATTTATTATATTTTGTAGTGTATTTATTATTATTATTTATAGTATACATAGTTATTATTAAGTTATAATTGATTACTGTTTTAATACCATAATTTATTTATTTATGATGAAATTATTATATATTTTATAGAATATTTATTTTTATTATTTATGAGTAGAGTTATTTATTTATTGTTAGGTTATAATTTATTATTGTTGTTGCAATTATATTATTCTTATTATTTGACCTTTTTTATATATAAATTTTGTATAATGTGTAATGTGTGTTTTTTTTTATTTTGTGTATAATCTAGCTATATTTATGTTGTTTTATGTCACAGTAATTAAGGTTAGATAGCACAAGACTACTACTAATCTTTTCCGTGTAGGAACGCTTAGGTAGTCACGGATCCTGTAGAGAATCTTTAATGTATAAAAGCACTTCCTAGGGACATTGTTAATGTGCGCTTCAAAACTTTATATTTATATTTTCTTTTATTGCTGGTTCATTTGATTTATCACATCTATCGGCTTACATTGGATGGTGCGATGTTTCGTGTTGTTATATGTATATTTTAAATATATCTGCCAACGGTAGGCTTATCCACTTATAATTTCCATTGAGACTAAAATATTTATATAATTTATTTTTTACAGTTCTAATCAGTCGCTCTACAATTGATGATTTTTTAGTGGAGAATGACGAGTAGTGTATATTGTGCTTTTTCATAAGAGTTTGAAAATTTATGTTATAAACTCTGTTCCCTTATCAGTTTGTAAGTTAACAGGAGCGTCACGACTCTTACGCAGTATTTGTTCAAATGCATGAGTAACTTTAGACTTATTTTTCGATTTTAACGGTTCAGCCCAGGCGTACTTTGAAAAGCAGTCAGTCACTACTAAATTAAAATTGTAACCTTTGTTATATTTTTTGAAGTTTTGCATATCCATCAAGTCCGCTTGCCATAAGTCGTGGATTCCTTTTAAAATGACATGACGTCGAAGAAAATTTTTTCGAGCTACTTTGTATATTTCATTTACAATTTGCTGATTTGCCATTACGAAGTTATAATTTTTTGAACTAATTTATCTATATCTGTTTTGGTATAAAATTTATCTTGTAAATGAGTTAGAACTTCAGATATTTTTCCTCTTAAAGTAGTCTGAACTGTATTTCGAGCATCTGTTATGATTTGAGAACGCAATGAACCAATAAGTTTGTTTAATTATTTTATCGTATTAGCATTCAAATGATCTACAGAATCCTTGTTCACAGCATCATCTGGTTCTATGGGAGATCTAATTCCTCTCAATCTCAATGTTTTTAAGTCAAAATCTCCATTTTCTGATTTAATTAATGCTTTTTCATTAAAATCAAATAGTTTTGACAGTCGCATTCTTTTATGAACGTGATGACTATATTTATCTATATTCATTATGTGTGTACAGAAAGGCAGCTTTAAGTAAAATGAAAACATTAATTTCAGTCGTCAGCTGAGCGCACACGCGATAAGTCGTTGACCGATTGTGTTCGAGTGTGTGAGGGCAATGGCCTCGAACGTTGTGAAATGTTGAACCTGCAACATAGTAATTAATGAAGTGTTAGCTTTTATACATAATCAAATGACTGTGATGGATGAAAACACATTGATTAGAATTTGCATTACGGCATTTGAAGCAGAAGAGATTTTAACGGCGAAAAAGTTACTGTTTGAAGCCATTTCTAACAAGAAAATGAAGACGCGAAAGAGAGAAGGCAAAACCAATCGGGACCTAGAAAATTGTTGAGTTATTGAAATGGACGGATTCTGCAGACCCTGAAAAACTACCTATCTTTGTGGTCAAAGAACTACATAGGCTCCCTCCGGTCACCTTTGACCACCTTGATACTACCCGCTTACTCAAGGATATTTTGTGGCTACAACAAGAGTGTTGTGATTGCTCTGATTTACTAGAAATATTTTATCGTTATATTATATATTGCAACGTCAATAACAAGCCGAAGTTAGCAACAGACTGATTTAATGTAAGAAGTTCTAAATCTACCCGCCACCAAACATAATTAATATATAAACACTACATCTCTCCCCCTTAAGCACCTCATAAGTAAAAGACAGATCTACTGGTTCAGTGCAGCTCGTGCACGATTAAATGCACGCAAAGCGCGGGCAGACGCGCCTGATGGTGGAGTTGGTGTCTGTGGCCTTGGTGCCCCATCAGCTACAGTGATCGGCGACTTACCATTAACACCATCGGACGCATCTTCAAAGGCATCCTCAGTTTCCTCACAGACCGAAGGTACTTCTTGCTCAGGGGTCAAATCTTTACACCCAGCAACTAAATTTGTGCGTGTTAAAGAATGACGATTTTTGTTATGCTCGAGCATGATAATTTGATCGACGTGTCTGCGCCATCTGACTTCACGTCCTACGTTTACTTTGTACGAGACCGGTCCTGTCTGTTCGACAATTTTACCCGGCAACCACTTTTCCCCCCTCGCGGTATAATCGCGAGTTAGGACTGCGTCATCAGGCAGCAGGGCATGCGGCGGCGTACCGCCTGCAGCGGCCACTTGCTGGTCCTGCGCGGCACGTACAACGGCCGCCACGTCGGGTCTCAATGCGTCAAGGCGCCCACGCAGTCTCCGTCCTTGCAACGCTACCGCCGGGGACATCCCTGTGGTTGCGTGCTGGTAATTCCTATACTGAAATAAAAATTTACTCAAGGCCGTGGCGACGTCATCGCCCTCGTACAAGGCTATTTTGATCGCTTTTTTGACTGCATTCTCGGCAGCTCCATTACCTTGCGGTCTGTAAGGAGCTGAGGTCACATGTCTAATGCAATTATTTTTACAAAACGTTTTAAATTCTTGCGAGAAAAATGGAGGGCCGTTGTCAGTGACGAGCATTGCAGGTAATCCGAACCGAGCAAAAATACTTCTCATAACCCCGATTGTTGTCTCCGCATCCGTCTTTCGCATAGCAATGGCTTCAATCCATTTCGAGTTGGCGTCAACCATCACTAAATACCGCGTTCCTGCACAATCTGCAAAATCTGCATGTACTCGCTGCCAAGGATGCAATGGAAACTCCCAGGGGTGCAACGGCGCGCGCGGCGGCGCGTCGCGTACAGCGCGGCACGCCGCACACGCACGGCACACCTCTTCTATGTCCTTATCTAAAATGGGCCAATACATATAACTTCTAGACAGATTTTTCATTTTGTTTATACCTAAATGCCCTTCGTGAATTTCATCTAAAATTTGTTTTTGTAATTTGCTCGGTATTACAATCCTATATTTATACACAAGACACCCTAACTCTAGTACTAAATCCTGTTTCCTAGCCAAACATGGTTTCTCAGCGTCTGTCACAGATAACGGCCAACCAAAAGTAACATAACCCTTTATTTTGCTCAGTTAGCTATCTTTATCAGTTTCCCTAGCAATATCCTTAAAACTAACAGGAAACGTTTCCTCTATTAAATTTACATAGCCAACTGCATCTACTGAGCGGCCCTCCTGTGGTAGCAGACGCCTTGATAAAGCATCAGCCAGTCCATTATCCTCTGAACGGACGAATTCTACAGTAAACTCATATGCGGCCAAACGCGCCGCCCACCGCTGCAGCCGGCTGGTAGCGGTCTGTGAGATGCCCCCCTTGGAGCCAAATATGTGCGTCAAAGGCTGGTGGTCCGTACGTAAAACAAAACTCCTGCCAAACAAATATTGGTGATGTTTCGTTACACCAAATAATATCGTTAGTGCCTCCTTGTCGAGTTGACTGTAATTACGCTCGGCGGCACTCAGTGTGCGTGACACACAGCTAACCGGACGTTCGCTGCCATCCGGATAGCGGTGGGCCAATACAGCGCCCAGCCCATACGCACTACTATCGACTGCGAGTATAAGCGGCCGCTCCTCATAATGTGCTAACACTCGCTCCCCCAGGAGGGTCCGCTTAGCTTCCTTAAACGCCCGTTCACGACTATGATCCCACTTCCAGCAAACATCCTTTCTTAATAAATTATGTAAAGGGTGTAATAACGTGCTCAATATTGCTAATAAACTTCCCATAGTAATTTAACAACCCTAAAAAACTTTTAAGTTGGGTAACATTCTCCGGTCTACGTGCGCTGGAAATAGTATCTAATTTAGCAGCATCGGGCCGCAAGCCTTTTTTATCAATCACAAAACCTAAGTATTTAACGCTATCCTGTAAAAACTACATTTACTTAATTTTACCGTTAAACCCATATCGCGCAACCTTTCGAGCACAGCTTTCAAATTACTAATGTGATCTTTATCATTAATGCCAGTTGTACAAATATCATCAAGAAAAACAACACATCCCGGAATGCCACGTAAGGTCTCCTCCATCAACTTTTGAAATTTTTCTGGTATACACGCTAGACCGTACGGCGTACGACGGTAGGCATATGTTCCGAGGTGAGTTGTTATTACAGTGTACGGCTGGGAATCTTCTGTTAAAATGCACTGTTCGTAAGCATGGGTCAGATCGATTTTAGTAAATTTTTCTCCTCCGCTTAAGTTCGCGAATAACTCATCAATACGAGGCAAGGGGTAATAATCCCGTTTCAATTTAGGATTAATTGTAATTTTATAATCCCCACAAATACGTATTTCACAAATTTTTTTTTACTACCGGTACAATTGGGGTTCCGTACTCGGAATAGTCGACGCGGTATATGGAGCCGTCAGCTTCAAGGCGCGCCAGCTCGCGCTCAACACGCGCGCGCAGTGCCAGCGGGACAGGTCGGGCGCGCACGTACACCGGCTCATCATCAGTCAGCTGTAGTCGAATGGCTCGCTTACACATCCCTAGCTTATCAGTGAATACTTCTGGGAATTCGGCACACAAACGGTTCACGAATCCATCGTCGGTTATTTTATATAAATTAATCTGAGTAACCTTAAGGGCATGCAACCAATCTCTTCCCAGTAAGGGGCACGCGCCGTTCCTAATTATGTACAAAGGTAATGATTTCACTTCCACATCTCGTAATCTAACATTGACTTCAATATAACCAAGCGATTCGATGCGTGAACCAGCGTAAGAACGCAACATTAAATTATCGGTTTTAATACATTTATGAGGGAATTTACAGTAATACATCTCTTCATTAATCGCCGAGATTCGACTACCGGTATCAATTTCGCACTTGATTTCACTACTGTCTATAATTACGTTAATAAAATATGGTTTACTTTCCTTACCTCGAACTTCAATTTTAAACATATCGTCCGAATCATCGTCACCACTGATAAAATTTTGCTGATTGTCTGCCCTACTAGTATTACGTTTCACTGACCTGCACATCACTTTCAAATGCCCTTTTTGTTTACACTCGTCACAACTATAATGAACATAACGACACCTATCCGCGCGATGTGCCTTCCCACAACGCCAGCATGCCTGTGGGGTCGCCGAGCTGCTCCATCCCGTGCGTTCCGCCTCGACCGCGCCGCCTGCGCCCGCCGCGCCGCCGCCGTACGCGCCGCGCCTACCGCGAGCGCGCCCGCGTCCTCCTCGCGTAAAGTGTAGGTCTTCGCCCACTTCACCGCCAGCACTTGAGGTCCTAGTCGGCACCGTACTACCGCTCACCTCCGCATGTTTCTCTGCGGCCTCCAGAGCTAGTGCTAACTCCATAGCCTCCTTGTATTCTATTTTCCTTTCCGCAAATATTCTAGAACGCATTGCATCGTTAGCTAGACCTGAAACGAATTGATCTCTCAGGTTTTCCTCTAGTGTAGAACAGTTCTTACACCTTCCAAAATTGCAGGTTATTGCGAGGTGTTTGAGCGCCTGTAGATATTCCATCAAGGGTTCGTCGGTCCGCTGTTGGCGCAGTCTGAACACGTGGCGCTCAGCATGTAGGTGTGCTGATTTTAAGCCATGTGGGTGTGCTGATTTTTAAGCCATGTAGGTGTGCTGATTTTAAAGCATTTATGATTGGAATGAAAAACAGACCATTCATTATGCCCTTCAAAAGCTTTGTGGATTAGCCAAAAAGTGGTACGAATCTTTACCAACGCTCAATTATTCGTGGAAAAAATGGCAGTCTAAAATTAAAAAAGCTTTTCCAAGTGATAAGAACTTTGGGAAACTTCTAGAAGAAATGCTTAACCGGTTAAACTAAGATAAGATAAGATAATCGTTTATTGCCAAAAGTTTTACAATGCCTTAACCTAATACATTAATATAATTATTTTAACTTAGTCGAATTTTTTGACTAGTGGTCTCCACACTAGGTCTAGCCTGTCACGTGGAGACCTTGAGATCGAGTATTAACAAATAATTATACCGTGCTCGGTACCGTATGATTATCATTAGTGACTACTAAAAAGGAAAAGTAAAGAATGTTAAAAACAAAATATGAAAAATCTAAAATTATGAAATAGAACTGTGTCGATGTATGATTGTATGGGTGTGTACTAGTGCATGCGTGTGGATGAATGTATGTGTGTGTATGTGTGTGCGTGCGGATGTGTTCGTGCCTGCATATGTGTGCGTACGTTTAGCGGTATGCAAGAGCTTATGAAACCACTTTTATGAATTGTTCTGAATCGGAATATGATTGGGTAAGTAACCATTTATGAACCAGTTTTTTAACTTGCCTATGTGTACATTTTTTTATGTTACAAATTTTTGCAACCTTATTGTATATATATCTGAGCATAAAGTCTTGCATGCGTTGTGCAAATGCAGTTTTTACTACGACACTTGTAGACTCGGCATTTAAGAAGTTGAGGATATTCTGGTGACAGGAGGACCTTTCTATGGCATTTTAGAACTATTTTAAAAATATATAACTGACGAACATTAAGTACTGAGGCCTCTGTGTATAATCTTTCTGTGGGGTATCGAAAAGGTTTTCTGGTCATTACCTTTAGCACAGAGCGTTGGGCTCGTTCAATTTGTATTATTGTAGTAATACCAACACCACCCCATACTGATATACAGTAGTAAATAATTGACTCACATAATGCAACATATACAAGGTGTAAAATTTTTTTGTTACCAGATTTACGTAGCAGTTTCATTATGTGAATCAATTTCCTAACTCGTTTGGCTACGAGTTCAATATGAGGTTTGAAAGAAAGGCGTTGGTTTATTAAAACTCCTAGATATTTTAGTGATGCCACTTTTTTTATAGTATCACAAGTATATATTGCTTGATATTAAGTAATTATAATTTAACTTGTATTATTAAATAAATAATGGTATTGGATTTCAACATATAATATTAATACTAATACTAAAATACTATAAAGCGTGAACAGGGAAAAAAAAATGTAATAGTTATGTTTAAGTATGCCTATGACGTATTTGCATCAATTATGAGTCTACGGAACTGAGCCAGAGAGTTAGAAAAGATGTCGATGCTGTTGGTGCGAGTTTGAATTTCGTTGCAGGTTCTCAACAATCGGTTCATTGGTGCTGCACGTCCCAGATTTGTACGGGTAGTGCTTGGGACAAATACTTTTAGTACACGCTCATGTCTGAGGCTGGAGCAGCGAGGTACTGAAATATACACTTCGTCCAGGAGTTGCGGAACATTTACAAGGCCATTAACAATTTTGAACAACAACATTAAGTCATTTACCTTTCGACGATATTCCAGAGTGGCCATTCTGAAGTAACTAAGTCTGCCAGTGTAATCAGCTTCTCTTGGGCAACCTTCAGATCTGTATCGCAAGTATCGAGTAAAACTTTTTTGAACACGTTCTATTCTGTCGATATGGACTCGGTAAGAAGGATTCCACACGGGAGACGCATATTCCAAGACGCTTCTCACGAGTGTGCTGTAGAGTAATTTTAGAGTGCGAGAGGATTGAAAGTCCTGATACTTGTCTTGACAGTTTTACAAAACCTAACATTTTAGCTGCCTTAGTAATCATGGTGTCGACATGAGGTATAAAGAGGTATAAAATATAACTTTTTGTCATGGTGTACGCCCAAGTCTAGGATAGTATCAACTTTCTGTAGCACAACGCCATTTAAGGAGTAGGACGAGGGTAAAGTGTTTTTTTTTTCGTGAAAGTGATATGATGGCACTTTTCGGCGTTAAGGATCATCCTGTTTAGACTACACCATTTAAGTACTGAGTTTAGATCCTCCTTGAGTAAATGAATGTCAATGTTTGACTCGATTTTCCTGAACAGTTTTAGGTCATCCGCAAAACGTGAGCATTCGCTGTGTTTTATGCAGTTGACTATGTCGTTGACAAATATAATAAACAAAATCGGCCCCATATGGGAGCCTTGAGGGACTCCAGAAGTGGAGGTATATAAGGGAGACTGATGTCCTTTAACTACAACTCGCTGTTTCCTATCATTAAGGTAAGATTCAAATCATAGAAGAAGCTTGCCAAATATGCCGATGTTAGCTAGCTTCTGTAACAGAATTTTATGATCTACCTTGTCAAACGCACTACTGAAATCCGTGTAAATAGCGTCCACCTGTTTGCGAGAGTCCAGGAATCTG
Source organism: Acronicta aceris (assembly GCA_910591435.1). Classification (NCBI taxonomy): domain Eukaryota; kingdom Metazoa; phylum Arthropoda; class Insecta; order Lepidoptera; family Noctuidae; genus Acronicta; species Acronicta aceris. Next base: position 11,994,603 of record OU342757.1, on the reverse strand, counting down.
CTAATTTCATTGACATAAAGCGTCAAGTTTGTCGTAGTGGATCTATAAGAGCAAAAACCGTGTTGATGAGGAGACAACATTATTTTCGCGTGCGATGTAAGAATAGGGCACAGTAGTGATTCAAAGACTTTTGAAAACACTGACAAAATAGATATTGGTCGGTAGTTTTTAACATCAGCAATGTGGGGGACATTGCTGATTGACATTTTTAAAAATAGGGACAACTTGAGCAATTTTCCATTCGGAAGGGAATTTTGATGTTTCCAGTGAGTAGTTGTATATCATTTTAAGCGGCAAAGCCAGACTTTCCGCACACCTTTTTATAAAAAGTGGTGGCAGACTATCCGGCCCTGAGCCTTTACATATGTGGGATTCACATTCCTCACATAACATAATGTTATATTAACATATATCCGCTACGACAACCGACGACGTGCCTGCTCCCGATCTCACTGGACACTGGCGGACTGTGCGAGCGCGCCGCAACTATTTATAGTGTGCGAGCAGACCATTTTTATTTTATTCCAAAACCCTTACACATATATTGAGTTTCTTTAAAGCTCGAGTTACATCTCTTTCAGTGAATTTTACCCGACCTAGTGTGCATTGAGGATATTGACTAGTTTCAGAAAAAGAGGCAGTTAATGAGTTGTTTTTCGAGACAAAGGTCGAAGCGGAATGTGTGGCTAATAGCATGCAAATATCAGGACCAGAGGTGGCTGTCTTGTCTTCAAGAGTCACTTCTGATGGTACATCACTGGATTTGGATTTTTTTGCCTTGACAAATGACCAAAAAAGTTTGGGATTGCGTGTGATACCCTTTTCTATGTTATCGACGTATTTCTTGTAACTGGTTTTGGCAATTTCCCTTGCTCTCTGGCCCAGAATTCTATATTCATAATGATCGCGGGGATTTTTATATTTCTTAAAACGTAATCTTTTCTTTTTATTTTAAGAGCCTAATTAGAGATTTCGGAAACCAAATAGGATATTTATTTTGTGACACTTTTTTTTTGGTACGATTTCGTTTATAATACTACTGAGGTTATTATATAGTATTTTAACCATAGCATCGACATCCTGACATTCAGAAAAACTTTCTATCCAATTTATCTGGTTTAATTTCTTATTAATCAATGTGTAATTTGCGTATCGAAAATCGTACCTGGTCAAAGGCTTACATTTTAGCATAACTGGAGAACTATTTGTTATTTCAATCACTAGAGGTGGATGATAGGAATCTACTACAGACAAGGGATTCTTACATTTGTGAACAAAAACGCCAGAAAGGTTGCTTAAAACTAGGTCGAGAGTTTTGTCAAGATAATTTTTAACGTGATTGAACTGCTCTAATTTGTTCAATGACAAGCAGTCTACAAGAGAATAGCCTAGTGCATTATTGTAGTTACTGGCAGAAGACGATGTTGATAGTGGCGTAGAGATGTCCATATTCCACTTGATGAACCCAAGGTTGAAGTCTCCAGCAATTAATGTGTAATCGCCTGTTGCGTCAATTATCTCGGTCACTTTATCCAAGAATGAGTTCAGTGAAGCTTGCTGTACTGGTGGTGGTAGATAGACAGCACAGATGTTAATATATCGTTTTATTTGCTCTTTAGATATTTTCAATCTAACCCACAAGTTTTCGGTGTTGGTTTCCCAATGGGATATGCGAGTAGAATCGATAGTTTTTAAAACGGCAATCAGTACGCCTCCACCTTTCTTTTTGCCTAAGATGGTTGACGCTCTGTCTCTGCGGTATATATTGTATCTAGAATCGAATATTTCACTGTCGTTGATACAGTCATCTAGCCAAGATTCTGTTCCCACTATGACGTCATGGTTGCTTGTTTGAATGTTAAGCCTGATGTCTGTTAATTTGGTTTTCATTCCCCTAAAGTTTTGGTAGTAGATGTTGAATTTTATTGCTAAACTCACGGTGCTGTATTGGAATTTTAAAAGATACAATATCAAAGCAGAACAACTGCATCAAGGCTCCGAATTTGCTTGGCCGGGTGTCCGTTTTCCTTCCTTATCAAAATCCGTCCATGTCGTACCCATACATATTTGTAGCCTTTATCACGAGCAGCCTTCCTCGTCGCCGCATGAATTTCTTTATTTAAGGGCGATAGATGCTCTGACACAAATATTGGCTTCTTAGCGCCACCGTACCCTAACATGTGTGAGTTGAGTTTGTCGTTAGCATTCATTCTGTTGTAATTCATAATTGATGTTAAAATTTCATCACGAATTATTGTACTGCGTAACTTGACAATCACTGCCCTAGGATTACTGCTTTGCGGGTCTAGCTTCCTGACACGCATGGTCGAAATAATGTCATCCTCTTTCAGAGTGCTATTGACTGCTTTGCCCATTTGCATAACAGTTTTTACTAGGTTTTCTGATTTATTCTCAGGTATGCTATTGATTTCCACATTTTGCTGGCGTGAGTTTTGCTCAAGCAGATTGATACGTGTGGATAAGTCTGATACAGTTGTTTTAAGAGATGTGTTTTCCTTTAAAATTTGTGTGTTTAATTCCCTGTAGCTGTCCAGTTCGGTCTTTATCCGGTCGAATTCGTCACTCATAAATTGAACAGAGGCATCTAATTTTCGGAAAAGAGTTATGGCTTCTTTTAACTCGCTTAGTTCGTCAGTAAAACATGTTTTCAAACTTGCTGAGATTTCGGCCGATATTGCATCGACGTCCGGTGAGATGTCAATACGCGGGCGCTTCTGGCGTAGCGAAATATTTGAGGTATCGGAAGTGTCGGAGAGAGTTTTTTGCATGTCCGGTTCTGATTGAACGTAAATAATATTTCCACTATCGGTTGACCTTGGAGGAGTGCGATTTAACTTTGGCATAGTGTGGTTGATTACAAGAAATAAGAAAAACAAAAAAAAAAAAATACAAAAAGACAGTTTTTTAAACTTGGATTTGATCGCACACAGTCATTAATGGCAGTCCGATATATTAGCGACGTCGCCAGAACAGTTATTACATACTACGTCAAAATACCGACTACATGAAAGTACCAGGTGATTAGCCTCCACTAATACACTAATGAGTCCAAAGTCCAAGTTCTTTGTCTGTCGAGCACGGATAAATTGGGTTTGAATTTTAACAGTTTCGTTGCACGCTTTTTATCGTTTAGAACTTAATTACATGTTCAGTTCAAGTTATAATTTATCACATCAGATAGAATGCAAGTCACTGATTCCGATTATATATGGTAGTTTTATTCACTTTTACACCACTTTTTCGATTTATAGACTGCGTAAACAAGTAACACGTATGTCTTGCATAGTAGCTGACTATCGACTGAGTTCTATGTGTTAAGTACGTCTTAAACCACTTAAGTGGCGTTCCTCTGATACCTAGGTATTCTAGCTTTTTTAGTAGGAGGGGGATTGCAACAGTGTCAAACGCTTTCGCAAGATCGAGAAACACTCCTATACATTTTTCGTTATTATCTAAATAAGCAGCTACAAGATTGGTTAATAAGGTGACTGCGTCTTCTGTAGATTTACCATTTCTAAATCCAAACTGCTGATCCGATATTAGCTTTTGGGTCTCAATTTAAGAGATAAGGCGTTTATTCACAATCCTTTCTAGTATTTTAGAGAAAATTGCCAAGAGGGAAATGGGTCTGTAGTTTGCAGGGTCTTGCTTCGATCCGTTCTTATGTATAGGGGTGATTTGGGCTTCCTTCCATTTGTTTGGAAATACTCCTGTGCTTAGACTAAGATTAATAATATGGGTCAGGGGGATAGTAATTTCGTTTCTTATCTCTTTAATTAGTTTTGGTGTTATACCGTCTATACCCGGAGCGCTATCAATTTTTAAATGCAAAATCATTTTATTAATCTCAATAACATCTGTTGGTTGCATGAAAAAACTTATTCCTACAGGTTCGCCTAGTTTCAGTTTTGATATAAGTGATTCTTGAGATTCATTATTTTCGGAGAGAATTTTACTGGCTAGATTTTTACCAACGGAAGAAAAGTACACATTACAGCTGTCTACAGAATCTTGTGCAGTTGATTTATATTTAAGTAGATCTATATTATTAATTCTATTATTAGAATATTCACTGATGTTTTTAATAGTTTTCCATAGTTCTTTGGTATTTTTTGCATTCTCTTCTAACTTATGACTCTCGTATGCATTTTTTAGTTTATGTACCAGATTTGTAAAAAAGTTTCTGTATCGTGTATAAACAAGTTTTTTGGTTTGATCTTTAGGGTATTTCCTGGTTAGTAAATGGAGTTTGTCTCTATGGTTCATACATCTAATGAGACCAGGTGTGATCCATGGTTTCAATATGTGTTTAAAACGGCTAATTTTCTTTTTTACGGTGTTTTCTACTATTGCATTTGTTAGTAATGTGTTAAATTCATTTACTGCAGTGTTTACATCTAGCTCAAGTGTAACTTTAGTCCAGTCGGCATTTTTGAGTTTTTCTGCAACTGCAAGAGAGTTCGTAATACTGATGGTGTGATGATGAGCTTTCGCACCAGTTGGAACGATCGCACTATAACCCAACATTACCATACGGTGATCAGTGATATCAATATCACAGACAAGACCAATAGCGGATTGAGATCTTGACTTCAGAAAAATATGATCTAAACAAGAGTTCATTCTGGTAGGTTTAGAAATTACCGATTTAAACCCATGCTCGTACATAAGGCACATATATTCCGAAGTTGAGTTGTCCGATGTCGATAAAAGATTTAACGTAAATGCTCCTATTACCGCCAGTTTTAGCTGTCTTAGGATTCACTTGAAAATAATAGATATAAGCTGTTATGTTAGGAAAGATGTTATACTTTATAATTAATCTCAACGAAGTATTCTTTGCAATTCAGTACTTAAATTCAATATTCAATAACACAATAGTTACTAAATAATTATTTAATCCAAAAGAGTAGTTGATTCTATTACCGACCCATAGAATGTGGCAAGATTCTATTACCGATTTTTCTACTTCTTTTACCGACCGCTACAAAGTTGTCATTTCTTCTATACTATTAAATAAAATAAAAAAATCGTTTTTAAGGTATTTATTATATAATAACAATAGTTATGAGATCAACATTATTACAATATGAACATAATTATTTATTGCAACGCTTAGAGCACTTATTTTTTGTTATTTTAATTAATAAAAAATATAATCAGTCTCAGAAAACAGTCTTCAAATAATTAAATGCTTACTTTTTAATTACCTACATACTAATTAAATATTATAAATCAGTAACAAAAATATTTTTATCTGTAATACAATCACAAAATACCTTTATAATAGGTACACACATTTATAATTCGCTCAATACAGAAGCCGACCCCAAGATACTTGGGATTAATAAGTCTAGGAGAAGAGAGAAGAGAGAGAGACAGTAATCAACGTTTGTAAGTTCAAATAAAGTAGTTTTAAAAAATATTATCAGAATCAGAGTCAGATGAAAAAATAATATGTCGTTTATACGAAACAGTTTTTGGTACATGTAACTCATCAATATCAGATGATGATGTATTTGAAAGAACTCTAGCTGATGTTGAAGCATGACCTGAATGTATTGGATTTTTAGTTTTCACCTTGTAATTATTTTGTCGTGGGCTACTTTCGCCGATTCGTCAAGGGGTCCGGTGAAATTGTTAGACCTCTGACTAATCTGCTTAAAAAGAATGTACCCTGGAAATGGGAACACGCTGAAGTAAATTCTTTTAAAACCCTAAAAAACAAGTTGGTAGAACGCCCTTTGCTCGCCCTATATGATCCTAAATTAGAGACCGAGTTGCATATAGATGCTAGTTGCTTGGGATTGGGAGGAATACTAATGCAGTGGCACTCCACTCCAGATGAACGCCATTTACATTCATACGAACTAGAAACGTTAGCGGTAGTTTGTTCTCTAAAGAAATTTCGACCCTACCTTCTAGGCCTTAAATTTACTGTATATACCGACTACAATGCCCTAAGGACAACCTTAACTAAACGAGACTTTATTTCCCGTATTGCACGCTGGTGGTTACAAATTAGCGAGTTTGATTTTGATATATAATACCGCCCCGGCGTTGAAATGAGCCATGCTGATGCTCTAAGTAGAAATCCCCAGGATAATACAACACCTAGCACTTTGAAGACCCTCAGTATTTCCACAGAAAACTGGATACTTACCTTACAAATGGCGGATCCAGAACTCCAGCGTATTGTTAAAATTCTAAAACCGAATCTAGATGATGATAGCGTAGAAATTAGGAAAAACTTTGTCATTAAAAACCATGCGTTACATAGGAAAGTTGGTGATGATACGCGTTTAGTTATTCCCAAAAATGCTAGGTGGCAAATATGTAGGGCAAATCATGATGATTTGGGTCATTTTGGCTAAAACTGTTGATCGTATTCAAAGCCAGTTTGGTTGCCTAAATTAAGACGATACGTAAAAAAATATGTAGCTGCATGCATAGATTGTGCTTATAATATGGATAATGCTGCAAAAAGTCGCAGTGGGCTATTGTATCCAATTGAGAAAATTGCAAAACCATTCCATACATTACATCTAGACCATTTAGAACCATTTGTGCGCAGTAAAAATGGGAACAATTATATACAACTGGTTTCTGACACTTACGCGAATATTATTTCGCGTAAGTGTCAGAAACTCGCAATTTCGAGGAGACTGCCCTGCAATCTGCACCTGTAACACCAAAGTTCTACAAGCGGTACGTAGATGATACTTTTACCATACTACCATCTCATAAAGTAACAGCATTTTTAGACCACCTTAACTCCTTAAACTCCAAAATTCAATTTACTATGGAGGCAGAGGCCAATAACTCTTTAGCTTTCTTAGATGTTTTAGTAATTCGCAATCCCAATAACACCTTGAGTCACACAGTGTATCGAAAGAAAACCCATACAGACAAATACTTAAATGGTGAATCACACCACCACCCAACACAGTTATCTACCGTTGGTAAATCATTGTTTCAGAGAGCGCGTGGGATCTGTGATGAGCAACATCTGGCTGCAGAGCTTCAACATGTCAAACAAGTACTGCATGACAACAAGCTCCGAATACCGCGCCCTCGTCACAGAAACCGCGTGAAACGTGCCACAGTCGAAGGCCTACCTGCTATATTACCATATGTTAGAGGAGTCACAGACAAGATTGGCTATATCTTGAAGCGAGCTTCAATCAAAACATACTTCAAGCCGCTGAAGAAGATTAGTCAGTTCCTACCACCTGTCAAGTGCCACATACCTCTGCAAGATGCAGGTGTATACAAGCTAGATTGTGATTGCGGTCTCTCTTACATAGGCCAAACTAAAAGAAGTATAGGGACCCGCGTAAAAGAACACATCGCTGATGTCAAACACCGCCGTTTCAAGAAGTCAGCAGTTTGTGAACATACTCTAGACAAGGCCCAGCACTACATCAGATTTGATAAACCACAAGTCCTCGCAAAAGAAAACCGATTCCTTCCCAGGATGATCCGTGAGGCTATTGAAATTAAAAAACATCCAAATTTCAATAGAGAAGATGGCTGGGTCTTACCACCTGCTTGGAACCCCATTATAGATTCCATAAAATCAAAATCCAAGTCCAAAACTGCAAGACCGAAGGATACGGTGAGCTCGTTCTGCGTGAATCGGATCGCTAATAATTAACAAAAATGTAAGGTAGCTGTTAGTAATTGTAACATTAAGACGTCCAACAACTTAGTCTACCCGTGACCATGGATGCTGTAAAGGATCCGAAACGTGGGGAATCAAATAATATCAATACAACGCGATAAAATCCGTAAAATAATAGTTTTATTTCAACAATTATATACTAACTATAGTCGACGCCTTTCTTTCTTTCTTTGAAGATTGTGTTATTTGCAGATGATACTTCTTTAATTTTTAAACTAAACAGGCGTACACCTAATCCTGACGATGTAAATAACGCACTTCTTAAGGTCCATGAGTGGTTCACAGTTAATAATTTAGTATTAAATGGGCAGAAAACTAAATGTATAAAGTTTGCTCTACCCAATGTAAAGTGTGTAGATTGTGACATCGTACTAAATAATGATAAGCTGGAATTTGTCGACCACACGGTTTTCCTAGGAATAAAGATAGATTCAAAGCTACAATGGGGGCCGCACATTAGGACTTTAGCAGGACGCCTGAGTTCGGCTGCTTATGCGGTTCGAAAAATCAGACTACTTACAGATGAAGCCACCGCAAGACTAGTTTACTTTAGCTACTTTCATAGCATTATGTCTTACGGAATATTGCTATGGGGCCGCGCTGCAGATATAGAATCTGTTTTTATACTGCAGAAAAGAGCTGTTAGGGCCATTTACAACCTACGTAGTCGCGATTCACTCAGAGAACTCTTCAAAGAAATAAATATATTGACAGTACTACCTTCTCAGTACATCTATGAGAATATTATGTACGTAAGAAAAAATCTACACCTTTATTCAAAAAAATGTGAACTGCATAGTTATAATACGAGACATAAATCAAAACTAATGCAGCCGCAGTTTCGTCTCGCTAAAGTCCATACTTCTTTTATGGGATACTGTGTAAGATTTTATAATAAAAGTCCTCATTTTAAAATTCCCAGAAAACAAATTCAAAAAAATTATTAAGTTTACTCTGTGCAGGCAAGCCTACTATAAATTGGAAGATCATCTTTTAGTTAAAAATGTTTGACAAATTGCTGGTCCAGCTCCACAGGATGATGGTCTGATGTCTTGGATAATTTTAATGTAGACTATACAATTTGACATACCCAATTGGCAATATTATATTTGATGACATTATATTAATATTTATTTTCTATTACCATTTGTCAGCATAATTATTTAATTGAATATACCATACAATATACGAGTATACATTATGATAACAATTTGATGTACATATTGATTGAACTAGTATGGTATAATTTCCTAATTAGTATACCTACTGTAAAGTGTGGGAATCGTGCAGATATTGATGTAACAATTGTGTTAGTATATTTATCTATAGGAATATTGTGCCCGCGGTCGGAGCTTGTCATGCTCACTTAAATGTCCTGCTGATGGTGGCGTTGTGTCGGGTCGTTTTATTCCCTACAATATGGATGAGTCGAACCGCGCCGATACACACGTCATGTTCGTGAACGGGTGCTGTCTGTCAGGACTGGTCAGCGTACTTGCTGTGGCAATCCCTTTCTTTCTATATAACTACTAAATATAACACCTACTTATACTGAATAAATCATCTTACACATCAAACTGCATAATTGTCAAACTATTTAAAACAAAGTTGTAAAGATTAATATTGTAATCATGTTTTTTTTTTTAAAAGAGTATCTTTGGAGTTTCTTGCCGGCTCTTCTCCATAAGACCCACTTTTTGGAACCGTGCAATTAGTTTGACTTTTCAAAAGTACCTTTTTAATGGTCTAATTGAAATAAATAATTTTGACTTTGACTTTGACTTTACGAAATATCTTTTTGCTAGACCAGTTAAAGATACCAAAACCAAAAATGTAGTCAAAATTCTTGAATGTATATTTAATGACTTTGGAATACCAACTAGGATTATTTCTGACCGCGGGACGGCTTTTAACTCAAAACAATTCAAGGATTTTTGTGTTAGCAAAGGAATCAAACATGTGCTTAACGCAGTTGCGTGTCCCAGAACTAATGGCCAAGCAGAAAGGTTTAACCAGACTATTCTAACGGCCCTGTCTACGCAAAATTTTGATAAAGATGAACGCATCTGGGACCAGCAGCTGGGTAAAGTACAATGGGGTATTAACAACACTGTTAATGCAACAACGCAAAAAAGTGCATCGGTATTATTATTTGGCACAAAACTTAATGATACTACCGAAAATATGCTAGTAACTAGTAATGTTGAGATAAATTCGGAAATAGGAGATCCATCTCAATCCATATCGTCCAATATTGATGAAATAAGACTTGAAGCTTCTAATAATATCGTTAAAAACCAAAAACGTATGAAGGATGCTTATGACAACAAAAGATCCCCTGCTCATAATTATTCGGTAGGTGATTTGGTTAAACTTACAAAAACAAATTATAATAACGATGGAAAAAGTAAGAAATTGCTGCCCAAGTTTATAGGTCCTTATAAAATAGCAAAATGCTTAGGTAATGACAGATACGAAGTAATCAGTGTGCCAGGGTTTAATTAAAAAAAATATGACAGTGTTGTAGCTGCAGATAGGATGCGCCCTTGGAGTCACATACAATCACTGGGAGTTAACAAATCATCTGGTTCGGAATTCGATTCATCAGATTTAGACGAAAATTCAGACAAGTAATTGACTTGTCAACGATTTTTCAATTATAGTTGTGCATGTATATCTATACACTTGTATCATTATGTTGTATATTGTTACATTATTGTCTAATCCAGTTTTTTTTTTCGTACGGTACGACATGTTGGCCCAGTGTTGTGATTTTGCGTGCTTCGGAGTTAGCACGCCATCGGATGGCCGAGTGTTGTGATTGCTCTGATTTACTAGAAATATTTTAATCGTTATCAACAGAATCAATTTATTCACTGTGGCAACATCGTCAGAATAGAAAATAATAATTAAGTTATTATAATATTGCAGCGCAACGCTTTGAAATGACGTAACAATGTCATTTGGGTGTGGTGGGGTGAATGTCACTTGATTTAAAATAGTTTGACGGAGAGCCAGTCGTTGTTCGACAGGTGAACAGTCGTGAGAGCGATCATTGTTGTAATCTTTGTGGACAAGTGTACTTAATTGTATAAATAAAGTTATTATCAACGATCTTACGCGTGGAGGCCAGTACCGGTTTCAAAAGAGGCGAGCTCGCCTGAAGGCGCAGGTAACTAATATGAATATAGAACACGTGGAGGCCTGCACTGTGGTTCCAAACACGGATTGTATGCGCATTAGACGAGTGTCCAACTACTACAGATATAACCCGAGTAATCAATAAGGAGGTGACTAATCAGACGAGCTTGCAAAACCAGTTTGTTACTAAGCCAACGATGGCCAACGATGGCCGTACTTAAGTCGGGCGGAGTATGGAAACAAAAGGAGGGCTCAGATAATACCAACTGGCAGTTGGTAACTAATAAAAAGAAGCACACATAAGTTTATTAGTAATATGGGAACGAGTATGACTGATTTGAATTCTAAATTCAAAGCAGCAGAGATGACTTTGTCTGTTTACATATCTAATATTAGTAAACAATCATGGGAAAGTGATATAATAAACTTTATTTGGAATAAGACTAATGAAAAGGTCACCCTAGAGAAAATACATTCCAAAAACGAAAAATATTATGATTCCTACAAGCTGTGCGTTCCAAGAAACAAATTACATATATTTTTAAATGATACATTATGGCCGAAGGAATTTGTTTTAGACGTTTTGTTTTTAAAGATAAAAACAGCAACAACTATGTATGAACTTGTTATGAACCCTAAATAATTATAACTATTCATGGATTCTAGACACTATACAAAACAAGTTTGTAACTTTGTTACATTTAATTGCAAATCCATCAAACGTTCTCTGGAAAGTGTGAGGCGTATCTGTAAATCTGCTGACATAGTGGCACTACAAGAAACATGGCTACTGCCTCATGACTTACCGTTACTAGGAGCGATAGACGAGGCCTTTGAAAATACAGGAAAGTCTGCCGTCGACGTATCGGGGATTCTCATCGGGCGTCCTTACGGTGGCGTAGCCTTGTTATGGCGGAAAGGCATTTTTCAATCGGTATCTGTAGTGCAGTGTAAGAGTGTACGACTCACGGCTATAAAAGTAACTACGTGTGATAGACACATTATAGTGTTCAGTGTGTAAATGCCTACGGATAATGTACAAAATATGTCGGAATTCACGGATTGCTTAAGTGAAATGAGTGCTATAGTCGTAAATAATGAGGTAGAGGCTGTTTATATGTTGGGTGACTATAACATTCATCCCAATCAACCCTTCTGGACAGAATTATGTAACCTTTGCACGGATCATCATTGGATATGCGCTGATAGCGAAAAGTTAGATAATAACTCAGAAAATTATACTTACATTAGTGATATAAATAGAAGCAGGCGCTGGCTTGACCATTGTATTGTGACAGGTGTGGCTTGGCGATCTGTTGTTAGTGTAAACATAGATTATGATATCTTCTGGTCGGACCATTTGCCGCTAATTATAGAGTGTAATTTAAAATCATTAACGCCAAAAATATATCCTAAAAGTAAGCCTAATAAAATAAAATGGCATGTGCGAAATGATATTCAGGTTAGTAGATATCAGGAACTCTGTCATAATAAACTAGATTGATTTTCCCGAGCAGTTCTTGGCTTGCGCTGACAGTATGTGTAATATCGCAGATCACAGAAGGGAACTCGATAAACTGTATGATAAAATTGTTTCGGTCCTCTCGAATGCAGTTATTGAAACATATGAAAAAATAAGTGGCCAAAAGAATGGTCTTGTGGTTGGATAGAGCAAACATGTCCATGATGCTCATAGGGACTTTCGGTTTAAGCATCAGATTTGGGTGCAAAATAGCAGGCCTGAGGCCGGTAAAATATGGGAGAGTATGCGTGTAAGCCAAAAGGTTTTTAGAAGTAGATTGAAATGGTGCCAGAAACATCAGGACCAAATTAGAATGGATAGCTTGGCATCGTCAATGTCATCGAAAAACTTTGATCAGTTCTGTAAGTCGACTAAAAACCTTGATCTCCAACCCAGCCTCCCTGTGAATGTCGGAGGATGCACAATACCGAAAGATATTGCTAACATGTTTAGTGAGCAGTTCAGGGTAAGTCTCTTACATGTTTTTCTGCCAGGCAGGTGGCTAATGTAATACACAAAATGAGCGGAGGTAAGTCGCCCGGACAAGACGGCCTCAGCACTGAGCACTTGAAATATGCAGGGGTGCACTTACCTAGGCCCTTGTCAATGTTTTCACGCTTTGCATAAGTCATTCTGATCTGCCGGCAGACATGATGAAAACATTAGTAGTTCCCATTGTGAAGAACAAGACGGGCGATATGTCTGATCTATCCAATTATAGACCAATCTCACTGGCCACGGTGATAGCTAAAGTGTTGGATAGTCTGCTTGACAAGGAACTAGATAGTCACATCAAATTGAATGATGCTCAATTTGGGTTTAGGCCCAATTTATCGACTGAGAGCGCAATTCTGAGCCTCAAGCAGACTGTCCAATATTACACAGACAGGAACACTCCTATTTATGCCTGCTTCCTTGATCTTTCCAAGGCGTTTGACCTTGTGGCTTACGATGTGCTTTGCGGGAAAATGAAGGAAGCGGGCATACCTCTAGAACTTAATAAAATGTTCCAATATGGGTACAATAACCAGATGAACAGTGTCCGATGGGGTGAGACGCTGTCCGAAGCATATGGATTGGAGTGCGGGGTGAGGCAGGGTGGACTGACCTCACCTAAGCTCTTCAGCCTGTAAATAAACGAGTTGATCGTGGAGCTCAGCAGGAAACGTGTCGGATGCTGGATAGACAGTGTTTGCGTTAACAACTTGAGCTACACAGACGACATGGTCCTGCTGGGCCCTACGGCCGGCCCCATTAGAGAGCTATTACGTATATGCGAGTGATATGTTAGTAGCCATGGACTAGCATACAACGTTAAAAAAAGTGTATACATGATCTTTGAGCCCTCCGGCAAACGTGTGGATATTGTCCCATTAATCACACTTAATGTGATACAACTCAAAAGGGTATCTAAATTTAAATAATTTAAATATCTGGGGCACATCGATACCGATGACCAGAGGGATGATGCAGACGTAGAACACGAGCGAACGGCGCTTGCAGTCAGAGGGAATATGTTGATTCACAGGTTTGCTCGATGTAGTATAGAAGTTAAAATTATACTTTTTAAAGCATATTGTCAGACCTTCTACACGAGCGGCCTGTGGATCAACTGTACAAAAAGGTAGCTGGATGCACTAAAAGTGCAATATAATAACTGTTTCAGGATGCTGTTGGAACTGCCGCGTTTTTGTAGCGCGTCTGGTATGTTCGCGACTGCGCATACTAATGATTTCTACGCCGTAGTTCGCAAAAAAACCAGCTCGTTGTTGACAAGGACGCGGTCGACTTCAAATGGTATCCTGAATATGTTGATACATAAACCTGATGCACTTTGGATTTGTCATGCTTTAAGCGTACTTGTCAGAGCGTGATAGTAAATCGTTCACAAGGTTAGGTTTTTGCTGTATTTTTAATTTTTGTGGTTGTTATTTTTTAGTAAAGGAGGTTTTTGTGGTTGTGTTTACTAACATTAGAATTAAGCAAACATTGTTACTAACAACTTTTGGGCCTAGTTGCCATAAATAAACAAATTTATTTATGGCAACTTAGGCCCAAATTGTTAATTATTTATCAACATATTTATTAATTTATAAATTGACCTTCACGTAGTTCCCCTATAATAGATAATATTTCGTTATCTACTCCTGTATTTCCAGCTTCCCGAGACGCCATAAGTAGTTTTAATCTTTCAACTAATTCATTAGGATCATCCCAATACATGTTATCAACATCTTTGTTTAATTTTTTCAGCATTAGCTAACCTTTTCCTTTAGGTGTTTCGCAATTAAAATAGAAGCTTTATAACATCCATATAGTTTTACATAATTTTTTCCCTTGTTGCTTTTTATAGCTTTTTTTGGATCATAGTCACGTCTATGAGCATTTCTATGTAACAACATCAATTTATAATTTCGTTTCTCGTCTTCAGTAACCAAACTTAAGTCTGGATCCTTTTCGAGCAACAGCTGTTTTAAACCAGATGTATTCTTAAATGATGATTATAATATGATGATTATAAATTGATAATTAATTGTTATGGGAGTAGAACCTAGCATTAATTTATCGCGTTCTACTCTGACCCCAAATAGAATGTCTCTCAACGCTTCGAAAGAAACTGACCAGGATGACTTATCACAATCTTGATTTTGATCAAGTATTGATTCATACGAAGAGTTGCTACTAGTTCAAGTTCAAGTTCAAATGTTTTTATTTCAAATAAGCTTTAACAAGCGTTTATGAAACGTTATGATTCTAGTTGCTCGGTTCCAAAAGGTTGATCCTATGGAGAAGAATCCGGCAAGAAACTCCATGGACACTCTTTTAAAATAAATTGTGTTACAATCTTCATTGGTACAATATTGCGATATGAGGATGTGTGAACATTGGATGTCAAAGTTAGGTAGAAGGTTCTCAGTGTTTGAGAACTCCATGTCATTAATAGAATATAAGTGAACTATGTGGTAAAGTACACACATCATCAAAGCAGGATAAATTAGAGTCCAATCAGACATGCCACAATGTACACACATTTACAGTTTCAGTTGAGGTAAACAATACTAACCATATGAAGACATCTCGAAATGTAGTGAATACAGAATCTGTGAAAACTATGTCCATATATTCACTATAGATACTAAGTTGGAAAAACCTCAGGTTGCCAAGGAGGCCGCAAGTGCATCCGTATTTAAACACCACACATCTTTATCGTCAACGTAGTCCTTGATTTTATAATAGGCTTTCTTAACAAGAACTGATTTGACGTACTTTTTCTTGTCAGTAAGATCGGTAAGACATTTAGGGAGTTTATTGTAGAAACGCACACATTTTCCTAGAAATGATTTATTTGTTTTGGTTAATCTAAATTTAGGTACCACAATTTTATGTTTATTCCTAGTATTAAGGTTGTGAAAGTCACTATTGATACTGAACGTCTGCAGGTTTTTGCGGACGTACATGATGTTTTCGAAAATATAGAGTGACGGCAGTGTAAGTATATTGATATTCTTATAAAGTTCTCTTAGGGAATCGCGAGGGCCCATATCGTAGATTGCGCGGATGGCCCTTTTCTGTAAGATAAAAATTGAATCTACGTCTGCAGCTGATCCCCACAGCAAAATACCGTATGACATAATGCTGTGAAAGTAAGCGAAGTACACTAGCCTGGCTGTAGCCACAACGGTGATTTGCCTAATTTTCCTCACTGCATAAGCAGTGGAACTTAATCTGCTAGACAGGGCTGAAATGTGCGCACCCCATTGCAACTTGCAATCAACCGTAATACCCAAGAAAATGGTTTCATTGATTAGGTCCAGTTTGCTGCCATCAAGAATTAAATTAGGTTTAGTTTGTGGTAAATTTGGTAACGAGAATTTTAGACATTTTGTTTTGCTAGCATTAAGTAGTAAGTTATTAGCAGCAAACCATTTAGACAAAGATTTTAGACTCTCATTTACGTTCAAGAGATTGCTATCATTTCTATCGATTTTAAATATGAGTGAGGTATCGTCTGCAAACAATACTATATTCGATAGCTCGGCCATCATATAGGGAAGGTCATTTATATACGCTAAGAAAAGAAAAGGGCCTAAAATAGAGCCCTGTGAAACACCCATTTTAACAACAGACCCGGGAGATGCGACTCCTTTTATGTCCACTTTTTGTCGCCTCATAGCAAGATAAGAAGACACAAGCTCCAAAGATGGCCCTCTTATACCGTAGTAGTTTAATTTACGGATAAACGTATTGTGATCAACGCAGTCAAAAGCCTTGGAAAGATCACAGAAGATACCTATGGCATCCTGTGACCCCTCCCAAGCCTGTAAAATGTGAGAGACCAGCTTCGTACCAGCATCAGATGTTGACCTACCTTTAGTGAAGCCAAACTGCTGATCGTGTAAAATCTTGTTTATGTGGAAATGTGCAGTCATTTGATTAAGCATGAGTTTTTCAAATATTTTACTTAAGGCGGGGAGAACAGAAATGGGCCTAGAATTACAGGGATTTGTTTTACAGCCTGATTTGAAAATTGGAATGACTTTACTATGTTTCATTAAATCTGGAAAAGTTCCTGTCTTAATACAATTCAATTTGCAAGAATCGGAGCGATATCGTCAATAATTGAATTTAGTACTTTAATAGATATGCCCCATAGATCTTCCGTATTTTTCATATTTAAGCTTTTAAATGCTTTTTTAACCATAAGAGGAGATACTTGGCTAAATTCAAAATTTGGTATGTCTCTTTTGAAAAAATTCTTTGCCAGAGATTCTGCTAATGAAGGGGACGAATGTAAAGATTTCGTGACCTCGATCGGAACATTAGTAAAGTATTGTTCGAAAGCGCTTGCAACTTCCGCGTTGACTGAAATTATTTTATTATTTATTTTCAAATTCAGATCTGTGTCCTGTTTATTGTTTTTTCCTGTTTCCGTATTTATTATCTTCCATACTGTTTTAATTTTATTATCGGATTTCATTATTTGCTTACTAACGAGTTTTGATTTAGCTTCAATGCATACTTTTTTAAAACACTTACACATAATTATGCGCACATAATTATGAAAACCTACGTCAGAGGTTAATGATTTTTCATAATATAGTTTGTAAAGCACATCTCTACTTTTCCTAATGCCGGTTGTGGACCATTCATTAAATTTACTATTTGTACGTTGGGAAATTCTTCTAGGAGGGCATGACTTATTAAATGATTTACTTATTATATTGAGTAACTTGTTATAATTTATATTGGGGTCCTTCGAGGTAAAATTAGTGTTACATAATTGCATTTTAATTAACTCCTGCATAGAATGTAATTTATTCCCTGTTAAAGATCTAACCATGATATATTTGTTAATAGGTAGCCTTTTGTTAGTCTCTATAGAGATCAGTTGTCCCATGTGGTCTGTTCTAACACCGCTGACTATTGAAGAGCCTTGAACTGCGCAATTTGAAAAAATATTATCAATACAAGTAATGGAAGTAGCAGTAATCCTAGTGGGTTCATTAAAAATATTTTCCAAATTAAAAGATTTAAATAAAGCTAAAAGTTGCCGTTTTTCAGGTGATTTTATTAGAATATCAATGTTTAAATCACCACAAACAAAAATGTGTTTCTTGCATTTAAAAACTTTCCTAAGAACATCTTCCATTACTGTCAAAAACATTGGAAATCTTGAAGATGGTGGCCTATACACACATATAATAATATAGTTTTCTACTTCAGCACATGCTACCTCACATAAGCGTTCAACAGAGCACGAGGTGATGTCTTTTCGTTCTTTGAATTTAAGATTTTTGTTACATAGTATCAATGTTCCACCACCCACAGCTGATAGTCTATTGTACGCACTGGCAACCATGAAGTTAGTTACATTGAATTGCATTGTGTCAGGTTTTAACCAGGTTTCACAAAAACATTAGGTATCAATGCAATATTTACCTACTAAAAGTTCTACATCTAAGATTTTGCCAGAGAAGCGATTTATGTTCTGGTGGTAAAGAAGAATGCCATCGTTTTGCTTCTCTATTGTCGGTTGGGTAAGTTTAAACAATCTATCACAGTATCATTAGTGAGGCTAGATAATACTGATTCGTCATTAAAACTAACTAACCTATTCTTTGGTATGTTTGCTATCACAGATTGAATATTATAGGCTATCAAAGTAGCCATCAAATGTTTGCATCTTTTGGGAAGAAACATAGCTTCACCAGTCAATTGAAAGCCACTAACAAACTTGTTTGTGTCAAAGTATAGTAATTTGTCACCGTGACGACATGTCAACATATAAAGAATATTGTTTAATTTATACACATAGTTATTTTCTGCATCAGATAACAAATGGGAGTAAGGCAAGGCACATATCATAATTTTTCCGACATTTAAATTTAGTAAGGTGGAGATACCATTAACAATATCTACTTTTTTTACCCCAATACTGTTTCCTATCATTAAAACAATATGTGATTGACTATTTAAATCTGAATTTACTATCTTGTCAACAATAATATTAAAATGCAGATTATGATGACAGTGGTTTGTTACACTGTAACTCATATTATGTTGAAGTATGGGTCCTAAACCAACTCCTATCTTATCAGAATAAACTAAGCATTTGTAATTTGGCTGGATGTGTTCACAAGCTGACACCGGTTGGGCTAACTTGGGTAATGTGGATACATGCTGGAGCTCAGGAGGCGGAGCAGAGTGATCACAGTTGCTTATGAGATTACTGCCAAGATTAGATTTAATATGTTGACATTTTTTAATGACTAACCGTTGCCGTCTAATAAACCTTTTAATTTTTATATATTTCTTTAACTTATTATGACTCAATAATAATGGCCTTTCTGTTAAGGTATCATCACCAGTCAGATCAATTGTGACTAGATTTGGTGAACACACCGGGACAGACACACCACCAACCAGCTCATCGAACAGCCTCTGGGTGGTAGAAGACTGATCACATGCCCTAACCGACTCCTGCTGAGCAATGTCATTATGTGCAGCACTTAATTCCATTTGGAGATCTGATATACGTCTAAGAGCCAGCTCATGAGTATCACTACATTGATTGAATGATGACACAGTTTTATTTAATTGGTCATAACGGTCGAGTAGGTCCATATATTCAATATGCAGTTCCGCAAGCTCTTGTTTAAGGGATGTGTTCTTATCAATGATATTCTTCACTTCCACCTCACTGTCTTCCCTTTCCTGTAGCAGTTGATTGCATAGGGTTTTTGAAGATGCGAGTTCCTTCAATGTTGCTCTCAGCTTTTCCTCAATATCTTTTGTTGTCATTCTGCGGGTCATCATTTTAAGCCTGGTGGGTAATCTGGAATTTGAGAATAGAAGGGTGAGCGCAAACTAAAGACAAAGTGAAATTAAGTTAAAGTGAGATTCAGCTTTTGGAAAATTGTTAAAGTTGGAGAAAAGAAACTGTTAAGACATATATAAAGGGGGACATAAAGTAAGAAATTTGGTTATTCCAAGGTAGGTAAGTGTATAGTAGCTGAGAATTAAGTTATATGATAAAAATGTAAAAACTAGAAGTGGGTAGGTTAAGGGATTTTTCTAGCCAAACTATGTAATAAATAAGGGAGGTGTATTGGTTACGATAAATAGGTAACTGTAATGAAAAGGTGATTTATGTAGTTTTTATGAGTATATGTTAAATGAGTTCTGAAGTGTTATAATGTGTGGGCGAATGTTTTCGTCGTCGATTTTGCTTCAACAGTATGTCAAGCAAAAGAAGACATAAACTGTGCCGGTGTGTAACTGACGTAGCTCATAACAATGAGCAGTGTGACTGTACTGTAATCAGTGTAATATCGCAACAACAATACAAGTAAAAACTATCGAAATAAAACAAAATACTCCCCGGGTTTGACGGTTTCAAATCCACCTGTTGACAGCCGGTAGAAGTGATCACACCAGACGGAGATCTTGTGTCAATATACAATAAAAAACACTGGGTACATCAGTTTATTATCACTGTTATTGTTATTCACTGAAGTTAAATTAAATAAACACAATAAATTAATTTTCTAGATTATTTTATTTAACGAGACGTTATTTGACGTCTTGTTGCCAGTGTTGCCAGATATGAAAAATTTCAATTCTAATTTCAGATTCATCTTCATCCTTATCTGGTTCTTCTATCTGCAAAGTTTTATCTATAAACGGAACTTCAGACTCTTTATCTTCAATAGCATGTAGGGGAGGAGTTTACTTGCTGGCTTTAGCAATTAAGTTGAGAGGTTCTGTTACAGGCTTAAAAACTGCATCTAGTGCTTGCTTATTATCAATCTCAAAATTTCTCATTTGCGTACTTTCTTCTTTACAGCTTCTGCTGCATTAACGATTTGTCTTTTCAATGATTTATCCATTTTGGTGAAATTGATCTTAATCGGTGTAGCGCCGTGTGAAGAATAATAAAGTCGTGCAAATTTACAGTCTTTTATACTTGTGTTCTTAATCAAAGACTACAAAAGTGTCAAATTTATTTCTGTAACAACCTTTATTTTTGAAGCAATCTTTATTGATTACAACATAATTGAATGGTTCATTCCATATATTTGAACACGTTTCACGAAATTCACTCCATGTCATATCAGTATTAACGTGTTCTTCATAAACATGTCTCACATTAATTTCATCTTATTTAAAAAGTATGATTAGGTTTGCGTTATGTCTTACCAACTGCTTAGGAATTTTACTATATGTCTGATTTAGATAAAAGCAATCGATAAACTTATGTCTGCCCATTGCAAAATAATCACGCATGTTGCTTTGATTTTCACAAGCCATATCATCGAATACAATGACAGAATTGGATTTTGCGTCGTGAACAATAAGTACTTGCTCATTTTCATTATATTTCTGAAATGTAATACCTGGTCATGGGGTCTCAACCCGAACAAAGTAAATATACTTCAAACAAAATACTACTAGATGGCGTCGCATGTATCGATTTGCAAATAGAGTGTTATTTAAAGATAAATGGAAATTATATAAAAAAAGACCCTGAAAAAAATATGTACTAATTAAATCAAATTTCCGCAATTATACGATATCTAATACTGTCCTCGTAATTCTGACTTTCTTTGTAAAAATAGATGGCACTGTTTATAGTTTTGTTTTCTTTTTGTTTTAAAAATAGATGACGCTGTTTGCAGTTTCTGAATTTTGATGATGCTAATGTGTAATTCCCGTATTTTTTATAAAATAAAGTAGTAATAATAATAAATCTTTATTATTTTCAGACGTGAAGTTTCATGCCGCTGGGGTGTTTCCATCTATTGAATGCATCTACTGAACAACTTCGAGAAATAGGTAACCCATTTACGATAACCGGCCTCGGGTAATAAGATTGATATTTCATTTTTAGTAATAAGTAGTATCTACCTATACTGGTTTCTGACACTTACGCGAATATTAGACATTGAAATAAAACTATTTTTACGGATTTTATCGCGTTGTATTAATATTATTTAATTCCCGACGTTTCGGATCCTTTACAGCATCCATAAATAACAAAAATGTAAGGTAGCTGCTAGTAATTGCAACATTAAGACGTCCAACAACTTAGTCTGCCCGTGATCATGGATGCTCTAAAGGATCCGAAACGAAAATAATATTCATACAACGCGATAAAATCCGTAAAAATAGTTTTATTTCAATAGTATCTACCTATTTCACGCCAGTAACTTTTTTTTCACACAGCTATGCTAAAAATCGCAAATCAATTAAATCGCATTTTGTTCATAGATTTCATTGTTTTAGTAATGAATAAAATAATTAAATCATGAACAAAATCGACGACTATGAGACGCGCGCGCCGTGCCCCGTATGTCTTATGGTGTAAGTACCTATATAGATAGCGAAGCGAACAAGTACTTCTTACTTCTTAGTACCTACTAGTCAAAGTTAACACGTAGGGTGCGATTAGTATCAGAATTGAGCGATCGGATGATTACTGCGTATACTGCGGGAGTGAAGAGATCAGTCTCTCTCTTTTTGCTGAAGTAGTATTTCATACAAATGTAGGAAGTACAACGAGACAAATATAGTGTACTGTTTTTATACTCAAATAGTACTCTCTAACCTTACTTATGAAGTAGGAATCATTTCTGATACTAACGCACTGAATTAAAATATTTTTACTAGGGTGCGGTTACGAATCATTTCTGATCGTACTGTAGTATTACGGTAATAATTGTAAATTGGCATTGCTGTCTTGATTTTGCACTCTGAAAGGTCGTGTGCTTGCGTGTCTCTGCATCGCTACCAGTATGAAGCGGTCCCGTAGAATATTAGATCGTGTTTTTGAAGAATACGAAAATAGAGGTGAACAGAATTCCGGGAATTCCGTGCAGCATCAGAAACCTATAATTTTGCAAGATGTACAAATACAAAAACCTACAAAATTACCATCAACAACTATAGAAAGTAGCCAGAAGTCACAATTTAGCAGCCCCAGTATAGGTAAAAAGTTTACTGTTTTGCAAAATGTAGAAGTTTCTAGCCCCGGAGAAAAAAGTCGCTGCGCTTCTCTCAGCGATATTTCGATAACAGGCCTTGTTCCACTACTTGATGGTTCTTTGCCAGATAACTACATTGAGGAGTTTCTCTCATCTCAGTCAGTGTGAATCTACAAAAAAAGACGATGGTTTGACTGGTTATGCGATTATTCAGGAGAGTAGTCAACCTTCGCTACAACCTACAGAAAATAACCAACATACTCACTTAGACGTACAACCATTAGATACATGCAATATTGATGATATTCAGACTCAGGAAAACCATGATGATGTTGATGATGATGATGATGATGATGACAGTAACTACTCTCCTTCAAGTTCATCAGTTGATTCTTTTGATTTTACTTCTTGTGACGAATCGGATGCGACAGACACCTTACAATTATCTCAGTCAAATACAGTAAACGTTGACAACATACATTTACAAGACGAATGGATAGACATAGACCCCGAAATGCCGAAAAATATATCAGATTTTACTAACAAATTTAAAACAAATATACCTACGGCCTGCAAATCTCCTTTTGATATATATAAATTATTTGTAACAGACAATTTAATAAATAAAATGGTTATTGAAACCAATAAATATGCAGATAATTATATAAACAATGAAACTTTGAAAAAATCATCAAGAGCCAAAAAATGGAAACCAACGGATTATGTGCATTTTCATGGGAATATTAATTACAATGGGTCTTGTTAAGCTCCCCTCTATCTATAACTATTGGTCAAAAAAAACTTGCTATCACAATGAATATGTTTGTTCGCTTATGTCAAGAGACAGATTTATTTTACTTTTGAAATTTTGGCACTTTAGCAACAATTTGATTGGATCTAATACAGATAGATTGGCAAAGATTAGAAGTTGCTTAGAAATGATTCTCGAAACATTTGCCCAGGTTCTCGAACCAGGAAAATTCTTGGTTATTGACTATGATTCCTTGGAGAGGCCGCCTGAAATTTAGGCAATATATAAAAAATAAAGCCCATAGTTATGGGATAAAATGATATAAATTATGCACCCCTGAGGGCTATACTGTTGCAATTATAATTTATACTGGAAAATCTGAAGAAAAGTCTGAAAGCCCGCATGGGCAAACAACTGTCCTGAAGTTAATTAGAGGCCTAGAGAAAGAAGGCAGAGTAATAATAGCTGACAATTTTTATACATCCGTAGAATTAGGGGAGGAATTGTTGAAAAAAAAAATGTTATTATGTGGAACAATAAGAGTTAATAAAAAAAAACTACCTAAACAACACGTTATCAATAAAAAACTAAAGAGGGGGCAAGTTGTAGGAAAGATGACCGCGAAAGGTATTAAAATTATAAAATGGCATGATAACAGAGCAGTTACTATGATTACTTCCTGCAAAGGGCACACTGCAACTGTGGTCAATACCGGCAAGCATAATAAACATACTGGTGAGCCAATTATGAAACCCGAATGTGTCACTATGTATAATGAAAATAAAAAGGGTGTTGATTATTCTGACCAAATGACCGCGTATTATACCACACTTAAAAGGGGAATCAAGTGGTATAGAAAACTGATGATGAGCATTATTTTTGGTACTTGTATGATTAATGCATGGATAGTACACAATGAAAATAATGAAACCAAGTTAAATTTACTACATTTTACCGAAGACATAATACAAAACCTTACCAAAAAGAACTTTAAGGAAATTATATCAAACGAAAATTATAAAGCCAATAAAATACATACATTTGAAAAACGACCTTCTCGAAAACGATGTTCTATATGCTACCAGGAATTCAAGAAAACAATGAAAAGTCGTGACGCAGAGAAAAAAGCCAAACAAGTTTATACAATTTTTGCAGAGTGTGAAAAACCAATGTGTCTTAACTGTTTCAACACATATCATTCCAATATCTAATAAAATAAAAGTTGTCGATAGTAGATAGGAGTTTTATTTCACATCACTAGTCCTTTGTCGATAACATTTTAAATACTTGCGGCACGTACCAGTTCTGATTCGTAAACTATGAATATGATGACTACACACCTGCTATACGAATCAGTATTGATACATAACTTTGACACCACATAGCCACGATAGGACTCATACAAGCCCCGTGCTACAAAAGTAGGGTCTACTTCTATCCATATAGATGCCATTTTGGCACAAAAAAAAATTAAAAAAAATAACCTATAATTCAGATTCTTACAGATGTCTTACGTTACTGGTCAGAAATGATGCGTACCGCAGTTATAACAAGTCTCTGACGAATCAAATTTGCTTCGTATCGCAAATAGGGATGTTTTTGAAATCCACGCTTAGCACTTAACGTGTTAAAACCAATCTCTAATGAGTACGTATAATTTCATTACAATTATTTGTAGCAGATCGCAAAATTATTTATTTGCTTTCGTTATTTTAAAATTAATCTTCAAAACAAGCGTCTTTAAGAGTCCGGCAGACCGAATTTCTCTTGCAAACGTAATACCGAAATAAATCGTAATTCTAACACAATTTAATAAATTCTGTTATTATTCGGATTCCGATATCGTTAATCTAGGTTCCTACGTTAGGTACCATTTCATCCAAAATAGGTAATTCACTGGAAATAAATGCAAGCGAATGCAATTTTTGATAACTTAAGCATGTTTGGAACGATTTTCCGGTCTTTTATTTCCAGTGAAGTAGTAGTACTGTGACGAAAAAGTATCGTAGGAACATAGATTAACGGTATCCAAATAATAATATAATTTAATGGAATATTGAAATGAACTACTTTTTACGGATTTTATCGCGTTGTATTGATATTATTTGATTCCCGACGTTTCGGATCCTTTACAGCATCCATGGTCACGGGTAGACTAAGTTGTTGGACGTCTTAATGTTACAATTACTGCGATTCACGCAGAACGAGCTCACCGTATCCTTCGGTCTTGCAGTTTTGGGCTTGGATTTTGATTTTATGGAATCTATAATGGGGTTCCAAGCAGGTGGTAAGACCCAGCCATCTTCTCTATTGAAATTTGAATGTTTTTTAATTTCAATAGCCTCGCGGATCATCCTAGGAAGGAATCGGTTTTCTTTTGGAGGACTTGTGGTTTATCAAATTTGATGTAGTGCTGGCCCTTGTCTAGAGTATGTTCACAAACTGCTGACATCTTGAAACGGCGGTCTTTGACATCAGCGATGTGTTCTTTTACGCGGGTCCCTATGCTTCTTATAGTTTGGCCTATGTAAGAGAGACCGCAATCACAATCTAGTTTGTATACACCTGCATCTTGCAGAGGTATGTGACACTTGACAGGTGGTAGGAACTGACTAATCTTCTTCAGCGGCTTGAAGTATGTTTTGATTGAAGCTCGCTTCAAGATATAGCCAATCTTGTCTGTGACTCCTCTAACATATGGTAATATAGCAGGTAGACGTTCGACTGTGGCACGTTTCGCGCGGTTTCTGTGACGAGGGCGCGGTATTCGGAGCTTGTTGTCATGCAGTATTTGCTTAACATGTTGAAGCTCTGCAGCCAGATGTCGCTCATCACAGATCCCACGCGCTCTCTGAAACAAGATTTACCGACGGTAGATAACTGTGTAGGATTTTGCACAACTGGGAATTAGGTATTTTACGTCTAACTTCAATGAATCGGAGTGCTTTTTTATTACAAAAAAAAAAAAAAAAACACCTATACTTGTAGGCGGTATGCTTAGCAGAAACTCGTATGCTCTATTTAACGAGACCTGTCTTGGACCTCCTACATCATACAGTGCCATTTCCATGCGGATTGATGTTTCCAACTCATCTCGGTTTAATAAATTAGCGGCAGATGTAGAAGGAGTTGCTGAAATGGTCTCAGTGATTTTTTTTGTAGTTCCTCTTTGAAACTAACTTCAAGTTTTTCTGTTTCCTGTGTAGCCTCAATTTGCTGCTGCTGTTGAACATAAATTAAGGCTACGTCATCCTAATCATCATCAAAATCCTGTTTTTTACAGAAGTATTCTTTATTGATCCTAGTTATTATTTTAACAATGGTTTCATTTCCTGGATTTGGAAAGATATTTTAAGGTGGCTCTGTATAATATTTACTGGGATTGTGTAAATACTTTAAGGTACAAACTAATTCTAATTGGCGTCTCTCAGCAATCCTATTCTTCAGAGACTCGAGGAGTCGTTAACTCGTAAAACTGTTTGTCGCCTCAAGTTTCGCCACCATGAACATGAGGGCCGTTTCTGCTGTGAGCAAATTTGCGTTTTCTTGACAAAGCGCCTCTACGGTTGCCTTTACATTATTGAAAGAAGTAGATAATTCCTGCAGCATGACTAACTCAGTCAAACTAAAGGTGATTTCTTCCTTGAAATCAATAAGAGTCTTCATAATACAGTCTTTCAGTGTCAAAAATCTTGTGATCATGTCGGCCCAGCTACTCCACCTGGTTTTGCAATCTAAAATTAATCCCATTTGTCTTTTTTCCTCTGGAAGGTAATTATTGAGAAACTCATTCTTGGTAGGTGACTTCCTGAAAATTTTAACAATATTTCTTACTTTTCCTATAATGTTTTTTAAATCCACATCCCTGTATGTATGTGTGTTTCTGTGTATATTTTGTTCAACTAAAAATCCACCTTCTTCTTCGCAATCAATATCAGAGTCGTCTTCGTCTTCGTCTTAAAAAAACTCGGGTAACACCAGCGCTGTAAGCACCTCCCACTTATATAATATTGAAAATAATTATAAATAATGGTTTAAACAGTGTACATAATGGTGAAGTTTAGTGTAAATATAAGACTACGCAAGTGATAACGTTAGTGGCTAAAATAAACAACCACCAGAAAACTTAAAAACAGTGTTATGATAACAGTGACGAAATACTAAAAACATCGTAAATAAACTTTAACTACCACTATCCGGACAACACGACAATTATTTTTTATAGTTATCTAAAAACAGTCAACTAAAAACCGTTGCAAAAAAAATATCTTTTTAAAAAGTGAACTTTGTACCATATCTAGCGCCTCTAGTGATGAATAGCTGTAACAAAAATCAAGCTGACATGTAAACTCTAGGGTTACCGCTACAAAAACAGTCGAATAAGATACCCAGCGCCATCTCGTCGTGAGTAGCTCAAAGAAAATGACAGTTTACTTTGACACTTGACAGTGTTGCTACCTCTAATAACGCAAATTGCTAATACCACAACGCCATCTAGTAGTGAGGAGTTGAACAAAAAATTACCATCTGACATTAGTAACAGTGTTGCTACCTTAAAAAAAACAACTTGGTAATACCACTATAATAAATTATTCCTAGATTGGTAGAATATAAAAATTACATTGTTCCACACTTATTTAACATTCACTATGTCGGAAAACATCACGTTTAGAAATCGTTGTCGATCTATCTCATTAGATGAATCGATTGAATGCTTGTTTGACTGTACTACTAATAGCCTGCCAGATACTACGCTACAAAACGAACGAACGAAGATACTAATGAATTGCACGAAATAATTAAAAAACTCACTACTGACTTACAATCTGCCCACCAAGAAATCGAAACCTTATTATGTGAAAATGTGGAATTAAAATCAAACTTGGAAAAAACAAATAAAATAATTGACATGTACAAAAAAGTTATTATAGATGATACAAACCATCATACTCCATCATCTAGACATAAAAGAGTCAAGAACAATAATACCCCAAAAAATACTCCAAGGAAAGAAAATAAAATAATAAAGAACGTAGAATGCAACACAATGTCAACTCCACTATCCACTTTACAGAATACCAACACTAAAAGCGGAAGGGAAGAAATAAGGAAAAACATCTATAAAAAAGTCGATTCAAAAACTACTAAACAAGGTCTACAAAGAACTTTAACAACTGCATTAAATAAAAATACATACAACTATGAGAAAAAAAATTAAAATGACAATAAAAAAGAAAAACAAACTATGCATTATAACAAATAGTGGCCAAAACAGAAGCAAACTAAGAATGATTCAAGATGTTTTCGCCGATCGATTTGAATATTGTCATTACATTGCTCCAAATGCTAGTACAAAACAAATTTTAGCAAATATTCACTTGAAACTGAAAGATTTCAATATGGATGATTACTGTCTGGTAATGATAGGGGAAACTGATTTTAGAAGGTCAGATAACTACATAGATTTGGTGAAATATATCAGAGAATGTTTAGAGTCAATAACTAACACAAATGTAATCTTAGGTCTCCCTACCTACATACGAGGAGCACCCATCTATAACTACAAAATTGAAACATTCAACAATTTCCTGGCTCTGGACGCACAAACACATGAGTATGGGTATATATTTGACTCCAACCAAGATCTTTCTCTAGACATGTTTTCCTATCACACAGGTCAACTTAACCGCTATGGAATCAAAAACATATACGAAAACATTATGAAAAAAATACTTGTAGGCTTAACAAACTTCAGACAACAAGATGACTCTATAATACCAAAACGAGACGGCGATAGCGGGCCAGTTGCAGTAGAAGCTCTCAATTTACCTTCCGAGACATCGAACAATACAAACTCTCAGTTTTTTCGTTTATAATAACATCAACATTCTTCATCAGAACATTGCTGGTCTCCTCAACAAGTCCAACGCTCTCACTGTACACTTAAATGAACTACAGACAAGCGGACGCACAGTCGATGTTGTTTGCTTAACGGAACATTTCATGACATCTGAATGTGAAGATATGTTATATATTCCTAATTATCGCCTGGCAACAAGTTACTCTAGGAATAAGAAAAGAGGAGGCGCGTGCATCTTAATACAAATTGGTCACAAATATAAAACCAGGAATATGACTAATCTGTCTGTAATGAACGTTATGGAATGTTGCGCAATTGAACTTGTCGAGCACCGTATTGTTATAATTTGTATATATAGAGTACCACAGTCAAACCTAGATACATTTTATGATAAACTAAATGTAATTTTACGCAAAACATGTGATAACACAAGTAAAAAGGTTGTTATCTGTGGAGATTTTAACATAGACGTTTTAAACAGAAATCGACAAATATTAGAATTTGAAAACTTTTTAATAAGTCATAATTTAACACTAAAGTTTGATAAACCAACTAGACTTGTAAGCAAAACTTGTATAGACAACTTTGCACATAATGTTAAAAGGTGTAAAGGTGACATTATTGATTTTGGTCTGTCTGACCACACTGCACAATTATTTAAATGCCCTGTAAAGAAAACCTGCTCTATCAAATCATGGCGTATTAGAAGAAGCGATTATAGCAAAGAAAGTCTGATAAAATTCAAAGAATGTCTCGATAGCCTTACGTTTTCTGAAGTCCATTCCTCCAATGAACCTAATGAGCATATGCACACTTCATAGATTTGTTCTTATGTTTTTATTACTTATAAAAAGGTAAAATGGATTTCACAAGGTATTAAAACCTGTAGTAAACAAAAACGGGAACTTTTACGGCAATACTATAATAACCCTAATGCAAAAAGTAAACTGGCTTATAAGACATACTCAGCAAGATTTAAAAAAATTGTAAGCTTAACACAAAAATCGCAAAATGATTTTTACATAAAATCAGCAGATAATAAATCAAAAGCGACCTGGTCTGTTATTAACAAGTTAAAATTGAATTAACCAAAGGAACCAATAACTGAAATTCACATAAACGACAGCATAGTTACAAACCCCACCAAAATAGCCAATTACTTTAATGATTTCTTTACTGACCCTTTATTACCTACAATTAAATATAATGACATAAACACTTTTAATAATGGTGACATAAATAATTTTAGTAATAATGACATGAATAATCCTAATATGAAAGACGTAAATAATTTGAACAAATTCAACTTCTCTAAATATTATCGATGCACTAACTCAATGTTTATGAATCCCACAATCTCACAGGACGTACTAAAAGAAATCAAAACACTAAAGAACACTAACAGCGTGGGCTATGATAGTATATGCACAAAAGTTTTAAAATACGTCGCAGAAACAATAGCACCACACCTTAGTCATATTATTAACTTAAGCATCATACACGGAATTTATCCCGAGAAACTTAAAACCTCAATAGTAATACCACTACATAAAAAGGACGCTAAAATAGACTTAAAAAACTATAGACCTATTGCGTTAATACCTATTATATCGAAAATTTTTGAAAAGGTTATATACAATTCCTTATATTCATATTTAGAGAAATACAAAATATTGACAAAAGAGCAAAATGGATTTCGTAAAGGCAAGAGTATTAATTTGGCAATTTATAATTTAATAGAATCAATTATATACAATATGGATAAAAGAATACCTATTTGCGCCATATTTATGGACATGACAAAAGCCTTTGACTGCGTAGATCATAATATTCTCATACAAAAATTGAATGCGTATGGAATAAGAGGTAATGTACTAAATCTTTTACAATCATATCTAAATAATCGAAAACAAATAACAGAAATTACTCAGATATGTCCTAAAGCGACTAGAGAGCAAAAACACACATCTCAGCCAAAAATAGCTAAATACGGAATACCACAAGGCAGTGTATTAGGTCCTTTGTTATTCCTAATTTATATAAATGATCTTCCGAGACAAGTCAAACACCCTTTGGCATTATTTGCTGACGACAGCACTGTAATAATAAAATGTGATGACCCCAATAACTATGAGCTCGAAATGAATAGGACATTAAATATGATAATTCAGTGGCTAACGAATAACAATTTACAAATAAATATACAATAAACCAAAATTATGCATTTCCGTCAAAAATTAAATATTAGAGACATCAGTTTAAATTACCAAGGCAAAACAGTTAACTCAATTAATGTTATCAAATTCTTAGGTATACATATTGATAGTCAATTGTCGTGGAAAACACATCTAGATGAGCTCTGTAAAAAATTAAACAAATCAGCTTTTGCTCATATAAACTCACCAACATAGTTAATCGAGAATCTGTCCTATGTGCTTACCATGGTAATGTCGTATCCGTTCTGAGGTATGGCATTATTTTTTGGGGAAATTCGGTTTCGAAGGAAACTATCTTTAAAGCCCAGAAAAGATGCATCAGAGCCATATGCGGCCTGGACACAACAACAAGCTGCCAACCATTCTTTAAACATTTAAAATTGTTAACATTGCCATCGTTGTATATTTATGAAGTGAGTATATTTGTTAAAACGAACACTTATCTATACAATATTGCATATAAAAGTCATTACATAAAACTTCGTGATAAGAATAAGCTGGAGCTTGAGATTGCGTACGGCACCGGCACAGCATTACTAAGTAAGAGTTTTCTTTGCATGGCACAAAAAATCTATATCTATACTTATAATAAATCTGTAGAGAGGTCAATTCTGTACATGAAATATATTTCCAAAATAACTATCAGCGGGTGACTAGTGATCGATACTGACGCCAAAAATGCAATCAGTAAAATGTTTGTCTATCTGTCTGTATGTTCGTTATAGAAACAAAAACCACTCGACGGATTTCAACGAAACTTAGTACAATTGCTCTTTATACTCCTGGGCAGGTTATAGTATACTTTTCATCACGCTACGATCAATAGGAGCAGAGCAGTGAAGGGAAATGTTGGGAAAATGAGTGATTCATGAGAAAGGTTTCAAGCTATAAAACAGCTACAACCCTTAGGAACGGGGCAACGCAGGTGAAACCGCGGGCGAAGAACTAGGGAACAAAGTAACTATTCCACGCGGACGAAGTCGCTGGCAAAAGCTAGTCTTTAATAAATTACCAGATGACATTAAAAAATTAAATTTAACGCAATTTAAAAAATGTATGAATAAGTTTATTTTTATTCTGATATTCAAGGGACTTTGTCAATCTTGACTATGTCGCCCCATATTAACATCAAACTGTACAAAACAAAATTAATCTATCTTATTCAACTAAAAGAGAGGATGGTTTGGTTTAGGAGTATCACCCAACTACTATATAGGTTGGGAAATATTTCTACACCTCGAAAGATATAAGGCACACAGATACCTAGCTTCCTTAGAAAACGGGGATGCGAGGATGCTGTTACCCATACCTAAATTATATCCTGTCACAATCATCAATCTGCGTTGAGATTCATTCAAACTAAACATGATGAATATCGTCGATGATATCGCAATCTGGACAATTCGGTGTATTTAACTTTCCCATTAAATGTAAAAATTTACTTGATGGAATGTGCCCGGAACGATGTCTCAACAGTGTAACAATATATTCCCTGTGCGTTTTCATCTCTTGAAACCATGGGTAACGGGGGAGCTCAGTCTGTATGGTTTTGTACCATATGCCTTTCGTACGCGACCGCTCATCGAAATATTCCTGCCACATATTTCTGCATTTATTTTTGATAGTTTTTAAATGATCTGTGTGTAGTGGGAGACACCCATAAAGAAGTCCCTCGCTAGAAGCCTGTTTTGCTGCATTGTCCGCCATCTCGTTACCCGTGATGCCAATATGAGACGGTATCCACTGAATAATCAAGGTCTTGTTGGATTTACGCAACTCGTTGATAGTATTAAGTATGACATAGGCTATCGGGGAACCTCGAAGTTTCGAAGGTAGCCGAGCCAGATGCAGAACAGCACTTTGTGAATCAGTTAAAACCACAATACGATTAGTGTTTAGGGATAATGCATATGAAAGGGCTTCTGATATGGCTAACAGTTCACAATACATAACGGAAATGTCTGCGTTAATTTGGAATTTCATTGCAATGTTAGTCTGCGGATCAAAAATTGCTGCTCCAGCATCATGATCGTCCTTAGACCCGTCAGTATACAGCTGATAAAAATCTTTATAATTATTGTCTAAGTATTCAGTACATATTTCTCTGAGATTTGTTATATTAATGGATCTTTTGGGTGAGTTTACCCCATCAATAATATGTCTTATAGTTGTAGACAGATCAATGTTGCTAAGCCATGTCACAGGCCATGTATACAGAGAAAACATCTCCAATGAGGGACCACAGTAGACGGGTATATTCTGAAGTGATCTGTGTATTACTATTAATAAAGGTATTTTTTTCTTTCGCCAGTATTGACTATCGCACAGGTTGGACAATTCATTAAAAAAATATTTATATTTAAATTATTTTCTATAGATCTGGATTTAAGCCAAAATTTGCTAGCTAAGTAGCGTCTTCGGATATGTAATGGTTGTAGACATAGCTCGCTTTCCAAAACATGGATGGGCGTGCTCTTGATAAATCCACCTATTGTCCTCATGCAATGGTTTTGTATTTTATCTAATTTAGATAATTGCCCTAAATAATAAGCCTAAATAATTTTCGGAGATGCTTAGGGTTGACTCCCCATTTTGAACCACCAAGTACTATCTTTTTGTGATTTTTTTTTTTGCATTTTCCATGCTAAGATTATTAAGTAATTTTTATAGTAAAGGAAAAAATTCAATCGCGGGCAGGATTCGAACCTGCGTCTTCTGGTTTGATATACCAGATGCTCTGACCTCTAAGCCACCGCGAACCCTACCCGCATGATTGAAATTTTGCCTTCACATTCTGAATTTACGTCATCAGTCGTCGCTTTGTATTTTTTTGTCCAGAACGTCCAATACTGCACATTGGATTCCATGTGCCAGACATAATTGATGGTATGAAGGCACTTGCCGACCCATAGCACACATCACGCTAGTCCCGTCAGTCACTATGCATGCTATATCATCTTTCAGGGATACGTCGTAAGATGCCAGTTTGTCTCTTAAAATATTAGCACAACGTTCTGCTGTTCCCCTACCATTTATTCTTGCAAGACTCAGATTTCTAAAGATCTTGCCTTGAAAATGTGGACAATGGATGTTTATGTTCATGTACCGTCGGTTACGAGCTGAAGTCCATTCGTCTAGAGTGGCAGAAAACTTTTGTCCTTTAGCCTTAAATTTTTCAATTTCTTGTTTTAGTTCCTTTTTTAACTGTACACTCTTTTCTACAATAATATGTTTTATAGTATTCGGTGACTTCGGTAAACTGTCGTAGCCACTTTTAATAAAAAGATTTCATAATGATTCAGAGGTGGAAAAAATTCTAAATGAAAGGCCATCACAGGCTGTTAATTTCGAGATCATAGACTCCATATCGTCGTCATATTTTTTAAGGTATGCGTCTTTGCAGGTCCATCATATGATAAATGCCTTGTCTATCAAGATGATTTAGTCGTTTTTGGACGTAATTTAGGAGAAAAAATAAAAAATTTGCAAAACGTTTTTGAAAGATTAAGACAAGTTAATTTGAAGCTCAATCCGGTAAAATGTGAATTCTTCAAAAAGTGAGGGTGTCAGGTACATGAGGGTATTAAGGCCTGTCGGCTAATAAGGCCTAAACTTCAAAAATCTTGTTTATAATACGATTTTGCGCTCAAGGTCGCACTCACACATGCATATAACAAGTACAAAGCGCCACACGGCGGCAAACACTGATACCTCACCCCCTCCCGTCAGTGGCAAGTTAAACGTGGTCGTGAGTAGGCGCACGTCACGATTTTATAAATATTGGCTCCGGTAAAAGGTATGTATTTACTATATTATTATGCTTTTCTACTTGCAATTACTTTCTGTATTAGTGTTAACTTACGCTTGTCCCATATTGACTTATTAATTAACGTGATACAGTTCAAATTGTATTTATTTCGTTTTCCATAAATACTTAGTCCATGGGTAATAAGGCCTCTAAAATTTTGTAGTAGGCCTTA
Organism: Acronicta aceris; assembly: GCA_910591435.1. Lineage (NCBI taxonomy): Eukaryota > Metazoa > Arthropoda > Insecta > Lepidoptera > Noctuidae > Acronicta > Acronicta aceris. The sequence goes on along the minus strand of OU342757.1, from coordinate 11,958,944 downwards.
TTATACTTCTGGGTTTTATTCATACCTATTGCGAGATCTTTTTTAAGTGAATTTTGTTTCGTTCGTTTGTCGTATATACCTAACCTACGGATAATAAATAATTACGGATATTGAAAAAAATTTGCAGTAGGCTTTATTATACTTGTATTTGTTTGCAGTTCCTACGATCACAATGCCTCCTAAGCGAGCATTGTGGTCACAAGATGACCTGGTATCAGCTGTTCGCGCAGTACAGAGACGAATAATGAGTTCGTATGCGGCTGCAGAAAGATACAAAGTTCCTAGAAGAACCATCAGAAACCATCTCCAGAGTGGTATTTTGCTAAAAAGTTTGGGTCGTAAGCCTGTATTGAATCCCGAACAGGAAGCTGATCTTGTGAAGAGGATAATCAGGTATGCAGAAATAAGTTTACCTGTCACTCCAAGAATACTGCGACGGTTGGTGTACAAATATTGCGTGCTAAACAACATAAAGCACAATTTGATGAGACTGCGAAACGCGCTGGTAAAGACTGGAATACGGCCTTTATGAAGAGACATCCTGAAATATCTCTAAGAAAAGCACAGTTCATAAACTTGGCCAGAGCCCAAAAACTTAATAAATTTATTGTGGGTGACCACTTTGACAGACTGAAAAAAGTTTACGATAAATTGGAACTTAGAGATCACCCACAGAAATAATATATAATATGGATGAGAAAGGATGTCGTTTAACAATTCACCACCAGCAAGGTGTTTTGGCCAAAAAAGGAGCAAAGAGGGTTCATTTGCAAGCTTCTGAACACGCAGAAAGTGTTACTATAGCAGGATGTGTGAATGCACTCGGTACTGCCATACCGGCAATGGTGATATTTAAGGGTCAACGTTTAAAGCCAGAATTGTATGACAATTTGCCTCCGGGTTCTTTGGTTCAGAAGTCTGCAAAAGGGTACATGACAAACGAGCTTTTCAAAGAATTTTTAAAACATCTGGCCAAATACAAAAGTCCAGGACCGTGCCTGTTAATATTTGATGGAGCAGCATGCCATTTAGACCTTTCCATTGTCGATGTATCAGAATCACTTGATATATCATTATATTGCTTACCGTCTAACACCACACATGAACTGCAGCCTCTGGACAAAGCCGTCTACAGATCATTCGAGCACTATTGGGATGCTGAAGTTCTTGCATTCATGGACCGAAACAGAGACAAAAAACTGACAAAAGTACGCTTCAATTTCATACTTTCAAGCGTATGGTCCAAATGTATGACTCACAGCAACATTACGAGTGGTTTTAAAGCAACTGGTTTGTACCCTTACAACCCACAGGCGATACCAGAAACAGCTTTCGCTCCTTCAATATTAACAGAAGTCCCTGCGCCTGCTGATGGCGAACAGAGAACTCGGGAACTCGAATCGCCATCAATTTTATCGGAGGTGTTAATGCCTGACTTCGTCGAAGAGAATGAGAATTATGCTAGGCAAAACACCCCAGAAGCTGATGGAAGGTCTCTGTCAAATCCTTCAAATAATTTACCAGCTGATGTCGGAAAAGAGAATGTGCCACTTCCTGATTATTCCCGATCGAAGACTCCTGAACCTTTTACAAGTTTTAGGTCGCCAGCCAAGTTTTTATCAGAGGTATCACCGAATCAGCAGACTCCAAGCCAATCACCGGCAAAACGCAGCTATTATCGCCAAATTTATGGAACTTCTTCAAGTGATTCTGAAGAAGATGTGCCACTTGCTCGACTAAACAGAGGAAAAGATCAAATAAAATTTGGGTTTCATGATCTCATGCCCACACCTGCTAAGGTTCAAGAAAGAACACCTTCTGTCCGACGTAAGGCTATTAATTATCGAGGGACTCCAGTGACTAAAGATCTTTTTGAAAAATACAACGAAGGTAAGAAAAAAAATGCAGGGAATAAAAATACATTACAGAAGAAGAAACAAAACAAGGGAAAGAGAGGGGACTCTGAAAATTCAAAAACTGAGAAAGCAAATAAAAGAAAGTCATCTCGCGGATCTACTAGAACCAAGGACGCTGCAGATACTCAAGAGAGTTGGTACTGTCATGCCTGTGAAGAAAACCATAAGAATGACATGAGGCAGTGCTCTAAATGCTTCAAGTGGTATCATGAGGAGTGTGTCGGATTGACAGTGGATGATTCTGATGACTTCATGTGCCCTGGTGGATGTTAGACGAGGCTAATAATTTAATTCTTAGACTGCTATAGTACTGTTATGCCTTTGACTGAATGATAATTGATCTCAAGTACCAAATTATGCGAGTTAAGTTAATTATCTAAGAAGTTTAAGCAGTAGGCTTTATTACCCTACCTAATTTTAATAAGGCCTATTGAGAGTGTTTTAAAAATGTTTAATTTTATTTAAGTTTTATGCAGAAGTTGCTATTTTTTGTTTTAATTTTGTAGTTGCTTAATTGAACGATTGATTACCTAATAAATATAGTTGATTACATAAAATGTATTTATTTTATGACAAATTTCCCTTAGCTAGGCCTTAATACCCTCATGTACCGTAGTGCCAGATCCAGAAAAAATCAAAATTGTGAAAAATTATCCTTGTCCAAAGTCCATTGACGAAGTGAAGCGTTTTACTGCTTTCGTTAATTATTATAGAAAATTCATTCCAAATTTTGCGGAAAAAGCTTATCCTTTAAACAAATTATGTAGAAAAAATGTGCCGTTTATTTGGGATCAGGATTGTCAAAAATCATTTAAAATTTTAAAAAAGTGTTTAGTTTCTCCTCCAGTACTCCAATATCCAGATTTCTCAGAAACGAATCAATTTATAATACAAATAGACGCTTCTGGTTATGCAATTGGCGCAATTTTAAGTAATAAAAATAAAAAACCAGTAGCCTATACCAGTAGGAGTTTGAACAGTGCAGAACAGCGGTATACAATTATCGAAAAAGAGTTACTGGCAATAGTTTGGGCTGTTAAATATTTTCGTCCTTACTTATACGGTACGAAATTCAAAATATTGACAGATCATCGTCCATTAGTTTACCTTTTTAATATGCGGGATCCATCGAGTAGGCTTATGAAATTCAGACTTATACTGGAAGAGTACAATTATGTGGTAGAGTATGTAAAGGGTTCGGACAACGCAGCTGCACATGCTTTGTCCCGAATTTCCTTTACCTCAGAAGATTTAAAGAGCATGGCAGAGCCTCATATAAATGTCACAACTAGGGCACAAGCGAGAGAATTGCAAAGCCCTCCGGATATTACGACTTCTGACAGCACTTGGCCTGATCAACCGGGTATCGTGGGGAGTCATACGAAACCAAGAGAAGCAGTGGAACTTAGGTTTATACAGAAAAAAGACTTAGATATTTTAAGGAAACAAAATATGATTACTATGGAAAAATACGCGTTTTGTTATGTAGAAAGCAAGCTAACAATTTTTATTAATCCAGACTTCCAATCACAACTGACGCGAGCCGCTTTTGTGAGGGAGCTGAATAATTTTTGCAAGTTAGTAAACGTCGACGAAATATGTATAATAAAAAATAGTAAAAATAATATATTTGTTGAAGAATTATTAAGTGAATTTAAAGCTTCAAATGATATATGACCGCGATTTTATATAATAAATGATGTTCGTAGAATTAACGATAAAGATGACCGGAAAGTTATTCTAAACGACTTCCATCTCTTGCCCACTAGTGGCCACGCGGGCATGAGAAGGATGGTTAATAACATTAAGAAATATTTTTACTGGCCAGCGTTAGAACGAGATGTTCGAATTCGTGAAGAAATGCCCGAAATGTCAAAAAGAAAAATATGCTAGACTCGTTAAAGAGCCAATGGTGCCAACTACAACGGCGACGTCAGCATTTGACAAAATATTTTTAGATTTAGTGGGACCGTTAGATAGGGATTGTTATAACTTTTCTTATAGACTTAGCTTACAATGTAAGTTGACTAAATATGTTGTGACTCATCCTTTAATTTCTAAAAAATCGGAAGAGGTAGCTCAAGCTCTAGTTAATAGTTTCATTCTTCGCTACGGGCTGCCGAAGGAGATCGTAACAGACAGAGGATCTGAATTCATGTCTTTTGTATTCCAAGAGGTATGTACACTTTTAAAAATAAATCATTTAAGTTCTACAGCTTACCACCATCAAAGTATAGGTGCGTTGGAAAATTCTCATAAAAATTTAAGTTCTTTCTTGCGTATACAAACAGATAATTACCCAGAAGCATGGAGTCAATGGCTTCCATATTGGTGTTTTTCCTTCAACACATCTGTTCATTCGGAAACTAAATTCACGCCTTTCGAGTTAGTCTTTGGTAAAGTATGTTCGCTTCCTAGTAATTTAAATAACAATATTGTAGAACCACTTTATAATCATAATAGTTAACCTTTGGAATTAAAATTTAGATTACAACTGTCTCAAAAGGAAGCAAAGGAAAATCTACTCAAAAGTAAATTAGCTAGAAAAAATGTTTATGATATATGTATTAATCCAATAATTTATACACCAAATGATTTAATTTTAGTAAAAAATGAAAATTGTCGTAAATTGGATAGCATCTATTCAGGTCCTTATGTAGTAGTTAAAGATGTGTCACCAAATGTCCAAATAAATAAAAATGGAAAATTAGACATAGTCCATAAGAATCGCACTAAATTGTTTACATCGGATTAATTTAATTACATTAATTTCCAAACGCACTTGTATCTGTACATATAACCTGTTAAATTTAAGTTTAATAAAATGTGTATCGTTTTATGACTATATACTATGTACACATATAAAGCTTTTATTTACACTTTGTGTAAAAAAAAAAGAAGCAAAATCATATTATAATTTTACTTTTTTTTCTCCTTGGGAGGGAGATGTAGTAGTGTAGTAGCCTACCTATTACTATGTAACCGACCTTATTTCGTATATTGCAATCCTAATAATTGTGTATTCTTTATAATAAACGGACAGTATTCGTTCAACATTTGGTGTTTAATTATCTCTCTAATATCCCGCCTTACATAGGATATCGTAAACATTACACTAAAATTTGGGACAGATTGTCTCATGTCTCTTCACAGAGCAAGAAATAGCATGCACCCAAAGGCACACGCACATTCTGTGCAGGATAGGTGTACAAGATAGGGATTGTATAGTCTATTCCAATCAAAACTGAAAACTTTGTAAACAAAGAAAAGTCAATGACCTTAAATAGTTTTAGTGATGTGCCTATTGCAAAACATAATGTATATGAACGAACGAGTGAATGGATTTTTTCTCTCGATGGAATAAACTTGATTAGAAGATGTTGGTTTCTTTACATCGACATCGACATTAGTACTGTTACGCCGAGTAACTAGGACGACGGAGATGGGTCACGGAGATTCTGGATTAGTCGATGAAGCAGGTAGCAAACAAACAAGAGGAATATGCTAGAATGCGACACCCGCAACCAAAAGAAAAACAAACAAAACACAATAGCGTGAGACCGGGCTCAAGGTCAAGGATTAACAATGGCGATTGTAAACATCTATTGTTCGCAAGTTGAATAAAGGACGTAAACATCTATTGTCTCAAAAATGCGGGCGGGTCGCAATATTGAGATTTATCGAGATTTTTCGAATCCAGAATCTTCGTGGCTCATATAAATAATGGTCGACAGCGTCCGCAAGGGCAGTTCAGTTTTGGACGCATCCAAGTGAAGATCGAAGTGAAGTTACAAGTGATTATCAGTGCGACGTTAAGTGTAACAAGTAGTAGTGTAGTGTATAGTGACTGTTCGTGTGATTTCTGTGTGTTTGTGTGGTGAATAAAGTGACTGTTTTCGGTGAAATTAGTGATTTTAATTTATCCCGAACCCCAGCTCGTAACATTTGGTGTCAGAAGTGGTGGGATAAATTATGCCGGTTTTACCAAAGGAAGATACGGAGGGTATCCGGACAAGAAGTCAGCGGCAGCAAGAGATGGACCAGAGACGATTTGCAGATTCGCCGTCACTACCTTCGGGTCATGAGCAACCACCTAATGACCCAGTCGCTGGTCCATCCGGGGTATCTCCAGCACCTGCAGTTGACCTGGCAGCGTTAATGGCACTGATGCAGGAGCAAGCCCGCCGTCAGGAGGAGCAAGCCCGCCGTCAAGAGGAGCAGGCACGCTTACTACGGGAACAGATACAGCAAGACAAGGAGGAGCAGGCACGTCGAGAGGAGGAGCAAGCCCGTCGTCAGGAGGAGCAAGCCCGTCGTCAGGAGGAGCAAGCCCGTCGTCAGGAGGAGCAAGCCCGCCGTCAGGAGGAGCAAGCCCGCCGTCAAGAGGAGCAGGCACGCCTACTACGGGAACAGATACAGCAAGACAAGGAGGAGCAGGCACGTCGAGAGGAGGAGCAATCCCGCCGCCAAGAGGAACAGATGAACCTCATAAAGGACCTCCATGGGACTCTTGGCAAACAGCTGGGTGTTATGAAGGAGCAGGTGGAACAGTACGAGAGTCGACTTGCCAAAGCCGAGGAACAGATTGCTAACGTGACAAAGGCGTTAGGCGATCTGAAGGCAGGAAAGGGATTTGTGGCCTCTATGGTCGATACTCCTACGACCCCTTCGGTACGTGGATTTAAAGTGCCACCGTTTGATGGAACCTCTTCATGGTCAGCTTACAGACGCCAGTTTGAAGCTTATGTGGAGTCAAATGGATGGGACAAAACTCAGGCCAAGACGGCACTCACCTTATGCCTCCGCGACCAGGCTTTAACTGTACTGGAGGCGCTCGACAAGGACATGACCTACAACCAACTACTGGAAGCATTGGACTCAAGATACGGCGACGCACATCTAGAATACGTGTTTCGTGCCCAGCTGAAGGACCGAGTACAGCGCGGTGCAGAGACCCTACAGCAGTGGGCTCTAGAAGTTGAGAAGTTGGTCCGGAAAGCCTACCAGTCCACACCTGCGCTTATTGACGGAAATCTTGTTCAGGCGTTCGTCGATGGAATACGTGATCTAGAAGTCAGAGCCGCTGTGAGACTTGGGCACCACAAGACTTTAAGAGACGCCTTAGCCCATGCCTTGGAAGTAGAAGCAGTGAGACAGGACCATCGGGCTCACCGTATCCGGGAAGTTGTTTCACCAACATGCCACCTTTGCGGGGAAAAGGGCCATTTCCAGGCAGGTTGCCCGAAGCGCAGCGAGGGTCGAAAGGATGGTGCAGCATCACCAAGATGCTACATATGCGGAGAAAAGGGCCACCTCCGAGCTAATTGCCCAAAGGGAACCACGTGGCGACAGAAGACCTATGGTGAAACAGTAAGGGCGGTGAATGCAACCGCCGAGGAGCAGCAGGGAAACGAATAAAAGCCAGGACTGCGGGGCGGGTGCTGGCTGGTGCAGAAGTAGCCCCAAGGATTTCGATCTCACAAGCCCATGATGGAAACAGCCTGATCATCAAAGGTGAAGTCAACAGGACACCCTGTAAGCTGACAATAGATACTGGAGCCTCTCGCACGGTCGTGAATTCTCAGCTGGCACGTCGGGTTCTTGGGGACTGCATCAGTGACCGTGAGTGTATACAATTAGTAACAGCTACTGGTCAGCACATATCCGTCCGAGGCGAGAAGGAGGTGGAATTGAAACTTGGTAACAGAATATATCGGCATAATGTCATCGTAGCCGATATAGTAGACGACTGCATACTGGGATTGGACTTTATGCGAGAGCATTCTTGTGAGATCGACGTTAATCAAGGAGTATTGAAGTGCGGGACAGAAGAAGTCTTTATGGAAGGTGCAACCGCCGGGAAAGTGTTCTGCCTGAAGAAAATAATTCTACCTCCTAAGTCGGAAACAATCGTCCCAGTCGCTCTACCACAGAATGCTGGGCAGGAAAATCGATGTGTTCTCATAGAAAGGTTGGACGAAGACTGGCCATGGAAGATGGCACGAACGTTGGTCAAAGCTTCAAATACATCAGCTGTACGCATACTCAATCCCAGCGATAAGGAGCAAGTGATCAAGAAGGGCACATTGATGGGCATTTGTGAAGAAGTAGCCTGGATGCGACGTTGCAGTGATCAGTATACTGGTAATAATGCTCACAATTCAAGGTTTAACGTGGCAACACTCTTGGAAGACTGTAGAAATCATATGTCTGAAGAAGAAATGGACAAGGCTAAGAAGATGTTGCTTCAGTACGCTGATATTTTCTCTACAAATGATGCCGATATAGGAAAAACCGGATTGGTACAACACAAGATCAATACTGGCAATGAGTCACCAATTCGTCAGCGACCTAGAAGACTGCCAGTTGCAAGAGAGAAGGAAGTGGAGATCATGATTGAGGGGATGGTGAAGGATGGTGTAATAGAGCCTTCATCTAGTCCGTGGTGTTCTCCTGTCGTGTTAGTGAAAAAGAAAGATGGCAGTATGCGCTTCTGCGTGGACTATCGACGACTGAAAGACATTACGAAGAAGGACAGCTACCCATTGCTAAGGATTGATGACACACTGGATACACTGACAGGCATGAAATGGTTTACCACCTTAGACCTCAAAAGTGGCTACTGGCAAGTGGAAATAGACCCAAAGGATAAGGAGAAGACCGCATTCTCTACGGGAAAGGGTCTGTGGCAGTTTAAAGTAATGCCGTTTGGATTGTGTAATGCTCCTGCCACGTTCGAGAGACTTATGGAACTAGTGCTCACTGGCCTGATCGGAGACGCCTGTCTGGTCTATTTGGATGACATCATCATTGTGGGCCGTACATTTGATGACCACCTACAAAACCTGGAACGTGTATTATCAAAAATCCGAGGAGCCAATCTAAAGTTGAGTCCGAAAAAGTGCTCATTATTCAAATGACAAGTGAGTTTTCTGGGACACGTAGTTTCGGAAAAGGGTGTTGAAACGGATCCAGAGAAGATAGTTGCTGTCAAAGAGTGGCCAGTGCCGAAAGATAAGACGCAAGTCAGAGCATTTTTGGGCTTGTTCTCCTACTATCGACGGTTTGTGAAGAATTTTTCGGACATTGCGAAACCTTTACACAAATTGACCGAGGAAAAAGCGCAATTCTGCTGGGACACACACTGTGACAGTGCTTTTCAAGAGTTAAAGGACCGTCCGTGCAATACACCTATATTGGGCTACCCTGACACTGAAAATGAATTCATCGTGGACACAGACGCAAGTAATACTGGAATTGGTGGAGTGTTGTCACAGAAAAAAGGAGATCAGGAGGTTGTGATAGCCTACTTCAGTAAATCATTGTCAAAACCAGAGAGAAACTACTGCGTCACGAGAAGAGAACTGCTCGCAATAGTCAAGACGTTGCAACATTTCAGCAAGTATTTATTGGGAAGGAAATTTTACCTGCGCACGGACCATGCTGCCCTAAAGTGGCTATTGCAGTTTAAGAACCCGGAAGGACAAGTAGCCAGGTGGATTGAGCTACTACAAGAATTCGACTTCGTAATTGAACATCGCAGTGGCAGATCCCACGGTAACGCAGATGCGTTGTCACGAAGACCTTGTCCAGAGAAGTGCAAACATTGTTCCCGACAAGAGGCTAAAGAAACAGTGCCCGTGAGGATGCTGAAAACTGACCTTAGCGACGAATGGAAAGAGAACTTACAGCAGGCTCAGGAAAAAGACGCTGATATCAAACCGATCCTCGAGTGGATGAAAGCTGGTGCCTCTAAACCAACATGGAGTGATGTTGCGTCATTGAGCACAGTCACAAAAAGTTACTGGGCACAGTGGGACAGTTTGCTGATACAAAATGGTGTCTTATGCCGGAAATGGGAAAATGTTAAAGGGGACAAGTGTCATCTGCAGATGGTAGTCCCCAAAGCTAAGGTGCCAGATGTCCTGCAACTTTACCATGACGGATGTTCGGGGGGTCATCTAGGAGTAAAAAGAACTTTATTGAAGATTCGAGAGCGATTCTACTGGATCCACTGTCGAGACGATGTTGAAGACTGGTGTCGTAAATGCACTAGTTGCGCAGCTGTAAAAGGGCCTCACACGCGCAGCAGAGGAGCATTGAAAGTCTACAACGTTGGTGCGCCCTGGGAACGAATAGCCCTAGACGTTGCGGGACCATTTCCAGAAAGTGAAAGTGGAAACAAGTATTTTATGGTTGTGATGGATTATTTCACAAAGTGGCCGGAAGTGTTCGCCATTCCTAACCAAGAAGCTTCGACGGTTGCAGATAAATTGGTCCATGAAGTCTTCTGTCGATTGGGAGTGCCCTTGGAGATTCACAGCGACCAAGGAAGGAATTTTGAGTCTCAAATATTCCAGGAGACGTGTCGGGTAATGGGTACCCATAAAACCAGAACCACCTCTTACCACCCACAATCTGATGGAATGGTTGAACGATTCAATCAAACCTTAGAGAGATATCTGGCAAAAGTCGTGGGGAACAGGCAGAGGGATTGGGATAAGCACATCCAGCCGTTCCTTTTGTCATACCGGAGTGCAGTTCACGAAAGTACGTCGGTAACACCAGCCTTCGCGAACTTCGGAAGAGAACTACGGTTGCCTGCAGATCTCATCACCGGTATTCCGCCTGACACCCCCCGTTGTGTGACTGATTATGCAAACGACTTGCGTACCAGAATGAATGACATAAATGAGCATGTCAGACAATCAGGCCAACAAACATCTGAGAGGATGAAGACCCGCTATGACCGCAAGATGAACAACAAAGGCTTCGACGAAGGCTCACTAGTGTGGCTACATAACCCGGTACGCAGCAAAGGAAAGTCACCGAAGTTACAGGCAAAATGGGACGGTCCCTACCGAGTCGTGACTAAGATCAACGATGTGACCTACCGGATACAGAAAGGACCAAGAGGTGCTCCGAAGATCGTTCATGTGGATCGTTTGGCACGTTATCACGGATGTAATAATGCTCGGGACGAGCATGTCTTAGGAGGGGGCAGTGTTACGCCGAGTAACTAGGACGACGGAGATGGGTCACGGAGATTCTGGATTAGTCGATGAAGCAGGTAGCAAACAAACAAGAGGAATATGCTAGAATGCGACACCCGCAACCAAAAGAAAAACAAACAAAACACAATAGCGTGAGACCGGGCTCAAGGTCAAGGATTAACAATGGCGATTGTAAACATCTATTGTTCGCAAGTTGAATAAAGGACGTAAACATCTATTGTCTCAAAAATGCGGGCGGGTCGCAATATTGAGATTTATCGAGATTTTTCGAATCCAGAATCTTCGTGGCTCATATAAATAATGGTCGACAGCGTCCGCAAGGGCAGTTCAGTTTTGGACGCATCCAAGTGAAGATCGAAGTGAAGTTACAAGTGATTATCAGTGCGACGTTAAGTGTAACAAGTAGTAGTTTAGTGTATAGTGACTGTTCGTGTGATTTCTGTGTGTTTGTGTGGTGAATAAAGTGACTGTTTTCGGTGAAATTAGTGATTTTAATTTATCCCGAACCCCAGCTCGTAACAGTACCTATATATAATAACACTTATTATAAATATAATATTAGTATACTGCTCTACTTAGATTTTTACTACTGTTATGCTTTCAAATAAGTATTTTGAGTTGGGAGATAAAGGAATTAAGCCTACTGCATCATTGAGAATGTGTACATTGCATAATATTATTGATAAAAATTAAAAGAAACCCCCAAATAAAAATCTCACAACCGAAAAAAATCTATATAATGTCCATTTACGTTTAATTTATATAAGTAGGATATTTAATCCATCAAAATCAATAATAAATATGAAAATGATTGAATATCGGGAAAATAAAAAATACAGGTATCCCATTTTATTCGATCTAGTTTCAAATAAATTATAATATAATAAGCGTGTTACAAAAATGAAATGTTGTCAATTGGCATAATGCCATAATAGCTTGCCCTCTTTATGTTTTTGAATCTGTTTTTCATTCATTCAATATCGTACAGATCAGCTCGTCACTAAAACTTTAGAAAAAAAAACTGTCAAACTAATACAAATTTTCTAAATTCGATGATTTTTACATATTTCAGTAGAAATTGCGACGAGTTAAATATGAAAGTGACAGTATTTAAGAAGATTCCGACATCAGAATGTAATGAAGTGATAACGAAATCAGTATGAAATCGACGATTTTAGTTGAGTGATGGTTTGTTTACAAAGTTTTCAGTTTTGATTGGAATAGACTATAAATATATTTGTTAAATTATGCGGATAGAATGAAAACAACGTATTTGATTGTATGAATCTGTATTATGTAAATTGATAACCATATTTGGCCAGGGAACGTGTTCGACGTTATGATTGGAAAACAGAATTAAGAAAACGCTACCTTTTAAGGTAATAAAACGCGACCACGTTCCCCTATTGGCACGAACAACAAGCCCCACCCACTCACGTGACAAGTAAGGGGGGTAAGTCAGGCGCGAAGCGGCCTTTTGATTGGCTAACATCCAATTAATAATTTACCTGAGCGAGCCCGGCTCAAACCCCGATCCGCCCTGACGATACTTAAGCGGAACAACCGAACATAAACCAGTCTCAGCGGTTATTTTGTAATTTATGTAACAATAGTCAAATAGTAATAAGCCTCTAAAAATAGGGCTCTGTGGCCACCTCTCTGTCTCTTTGTGTGTTTTGTGTATTTGAATATGTGTATTTAAGTTTAGTTTTACTTTAATTTAATTTAAGTGTAATTTCAGTGAAAACCCATTAATTTGTATAACATTAAAACGCTATTCGATGTTACCAAACAAAGTGAATAGAATATGAAAGTGTATTTGTGATATTACGAAATAATATTGTCGGAACTTTGAGTCATTAAAGTGTATTATCTATTTTAACCAAATAAGTGTAGTATCAGTGTATGAGGTTTGTTTTGTATCATGGCATGTACACTCCATATTCCAAATATTAGGTATAAATTGTAACGTTAAACTAATAGCATCTCGAATTGAATAAATAAAGTGTAATCCTTTCAATAGTTATTTGCTTGTTATCAATCACCGTATACGATCCTTAGTGTGATTATAGCAATACATTAGTAAACTTGTGATAAATATTAAAATCAGTGTTACTCATTCTACATATGTAAACAGGTTAGGATTTAAGTGATTAAATAAAAGACTTGTGTTGTATGTGATCAGGCATTGTGTTTTTTATTGCTCCCTCCAAATCCAGCAACAGTGGCGTTTCCCTTCACCGAACTGTGTAGTGAACCGTCACACATTCTATTACTATGGTCCCAGATTGGACACCAAAGACATCCAAATATTAATTTAATTAATTCATACAGCTAACACTACCTTAGACGTTAACAAACAACTACTGGTTCCTCTGCTGTTACTTGTTGCGTTGCGCTTGATTAAGATGCTTTCGCACTCATACAACCGCCTTCGAAACGGTTCATGTTAAGCTTACACAGTATAGGTGTAAATGATTCTTTAGAATCTCAAAGATTGCAAAATTGCATTATGTAAATTTGCTGTATCCGAACTTTGTTACACGAACACGTGTATGTATCACGAGTCATTTCCATGTATTTATTTATTTAAATTAAGGCACTCCAACGACTTATTCACTAATACATTTTTATGATATCTTATCATTAAAATTAAAATCTAGAGTGAGTTTGTCACTTATAGGTGAGCACATCACTTACATAATTTACGATCGTAATATAGGTACTTAGATTTTATAAATTATATTAATAAACTTTAATTGTATGGCGAAATTTAGGCTGGATTGAACTGGTTTGAAGAAATCATGATTATTACAATATTGTTAGGGAATGTAGTTGTTTACGAAATTGTGATGGAGTGTTAGCGTAGATGTCAATGCTGTTGGTGCGTATATAGCACTCATTGTATGTCCTCGTGAACCTATTCATTGGCGCTAAGCGGCCGAGATTCGTTCTTGCGGTGCAAGGAGCGAACACGTGTAATTTGCGTTCATTTCTAGGTAAACAATGACGAGGAAAAGATATATTTATTTCTGCTAGAAGTCTAGGAACTTGTATAGATCCGTTGACGATTTTATAGAGGAGCATTAAATCATGTGTTTGCCTACGACTTTCCAGAGATGACATATTGAAATGGCTGAGCCTTTCTGAATAATCAGCGTCTAGGGCGCAGCTGTTAGCCTTATACCGCAGATAGCGAGTAAAGCTCTTTTGTATACGTTCAATACGGTTTGCTTGTGTGGTGTAAATGGAATTCCACACAGGTGATGTATATTCTAAAGCACTGCGTACAAGTGTATTGTAGAGTACTGTAAGAGCTTGAGCTGTTTTAAAATCATAACAGGTTCTCTTAACAAATCCCAGTGTTTTTGCTGCCTTGGCAACAATAGAGTCAATGTGTGGTATAAAGGTAAGCTTACTGTCCAGAAGAACACCCAAGTCGCGTATCGTGTCGACCTTTTGCAGAACCTTTGCGTTAAGCGAGTAGGAAGAAGTGACCGTGGTGTGCTTTTTTGTGAATGTGATGTTATAACATTTATCAGCATTAAGGGACATATGGTTTATAGTACACCAATGTTGTACTGAGTTTAAGTCATCCTGGAGCAAAGTTACGTCGGAAACTGACTCAATAACTTTATATAATTTTACATCATCAGCAAAGATGGAACAAGCACTGTGTTTGATACAGTTTACTATATCATTAACAAATATGACAAACAGTATTGGACCGAGATGAGAGCCTTGTGGGACTCCGGATGTTGAACAGTAAGGTGAAGATTGGTAACCTTTTAACACAACTCTATATTTCCTTTCGGTCAGATATGATTTGAACCACAAAAGTAGTTGACCGAATATGCCATGATTTGAGAGTTTTTGCAGTAGTATTGTGTGGTCCACTTTGTCGAACGCACTAAAATCGGTGTAGATAGAGTCGACTTGTTTGCGTGAGTCGAGAAATTTGCTAAGGTCGTTGACGTAGTGGACCAGGTTGGTTGTTGTGGATCTATGTGCACAAAACCCATGCTGTTGAGGAGCTATTTCTATTTTGGAGTGAGAAGTTAAAATAGGACATAGGAGAGATTCAAAAACTTTCGCAAAAACCGACAAAATTGAGATAGGTCGGTAGTTTTTTACGTTGTCTGCGTCTCTTTTTTTGAAGATTGGCACTACATGTGCTAGTTTCCACTCCGCAGGAAATTGTGAAGATTGAATCGATTTGTTGTAGATTATTTTAAGCGGTAAGGATAGGCTAACTGCACATTTCTTGACAAACAATGGCGGGAGACCATCTGGAGCTGCACCTTTGCAAACATTTAGCTTTCTTAGCACTCTGAGCACATCTTTTTCCGAGAAGGCGACTTTACTTAAGGTATTTTGTGGATAGAGTTGTAAGTCCTCAGAAATATCCATAGGGTCTATGGGTTCTGATTTAATAAAAATCGAGGAAAAGTGACACCCAAAAAGATCGCAAATGTTGTCTCCAGAAGAGGCCACCCTGCCTTCAAACTTCATTTCGGACGTGATCGTAATCGGTGTAGCGCCGTGTAAAGAATAATAAAGTCGTGCAAATTTACAGTCTTTTATACTTGTGTTCTTAATCAAAGACTACAAAAGTGTCAAATTTATTTCTATAACAACCTTTATTTTTGAAGCAATCTTTATAATAATAATAATATAATAAATAAATCATTTATTTCAGAATTAATATTCCATATACAATTTGTTAGTAACAATATAACTTATAAAACTATGTTAGTACTTATTAATAGGCACATGCAGCAGACACAAGTTATGTATAATTGGACAATCCAGTTTACTTGCAATTACATTCAGGAGACTGTTGGTGCTGCCACAGACTCTGTGTAGCAAGGACGCTGCACGCTTGGGTCTGATTGCTGTGAAGCCGTCAGTATGTGCGTCCGCGAACATCCCTGACGCGCTACAAAAGCATGGCAGCCCCAAAAGCATCCTGAATGCATTATTGTATTGAACCCGAAGAATGTTGACGGCTCTTAACGTACAGCTTGTCCGAAGGCTGCACGAGTAAAATATTTGGCAGTATGCCTTAAAAAGTGTTATTTTAACTGCACCCGTGCAGCGTGAGAACCTTCGAATCAGCATGTTACTTCTCACCGCCAACGTTCGTTCCCTTTCAATATCTAGATTGTCCTTTAAATCCTCGGTCACAATATGTCCTAGATATTTGAATTGCTGAACACGGTTTAAGACACCACCCATTAGAGTGACAGGAGGATAGTTCTTCGTGATTTTATCAGCCGTCCCAAAAATAAGTACTTCACTCTTCTTCGTGTTATATCTCAAACCGTGTCCCTCAGCATAACCTTCACAAACATCTATCAATTTTCTGAGACCTGCCATTGACGGGCTCAGTAGCACCATGTCATTAGCGTAGCTAATGTTGTTAAAAGCTACCCCATCCATATAGCAGCCAGCATGCATGCTACTGAGCCCGACAATCAGGTCATTTATGTAGATGTTGAACAATGTTGGGGAGGTTAATCCACCCTGCCTAACCCCACACTCCATTACATAGTCATCCGAGAGTACATTTGCCCATCTTACACAATTCACTTGATTCATGTACCAGAACTTAAAAATATTTATCAACTCGGATGGAAAATTTGCGGCACTGAGTTTTGACCACAACTTGTCATACGCAACCATGTCAAAAGCCTTTGACATATCCAAAAAGCAAGCAAAGACAGATGTTTTGTTATCTGTATAATATTTAACACTCTTTTTGAGGCATAAAATAGCAGTCTCCGTCGATAGGCCATCTCTAAAACCATGTTGAGCATCATGTAGTTTGAAGTTGTTTTTTAAGTGGTTATTGAGTAAACAGTCAAAGACTTTAGCCACAATCGTAGCTAAAGAGATCGGCCTATAGTTCGTCTTATCTGAAATATCATTAGATTTATTCTTAACTACTGGAACCACTACAGTCCTCATCATATCCTTTGGCAGATAAGCATGTGACACATAACAGTTAAATAATAATGCCAGAACCCTGGGTAGATGGACACCAGCGTGCCTTATGTGTTCCACACTGAGACCGTCATGACCCGGAGACTTCCCGCGCTTCATGTGCATTATTACATTTTTAACCTCTTTTGCGGTGTACCTGATGGTCAAACTTTTTGATTGAGGCAACGCAGGCGCACTATCAACTGACAACGGCGGCCCCAGTGGTGACTTAACAGAAAAATAGTCCCCGAACATGTTAGAAATATCAGCCACATCAGTTAGACCGTCAACGCTGACAGGAACACTAAACCCAGAGTTCAAATTGTTTGTACTTTTCTAGAAGTCCTTAAATTTATGAGTACTATGAAGACATGCTATTTTATCCATTACAATTTGTTCTTGGTTATCTTGGCACCATTTTAACTTAGATCTAAATATCCTTCTTGTTTCAATCATATAATTATACAACTGACCACACCTTGGCTTGCCTGCCTCCAGCCAGGTATGAAAGGCGAGTCTAGCTTCCCTGTGGGCACTACTAACATGCCTGTTCCACCCAATGACATAACCCCCTATTCTTTTACAGCGCGGTTTTTTATAAGTGTCACTGGCTGCATCACTCAATATATTAATTAAACACTGGTACATATTATCAATAATAGATCGGTGTTCTAGATTATTACAATTAGTATCAGAACAAAAGCGGAATTGGTCAGGAAAATTTATATTCTTCAATCGGTCATTGCAAAGTGTATTATAATGTCTTATTTGTTCTACATGTCTATTGCCCCATAACATTTTGTTATGATGCATTTTATTTAAATATATTTTTGGTTTAACAATATTTAAGTTACAGTTAATACATAAAGGGAAATGATCAGACCATAGAACGTCATATTTTACATATGAACTCACCACCGACCTCCATGCAGACTCAGTGACCACGCAATGGTCAAGCCATCTTTTACATCCATGCGCTTAACTAACAAACGTAAAAGTATCGGACTCCGCACCTAACATCTGTATGTCGGCACATTTCCAGTTTTGGTCTAAACAAAATTGTTGCAACTCATCTCCAAACAATTCATAAGGACTAGAATTAAAGTCACCAAGAATAAAACAAGCTTCTACCTGCTCTTCCTCAATAATGGCATTAATCCGACTTAGGCACTCCGTAAACTCACTTAGGTTCTCTACACAATTAGTAGGCATATAAACACTAAACACCAAAATCGATCTTTGAGATAACATTATTTTTATAGCAGATAACCGCACACAGTTGCAATCAATGACAAACACTGTTTGGAACACACTCTTCCTCCAAAGTAAGGCGACCCCGCCGTAGGGTCTGCCACGAAGAAGACCAGCTGAGATGTCCACCGCTGATGTCCCCGTATGTCCAAAATCAGGATCAATTTTACCTAACATAGTAATCTCGTAAGATTACAATTTATTACAACAATTATTGATTACAACATAATTGAATGGTTCATTCCATATTTTTGAACACATTAATATTTTCACGAAATTCACTCCATGTCATATCAGTATTAACGTGTTCTTCATAAACATGTCTCATATTAATTTCATCTTGTTTAAAAAGTATGATTAGGTTTGCGTTATCTCTGACCAACTGCTTAGTAATTTTATTATATGTACGTGTCCGTCATGTCGTGTCCGTCCGTCCCCCACCCGCAAAACACCTGACTGATCCAAAAATGGGTTGAGTTTCCTAAATGTTTTAGGTATATCTTTTGCAGATGATTTTTTCAACTGATTGATTTCAGCCTTGAATTCTGTATGTTGAACATATCTAACTAAAACCATGAGGGCGTTATGAAGCTCAGATTCTGTCAAATAACCAGTCTGAGAATCTTTATGTGATAAAATGTTGATCAGTCTGTTCCAATACGCTATAATACGTTGAATTTTACGTAATGATGAAAATTTTTCTAATAGAATATCGATAGGATGTGGAAAAACGATGTTTACAGCTAAAACTGTTTTACGATTTTCACAAATGACATCAATGTTGCATTGTGGTCCAGTTTGAATTGGTTCTTTTGGCCAATGATCTTGATGTAAAGACAACCACTCTGGTCCGGTCCACCAGACGTTGCGACTGATGAGCTCATCTGGTAATAACCCACGACTAGCGCAATCAGCTAGATTTTGCTTGCCTGGCACATGTTTCCAGGAAGCGTTTAGTAACTTTCTTTGGACATTAGCTATACGATTACCCACGTAAAGCTGTTGAATTTGATTTGATCCATTCAAGAACAATCATGGAATCGGACCACGCAAATATGCTGTCAATATTGATAATGTTTGAAAATGTGTTAATGATGTAATGAATAAGGTCGGCTAGCAATGAGGCACCGCATAACTCGAGCCTGGGTAATGTTTGACGCTTGGTAGGAGCAACGCGTGATCTTGCGCTCACCAAGCAAACTTGATGTTGTTGATCTTGATCATAGCTGGAACGAAGATTAACTACGGCCGCATAACCAGCTTCGCTAGCGTCGCAGAAGCCATGGAGTTGATAACTTAAGGCTTGATCATGTGTGATACGCCTTGGAACACGTAGTTGAGATAAGTTTGATAATTGATGGGTATACTTCGTCCAAATTCGATGAATATCTTCAGGTACTGGTTCATCCCACGATGTCCCCAATAATCAGAGACGCTGAATAAGAAATTTTGCTAAAAATGTTAATGGTGTAAGCAGACCAATGGGATCATATATGCGGGCAAGCTCTGATAGCATTGTCCGTTTAGTACAATCACGTGGTGTTTGATTGACTTGATAGTTAAACACGTCTTGATGAGCGTTCCAGGCAAGCCCGAGAACCTTGATAAAATGAGTATCACTGTCGAACGTCAAATCCGGTACCATACTGTGTTCTTTGGGTACGTTTTGTAGTACAGCTGAGTTATTGCTGGACCATTTTCTGAGCTCAAAACCTCCGGCAGCCATGATCTTAACTAACTCCTGTTGGAGGTTAGTGGCTTCTTCTACGCTTCTACAGCCGGTAACGACGTCATCGACATATAGATCCTTAAGCAGCACCGCAGCAGCAGTGGGAAAAGATGTTTGTTCGTCTTGAGCTAATTGATGCATGGTACGGATGGCCAAAAATAGCGCCGACGACACGCCGAAGGTGACGCGTTTGATCCTGTATTCTGTGATGGGCTCCTCAGGTGAGCACCTACAAAGTATGCGTTGATAATCTTGATGATCATGAGTTATACATATTTGACGGTACGTACGTCAGCTGATAATACGATGGCGTGCAGCCGAAATCGTAAAATGATACCTGACATGGGAGTATGATACTTAACACGTGTCAGACCAAGTCGACGCGCGCAATTGTTAGTTATGATGTTACTTTGACTTCTTGGGTCCAACAAAGCGCGAACACTTTGGTACATGCCTCGCCCATCCTTAATTTCCATTTGCACTGTGGCAAGTAGGACAAAGGAGGAAGGTGATGTCCGTTTTGATATATTTGATAATGTGGTAACTGCTGTGACACTTGATTCTTCAGGACGAGATACACTAGCCTGATTTGATGATTTTTCCCTAGGGAAATGCAACAAAGTATTGTGACGTTGATTACAAACCTTACATGTATTTGTAGATTGACATTGAGAAATGTTATGATTTGATCGCAAACAATTAAGACAAAGTTTATGTTGTTTTGCAAGTTGAGAACGCTCTTGAGGCGTCTTGGACATGAAATTATTGCAAGCAATAAGATAATGTTTTTCTTTACAAATGACACAGTTTGATATGTTAGGCGTCTGAGCCAAAAGCATGGTAGAAGTTTTATTTGTTACATTAGACTTAGAATGATTATTATTATGAATATTTGATGAATTATTATTTTTCTTAGTGATATTATTGGAACTGGTGTTTGTATTACTGTTACTCTGCAAGGTTGGATTACTAAGAGGCTTAGTAATGATTACTAAGCCTAATGAACATTGAAATTGAAATTGGTTTATCACAATATTTTTCACGGCGGTGTTTGACATCAACACATCGCCGATGTCAAACACCGCCGTTCCAAGAAGTCAGCAGTTTGTGAACATACTCTTGACAAGGCCCAGCACTAATCAGATTTGATAAACCACAAGTCCTCGCAAAAGAAAACCGATTCCTTCCCAGGATGATTCGCGACGCTATTGAAATTAAAAAACACCCAAATTTCAATAGAGAAGATGGCTGGGTCTTACCACCTGCTTGGAATCCCATTATAGATTCCATTAAATCAAAATCCAAGCCCAAAACTGCAAGACCGAAGGATACGGTGAGCTCGTTCTGCGTGAATCGGATCGCCAATAAATAACAAAAATGTAAGGTAGCTGTTAGTAATTGCAACATTGAGACGTCCAACAACTTAGTCTGCCCGTGACCGCTGTAAAGGATCCGAAACGTCGGGAATTAAATAATAATAATACAACGCGATAAAATCCGTAAAAAATAGTTTTATTTCAATGTCTAATATTCGCGTAAGTGTCAGAAACCAGTAAGCCTAATGAATTTAACATAGAAAGATTTTCTTAATAATTGTCCAAAATGCTACGCAAACTTTGTACAGATCCCATGTTCATAGGTTTTAAATTACAAATTTGTTCCCAACATAAAAATGCAAGATATCTTTTGTTAGAATATCTGTCAACTAACGCTTCATAAGCACTAATATAATTAGCTTCCGAAATAGAAAAAGCTTTGATAAGACTGACTCCCCAGAAAGGGAAGTTACAAGGTATTGGAATTTCTCAACGTTTGATATATCTGTCCTGTTCTGGACTAAACTGTTAAAAAGATCAATAAAACCAGGAAAATCTTTAAGTTGACCTGAAAAGTTAGGTAACTTAATTGGTGGAAGTTTAGTATGTTTTTTGTTTACAGTAGAATCTGTGGAAACTGTTACTTCAGTTTTACCATCTGGCAAAAGTTTACGTTTTGTTTCTAATACTTCAAAATACATGTCATCTGCTTGTTCCTGATATAATGTTTGTTTTGAGATACATTCTTCACTAGTATCAAGATTGTTATACTCGCATAAAAGTTTAATGTGAGCATCATTGAATGATTCCATAAGTGATTCCAGACCCGAACAGCATGTTTCGAAACGAGGTAGAAGACTTGTATCATTGACACATTTGCGAGCGCATGTAACAGCATCAGTAAGTCGCTTGAAAGCTATGTTGCGTTTCGATTCATGATGAGCTGCCATAGCTTCACTCATGTTGATACTACTATTAATAAACACAGTTATAACAGCAACTTGTTTTGTTTAAATATTATTTGAAAACCTAAAATTAATTGTTCTAATAATAAAAACAATGATCTAAATGATGGTAGAAAATGTTCTCCAAAACTGATAAATAATCTACCAATAGTAGATATTCACAAAATGCGGTATTATTAATTTTATTTTTAGAGCTAGCAACCCTAAAATTGTTTTGACATTGACGCAAAACGAATGTTGACAGTCATGACATTCATGACAGATCTGAATTGAATGACGTATGTTGTTTGACAACTGACACAATGAATTGAATGAATGTAAGAGCGTATTTTAAAAAGTTATGTTAAAAACTCGAAGGACCTTTTGTTTGATAAAATTGCTAAAATGAATAGAAGCAATTGAAGTAACTAGCTAGAAAACATGTTACAAATAATGTTACGTATGATAATGTATGTTTGGAACTTTAGCGTTTTGTTGTTACGACTAAAATAACACAAACTAACAGTTGTTTTTGTTTAGCTATTGCAATGCCATATGTTACATAAACAAAGCCGACAATGATAAAAAGTTTAAACCCTATATGTTAAGTTTGAACTAATGATAAGTAATAAACTTATTGCAACGTCGTATGTTCCGTATACAATAAAATGATGTTTATGTGTTGATGTAAAGTATAAACCCTATAATGATAAGTTTATACTATGGATATTATGTTAAGAGTCACTATGTTTAGAAATTGTATAAGTGCTGCATGTTACACTTAAAACAACGCTTGATAAAAATGACAAAAATTAAATACGCTCCGTGTTACGAACGAACACGCTACGCTATACCTACGAACCGGGGCGGCGGCGACCGAACTAGTCAAAACTGGTTCAACATTTCAAACTTCGAATTTTCGATGATGAAATACTTGTAAAAACACTTGTTATGATGATGAATATGATGATAAAATAGTGATACACTAAATAAATTGTGAAAATAGGTATAGTATTTGTGTGAATGATTGCAAAAGCAAATATGGACGCCACACGTAAAATAGGCAAATGAATTTTAGGTAAATTTACAGAAATCCGGCTCGAAGGACCAAAATGTTGTGGGTAGATGCTGGCTTCGATAGTAATGGACTGTAAAATGATGATAGGCTGGTCACTCAACCAACAAGCAAAGAGCGGACACGCATTCGCTACCGGCGCGAGCGAAAACCCATATAACTTAACTTATTCACATCATAACGCGTGTGTGTTAGTTTTCCACAACCCCAGGGACGTCCCAGGAAAGGGGCAAGAGAGGTGCCCCTCACCAACAACTAAAACAAGAAGCCGCCATAGCCGCCGAGCCGTAAGTACCTTTCCCTCCTTTCCTTCACGCGTACGATTGTGCAAGTGACCGGCCTATCATCATTTTACAGTCCATTACTATCGAAGCCAGCATCTACCCACAACAGTACACACTTAAAACAATAAACCGTCCCAATTCTACATAGGCTATTTTAATTGTTCGTTCAACAGAGAGGGCCACAATGTCCCTACGTTCTTTAAACTTATGGTGATTATTAACTAGGATTAAGGAGTCACCGTGGATAGCATTCTCTCTGTAGAACGAACTACCAACCTGGTGGTTATTAAAGTTAAACATCAACTGGTGACTTTTTAACCAGTGTTCTGTATAAAGAATATCTATCTTATTACAGTTCATTATTAATCCATTGTATATTTTGATGAACCAGGTTGATAACATTAAAACTTTTATACTCTATATTACAATCAGATATGCCAGAGGTAACCTTTTGGAGAACTAAATTACTTGATATATTTTGGTTAACAGACAGATCTATGCAAGAGGTTGTCTCTGTTGTCCTTAATTCTAATTTAAATTATTTGATATGTCATTAAGTGAAATGTCAATAAGTGGCTCAATAAAACCAATATGTGTTTAAGCCAGATTCTTGGCTAAAGTATCAAAATAGTAGGATAGAGACATAGCGAGTCTCTTACAATGCGTTGAAAGATAGCAATTATCTTTCGTCAGGTAAAAATATTTGCTAACAAAGTTGTTAGTGACAATTAAAGGTCGTTATTAATAATTAATCAGTCATTATTTACTGATAAAGTGTGCAATGTTAAGTTTACTGCATATCTAATTTTATTTTTGTCCTGTGACAAACTTTTAGAGTAAGGACATGTGAATATAATTATATTATCTACATTCATGTCACTTAATTTTGCATGATATTCTTTAAGAGTTTTTTTATTTATATATATATATTTTTTTATGGAATAGGGGGCAAACGAGCAGACGGATCGCCTGATGGTAAGCGATTACCGCCGCCCATGGACACCCGCAACACCAGAGGAGTCACAAGTGCGTTGCCGGCCTTTTAAAAAGGAGTACGCTCTTTTCTTGAAGGTTTGAAGGTCGTATTGGTCCGGAAATACTGCAGGCGAAAGTTCATCCCACAGTTTTGTTGTGCGAGGCAGAAAGTTTCTAGAGAAACGCACTGTTGTGGACTGCCAACCATTAAGATGATGGGGATGGAACTGCTGCCGCGTAGAACGATGGCGGAAAGAGGCAGCAGGGATCATTCCGAACAATTCCTCGGAGCACTCCCCATAGTATAGGCGATAGAAGATGCATAGCGAGGCCACATCTCTACGCAGCGCCAAGGGGTCTAGCCGGTTTGAAATGTCTTGGCAGTCGACGATTCGAGTCGCTCTCCGTTGGATGCGGTCTAGAGGGAGAAGTTGGTATTGGGGTGCCCCTGCCCAGAGATGATAACAGTATTCCAAATGTGGCCGGACCTGCGCCTTATAAAGTAGTAGCAGTGGGAGTGAAATACCGTCTCGATCTATTGAGCACGCCCAGCTTCTTTGAGGCTAACTTAGCCTTACCCTCTAAATGGCCGCGGAACTGGACTTCACTCGATATGTCGACACCAAGTATTTCAATGTTGGCTGAGGCAATTATGGGGGTGCTCTCAAAACGAGGAAATACGACCAACGGCAGTTTTTTTGCGGTGAATACGCAAACCTGTGTCTTCGTGGGGTTAAATTGGACCAAATTACGTCTGCCCCAATCTGAGACTTTCTCTAAAGTGGTCTCAATTTTAGACACAAGTTTGTTTCGACTCTCAATGACGTTTTCCCGAGAAATGTTGGCGCGGCCGGTATAGAAAGCATCGCCTGTGCTGTCATGCGCATAACAATGAATGCCGCTGATTTGCAACATGTCATTGATATGGAGGAGGAACAGAGTAGGCGATAGCACACAGCCTTGAGGGACACCAGCATTTATAAATATGGAGTCAGAGCATTCACCGTCAACTACGACCTTTATGCTTCTGTCTGCAAGAAAGCTGGTGACCCATTCGCATAGTTTATCGGGAAGCCCATAGGAAGGGAGCTTCGAAAGAAGCGCTTTGTGCCATACCCGATCGAAGGCCTTCGCTACGTCCAAACTGACTGCCAAGGCTTCTCCCTTAGTCTCGATCGCCTGTGCCCAACAATGTGTCAGGTATACTAGAAGATCACCAGCCGACCGACCCTTACGAAAACCGTACTGCTGGTCACGAAGCAGCTGATGATCTTCTAAAAACCGAAGGAGCTGACAGTTGATAATGAACTCCATTGTCTAAGAGAAAAGGGAGGTTATGGCTATTGGTCTCTAGTTGGACGGATTTGAGCGGTCGCCTTTTTTAGGGATCGGGTGGATCAATGCAGTCTTCCATGACTTCGGGACAGCCAGAAGAGTAAGAGAGCCGAAAAAGACGTGTTAAAACTGGTGCCAACTCTGGAGCGCACATCTCCAACACAACGGGAGGGATTCCATCAGGCCCGCTCGACTTATGGATATCGAGGGACAAGAGTACCAAATGCACGGCGCGTTCGTGGAACTGGATATCCGGCATACAGCCCTCGAACCGTGGCAATGTAGGCGGTTCTAGTCCCCCGTCATACAAGGTCGAGTTGGACGCAAAGAGTGCCCAAAAGACTGGCTTTCTCCTTTGCGTCATGGGCCAACGAATCATTACCCATGTATTGAGGTGGAAAGGATGGCTTGCAGAAGTTTCCTTCGATAGCTTTGGCAAGAGACCAGAACGCACGAGTTCCCGAGGGAAGGCGCTCAAGCCTCTCACCAATTCTACCGATGTGTTCAGACTTCGCCCTTGCAATGTCTCTTTTGAAGGACCTGGAGGCAAAGTTATACTCCTTTTTTAATGCGCTGGTATTTTCATCCCGTGCCGCCACCGCATCAGCCCAGACTCGGTAAGCTTCCTGCTTCCTGCGAGAAGCCTTTTTGGAAGATGAACTGAACCAAGGCCGAAATTTGCCACTAACGGGGACTACAGAGGATGGAATGAAAAGTTCCATACCCTGCAGCACCACATCAGCAACAGAATCAGCAGCGGCGTTGGGATCATCCGGCGAGAAGCATACTTGTCGCCAAGGGTAGGATGCAAAGAAGGACCGTATCCCATTCCAATCTGCTGACTTGCTCCGAACAAGGCAATGGTCTGAAGAACCAAGTGGGGCGCCTATGGATACAAGGTACCCGTGCGGATGAGAAGTCAGCAGAAGGTCCAACAGTGAAGGCTTCTGGCTTTCCACATCTGAGATTCGCGTGGGCGTGGTGACCACTTGTGTCAAGCCATATGCCAGAGCGAAATCGTAAACCGAACTCCCCGCATGATCGGTCTTACTGGAACCCAGCCAGTCGGCATGGTGGGCGTTAAAATCGCCAAGAAGAACGATTTCTGCTGACGGGATCTGCTGCTGCACAAAGTACGAAGCCATTTGGATGTGCTCGATAAGTCGGTCAGTTTCGGTGTCACCGCTATGGGACCTATAAAGGCAAGCATAGACGCGGGGATGGTCGTCGCTATCTATACAGAGCCATAAGATGGAGAGGTCCCTACCTTCAAGATTCCTGAGGCGACGAGAGCTGATATCGTCTCTGACGTACACGCACACTCCGGCCTTGGACAGAAAGGAGTGTTCAAGTCCGTACCCAGGGTAAATGAGGACCTTTTTACAGATGCACAATTTGGATTAGACGTTGTGACACATTGGTTACAGAATAACTCGCTTACTCTTAATTTTTCTAAAACTCAATATATGATTTTTTCAATGCGAAATGTTAACCTACCACCTCCATCTTACTCTTTAACTGCACATAACTGTTGTAACAGCTCAATCTGCTCTTGCTCGGCCTTGGCCAAGACCTCTTCGCTAAAGTACCTTGGAGTTATCCTGGATAATAACCTGACATTTAAAGCCCACATTGACTTAATGGTAACGAGACTTCGAAAACTAATCTATGTTTTCAAGAACTTGAGACATGTCGCGCCTCCAAAGTTAGTAAAACAAGTATACTTAGCCCTAGGTCAATCAATCCTACAATATTGCATTACTATCTGGGGAGGTGCACATAAAAGTATTTTAAAACCGCTTGAGATAGCTCAGAGGGCTGTTCTGAAGGTTTGTACATTCCGTACATTCCGTCCTTTCAGATATCCAACACATCTTCTATACAAGTCTTGTGAGGTTTTGTCCGTTCGTCAGCTTTTTGTTTTATTAACGGTTCTATTACAGCATTCTAGGCTACAATACAATAAAGGCGACCATACGAGAAGACGTAGAGCCATCACTAATACTGATCAGGCTCATTTTAAACATCCATATGTGAATAATTATTTTTGTTTCTTTGGCCCATATTTGTATTATCAAATAAATAAAATTACGGAAATATATCCCCTGAACCTGTATCATTGTAAAAATACAGTTTTCCGGTATGTTCATAGTCTGACATACGATGAAACTGAGAAATTATTAAGTATTCTAAGTTAAAATAATTAGGAAGGATACTCACCCTCTCACACGCACTCACACACCCACATTCTACTCACCGAGAGGACTTCACAATACTCTACTGTCATTCCTGTTTATGTACTTATGTTTATTATGTTTAGATTAAATTCAGAAAGGCCTTAAGTTAAATGATATGTACTTTATTTTATAAGTCTGTTGTAACTATAGCATTACTCAAGAGGAAGAGCGCTGATGTCTGAGATACAGATATATTCTTATATCTAATTCAGACACAGATGTCTTTATAATAAGCTTGTAATTTTGTTAATTGATCACGTTTCATGTTTGTACATAACTGTAACCTATGATTTTAAAGTCAAATAAATAAATAATAATAATTATTATTATATAAAAGCTAGTGATGCTGATTTCCAATTTGATCATGTCAAACCTAGAGATATTAAGTTATTTTTTAGTAAAGGAAAAAATTCAATCGCGGGCAGGATTCGAACCTGCGTCTTCTGGTTTGATATACCAGACGCTCTGACCTCTAAGCCACCGCGAACCCTACCCGCATGATTGAAATTTTGCCTTCACATTCTGAATTTACGTCATAATTAAACATAATATAATATACGTGACGTTGAATCGAATCCTGCCCGCGATTGAATTTTTTCCTTTACTAAAAAATAACTTAATAATCTTAGCATGGAAAATGCCAAAAAAATCACAAAAAAAAAAACCTAGAGATATTATTAAAACATGCAATATGTTAAATGTGAAAAAAACTGCGGACCTATGGGGAAATTCGGTTGACGTTGCCAAATCGATAATTAACATTGTGGCTCTTTTTTTTTTTTTTGTGCGTGTGGAAATCCTCATGGACTTCCGCCGCCCGGGGAAGGCGACGGGGCGTGTCGGACTCCACCCAGAAGGGGTGACCTACCGACTAAAACCACACGGGTGTTTCGCCTCACCACTTTTTGCTGGGGTTACGGGAGCACTTGTTCACAGAGGGGCCGGACTTGGACGACAGCCAGTTCGGCTTTCGGCGTGGGCGCTCCACAGTAGACGCCATACTACGAGTTAGAGTCCTGGCGGAGGAAGCGGTGTCCCGGGGCGGGGTCGCGTTGGCGGTGTCTTTGGACATCACCAACGCCTTCAACACCCTGCCCTGGAGTTGTATCAGGGAGGCTCTGCGATACCGGGGGTGGACCTGACGTGTTACGCGGACGACACGCTGGTCACCGCCCGGGGGAGCTCGCACAGGGAAGCAGCGTTGCTAGCTACGGGTGCGGTCTCACAGGTGGTGGGCCGCATACGGCGCCTCGGCCTGGAGGTGGCCCTCAACAAGTCGGAGGCCATCGCTTTTCATGGCCCCCGACGGGCGCCGCCGCCGGGATTACACATTGAGGTGGGGGGGGCCCGGATTGCTGTCGAGTCCACCATGAAGTATCTAGGATTGGTGCTCGACAGCCGGTGGGACTTCGGGCCCCACTTCCTGCGGCTGGCGCCGAAGTTGATGGGCGCGGCGGGCGCGCTATCAACGCTGCTTCCCAATTTGGGAGGCCCGAGCACCGCCTGTAGGCGGTTGTACGTGGGGGTCGTGCGGTCCATGGCCCTGTATGGGGCCCCGGTGTGGGCGGCCGACCTGACGGCCCGCAGCATCGCCGTGCTGCGAAAACCGCAAAGGGCGATGGCCGTCAGAGTCGTCCGCGGCTACCGCACGATCTCCCACGAGGCGGCTTGTGTGCTGGCCGGATCCCCGCCCTGGGACTTGGAGGCGAAAGCGCTCGCGTCACTGTATCGGTGGCGCGAGGAGGAGCGGACGCGAGGGGCTAGACCGGTGCACCGACAGATAGTCCAGCACCGGTCAGAGCTCCACCGAGTCCTAGTGGCGGAATGGCGGGACAGGCTCTCTCGCCCTACCGCCGGCCTCGCTACCGTCGAGGCGGTCCGGCCAGTGCTCGAGCGCTGGCTCGGGAGGAGGCACGGCTCCCTGACGTTTCGGGCGACGCAGGTGCTCTCGGGGCATGGCTGCTTCGGGAAGTACCTGTGTCGCATAGGCAGGGAGCCGGACGCCCGGTGCCATCACTGCGCCCATCGGGAGGACACGGCGCTGCACACGCTAGTGGAGTGTGCCGCTTGGGAGGAGCCGCGCCGTGTCCTCGCAGTTGCGGTGGGAGACGACCTGTCGCTGCCGGCCGTCGTTCGCTCAATGGTCGGCAGCGCGGCGTCTTGGGACGCAGTGATCGCCTTCTGCGAAACTGTCGTCTCGCAGAAGGAGGTCGCGGAGCGGGAGAGGGAGAGTGCCAGCACTGACCCGACCCGCTCCCGGCGCACCGGGAGACGTCGGCGGAGGGCAGACAACGCCCTCCTCCAGCCTCCCTAAATGGGTCCGGGGGTGGCGGGCGCGGGGACGCCCGCCACACCCCCCCTTCTAGGACCCGAGGCGGTGGCGCGTAGTGTTCCACGCGCGCCCCTCAATGGCGATGGGGGGGAGTCCAACGCCTCACTCCCCCCCTACATATGTACAGATGGGGCCCGCAGGGGCGGGCCGGCACCAGTCGGGGGCCGCGGACGAATTGTCTGTTTCCCGTAGCCCCCGACGCCGCAGGTGCAGGAGGGAACACCGTGTGGTTTTTAGTCGGTAGGTCACCCACTCTGGGTGGAGTCCGACACGCCCCGTCGCCTCCCCGGGCGGCGGATGTCCATGAGGATTTTCCACACGAAACCAAAAAAAAAAAAAAGGGAGGCTCTGCGATACCACAGGGTACCTCCCTACCTCCGCCGCGTGGTTGGGGCCTATTTGGCGGACAGGTGTGTCACCTGCGGGGGACGCGACGGCACGGTACAGCGCGCCATGTCGTGCGGTGTTCCACAGGGCTCGGTGTTGGGCCCACTCCTGTGGAACATCGGGTACGACTGGGTGCTGAGAGGCGAGCTCGCACCGGGGGTGGACCTGACGTGTTACGCGGACGACACGCTGGTCACCGCCCGGGGGAGCTCGCACAGGGAAGCAGCGTTGCTAGCTACGGGTGCGGTCTCACAGGTGGTGGGCCGCATACGGCGCCTCGGCCTGGAGGTGGCCCTCAACAAGTCGGAGGCCATCGCTTTCCATGGCCCCCGACGGGCGCCGCCGCCGGGATTACACATCGAGGTGGGGGGGGCCCGGATTGCTGTCGAGTCCACCATGAAGTACCTAGGATTGGTGCTCGACAGCCGGTGGGACTTCGGGCCCCACTTCCTGCGGCTGGCGCCGAAGTTGATGGGCGCGGCGGGCGCGCTGTCAACGCTGCTTCCCAATTTGGGAGGCCCGAGCACCGCCTGTAGGCGGTTGTACGTGGGGGTTGTGCGGTCCATGGCCCTTTATGGGGCCCCGGTGTGGGCGGCCGACCTGACGGCCCGCAGCATCGCTGTACTGCGAAAACCGCAGAGGGCGATGGCCGTCAGAGTCATCCGCGGCTACCGCACGATCTCCCACGAGGCGGCTTGCGTACTGGCCGGATCCCCGCCCTGGGACTTGGAGGCGAAAGCGCTCGCGTCACTGTATCGGTGGCGCGAGGAGGAGTGGACGCGAGGGGCTGGACCGGTGCACCGACAGATAGTCCAGCGCCGGTCAGAGCTCCACCAAGTCCTGGTGGCGGAATGGCGGGACAGGCTCTCTCGCCCTACCGCTGGCCTCGCTACCGTCGAGGCGGTCCGGCCAGTGCTCGAGCGCTGGCTCGGGAGGAGGCACGGCTCCCTGACGTTTCGGGCGACGCAGGTGCTCTCGGGGCATGGCTGCTTCGGGAAGTACCTGTGTCGCATAGGCAGGGAGCCGGACGCCCGGTGCCATCACTGCGCCCATCGGGAGGACACGGCGCTGCACACGCTAGTGGAGTGTGCCGCATGGGAGGAGCCGCGCCGTGTCCTCGCAGCTGCGGTGGGAGACGACCTGTCGCTGCCGGCCGTCGTTCGCTCAATGGTCGGCAGCGCGGCGTCTTGGGACGCGGTGATCGCCTTCTGAGGTCGCGGAGCGGGAGAGGGAGAGTGCCAGCACTGACCCGACCCGCTCCCGGCGCACCGGGAGACGTCGGCGGAGGGCAGATAACGCCCTCCTCCAGCCTCCCTAAATGGGTCCGGGGGTGGCGGGCGCGGGGACGCCCGCCACACCCCCCCTTCTAGGACCCGAGGCGGTGGCGCGTAGTGTTCCACGCGCGCCCCTCAATGGCGATGGGGGGGAGTCCAACGCCTCACTCCCCCCCTACATATGTACAGATGGGGCCCGCAGGGGCGGGCCGGCACCAGTCGGGGGCCGCGGACGAATTGTCTGTTTCCCGTAGCCCCCGACGCCGCAGGTGCAGGAGGGAACACCGTGTGGTTTTTAGTCGGTAGGTCACCCACTCTGGGTGGAGTCCGACACGCCCCGTCGCCTCCCCGGGCGGCGGATGTCCATGAGGATTTTCCACACGAAACCAAAAAAAAAAAAAAAAAAAAAATGGGGTTACGGGAGCGAGAAACATTCCTCCGCGACCCCAGCAGTGGCAGACCGCCTTTGCAGTCTTCAGCGCAATTGAGGGGGACTGTTGTGATCCCCCACCTGCCAATCCACTTGAGTGGGGCGCAGCAACACCTACCGCGCCGCCATGTCGGGCCTTGTGTGATGGATGCGTGGCCGTTTTACGGTGGTTGGAACAGGGCGTTATCTGCCCTGTTCCTGCGCCCTGTTCGGCGGGCGCGGATTAGCAGGATGGAGGCAGTCTCCCTCTCCCTCTCTGCGGCCTCTTTCGTGGCGATGACCTCCTCACAAAAGGAGGCCACCTCATGCCACGCACTCTCGCTCCCGACCATACTTGAGACGACGGTCGGGAGCGAGAGGTCTCCTCCTAACTCAGCGTTAAGGACACGGCGCTGCTGTGCCCATGCAGTGCACTCGGCGAGCGTGTGCTGCGCCGTGTCCTCGAGGCTTCCACAATGGTGGCAACAGGCGTCTGGCTCTCTTCCGGCGATTCGGCACAGGTACTTGCCGAAGCACCCGTGCCCCGACAGCACCTGCGTCATCCGGAAGGACAGTACGCCGTGACGCCTGTCCACCCACTCTTTCAAAACGGGACGGAGGGCTTCGACCGTCCGAATACCAGCCCCTGGCCGTTCGAGCCGCTCCGCCCATTCTGCAACCGCCGCTTGCCGCAAATGTGCTCTGCATTGGTCAACCTCCCTCGGGTCCACTATCTCACCACGATCCCGCGCTTCCTTGCGCCATGTATAGAGTGACGCAAGGATCCGTGCATCTAGGTCCCAAGGGAGGGACCCCGCCAACGCGCATGCTGCCTCCGCCGAGATCGTGCGATACCCCCGAATCACTCGGATGGTTATCACACGCTGCGGGCGCCGCAACATAGCGGCACCGCGACTTGTCAACTCGGCGACCCAGACAGGGGCCCCGTAGAGGGCCATGGAGCGGATGACCCCCAGGTATAGCCGCCTGCAGCTGGGTTTTGGGCCGCCGAGATTAGGCAGTAGTCGCCCTAGAGCGCCGGCCGCACCCATCAACCGGGGTGCTAGGCGCTGGAAGTGGGCGTAAAGTTCCACTTGCTGTCCTTTAAATGAAAACATTGGATGTTTTGTCATACTGTTGAGTCTTTAGTATATATTTGGAATTAAGTTATTAATGACCAACCTATTTATCGTATTGGGGTATAGGGATTTGCATGTGTACCTATGTAATCCTCAGTATACAGAAACTCTTTACTGCTATACATATTGGATAAACCTCCTTGTAACCTTTTTCCAAATATACACCTTGTAAACGAATTACTTTGATCCAACGTCAACAATTCGTTCTGTGCATCTGTCTGTAAAACATGTCTGTCGCTTTACCTGTCGCTCTACGTTATTTACCTGCAGTAATACAATTATACCGCAATGATCCGACGTGACGTCATTTCTTTCCATTTGCCCATTGATTTAGTTTAGTTGTAGTCAATTACGATATCGATTTATCTCAATTGACGATGGAAAGATATTTTCACAGCGACTAATTCATGTATTCATGATTATAAACAACTTTCACTGAGGTTGGTCTCAGCAACCTTGAAATATCCAAAAAATATTTCAGCCGTTTCATACAAAAATGCATGCTACTTTTTTCGATATTTCAGGGTTAATCTTATAGTGAAAGTTGTTCCTATATATGGATACTTAAATTCTCTGAAAGGTTAACTGATATAGATAGATAATATTATTACCTATTCAATTTATTTGGAACAAACCTAAGTTTAGATATATTGCTACGATTAAACATTAAAAACATAGGTAAACATTGATATCTACTTTAAACCCAAATAGAAACAAAAAGAAATTGAATCTACAAAAGGATTGTACAGTGATCGCCGTTTGTAAAATTGTACTACCGCAGCCCTCAATATCAGCCATGTAGATGTAGGTATGTAGCGGTATCTGTGTGTAAATGAATGTGCATGAAAACGCTTATGTTAATAATGGTACATAAAATATATTCTTGTAACTTTTGCTTGGAAGGTATTACAATAAACTATTTGATTTATCGAAAATAGAAAAAAAAGTTGAGACCGTTTTCCACTACTTTTGTTATTTATTTATTTACTCAAAATACTTATTTAAGCCGTATTCCACCAAGTCTGAGTAGCCGATCCCCGATTAAATTAAAAAATGGAACGGAATATGGCCGAGTAACTTATCGGGAACTTACTCGGAGTTGGTGAAATGCAGCCTTAATAGGATAACTTTTATCTGAGAAATTCATTTGAGCTTTTGTACAGAATTTCTGTGATTGATTCTTATCAATGACAGAAATTCTTTACAAAAGCGAAAATGGGTGAAGAAATAACTACTATGTACTTATTATTTTTTACTTATCAATTCAACTTAGTTATAATAATAAGTTAATAACTAAGTTGTTCTCAAGTAGTATTTATTTCTTTATTGTATTCTAAGCAAAAGTTACGCTTTCTTGTTACGCCACAATGTCGCAACCGCTTGTATGAACGGCTATGTATGTATGTGCCTGCCGCAATATGTATGAAATCGCATACTTACCTAATTGTTTGGAATTAAATTTCAAACACTACCAACATTTAAAATTTTGTAGGCAGTTTTCGTCGCTATTCCCTTGGAATAGAGATTAAAATGGCCTATTATATTTTTATAATGCCTTATAAGAACTCTAATATCCAATTTTTAGATAGTATAATATGATTTAAAATCAATTAGTAATCTTAATATTTTAATGCCTTTAACTTTCTACTCAATAACTGCAACTGAGATCCTTTATAAAACTACACTCTACTTTCCAGCCTCTCTTATGGCCAAATACTCAACACTTTCTCAATTTAAAGCTCCGTTGAGTCTCGTGTCTGACAATTTAACTGACACTGAATGTGACAGCACGAGACTAATGGCATCTTAAAACCGAGTACCTATTGATTACTTGGTCATTAGCTTCGTTTCTTTTAGAAAAAGAGGTAATTAGGTACATAACTGTAGTGTGTATAATTCAACATATCTTCGCAATTATATAAACTTAAAACCACATAAACTTACGACTATACAACAATGACATTGTTTCGGCGTTAACATTTCCGAAAAAGTAAAATATGGGTTTGACATTTGCAATTGCTCTCTTCAATTATGTATGTGATGCATCTCAAATCTATATATTTCAGACCTAGATAACAGCTGAACGCGAGAACGTGCCTTTTAAACATAATATGTAGGTCAATATTCGCTTGAATCTAGTCAAGAAGTGGTAGACGTGTT
The DNA here is from genome assembly GCA_910591435.1 of Acronicta aceris. Classification (NCBI taxonomy): domain Eukaryota; kingdom Metazoa; phylum Arthropoda; class Insecta; order Lepidoptera; family Noctuidae; genus Acronicta; species Acronicta aceris. The sequence continues at coordinate 11,923,182 of OU342757.1, read as the reverse complement.
CCTTTTCTTTGTTCTCATCGCCACGCCATCAGTTCCCAATGTGTATGACAAGGTCATTATACTTTTCGAGAAACGTTACCGGCAAAATAATGTTACTTGACTAGTCAAATACCGAACTTCTATCTCCTTGTAGTTCGCCAAAGTAGTTGTACATAAAGTACTCTCAGTTGTTTAATCTAGGGTTGACCAAACACTTGTCCCCCAGGAGCCGCAGACAATGTCCAGCGCCCATAAATCTACCGGGGCACTTCAAGAGGCTCCGCCGGTTCCTCCGCCCCCCGCCAGCTACAGCCCTCCTGTCGAACATCGACCACATCGAGCGCCAGGTCAGTGAACCAATGAATTCGAAAATTTATATTATACGTAGTCTTGTCAGTCAGTTCCTTGATTCTTGACTAATAACTAACTCCGATAATCCTAAAGGCTCATTATATATTGTTTCTTAGCAATCTGTAGTGTCTTTTCATGTTGTTGACATCACATTGAGAAAGACGGGTACATTTTTTAAAGTGTCATTAGTTTAAAGGTTTGGTAAGGACCCTACAGCTAATTAATACCGACATCTCATTCTAATTAGGCCTAAGGCAGCCTTAATCACGGTCAGTAGTGGGGGCTTATTTTGCGGCTAGTTGGCCGTTTTAGTCATGTGCACGATGTGTTTTCGAGTTATCGATTACCTGAACACAGGGCCATGTCCGTCGTCTCGATCTTATAGTGTGAAAGATCCCCTATACCTACTTTAAATATATTACTTGTGATACACCTTATCGATATGCCTTCAATTCTATAATTGTATTGTTGTTTGAGGGGAAGTTGTTTATAACATAATCTAATAAAATCTCATATCAATATAACTCTGCTTGCCTTAGCTTATGTATTGTTTTACACGCCTCATTCAACTTTTAAATATCAACACCAGTTTAATGATGACGACGAAACCATTTCGTTCAAAGTATCGTCCATGAAACCGTGGCTAACATCCACATAACATGTTCATATTCACCACACGGCCATCATACTAATTACTAACAGCAGGGCCGAGCTCCGCCAGCGCTGCCGACGTGGATGAACGGGATGCGATGCAGCTTTGGTTTGAAGCTCGTTGGGCAAGGCTTGTTGCCCAGCGTCGGGCCCGGGAGGAGCATCGCGATGAACCCACTGCCCGACGTCTCGCGAGGCTTGAACGGCGATTGACGCGACCTCTGTCTGGTAAATTTTACTTAAAAGGCAGCCTCTAGATGTCTTTGTAACAACTGAACAACATCTTTTATATAAATAAAAATATGCCGAAGTGTATGTACGCACATAGCTTCCGGACGACTGCACCAAATTAGATAATCCTCTTTTTATTGTGTTCGTTACTGTTAGGACAAGGTTTGTATAAAAGAAAAAAAAACAACTGGATACGTCGGAAATTAAGATGGGAAAATTTACGCAGGCAAAGCTGCGCATGAGTAGTTTTAAATAAACGTTAATCCAAAAATAAGTATAAAAACTCCATACAAGGACTTCGTATAAAAACGAGAGGTTTATCCACTAACATTGGTGACAGTAATTACCAACAATTCGGGTGTCAAACAATTTCAAGTCCCACGAAACATGCTTAGGACCGAAGAATTTCGTGGTCTAATAGAGAGATTTGATTTTTAAAACAGTGAAAAGTGCATTTGAAGCATGACATCTGCTTTTAAATTATTTAAATAACGAATCCTAAAAGAATCATATTTGAATCCTTAAAATGATAAAACGCATGTATTAGGATACATGCGTTTTATCATTTTGATATCTCAAATTGAAATTTTGAGATGTCTCAAAAAGCTCAAGTTTGAGACATTTTATAGAGTGTTGAGTCTTAATAATGGTTGAGCTACACGATGACTGATGTATGCGTGCCATCAATTAGGACAGGTTAACTCATGGCTGATATGGCTCCCTGTTCAGCTATTACCTACTCACATAATATCTTATAGCTGTAATACTACTGTCTACTATAACTGGCTTGACTTTAAGAGAGCCAATGATTCTCTGAGTTTGTTTCGGTGTTTCTTCTCAGAGGTCGTCAGTTAGAAAATGCCGGCGCTATCTAGTTAAAAAATAATGTAACGCATTGACCTGTAAAAGTGTCTTTAGAAGATCTAGTTACAAATATAAATATGTTTTAATTATTTAAACGTAATAAGTATTTATTATGTTCTAGCGGAGCAGCAGGCGGCGACGGTGGCGGAGCTAGTGCAGGTCTCCGCACAGAGGGACGCGCACCAGGCGCTCATGGCAGCTGACAGGTACAGTAACTTTTTGTTTATGAGACTTAGCTTGCCGAGAGAACAAATTGGTTTTAAACCGGCGAGGCGAGTCGTTGATGGGATCAATAGCACATCATGGTATCCAAAACTGTCAAATTTCTTCAATCGATTTTAAATGTAATCTCTAAATAATAGCGTTTATTATCCATTGAGGAAATTTGACAGTTTGTGGTAACTTGATGTTGACTACGACAACGTCATGTTGACTGTACAAAGTAATAAATACTCAATTTTTTCAGCAGTACAGTTCAATATTGTACTAACAAATATTTCAATTCTCGCCCAGACCATCCACACCTCGCCGGACTAAAAGCACCTTTAGATTTGATACTGTGAACGGTTCTAGAAATATTTGCCTGCGTCATCCAAACGTATCTGGTAGGAAATGGCTAAGGTATTTAAACCACCATTTTACCTTTGCCCCTTTGATACATTATCTAAACTGCTTTATTAGTCTAGCTGGTGGTTGTAAGCGTGACTGGTACGCTAAAGGTCCTGGGTTCGATTCCCCATTGGAGTCTTACTGAGTTTTTCTATGAATACGTTTAAATTTGTGCCTGGTTAATGGCCAGATTTGGGCATTATTCGAATAAATTTTCATCTGGATAATTAATCGAACAAAACTTTATTCACAGTATTCGCGAATAACGATACGAGAATACGAGATAAATTTTAATTATCCTTTTCCTGTACACTTGTATTTTAAGAGTGAATGAAACAATGAAGTGATGAAACAAAAGAATTGTTTTGATTTTGTAAATTGACAAGCTGTTCCCCACGGTTTCACTTGCGACCTAAAGTGATGCTTAAATATTCACCCCCACCCCTTAAAATAAGAAAATCCGAAAACCCTTTCTTAGTGCTCGTCTATAGTGCAACAGGAACCAGCGTGCAAACTTTCAGGGATCTAGCTCCTTTAGTTTCGGCTGTGCGTTGATATGTCAATTAGTCAGCTTCATCGTTTATTTATAATACATATTCTGGCTACTCTCCACAGACATTGGGTTTCTGTTTAAAGAAAGAAATCAAATTACTAGTATATGTATTGGTATTATCATATTTTTGCATTTTGAAAGTGTGTGATTCGTTTATTCATCGAAGTTATGATGTGAGAGACTGGACTATCAGATAAATTCTCAGTCAAATCAAATTAATTCATTTAAAATCCATTATTTATTACTTTGTTTTATTTTTATTCGTTAACCGACTAACAAATAAAGTAATTTATTCGTCATTAGAATATTTTTTCTTTGAATAAATGAAATTATTTATTATTCGTGAATAACGAAAGAAAAAAATTATTCATTCGTTATTCGTCATTCGAATAATGTTTGGCCAACTCTGTTAATGGCATTAGGCTCGCCCCTTTTAAATGGAACCTGTGTGTATACATTGGTACCTACATCTCTGCTTAACCCTTCTGGGAATGAAGGCGTGATGATAATATGTAACATAATCTAAACATCATTTCCAGGAGGCGAAGTGCCGGCGGCGATTAATGCACGGCAGTCGTCGCGGTTGCTGACATTACATTATTGCTGTTATTTGCCTTGTTTCTTAAAACAGTCAAGTAATGTCAGCAACCGCGACGACTGCCGGCGGTACAAAATTAAAACTTATGCTAAATACAGCATATTGTTACTAAAATATATTGTGATCAGATTGGCCCTAAAAATAGCAGCAATGTTCAGTCACAATATTCTTTGTTCTAATATAAAATAATAAAAATGAACTAATGTTTTTTTACATTTGGTACGTCATTTGACATAGATCCAAGTTTAAAAAAATATTCATTGAATTTTTATACAACCATATACATGTTTTAGAAAAGAAATCACTATTATTATATACACAAATTTTTATTTTAATCAATAATTTTATAGTATTCTTTGATTTTATCTCTGTTTTAACAATATTCTCATATTATCATTTGGCTAGATGGTTTTAATTTTAAACCCATTTTTGGGTATGCTTAATGATGCAAATTATACAAAAATATATATATTTTATTTTACCGATAGTCATAAGAGTGATCGCGCGAGAAAGTACCGAGAAATATATGCGACAACGGTTCTCTTTCGCATTTATAAAGTTCGGACAAAATAACAATGTGAGTCTGAAGTTAGCTGTTGTGCAAAAAAAAAATAGTAAGAAGTATGATCACTAATACGAAATATTTACGAGCCCAACTGTCTTTAAACAAATTGTTTCCATCGTAAAATTTATCACTGCGCAATCACTTGCGTATAACTTCGGAACGCACAGTTATTTCGTCAGAATTATATGTGACTAGTTCAAGTGACTCCGTGCATTGTAAATTGAGAATGCCTCGCTACACCGTCGGTTCGCGACGCGTCCGTTGTGCTGGAAAAGGCCTTATATCTTCGCATAGAATTAAGGAATCAGACTAACTTACCTTAAGTGACGTCTGATGGTAATTTTATGAACGGCTCATCCTGAAAACAATTTTACATGGTAGTATTCGTCTCCAACGAACTCGTTCGCGTAGTCTTTTAGAGTCCTAAAACAAATAAAAATTGAACGCAGCTAGTACTTATTAACTAGCTGTCAGCAGTGACGTTTCCAATATGTCAAATCACTTTCTTTAGAGTAACAAGGGTTGCCATTATTACATAATGGGTGGGTGATACTTTGCAGGTATCAGGCAGGGTGGGAACCTAATTGTTTTCAGGATGAGCCGTTCATAAAATTACCATCAGACGTCACTTAAGGTAAGTTAGTCTGATTCCTTAATTTTATTTCACGGCTCATCCTGAAAACAATTTTACATGGTAGATGTTTAGAGATAGGTAATGGCAACATAATTATTATGCATGTACGTATAGGTACATGTATAGTTGTGTGTGTAAAAGGACTTTGATTATTAATTTGTATTTTATAAGAAAAATCCAAGGATATAAGCCAGATATTCAAAATTATAAATACGGCTGCTTTAGTTGTTATTCATAACAATACACATTTTAATATAACATTGTATGAAATCACATTTTTGGTGATAATTAAAATGAAATACATATGTGACCTTGGTACCTTAGGTATCTAGGTACCAAGGTGACCTTGAAATAATCAATTAATAATAATCTGTGATTATTGTAATATATAATATATATTTATTTTGAATTTTATATTTATTTTTAATAAATATTTTGTATTAAACTAAGCAATAAGTGACCTCATTATTATATATATTTGTCCCTTAAACTTTATTACTATATAATTACATAATAATAATTATATTATTATTACATATAATAATTATTAAAGCACAATATTTAGTCTTTAAATACATTTCTTGGACCATGAAATATTAATTGTATCACTGAAATGTTAAACGTTAATTACCAATTTAAAATGTTATGATAATTTATTCTTAAATAGAATTGGCAAAGGAAAAATGAGATCCTTCATTAACAACAAGTATATTGTTAATGAAAGACCCCTCCTTCTTTATATGAAAGGTTTGTTTGCAAAGACAGTCGACTTATCCGACCAGAACAGTCTTTTGATAATTTCAATTGACATCCCTGCTGTATTTGCCTTAGATGTAAATATATAATCTAGTACTATGGGAAAAATACTAGTGTCAATGCTACTCTCGGTGAAGGTTTCCTAAATCCAACAGCTTACTGTTTGTTGTAACTTTTTTAATAGGTATTATTAGTGATAATTAAAAGGTTAGAAAATCTCCTCAAGCTTCCTTAGTGTTTTCCATTTATAAATTTTGGGGCATAAAGCTGACTATTTTCCAAAATATGGTAAGCACAACGTGGTGCTGATTTTAGAATATTAGAGATATTAATAATGACAATCAGCAGTAAAGTGAATATAACTAAGTGTCTTCCTCCAGTGCCTATAATATATAAGGCAATTAATCTTGTAGATAGTTCTTTTTAATTAAAGACATTTAGCATCTTACTTAGAAATCTAACACTACTGTAGGATTCCCAAATTCTGTGTACCTAGGAGAATAGGATCTTTGTACAAATGCTCCCTTTAATAACCACTTCATGTTCTCATCGTTCCCAACTTCAGAGCTTATGAACAGTGATAATGTGGTGTGGTGCGCATTCAAAGTTGCGTAGGTACCACCCATGATATGAAATGCTTCTGATAAGAAGCATATTATTTGTGGTACTATAGCTTTATATGTATTGATATTGTTACTATGACGGTGTGCCCACCAATTTTTGTAAGAATAACCATATTGTCATTAGGTACCTGGTGGTAAGGATCCTAGTATTACCTCCAAGGAAGCTGGAGGGAGGAATCTTAATTGGAATCTCGGCCGGAGAAGTGACCTGCAGCCAAGGTAAAACGAGAGCTCAGGCGATGTAGTTTACTAAAAGGATATGAAGCAAATCAGAATTAGCATCAAATATTATTGGTTTAGATATCATCAATAATTTTGCAAGGCAAAAACCATGGCTGTACTGGTCACAAGGATACTCTTAGTTTAGTCATGTCATTATTACTCATATTATTATTTTTTAAGCATTTATTTACATTTATTACTGAAAAAAGGGGAAAAATGCCTTTGTAAATGCATTCATATCTCAATGGCCATGGATCTTTTATCCAAGAAACATATTTTATACACTTGCATAACAAATAAAACTTTTTCAGGTGCAGGTCATTTTAGCAAATGCATAGACTGCTAAGGGTCATTCTGTATCATGATTTAGATTCATAGATTCCCCGTTAGCCTGTTTTCTTAGATTTTATATAGGAAGCTGTTATCCATATGTGCCTATCCTGACACCATTGTCATAATCCCTAAGTAACTGTATATAAGTGTACAAATTGAACACTATCCATTTTATTAATACATATCTAACAGATATTAAACCGTGGTATTTGTCTATTATTGGAATATGGTAGTTGTACATATTTTTAGCAAATAAGCTTAATACAAAATAAGCTGTAGCTACTTTTTAAATAGTTAATATGTTCATTTTTCTCAATTTGATTCCATAGCCTCCCAATAATTCACCAAGACAATGAGCCCCCAACGTGTCAGCCTATGTCTGGGTAAATTTCTAGAGTTATAGGTACTTAGCATATGATTGTTAGCATTAGGTATGTTAGACAGCCACCATTTCAGTTCAAGAATGATTACTGAGGATATATTCATATAGCTCTTAAAATTCTCATTGGATCACTGGTGGTACTGTTTTCTTACAAACAGTATGACTGATAAGTCAGACAGCCGGACAGCCAGACAGGTTGTCAACAATGTTCCAAGTACTTGAAGCAAAGTTCCTAATGCTACATGTTTTATGAAATTATAATGTTATTATCATAAATATGATCAAACAAAATTTTTTTTTTTTTTTTTTTTTTTCATATGATATGTTAATAAACTAGTAATTTACACTTGGTATTTAGTTACACTTTCCTTAGTTAAGTATAAAACCTAACATTTTAGGATCCATATTTATAGTTTGGCATTCATCATAAATATGACCTTGCTATACATTGAATGTTATCCAAATAAATAGCAGTTACATAGCCTGTACTTCATAGGTCATCATAGGTTTTTGTAAACATGCTACATAAACAAGCTGTGTGCAGCTGTACACAAGCCATAATAAAGCTGTAAATTCATATTCATATCTGATTGAAGTTCAATCTAAAATATTTTGTAATTTTTACAACAACTGGAACAAAAAGGTAAGATTTTTATATACTTTTCAATGGTTGTCATGAAGCAATCATGATGTAGGTACCAATCTAGTAGATGTCCATAAATCTTCCATCTAAACATGAAATGTGGAATTAAAATTTTATGATTATAATTAATCTAAATTTACCATTACATTTTGGTAAATATATTGTGAAATGTGTATAAATTATGTGAAATATATTGTTGAAATAGATTGGCATGGTACAATAGCACCCAACTGCAGTAAATCATTAATTGATTTTTGTATAAATAATTTAATTCCTCGGATTATGAGAAATCATTACATGTAATTCTAGTTGTGACAGGTACAGATGTAAAAGGTACCTCTATGGTAACCTTGGACACAATCTAGGTAGGTAGGTAGGTATAACCACATTATTTATAATATTTTGCCAACAATTTAAGTACTTGACCTTAGATTACCTGCATGTTGTACCTGATGTGAGATTAGTGTCGAGGGTGGGCACGCTGGCAGTCCCCCTCAGATTAGTTCACAGGTGCACATTTTGCTGGCTTTTTGGTCGGCTGGTAGAACATCTTTGCCTGCAGCTGTGTTGGTGGATGTTTGTGCCCTCGACACATTGTCTGTGTCTGGCATCCATTTTCCCAGACCGTTGAAAGTAGGTTAGGGTTTTTTCAACTTAAGCCCTTATTTCTCTACATCTTTATTGTTTGAATTTTTTCCAGACATTTTCTCCAAATAGGTATATGCTTACTTGTTTCTTGGTTCAGCTATTTTTGTGAATGATTTATCAAGGTGGGTTGCTAGTAGCTGCTTCCTTGTATTAATCTCTATACAGTGAAGATATGTCTAGATTTTGTACCAGCACTGAGGATTTTAGTATTTCTGAGACTTCATGTACATCCAAAATTCCAGACAAGTAAGAGCAATACCCAGATATTGTTGTTTTGTTTGTAGCATCTGATCTAGTGTGAGCCGATACAGTTAAAATAAAATAAAATAGAATTTATTAAGTACTTTTACAAGAACTTGTAGATACTTGCAAAAAGTTATAGCGGCTCTGACGTCTGGGTTTAATTCTGATGCAACTAGAAGTAAGCAATTTTTGGGAGTTTTATACACTTTACAATATCTTTTACTTCCTCATTATCATTCAATATAGTGTTTTCCCAACTTGAGCCACTGAGGTTGTGATAGGTATATGGTTATTGCCAAAAGCTACTAGTAAGGCTTTTGGAATTACAGCCTTGCTTACACTCTACATTATAGTAACAGGATCTGGAATGGACACAGATTATCTTCTTGTAGCAGCTCTATAGCAACATACTAATAGTGTACGTGCTAGGACCGTAACGCCTACCGTTATGTGTCACGCACAATACGGCAGGGTACATCAGAATTGATATCTCGTATCAAAAGCTGATCTTCGTGCGGAAGTATCTCGTACTGGCACGGATGGCGGTCAAAGTCGTCTTAGTCATGCCGATCTTCGTGCGGAAGTATCTCGTACTGGCACGGATGGCGGTCAAGTAATGCCTTAATTCGTATATACGAAAGCGTTTTGGAATCTCGTTCCATAGATTAGACTAGACGTGTGCATATGAATCCAATTAGCTGCAGTTTCATTATATACCTAAAAAAAAGATTTACTGTGGGGTTGGATGAGACATCCATTAGTTATCACGATGTCAAGATTGCGAGGGCTCGTATCGAGTCCAAAATTCGAGATGTAGAATGCCAAGAAAACCGCCGCGATATGTGGCGGTGGCGTCGGCGTCGGTGAGTAATTTTCTCAAGATTATTCTCCTTTCTCGCCATTTCCTCCAATACAGCGTCTTCATCTGAACTAGACATCGTAAAGTAAACACAGTGAGATACTAAATAACACCGAAATATATTTTTGTAGCTATAAACATAAATCACACACAATTCTACGCGTTATCACGAGCGCGCGAAGTCGAAAAGTGATTTGACATATTGGAAACGTCACTGCTGACAGCTAGTTAATAAGTACTAGCTGCGTTCAATTTTTATTTGTTTTAGGACTCTAAAAGACTACGCGAACGAGTTCGTTGGAGACGAATACTACCATGTAAAATTGTTTTCAGGATGAGCCGTGAAATAAAATTAACGTTTATATTCAGAGCTTTATTTTAATATTAGTGTATGATTACCTGAGGTCTGGTACCTTACTAGAGAGACGGTGGTCACAAAATAATATATACTTTATCATTTTTCATTTTAATGTAAAATTCAGACAAAAAATAAGATTTTACACGTAAAATTGTAAGGTCGTATTTTCGATCGAATTATTTAAAAAATATCTGGTATATTATTATCTGTATTGTTATGTAGAACACTGCTTTAGTTGCTGTAAAAACAAATGAATTTTACCGATTTCTTTCACATGTATTAATACAAATAAAATGAAAAATGAAGATTATATAATTATTATACAACAAATGGGTGTAAACAGTGTGCTAGATATGCCAAATGTGTTAGGTACATGAAAATATTTTTTTATTGTATAGTAGTCTAAGATATAGAAAACGTATTTATAAACGCAGTTTAAAGTACACATTACGTATAAGAGAAAGAAAGTTAGTTAAATCTTCTTTCTTATCAACGATTTAAAAGCAATGTTAGGCAATAAATATTAAAAACCTGCGTTTATAAATACTTTTCCAGTTTCTATTAAACAAAGTTGTACATGGATTTGCTATTGCGCTTGCTGTTACGTGAACTGACAAATTACTGTCAAAATGACATTGACAATTTTATGATACTTGGATTTTTAAACACGCATCGGATAAAGGTGTGGAGGATTAAAGGTAGAAAAGCTCTTCATTTATTTATTTTAATTTAATAATGAACAATATATATTATACTCATTTTAATTCTTGTTTTTATTTTTATTTTATTATTTATCTTTGTTCGTTGCGATGTACACTCGATAAAAGAATTAGACTTAACAACATACCTATCTGACAAACCCTTTTGCGGATAAATATTTACATCGCAATCTATATCCTGACGCAGGTGTCGTTCGCATCCTGTATACCTAACTTCTTTGTCGACTGTACTTTTTACTTTTTGTTTAGGTCACCCTCACCACGTCCATAACAAGTACTTAACTTAAGGTTGGGAGATCGGGCAACCTTTTGTACGAAATGGAGTAATTTTCAATAATCATGAATTACGTCTACCTAATACGTGTAATTATTTTATTTTATTCACATCAGCAACCAAGAAAACACTTGACACGCTATTTTATCATAGTCAGTTTTAAACGTTTTGCTTATTTATGGTGTTCTCTCGGGCCACAGAATTAAAAATTAAATTGGTTTTTCGCATGTTGTTGGTGGATAACACATTTTAAATTCATTGCGACATTAACTATACAATATTAACACCTGAATATTATAAACGTTTGCTTAAAAATCATTATTGTAGCTAGAAGTTGAGCAAATGTCAATTTTGGAAGTTGGCACTGTATTTGGATAGCTATACAGTTTTAAGCGAAGATTTTAGTTCGCAGTTGTGAATCGCGACAGCTATTTGTTGCGAAAAACAAAAAAATATATTTAATTTGGCGGCGTAGGTGAACGTGCGTGAAGCCATATTAGATTGTTCCACATTATGGTGGATGAGGTCCATAGTAACTTTAATCCTACACGCCTCGTCACACTCTTGCATAGTTTTTATCCGTCTCGGGCGATGCTTAGGCATCGGTGCTTTTATCGCAATAATTCTAATAAATTCGCATTTAAGATAATATAGGATGCTATAGGCTGCAGGTTCAAATTGTCTTAATTGTTTTTTACTAGTATAAAATATAAAATATTTTAACCTAAGATTGAAATTAACCGAGCTTTGGCAACAATTTTATTCTTAGGATTGTCATATTTATCATACACAGGAGATAGTCATTTTTGTAACTTTCTGAATATTCTTGAAGATTTTTTATTTTGAATGCAATTTGGTTGATTTAACTTCGTCATTTAAAAATGCCTGGCGCCTGTCAGAATGTGCCGTGCGCATACATTTTGTATTACACTTCGCAAACTCAGTATTGTAACAGAAGGCGAATTATGGTAATCAAAAATATACAAAATATAATTCTGGCCCAGGTGTTCAATGGTCTGCAATTTCAATTGTATCAAAATGGTTGTCCAATAGTTCTAAATGACATAAGAACTGACAGCTGTCAACAAAACTGTCAAAAAACAACAATTCAGAAGTCATTGAATGATAATTTTCCCACAATAAAATAGAACACTTGGGGCCAAAGTTTAGCGTCCAAACGTCGCAATTTCGGGTCAATTTCCGATTTCAAATCAGTCTATTGTTAGATTTGACTTTGTTTTTTTTTTTTCAATTTTAATTTATGAAACTGAGACTAGATCCTAAATATCTGTAAAACATTTACCAGATTGTACCAGAATTGCCCCCTAGAACTTAAATACAGAATATTTTTTCTGACAGAAAGTAATGTTCAGCCTGGTTTATTGTGCTAGTAAGAATATTGGATTGTCTACTTAAAACTACATTTAAATTATTTTTCCACTATATCCACCGTTTGTATGATATATATGACGATATACCACTTAGGCTAAATCGTTAATCAAGAAAACTAGATATTAAAACATAAATTTTGCAATTTACTCAGTTCAAATTTTATTACAGTAGGATCTTTTCACTCCAAAGTAGGCGTTCGAATCGTTAGCTTCGTGAATGAAACTTACTCAAGCAATAAATATTGGATAATGCCTAGATTATGTAGTTGCGAGTATAATTATATTTTTATATATCGCCAGATTCAGAATAGGTATTATGTGATGGCGTCGACTTGGCCGTATTGTATTTTTGGCTATCCTTAGTTTGCGTGTAATTTTTACATCATAATATAAAAAAACTAGGATATAGCTTTCAAGTTAAAAGTGGCTATAGAAATGTAAATCTGAGGGAAATATATCTAGGAGTGGTTGTTGAAACAAGTGTCGTATGTCATTGGTCGTGTGTGTATTTTAGGCTACTGACGTTTCAACTACTATATTTTAGTAGTCGTGTCGACATTGGTGCTGCTGGATCATTTATTTAAAGTAGGATTCACCATGTTATTTGCCTTGGTTCTCAAAGCTTGAAACAAAACGTTGTTTGGAAAGTAGACATATTTTGATACTATTGAATCGTTATTATTTCTCAATGACGTAAAGTTGTGACAGTGTCTTTGTTTTTCCTCATAAAGATAAAATATTCGTGACGGTCTTTAACTCCAGTTAGGCTAACATACGCGCTATGAGAACTTTTTGTCGTTGCATATCTCGTCCGGTAGCCATAACCTGAGACGAGATGACGGCAATAAAATTATGTAAATTAGTCGTGTCTAATGTCTTCCGTAATAATTCGTGAAGTTTGAGAAAAGCCAAGTCGACTATATATGTGTGTGATTCTTATAGCTGGTTTACACTATTATGCTTCGCTAAAGTATTTTGATAAGGTTTGACGCACACGTTTATACAGTCGCGCGTTTATAAATCGCAATTACATATTAAATATTATCAAGATTGATAATTTCAAATTGATTATTGTATTGAAACGTGATATAGACAATATAGTATCAATTTTATTATTATAGTCTGTTTGTTAAGATCGTTAGTGTATTTTTATAGCATTTTAATGTTAATACTACATTCATACATCAAAAACTCATAGATCAATAAATATATAGATAGGCCAAATGGAAAAAGATTATAAGTTTTAAATTAAAAATACAGTTCAATTAAATAGTCAATTTTATAATAAACCGATAAATAAGTACTATAATACATAGTTCAAATAATAATTTAATAGATATAATTGCATATTAGCAAAGAAAACATTTTTTACAAAAACAGCTTGTTAAATATAAATCGATGACAAATAGTGACGCAACTATTTTAAACTTGGGTTTCTATTAGATCATCTTTTGTAATAGAGGGAATACGCCTTGCGACTTTAAAATCGCGCGACTGGCTAATCGCAACGTCAAGCTGGAGTAGTAGATTATTCATATCATAATCGTTATAATTATAAGTAAGATTATTGTATTTATTGATGCGACTTATTCAATCTGCACTTTTTTCTAATTGTTAGGGAAATAAATTATTTAATACCAAAAATTCGCTATCTGAGAAGGTCTCATTATACGGCCTATAATTTCGGGTTTAATAAAAGTTCTTAAGCTTAAAAGTCTTGCACGAGGTATTTTATAATATTGTATTTATTTGCTATGTATGTTGTTCTTTTAGGGTTTATATTTTCTCTTACTGTTTCTGTCTCTTTCTATCTTTAGTATACTTTCCTATTAAATAATTATACAATGTTTTAAGAAATCCCAGTCCCACCCATGAAGGTATTGTTAGGTATCGATATCCGGTTCTATTTATATAATCGTTAATCGAATTGTTTTAAAAAAAACGAGAAAACTGAAATGGCAATACTTACGGTGGCAGCGACACCGTCTCTGGGTGCCGATCACACTGAGGTTCATGATGCTATTGTCATATTTTAAAAATTTGCCAGATTGTGGGGTAATTATGGCAATTTGGGGTCGACAATCGTTTTTAAACTTTATTTAATTAGTTTACTTTCATGAATATTGATATTTTCTTATCGATGATGTGATTGGGATACCTTTATGCTCCTTTTGGATCGCACAGGGTTTTTTTTAACACAGTATATAACTTCGATGATATAACTGACGTACGCGCAGGCCCACAAGTCTTGTCTCACTCAACTATGCTGTTCTCCGATTAGAGAGAAACCTCCTCTTTTGATGAATAATCGACACACAATTTTACAACATGCCTTATCTTAGTCTAGTATAAGCTAAGGGCCGGTACCAATAACAAATCCATCGATAGACTAGTTAAATAGAAATAGGATTTTGACATTAGATACTTTTATGGACCATAATGTCAAAATCCTATCTCTGTTAAGCAGGATTTGTTACTGGAATCTGTCGCAAACGTACTAAAAGCCTAAACAATGCGAAATTAGCTTATACAGGGTATATACGGTGCAAGTTGTGTTGTGGGAAATCATAATGTGATTCATCAAAAGCAGCTATTTTAGCCCCCAGTTGTGGCTGAATTGTCAGCAGATCGGCAACAAAATTTCGTTAATTTTTAAAGTTTCTGTAAGTAGTTAAGCTATCGGAAATAAATTTGAAATATATTTTTTTTATTCATGATAGGCTTACTGTTCGGTTAAAATCTGTCTCAATATGTCTAGCGTAGCTATATTATATTTGTAGTCGTACGTTCTGCATTCCTTTGTTACTAGTGTCAAATAGATCGTCGCACAGAACACACGTTGTTTTCATTCAAGAGCCTCATACAATCAAAAGTCGACCTTATCATTCTAACACATGGTCCTTCGAGCCGGATACCAGTGCCTACTACCTGCGTTGCCGGTCACCCGAGAACAAAGAAATTACAAGATTGCGATAAGGCGACCGGCCCAAGTAGTTATTATTTCAGTTCGTTTGGTTAAATTACGTTAGAATTACAATTACTATGGCTACGGAAGTGAAGGAAGCTTTAAATACTGTGGAAAACCTTGCAAATACTTTGAAGAAGACCCAGATCAACTTAAAGAAGTGCCCGAAAGCCAGATTAGCCAGGAATTACGTGGAATCTCGTCTGAAATGTATAGAAGATCATTGGATCGAATACAAACAAGCTTACAGCGAAATAATGTACAAAAACTAAACTATTTAGCGACACGTTGTTGTGCACAAGTGTATTAAACAAATCATTGAACGACAACCACTCTTCATATTGTCCACCGTACGTAGGTAGCTGTATTTTGGGTAAAACCACTCGCGTTTGTTGAGAATCGCTAGGTATGGGCAACGAAACACTAACACCAACTTGTTGAGCACTTAACAAATCCTTCAAGTCGGTCGTCAAGCTGATGTACACCTCTTCATGTTCAAAATACTGTTCGTTTGCTAGATATGGTATAAGGTCTTGTTTTTCTCTGGGCACATTACGCAATATTTCGCTGTAAGCTTGTTTGTATTCGATCCAATGATCTTCTATACATTTCAGACGAGATTCCACGTAATTTCTGGTTAATCTGGCTTTCGGGCACTTCTTTAAGTTGATCTGGGTCTTCTTCAAAGTATTTGCAAGGTTTTCCACAGTATTTAAAGCTTCCAATTACTATGGCTACGGAAGTGAAGGAAGCTTTAAATACTGTGGAAAACCTTGCAAATAC
Source organism: Acronicta aceris (assembly GCA_910591435.1). Lineage (NCBI taxonomy): Eukaryota > Metazoa > Arthropoda > Insecta > Lepidoptera > Noctuidae > Acronicta > Acronicta aceris. Next base: position 11,906,948 of record OU342757.1, on the reverse strand, counting down.
TTTGAAGAAGGATTTGTTAAGTGCTCAACAAGTTGGTGTTAGTGTTTCGTTGCCCATACCTAGCGATTCTCAACAAACGCGAGTGGTTTTACCCAAAATACAGCTACCTACGTACGGTGGACAATATGAAGAGTGGTTGTCGTTCAATGATTTGTTTAATACACTTGTGCACAACAACGTATCGCTAAATAATGTACAAAAACTACACTATTTAAAGACAAGCCTTACGGGAGAAGCCGCATCAATATTGAGACATGTGCAAGTGACGGATTCAAATTATGAGCAGGCCTGGAACATCCTAAAAGAAAGGTATGGCAATAAACGGATCAATATCAACGCAATTTTGAAAAGATTCTTTTCTCAAAAGAAAATATCTGTGAACAGTTCAAGTGTCATTAAGAATTTGCTAGATACAACATTCGAATGTTTACATCAACTTAAAAACATGAATGTCAATACTGATAACTGGGATTCATTAATAATATTCGTCGTAGTGCAAAAATTAGACTGTGAAACACATAAAGACTGGGAAGAACATGTGAGTAGCAATTGTCAGGAGTCGGACAGCCTTCCTACCCTCGATATGTTTCGCAAATTCCTGGAAAGCCGATTTCGTACGTTGGAACTCACAGAACCAACAAAACAGAAGTCAAGTTCTGTTCACGTGCGAGAGAAGTCATTTCACGTAACAACCAATGTCTACAATATTAGAACATGTAAAATGTGCAAAGAAAATCATACACTTAGCCATTGTAAGGAGTTTGGAAAACAATCACCTGTGCAACGAAGTGAGTTTATCAAAAATAACAATCTGTGCTTCAACTGCCTTGCACCCAGACACTCTGTAAGGTATTGTCGCATTACAACAAATTGTAGAATATGCAGAAGGCGTCATCATTCACTTCTTCACGAGAACAAAGAAAACAGTATAATAAAATGTAACACAACGGGCAACACTGAGAATAAACAAACAAAGCAACCTGAAGTGACATTACATACAAACGTGGAGAATATTGAAAGGGAAGAGGAAGACATTACAATGGTGACGTCACACGCGTCTACTAAACAAAGCACAGCATTATTGGCAACCGCAATCGTACAAGTGAGAACTGAAAACAACTTTAGAATGACTTTACGAGCTCTAATAGACCAAGGCTCACAAGCGAGTTTTATTAGTGAACGAGCTGTACAACAACTCACGGCCAAGCGGTATCCTATACGGGGTACAGTCGTCGGTGTGGGATCAACGAGAGAGGATATCAAACACGTAGTTCAGATAAGAGTAGAATCAATATGTGAAGATTTCAATTTGGAAGTCAGAACATATGTCATGTCGAAGCCACTGACTACCAAAATACCATCCCGCACAATCAAAACAAAGAAGTGGCCTCACCTAGAAGGTTTAGTACTGGCTGATCCAAACTATTGCCAGCCAGGTACCATTGATCTGCTTCTGGGTGTCGATGTTTATGCACAAATTGTGCAGAATCAACTAATCAAGGGTCCGCCAGGGTCACCGTGTGCTCATAAAACAAACCTTGGTTGGATTTTATTTGGAAATGGAAGAAATACCAAACGACGAAGTAAATAACCGGTGTGTTTACCTCCCACATCACGCCGTAGTTAGAAGAGATAAAGAGACAACTAAAATCAGAGTCGTGTTCGATGCATCATGCAAGGGCAACAATGGCACATCTTTGAACGATGAGCTTATGACTGGCCCAGTACTGCAAGAAGATATGCGCAGTGTGATAATGAGATGGCGCATGCATAAGGTGTGTTTCGTAAGCGACGTCATCAAAATGTACAGAATGATACTTTTGGATAAGAAAGACACTGATTACCACAGAGTTCTTTGGCGTGGCAGCATCAAACACCACAATGAGCAAAACTGCCAACCGCCTGAAGTCAAAGATTATAGGTTGAAAACAGTCACATTTGGTACAGCATCTGCGCCTTACCTTGCCGTAAAAACATTGATTAAGCTTGCAGAAGACGAAGGCGAACAATATCCTGAAGCTGCCGAAGTTATTAACACTTACGCTTGATCGCCAGTTCGCCTGATGTTAAGCGACACTAAATGATAAACACTAGATCGCGACTGTACATGCATGACATCCGTGTATTTCTAAAATGTTGTAAATACAACTTTGTTCGCAATACGCAATGAAACTTTATTGTTTATTGTATTAAGTACTGCTTATGCAGTTACTTAGGTCTTTTAAAGAATTCACTATTATCATCTTTACAGTGGCGGCAAGGTGAATGGCTTTCAAATCAGTACTCGTAGATATATGTTGTCATTTTAATTAAGACGTGTTGTGACCAAAAATAGTACCTACGTCACTTCTCTAAACAATGAAGTATTGCTTTCTTAAACATTTTGACTGTACTTGCTTGCATGTTAGTGCCATCACGAGATGTTTTTATAGTAGGTAATGAAGTATAGGGAATGTGTTTCTGCAGGGCGTCAAATATTTGTTTTACTTTTTTAATGCAATATGTTACTTTATTTATTTAGTAACTATAATTTCATTACAACTTCATCTTTACCTTTTTTAAAAGAAATTGGCCTTTGTGTATTATTGAAGAATAACAATTACAATTTAGAGAAAATTATTGTATTTGTCGTAGTACGACAACTCATTAACATTAGTATAAGTATTAATTATATCTCAATTTTAATAGGGACGACTTAGTTATCGTACATCTGCAGATATTTATCGACGATTTCTTTGATACAGGTATAAGCTTGTTTTTTTTAAATGTAATGAAAATAAGTTTTGACACTAATCTTATAAAGTTCCACTATTTATGCCTACATTTTATGACAACATACCGCTTGTTTGCCACCTTAGTGGTATAAGAAAATACTCACTCATGTTTTATTTTATGTAAAAAGGCTAGAATAAATGAATGCACCATATACAAAGAGTTTAATGTGTAGTAGGTATAGTTCAAAGGGAATATTTAATAGCAATAGCAGATGCCTTGAAACTGGATAGTTATTATAGTGTAACACTTACGAGGAGATATTCATCTTATATTGTTGTTTTTACATATATATTTTGAAGTTGAGATTATATCCAATGCAAGGATCAACCACAAAGCAATGTACCTCTTTTTGTATGCGTAGTTTATTTGACAAACTAATAAATAATAATAATAATATTTTATTTTTATTTCTTCCTTACCAAATACAAAATACCAAAATACAAACAACGTTCGCAAAATTTACTACAACACTATTAACAATCAACCAATATTCATCGTTGTTATCGAGGATAAAAAGTCGAAATATGATCAACAGCGAACATACAATCGATAATGTTGGCAGTTAACCACTTGTCACCCGTATTATTAAGAGCATAAAACAAAAATTGGTCAATCGTTAAAGTATTCACCGTACCTGACTGAACCTAATACGTATAAGATGATATCTAGGTAGGACCTTAAAGAATTTAGGTTTACTTATGAAATACCTAATAGTGTAGCAAGGCTCCCTCTATCCTGTAGTTACGCTAGTGCGCATTAGGTTATGTTCATACTGCGCTTGGGTTGCTGAATTAAGCATGTTATGAACTTAGCAAATAATTGTCCAGCAGATCAAAAATAAATGTGAGTTCTTTTAGCATACGCCAGTATTCTACACTTCCTAAAACACCAGAACAATTTTTAAAAGTTATTAGGAACTGTAAAACTGAGCTGGAACTCTAAAAGTTATCAGGAACTCAAAATGATCTGTTGTAGGAAGTTGTGTTCCATTCACATGCAGCCGAGTTCTACAGTTCCTGATACTTTTTAGAAATAGTTCTGCCGTATTTCCGAAAAAATCTCTCCTTCCTTCCGGAAAAAAATCTCGTAAAATTGGCAGATTTTTTCAACTGAGTTTTTACATTTTTATCGGCCATAAGTATCTATCAGGAACTGTAGAACTCGGCATGCGAAAGGAACTCACAATAAATTTTTGATGTAGGTACTGCAAAAATGATCTGCGGATAAGTTTTATTTTCAGAAATACGGCATAACTATTTCCAAAAGTATTAGGAACTGCTGAACTCTGATGCATGCGAGAATACTCAAATTTATTTTTGATCAGTTGGACAATGATCTGTTAAGTTCACTAACATTAATTTACCTAGCCTATGTGTTGCGTATACGAGTCGCAGTAAAGTTCTTCATATCGAATCGACAGCAAACGGAAAAAAAAGCGCAAAAGAAAAGAATTTGAAAAACATTAAACTAGATTGGTCCAGTATTCCGCTACGAGGCCGGAAAATAAGAAAGCAGCAGCAAGGCCATATCTTCCACTGCACCACACCTACAAAATAGGTCCTAATAGTTAGCTATGAAATGCGTGCTTGTGCCGTACCTAGTAGGTAGTAAGTACTACATACAGTAATGCAACTTACCCTTGCCGATATTTGATACCCCACCGCAGTCCGCCGCACTACATTGTAGCGGATTGTCTGCTAAACAAGGTAAGCTAAGCTAAGGCACATTGCACAGACATTACCCAGCGTATAAAAACGATAACTCATGACGATTCGCATCGAATGTAGTAGTAGATAGATACTACAACTACATACATAATTTTAAATTATTATGTGGTTGTAGTGTGCATCGGAATCGGAGTATTTCTATGGAGTGTCAGTGTTTGTTACTAACAAAACAGGTGTAGAAAAAAATAAATTATAAATTATCACAAAGTTTAATACTAGTATGAATTGGAATTGAAACAACATTACATATTTCGATCTTATGGACGGTAAACAATTGTAATAACATCATAGACATTTACAATTAAATTAATGAAACACACTTTTTTTTTCACAGGTTAACTACAAATAATACAAAAACATTAAATTAAAAAAGACAGGAAAATAAGAGCAGTAAACAATGATTATCTTCAATCTAATCTTACTTACTTATATAACTAATATAATATAATTATGTACAAATCTTTTTAATTGCTTACAAACTTAATTATGAAATGAAATACGGAATATAATACGCAGAATAATATTAAGAAAAGATCAAGGTAATCATAGTATAAGCATAGATATAGTAATACATTAAACAATCAAATACTGGGTGACTGGTTGAAGTATATATTCTGCTTAGGTCATGAGTTCATTACTCACGACTTTAATTCTGCTAGTTTAGAAAAATTCACAAAAATCTTCCCCTGATTGCTAGGTTTGTGGGTAAACTGTATATTTTTACGAATTTCTCAAACTCATAGAATAAGTTGTGAGTGTTGATTATGAGAATCGTGCTCTAGAATATAAATCTTCTTCCAGTCACCTGGTATAATAATAAAAATAGGTATTATTAATTTTTATAAGCATTAAATTTGCTTTCATGCTGGAGATCAACTCGCAAAATAAAAATGTTAGCGACTTGAAAGACCAGTTGTTTTTTCTTCTAAAGTTGGGATTATAAATAATAATGTTCGCTATTACCTACTTAAATGAATAATCACATTATTATCCGTGCATTATTGCTAACAGAATGGTCTCTAGTCACCAGTAATATACTTACATCTTGGTGAACACATGGATATTTTAAATAATATTATTAGCCAAACTTACAACAGACAGCGTCGATCCCCACCACCGCCTATAAAACCAAGCGCTCAGTCGATTGCGGGTTCATTTGCCGCTTAGTCGCCGGTCGGTAAGGTGGTTGGTTTCGACGCTGCTCACTGTGAGTTCGTTCCATAATTACTTTATGGTCATTTTTTTGATGTTTGGAAATTAACGGCTGCTTGTATGTTCGAAATTGTTGATCTGGTCATTTATTATTTAATTACGTTAAATTTGAATTAAATTAGAGTAATTGTTAATAAGCCTGTAGTTTTTTTTTTATATTTTAACACTTCTGGTTGCTAAAATCAGAAGTGGGATAGGATTTCGCTCACAATCTGCCTTGTAAAACGTAAACAGCCGTTAATTTCAAAACAAAAATGCCACGGGCAACACGTGAACGATCTGTTGAGACGCCGCGCCGCCTCGCTCTGGAGCTGAGCGTAGTCGTGGTAGTGAATCTCCAAGGCGTGGCAGGCGCCGTTCGCGGTCGCATAGTAACAGATCACGTCTGCAGCCGAGTCGTGGCAAGGCGCGATCGCGAACCCGCTCGCGTTATGCTAGAAGTCGTTCGCGTTCAGGCCACACTAGGGGTCATTCACGATCGCGTTCTCGTTCTGTTAGCTCACGTTCGCATTCACCTTACGATAGAACTCGCTTACGCCGCAGTGACTCGCGTACTAGTGTCCATTATCGTTCACGCGAAAGGTCCAGGGCACGACCGGTGTTCAACTCGCGCTATCGCCGTAGTGAATCACAAACCCATCATCAGAGTATCTCCATAGACAACGCATTAGGGTCAATAATGTCGCGTTTAACTGCTATCGAAGAAAGTACGGCCAGTGGATCGCATGACCCATCAACCGTTCGTAGCAACACACCTTTGCCAAATGCAAACAGCACTTCCGCAGCTAAAACGCTCGTTGAGGCGTTAACCGTGTTGACAAAAAATAAGCCTAGCAATTATTACGTCTCTAATTTCGACCCGGCTATAAATAACTTTGAGGTGTGGTGCAATGAAGTGGAGAGGGCTAAACATGCAAACCACTGGGATGATCTTGAGTGTTTTTCCCGCGTAGCTCATTGTTTGAAGGGTGACGCCAAAACCTGGCTAAATGAGTGGACTACGAATGACCGCTCATGGTCCAATTTCGTTAGGGAGTTTAAGTCCTTATGTCCGCAAAAAGTGAACTACGCACAGATTCTTCATGACGTTATAAATTCGACATCTGACAAGTTTCTTTCATATGCCGAGTATGCACGTCGTTCTCTATTACGCCTACGTGTAATCAAAGGATTAAGCGAAGAACTTATGGTCCAAATAGTGATCCATGGCATTAGTGATGTACAAGTACGTGCAGCAGCTACCAACGCTGACCTAACGACAGACAATCTAATTTCATTCTTAGCCACTTATGTCAAGCCTACCCGCAAGTCCGATAATCGAAACTTTAATAGACCCGTATCATTCAATTCTAATACAGCCAAAAAGCGTAACTTTAACAGTTCTGATAGAAGCGACGACAGGTGTTTTATTTGCAGCCAAAAGGGCCATTTTAAGTACAAATGTCCCTAGAAACGGAATGCTACCGATAAGTTCGAAAGTACTAAAAATACTAGACCTGTCTGTTCCTTCTGTAAAAAGTCAGGGCACAAAGAGAGTGAATGCTTTGCCAAGGCTCGATCAGAGGCTCAAGGTAACGGTGACAACCAACGTAAGGTTAACTTATGTAGCGAGCCTTTAGACACGAAAAGGAACAACGACATAGGCACAGCCGTGATTCAGGGTATACCGGTTGACATTCTTATAGATAGTGGTGCACTTAACGTATCTTTAATATCGTCAGCGATAGTCGGTCACTTGGCAGGTCCACGAAAATATGCTAACTGTTTTTTAAAGGGAATAGGCGATAAAGAGTTTGTTGCTCGTGAATACGTTACCCTAACGGTAGAATTCAGTAATATCGCACTCGAAGTAGACTTTGTCATTGTGCCCGCGTCGTACATGAATATTCCCATCATCATAGGAACAGACGTACTCAATCGTGATGGCGTCACGTTCATTCGTACAAAACACTGACAATATCTGACTCACACACCGGTACTAAAAGTAAACACGGTTGATATTAGCGAGCCTGATAGAGTAAATACGCCTCTCAAAGGTTCGGACCTCGCCAAGTTGATGGTCATCGTAGACGAATTCTCTCCGTTTCTTATATCCGGTACAGCAACAACGACTGTAAAGACTGGCAAGATGCACATCAACTTGACAGGTGACGTACCTGTAGTTTATCATCCGTACCGACTATCCTATCAGGAGAAACTTAAAGTTCGCGACATATGTCGGGATTTGTTAGACAAAAAAATCATTAGGGAGTCTGATTCAGAGTACGCAAGCCCAGTCATTCTGGTCAAGAAGAAAGATGGCTCAGATAGAATGTGCGTGGACTTTCGGGCGCTCAATCGTTTAACTGTCAAAGACAGGTTACCCCCTACCCGTATCGCATAAACTAATCAGGTCTTTATATTTCACATCAGTGATAGGGATAGGATTTTTGTATAACTTCTCTAATATTAGTTCTTGTTCCTTCTTTTTCCTTCCTCTTGTTAATTTCAAATTATTACTACAGTTCAGTCTTCTGTAATTTTCTTCAAAAAAGTCGTACTTAAATTCAATAACGTCTGGATTATTCCCTTGTACTTTTACTTCTCTTATCTTATTCCAAGAAATTTTGTCTGAATTTGTATCTTTGATCCAGTTTTTAGTATGTAGCCAAGCTTTGAAATCCCAAACTAAGTCTTGATTCACTTCTACGACTCTATAAGGTGGGCTATTCTGTTTTGCCCAGCGAACCAGTGTGTACCATTCATCTGGCGTGTAAATAACTTTATTTTTTGCTGTTCGCTCAATTAATGCGTGAACGCTATCTGCCTCGTTCTGAGTATGGCCTTTTTCCAAGAATCTATGGCACACATCTACCTTAAATGTATTGCTTACATACAAGTACATAAAAAAAACAATGCGATTGCGATTCTGACCAGCACAGTTGTCTGACCAGAATCTAAAATCTTTCACGCCATCATCCTTAACCTTGCCGTTAACAAAAGAAAACAAACAACTAGCCACTTCATTGGCGCCACGTCTAGCAATTGTCTCATCCCACATGTAACATGTAGCTTCCTTTAACCCAGCATCAAACACTGTAAAATTATATACTGATAATTTCCTCTTGTAATACAGTACACTAATTTCAGCGTGTGGAGTGTTATTTATTTTTTGGAAATCAAACATCGCTGTGCAAATTTCAGAAGGATTCGATTGAGCTTCAATTTTATCGGCGTTTTTAAAAGTCCTGGCAAGATTTTTATTTTCCATGTGTGCCTTATGCTTCAGTTTATCATCATTGGTAGGCGTGGTGTTATTTTTCATTACGTGGCATAGGTCACATTGGTCTTTTTTAGGTATATAAAAAGCTATATTTAATTCCTTATTAATAATATCTTTGTAATGTCTTACAGAAGTAGCTATATTTTCAGTTATATTCAGATCTTTACACCATATAATATACAGGTCGTAAATCTTCTTAAAGTTCAATTCAGTCTAAGTACTGTTATAGTCTTTGCGCGTATAATGACTTTCTATGGGTGCAAAAGATTTTACATGTTGAATTACATTTTCTTTCAGTGCCGCAGTTATTATAGTTGAATGATTTTGATGAAAGCCTCTCATATCTTTAGTACAAATACCGGTATTTTTATCATGCTTATCGATGGCAGATTGTATAAAAGTGTTACTTATAGAAAACGTATTTTTAAACATAGTTTTGCAAACCATTACCTTCTCCTTGTGGCCAATATTAGACAAGAGGCAAAAAAAACTTGTAAACATTTAACCTCTTAGAATCTTGTGTCCATTGTTTTTTTCTTATTTCTTTTACGTGTGACGCTATAAAAGACCACTGCTGACAATGGTCACCTAGATTCCAAAAGGTTTCGAATATTTTTTGGCGAGCTACCACACCAAACTTCTCAAAACATTTTAATCGACAATTAGATGCACATGGACCCTTCATTTGTTTTGCCATTTGTTGTTTTCCGGATCGAGATGTATGAGCTTCACCTATGTTGACAAGTGCCTTCCTTTTTTCATCTAGCCAGTTAGATTTATTAGTAATTCTGTTCTTTGTAATTGCTTTTTTCACATAATGACGTTTTCTTTTACGTTGACGCGGTGTTGATGAACCGGACATTTCGCTGGTCCTAGGGGGCTTGATCTTAAGGTTGCATCAAATAGGATAACCGTACTTTCGCTTAAGTAGTTACATTCATCAAGTCCATGCATGTCGTTTGGAGACAATCCAAACGACATGCATGGACTTGGCATTGGTGTTGAAACCAAAGATTCGGAAGCTGTTGAAATAACATCATGGGCAGTTTTTTCATTGATATCATTTTGAAGTGTTGGTTGTGGTGTTTCATTTTCACAGATAGAATTGTTAAGATAGTAATCTTGAATTTCATCATTCGAAATTTCCCCTACCGTATCAATTATATAATTTAAATCAGTTTGAGATAATATTATATTAGCTGATGTATGATTTTGTTCTTCATCGCTAGGTACTTCGGTAATCTGTGTTTCGTCGTTACAAACGTCCTCAAGATCCAATGAAATATCTTTTCCGGAACATACTGGTGTCTCTAAAAAACAAAAGAAAGAGAAATATATTTATTTATTTAGATTTTTATATTTATTTATTTATTTAAATAGATATATTTAGTTATTAAACTATAATGAAACACACAAAACGCCGAAACGTAAATGAAAACAAATCCACGAATAAATTAATAGTTACACGTATAAACAAACATGTAGGACATGACTTCATATGCCGCGATAATAATAAAAACGTTGTTTTCTTTGTAAAAAAATAGTAAGCAAATCATATTTTAAATAAGCATGCAACTTATAATAATTATTCGTAAAATAATGGTTTTCAGATGATTAACATAGTATAAGCGGATAAGTCTGAGATGACCGCTTTTACATTGATATCCTATCGCACTAGGTTAGAAAAATAATAACATAATATTTCAATCAGTTTTCAATATTATTAAAGTCTAATGTAATCTTATTTGAATTACTGCTTACCTTCATTTGCTTCATCGATGTAATTAATTAAATCTTGTGCTTCAGAAACGGTTAAAACATTGTTGCCGGTGTTTGCAATATCCACCAATAACTTTGATCTACTATTATGCATGTTTCACAGTACTATTGTAGATGTATTATGAATATTTATAACTAAAAAACACACCACTTAATCTGATATTGTATCAAAACGCTAATTATTTCACTACGCGAACAAGAATCGGCACGACTTATTGGGGAGTTCCCGTGAATGAAGTTATGTCAGACAAGACCGAACTCGCACCGAGTGGCGCGCATTTTTAAACACCGTACAAAAGAATAACTATAGATATCCGCATCTACGACACTTATTTGTTGTAATTATGATAGTTATTCTCTTATTCGACTTGTATAAGAGAATAACTATCTCTACAGATTTATTATAAATAATTATTTAAAGACTACACGGTTTACTCACGCGCATTCTCGGGATCGCCCGACTAGTTTCAGACTCAATAGGAGTCCTTAATCATGAGCTGACGCGGCGGCGGTGGTGTCGCGAGTCGAACTGATGTCGGCGGCTCCACGCCGTGCTGCGTAGCGGCGCGCTCGCGCAGAGAGCGCCGGGGGCGCCATCGTCGCAGACGGTGCGGGGGGGGTTGGTGTCGCTGTCGTCGCTATCGTCGTTTGTGCTCTCGCAGCTGTTGCTGAGTCGGTGCATACCATGCTGACTGTGTCGCACTCCAGACTCGGCTTGGTCATAAAAGTATTCCCTTTTACATTTAGCGCCGGTTTCCATGCCGCCGGCAGTGTCCAACCACCGTCTCTGTTGAAATTAGGGTGACGGCTGATTTCTATAGCCTCACGTACTTTTCGCGGCACGAAGTATTTATCCCTCGCTAGTACGGAGGCTTTATCGAACCGTATGTAGTGGGCCGTCCCCTTATTGCAGACGTGTTCTGCTACTGCCGACTTATCGGTGTCCACGTTCTTCATACTTCTTATATGTTCACCGAGTCTGGTTGCGACATTGCGTCGGGTTTCCCCAATGTAGCTCAGGCCACAATCGCATGGTATCATGTATACTCCAGGAACACCTAACGGATCTTTGTCCTTGGGAGAACGGAGGAGCTGCCGTAATTGCCCGGGCGGTCGATAGATCGTCTTGATGCTGTACCTTCGGCGTAACAAGCGACCTATCCTGTCGGTGACTCCCTGTACGTATGGTAAGTACGCGGGAGGGCGCTCCACCTCTGCTGGACGTTTACGTGCCTCGTTTACTCTGCCCAGTACACGGCTACACTTACGCCACCGATACCCGTTACACTCCAGTACTTCACGTACGTGCCCTAGTTCCGTGCTCACATATTTAGGGTCACATAAGGCGAGCGCGCGATTCAGTAGCGTGCGAGGCACCGAAAGTAGGTGAGAAGGGTGCCTCACCTACTTTCGGTGCCCGCGTACTTACCATACGTACAGGGAGTCACCGACAGGATAGGTCGCTTGTTACGCCGAAGGTACAGCATCAAGACGATCTATCGACCGCCCGGGCAATTACGGCAGCTCCTCCGTTCTCCCAAGGACAAAGATCCGTTAGGTGTTCCTGGAGTATACATGATACCATGCGATTGTGGCCTGAGCTACATTGGGGAAACCCGACGCAATGTCGCAACCAGACTCGGTGAACATATAAGAAGTATGAAGAACGTGAACACCGATAAGTCGGCAGTAGCAGAACACGTCTGCAATAAGGGGACGGCCCACTACATACGGTTCGATAAAGCCTCCGTACTAGCGAGGGATAAATACTTCGTGCCGCGAAAAGTACGTGAGGCTATAGAAATCAGCCGTCACCCTAATTTCAACAGAGACGGTGGTTGGACACTGCCGGCGGCATGGAAACCGGCGCTAAATGTAAAAGGGAATACTTTTATGACCAAGCCGAGTCTGGAGTGCGACACAGTCAGCATGGTATGCACCGACTCAGCAACAGCTGCGAGAGCACAAACGACGATAGCGACGACAGCGACACCAACCCCCCCCGCACCGTCTGCGACGATGGCGCCCCCGGCGCTCTCTGCGCGAGCGCGCCGCTACGCAGCACGGCGTGGAGCCGCCGACATCAGTTCGACTCGCGACACCACCGCCGCCGCGTCAGCTCATGATTAAGGACTCCTATTGAGTCTGAAACTAGTCGGGCGATCCCGAGAATGCGCGTGAGTAAACCGTGTAGTCTTTAAATAATTATGAATACGCCTCACGAAAGTTATTATACAATTATTATAAATATATAGATATAGATGATAATAATATTTTTTAATAAGTATAGTACTATAATGCCAAATGGATAACTTCAAATTAAGGAAATTTATAATTCTGTACCTATCTTGTGTCTGTCAAATTAGATTTGGATGTGGACCGCGACGCACCTTTTGTGACAAGCTTATTTTAAACGCTCGATAGGTGAACTCCAGAGATTATCTAATCCAAAAGTGAGTGCCCCCCACTACGTTCACGCGCATGTTACTTGCAAAATAGTCTGAATTGGTCTGGAACAAATTAATTTATTACTTATTAGGAACAGCCGTTAGTGGAGGAGCGTTCAATTTTAGATTAACGATTTCTTTAAGATAAATAAGGGTATTGTTATATCTTATTCTATTTATGGGTAATTAATTAATACCTGTTATTTCATTTTTTCGACTAAAATATGGTTCATATTCCGCACCATGATCATTTCTTAATGGCCAGCCATCCCTACAATATCTTAAAATGTCACATGTAATTTTATCTTTTTTTGTTTCATTTTGTATAGTTTTCCAATTTAGTGCATCTAAGTTGGATTTATTTATATAGTTAATTGTACTTGTTTCATAAGTATTTTCGATTAGTTCTGAATTTTTTAAATAATTACTTTCACATTTTTCGGTAGTAACTACACGTGACAAGTAATCGGCTGGATTATTTTTAGATTTAATGTGTTGAATTTCATAATCAAATGCACTTAAGAAAATTGACCAATACTGCAAACGCTTTGCTGCCATCTTTGGTATACCATATTTTGGTCCTAGTATTTTAGCTAATGCTTCATTATCTGTTTGAAGAATGAATTTATTGCCAAATAAATACTCATAGAATTTATTTACCCCAAATATGATAGCATATGCTTCTTTTTCTAAGATTGGGTACTTCATTTGTGTTTCATTAAGCACGAAATCCACGAATAAATTAATAGTTACACGTATAAACAAACATGTAGGACATGACTTCATATGCCGCGATAATAATAAAAACGTTGTTTTCTTTGTAAAAAAAATAGTGTAATGATTTTATAAAATAATGACAAGACATTTATAAAGGTTTCCTTATCACGAGCGACAGATGGCGCTTGTAGTTGAACTATTCGTTATTAAACGCCCTTTTTATTACAAATTAGTCAAATATAAGTAGGCGTTATATTATCAATTTGTCTGTGTAATCAATTTATAACTATTGCTAAATTTAAAGTTAATCTAATGTATTTAAATTAATCAATTGATCATGCGTACTGTGTACTTCGCTCTGATTGGTCTAACCCAGCTGAGTGTTTGCCTACGTTTAAGAGTGGGGAACATTCGGCTGGTAATAGATCAATCTGTACTGAGACATTCTATTCCGAGGCGTTGAGCAGTAGACATAATATCTTATAAGCCAGTGCTGTTGTTGTATAATTGTTAATAATTATTGAGCGATTAAGTGATAAGTGATTGTTGATAATTACATACTGTTGGATGAATAAATACTTGTAATACTCAGTCTGAAGTGTATGATTCGTCACATTTCAGAAGTGGGATATGCCTACAAGAAAATCCACAGATACAGTAATGTTGAGTGACGTATGTCTAGAGGTTATGTGTGCCTACAATAGAAAGCCAAGTGTGCTTGAGTTACTAGAGGCTATGTATGCCTATTGAGCCATGTGTGCTTAGATTGTTAGAGGTTATGTGTGCCTACAATAGGAAGCCAAGTGTGCTCGAGTTACTAGAGGCTATGTATGCCTATTGAGCCATGTGTGCTTAGATTGTTAGAGGTTATGTGTGCCTACAATAGGAAGCCAAGTGTGCTTGAGTTACTAGAGACTATGTATGCCTATTGAGCCATGTGTTCTTAGATTGTTAGAGGTTATGTGTGACTACAATAGGAAGCCAAGTGTGCTTGAGTTACTAGAGGCTATGCATGCCTATTGAGGCATGTGTGCTTAGATTGTTAGAAGCTATGTATGCCTATTGAGCCACGTGTGCTTAGATTGTTAGAGGTTAATTATTTTTATTTTATTTATTTAATTTTTATGAGGTACATATTAGGTCTTACGAAGTAATATAAGCCCCACAAAACTGTACAAACAGTTTGACTATGGGATCAATTTTAGTCTTAATAACATGTAGGTAGGTACATAATTAGTAATAGAGTGCACAATTAATGTTTTATGGTAGGGTATCTATAAGTTATTTTATTTTTTTATTTACACGCAGTTTTATAAATCTTATTTGGATATTCTCCAGTTTATCTATATAGGTTTTAAAATGTGAGGCCGTAGCAATCAAGAGCATAATCCAAAATAGATTCCACTAAAGAAGTATAAAGTAGTTTTAGTATACCAGTAGGAATAGGAGTTATGTGTACCTACAATAGGAAGCCAAGTGTGCTCTAGCTACTAGAGGCTATGTACGCCTATTAAGCCAAGTGTGCTTAAAGATAGTAAGCCAAGTGTGCTTAAAGTTATTTTGGCCAAGTGAGTCAAAAGTTTTGGGCCAAGTGTGCCCAATAGGAACGGAACTATCCTCAGACGCGTAAGTAAAACATGATTTATACTAAGAGAACAATTAAAAGAATTATTATGCGACTAAGTGCGTTGCAGATAGTTGTGTATATACCCTCTATTAATTTTATAAATTGGAAATGGGAAACATTTATTGGAAGACGTATATTTTTGATTGATCTTTTCATGCATAACTTCGAATTTATGGAGCTATTAATTTTAACCAGTTCGAGTAGATATTTTAGTAATATAAAATGAATTTAATAATAATAGTAAAAAAAAGGAGTTTTTAACTTGTTAGTGTCAAATTGAAACAATACTTATACATTTTTATGTTTTGAGGCCATGGAATCTGATGATACCAATGAATGATGATGAAACCAATGAATGCATACTCCAAACGAAGAGCCGCCAGTTTAGTCGTACAACCATTTACCAAATGTTATACCGAAGTTCAATCCCTCCAGTAAATCTCAGAGTATTGAAGGTGGTTTATGAAAGGTAAGTGTGTAATATATGAATGGGACGAGAAGCAGACCATACATTTTGCCCGACAAAAACTTGTCGGGCTAGCAAAAAAAAAAGGAAAGGTAAAGAAATATTGGTACGTACAAATTCAAATTCAAATCTTTATTGTTTTCATATATAATTAGGATGTTACGAGTTACAATGTGTGTCAAAATGAAAAGGTACAACATGAAGTAATGAAAGTTTACGTGAATATTTTTATGATAAATTGATGCTGATATACAAGCTGATATGATATTAGTGATAAAAAGGCTGTAGGTTGTGCAACTCACGGCATTTATGATAAATCCATTAGAAATGGAGCTCAAGCTTTAAATTGTAATGAACCGGAAAGACTCGCTACATATTCTCAGTTCTCAGCATACCTAGTTAGAACCTATTTCTACAAATAGAAAGCGTCATGAACTCATGATCATACCTCGCCTTCGACTTCAAATGATACCTCCAATTATTTGTTTTAATTGTCGTCGTAAAGAACACTCTTACACCAGATGTCCCAAGTCCCTTGACAAGCGTCTAAAGTGTGACAGGGCGCTAGAACGAAAATTGCAAACCGACACCGTTAATTTCATGAATAGACCCAAAGTCAAGCGATGAAATAGAACGTAAAGTCCTTACAACTTCTACACACAGTAACAGTAATAACAAGTTTTACAAACTGGTAAATAATCGAGTTTTCGTTGGGATTGATAGATTATTAAGATTGGGTATAGTAGGACCCACTATTTGGAACCGTGCACCTAGTTTTGGCAATTCAAAAGTACCTGTATTATTGGTTTATTTGAAATGGATGATTTGACTTTTGACTTATGTAATGCGTGAATATGATGCAAACAGCCTTGACCCCGTGAAAACTGTGTCGAGATTACCTATAGTCAAAGGTTTTGGTAGTGACACCCGTATATAGTACGTTCTTAGGATTGATGAAATCGAATCGAATGTAGAAGTACCTACTTATGGTTAATTATGGGTTTATGCAGACTGCGTTACTCATTGGATAAAATTTTAAAGTCCTGAGCTTCGCAGCAAACCAATGATTTGGGCCCCTTAAAGCTTACCTTATCGGATTTCATTCAATTAGCCAGAAACAAATCGGAATTAGTTGAAGTTTCGGATTTAGGTTCTTCTTATCCTGGGAATGTTTATATAGAAGGTTATAATAGTAATAAACTTGGCAAAGAATATAACTTACCTCAAGGCACATATCGTCTAAGCATGGGTAAATGTCACCTTATTATCAAATTTAGCTAATCAAACCCTGAATTTTCCCAAAGAATTTTTCCCAAGATTCGTTGCATTGCGATGCTCTAATTGCAAAAGCAATGCCTTTTGTAAGAAAAAAGAATTATATGCCCTAACAAAATCACGAGAGATATTACTGACTTGGCTCCTTTGATAAAGTCTGAAATCAAAGTCGGTCCCTCAAGTTGGCAAATGGATAAGCCTTACCTACGCATTATCGCAGTCGTATCGTGAATTTTTTGCATTTAACTTGAGCGAGATAGGTTGTAAAAACTCTATTAAAATGAAGATAGACTTGCTTAATGATAGACCTGTCACACATAGACCCTATCGCTTATCGCACTTCGAGAGAGGACAGGTACGAGAATTTATTGATGACTTGTTGCGAAATGATATAATACAAGAATCCGATTCCGATTGTGCTAGTTCTATAGTATCATTTGGATAGAAGATCAATTTCAAGCATTAAAATAAAAGTTTGAGTAATAGACCAACACTAGCCTTATACAATCCTAAACTTGATACGGAGTTGCACACAGATGTTAGTTCCTTAGGTGTGGGACAAAGTACAGTGGCAGTCTAGCCTTCGGATACTTAAGCTGGTTGCTTATTTTAGTAGGCAGACGACACCTGAAAGGCGTCATTTACAATCTTATGAAATTTGAAGTTTTGTGTTTATCTGTTGGGATTAGAATTTAAAATTGTAATAGACCATAATACGCTCCGAACCATACCAACCAAACGAGTATAGACCCGGTATTCGT
Organism: Acronicta aceris; assembly: GCA_910591435.1. Classification (NCBI taxonomy): domain Eukaryota; kingdom Metazoa; phylum Arthropoda; class Insecta; order Lepidoptera; family Noctuidae; genus Acronicta; species Acronicta aceris. The sequence goes on along the minus strand of OU342757.1, from coordinate 11,888,900 downwards.
ATGACACATGTCGATGCATTAAGCCGAAATAACATTCTCTGCCTTCTGACATTAAAGACGAGTCTTCTGTTAAAGTATCGAGACTGACAATTGGATATTAACACTACAAATGTAGATCCAGACATTTCGCGTATACTTAAAAATTCTTAAGCCTGAATCTGACGAAGAATCTAAAGATATTAGGAAAAATTATGTTATTAAAAATCATAGAGTATAAAGAATTGACGATGAAATACGCCTAGTTGTCCCTCGTAGTGCTCGCTGGAAAATATGCCGTTATAATCATGATGATATAGGACATTTAGGCATTTCTAAAACGACTGAGAGAATTCAATCTGTCTTTTGGTTTCCAAGGCTGCGGCGATAAAATTCGGTGCATTCGGTACGCTTATAATAAAGATGATGCATCCAGACAAAAGACTGAATAATTGTATCCTATAGAAAAAGTTAGCGTCCCATTCCATACAATTCACCTAAACCATCTTGGTTCGTTTGTAAAGAGTAAAAACGGCAATGCCTAAATTATTACAATAGTTGATTGCTTTACAAAATATATATATATGTGAAAGCGGACTTGCGGACAAGCGGAAAATGACTTTGGCTTACCATCTCCAATAATACCTGATCACGAGCTTTTGCGACAGTCATAGCACTAAACATGTCCCTATCGCTGTAGTTTGTCGCAGGGCAAAAAGTCAAACTGAAAGATATAACCAAACCATCTTAAACGCATTAGCAAAACATAACGACGGAAATGACGAACGCAATTGGGAAATGTGTCTTGGCAAAATCTATTGGGGTGTAAATAATTCAGTTAATTCTTCTACAAAAAAGACTGCCATAGGGGCTTTATTTGGCACCACAATAAAAATACCTCGAGAACTAAAAGATATCCTAAATGACGATGTATTTAAAAACAGACTAAATAAACACCTATTACAATAATGTTATTACATGTACACGCTAAAAGAATTCTTTGAAGATAAAAATAAAAGATAATTAAATTATAATTAATAACAATAAAATCTTTGTGCAATAAAAACAATTACCAAAATAATAACAATACCTTAAATTTCTGTAAATTGACTACCTAAATGGTTATTTAATTTTAAGTAAAAGTTTATAATTTTATTTTCTAATATTGTAATTTGTTAAATTATAATTATGTAATTAACTTGTTAGTACCCATGTATTCTATGCTGTGCCCCAACGGGGTTTCATGTTGATACTTACCAAACTAGAGATCTATGTATATTTACACATGATGCAATAAAGAACTTTGACTTTGACATTCAGAGATGGTTAGAGTAATAAGTTCGATGTTGGAGCTGACATTATACAAAACATGTTACAAAGCGTAAGAGATGAGGTCGTACTAATACTAAAGTCGCGAAAAACACTATTATGATGCCGGTAGCACCCCTAGAACCTATAAACAAGGTGATTTGACTAAGGTTACCAGAACTGACTATAATAATAAAGGCAATAAAACTTTTTAAATTCATAGATCTGATAAAACCACAGAAGTTTTGGGCAATGACAGATATAAAATCACTGAAATTCCGGTTTTAGCAAACGTAGAGATTCATTTAAGAGTGTCGTTTCCGCTGATCGTGTTAGACCTTATAAAATATAAATAAATATAATAAAAGTGTAAATATAAATATAAATTCGCCTGACCATAAAGATTCATCAGATCGTAATAGTAGCCCATCTTCTGAAAGCAATAATGATAACGACAAACTATTTCATAGAAAGGAGTCGGACATCAATGAATAGCCGAATGTAATGATTTTGCATTTTTGATTCGTGTTTGTTCAAACAGTTTAAGCATGTAATATTTCTGTATGTATGACTTATGTTATTGAATTACGATAACGTGCGTCAGGAGATCGCACGTTGTCGGATGGCCGAATGTAATGATTTTATAAAATAATGACAAGACATTTATAAAGGTTTCCTTATCACGAGCGACAGATGGCGCTTGTAGTTGAACTATTCGTTATTAAACGCCCTTTTTATTACAAATTAGTCAAATATAAGTAGGCGTTATATTATCAAGTTGTCTGTGTAATCAATTTATAACTATTGCTAAATTAAAGTTAATCTAATGTATTTAAATTAATCAATTGATCATGCGTACTGTGTACTTCGCTCTGATTGGTCTAACCCAGCTGAGTGTTTGCCTACGTTTAAGAGTGGGGAACATTCGGCTGGTAATAGATCAATCTGTACTGAGACATTCTATTCCGAGGCGTTGAGCAGTAGACATAATATCTTATAAGCCAGTGCTGTTGTTGTATAATTGTTAATAATTATTGAGCGATTAAGTGATAAGTGATTGTTGATAATTACATACTGTTGGATGAATAAATACTTGTAATACTCAGTCTGAAGTGTATGATTCGTCACAATAGTAAGCAAATCATATTTTAAATAAGCATGCAACTTATAATAATTATTCGTAAAATAATGGTTTTCAGATGATTAATATAGTATAAGCGGATAAGTCTGAGATGACCGCTTTTACATTGATATCCTACCGCACTAGGTTAGAAAAATAATAACATAATATTTCAATCAGTTTTCAATATTATTAAAGTCTAATCATTAATCTTATTTGAATTACTGCTTACCTTCATTTGCTTCATCGATGTAATTAATTAAATCTTGTGCTTCAGAAACGGTTAAAACATTGTTGCCGGTGTTTGCAATATCCACCAATAACTTTGATCTACTATTATGCATGTTTCACAGTACTATTGTAGATGTATTATGAATATTTATAACTAAAAAACACACCACTTAATCTGATATTGTATCAAAACGCTAATTATTTCACTACGCGAACAAGAATCGGCACGACTTATTGGGGAGTTCCCGTGAATGAAGTTATGTCAGACAAGACCGAACTCGCACCGAGTGGCGCGCATTTTTAAACACCGTACAAAAGAATAACTATAGATATCCGCATCTACGACACTTATTTGTTGTAATTATGATAGTTATTCTCTTATTCGACTTGTATAAGAGAATAACTATCTCTACAGATTTATTATAAATATATAGATATAGATGATAATAATATTTTTTAATAAGTATAGTACTATAATGCCAAATGGATAACTTCAAATTAAGGAAATTTATAATTCTGTACCTATCTTGTGTCTGTCAAATTAGATTTGGATGTGGACCGCGACGCACCTTTTGTGACAAGCTTATTTTAAACGCTCGATAGGTGAACTCCAGAGATTATCTAATCCAAAAGTGAGTGCCCCCCACTACGTTCACGCGCATGTTACTTGCAAAATAGTCTGAATTGGTCTGGAACAAATTAATTTATTACTTATTAGGAACAGCCGTTAGTGGAGGAGCGTTCAATTTTAGATTAACGATTTCTTTAAGATAAATAAGGGTATTGTTATATCTTATTCTATTTATGGGTAATTAATTAATACCAATCTATCCACATACTTTTATTTATTTAAAATGCAAAATTGCAAGCTTAACACACACACTAAAACACAGGCAGATTACAAGCATATTCCACTGTATGATTACTTTCTACGATTTTCACAACATGTGACTTGAATGATTCCACAAACCGCTCCGCTAATCCATTTGTGGATGGATAGTAAGTTGGGGTAAAACTCTGTTTTATACCCACCATTTTGCAAAAATTTTTAAATTCTTCACTAGTCCATGTGGGACCATTGTCAGTAACTAAATGCAATGGGTACCCATATCTCACAAATAAGCTTTTGAACACTTGTATAGTTTTCCGAGCTGTTATGTTGCTCATTACAAATGCTTCTGGCCATTTTGAATATGCATCAATAATTATTAAATACATTTTCGAATACAGTGGTCCTAAAAAATCTGCATGTAACCTATACCACACAGTGGGCGGCTGAGGCCAAACAGTTAATTTTGATTTTTCTGGGTTCTTATGGTTCTGTAAACATATTACACAATTCTTGGTTATATTTGTAATTTCTTTATCCATGTCTGGCCACCAAAAATATGACCTTGATATTTCTTTCATTCGTGTTATGCCTAAGTGACTCTTATGTAATTCTAACATTACTTCATCTCTTATATTCTTTGGAATTATTACCCTATATCCCCATAGTAAACAGTCTTTCTCAATTGTTATTTCATTTTTTCGACTAAAATATGGTTCATATTCCGCACCATGATCATTTCTTAATGGCCAGCCATCCCTACAATATCTTAAAATGTCACATGTAATTTTATCTTTTTTTGTTTCATTTTGTATAGTTTTCCAATTTAGTGCATCTAAGTTGGATTTATAAGTATTTTCGATTAGTTCTGAATTTTTTAAATAATTACTTTCACATTTTTCGGTAGTAACTACACGTGACAAGTAATCGGCTGGATTATTTTTAGATTTAATGTGTTGAATTTCATAATCAAATGCACTTAAGAAAATTGACCAATACTGCAAACGCTTTGCTGCCATCTTTGGTATACCATATTTTGGTCCTAGTATTTTAGCTAATGCTTCATTATCTGTTTGAAGAATAAATTTATTGCCAAATAAATACTCATAGAATTTATTTACCCCAAATATGATAGCATATGCTTCTTTTTCTAAGATTGGGTACTTCATTTGTGTTTCATTAAGCTTTTTACTAGCAAATGCTACTGGTTTTACTATATTATTTTTATCTTTTATTGACAGTATAGCAGCAACACCACAATCTGCTGAATCACAAGTTAATATTATAATTGAATCCATATTGAAATGTGATAAAGATGATGTGTTTGCAAGTGCTTTTTTTATTTCTTGAAATGAATTATTACACTCCCCTGTCCACTGAAATTTCTTATTTTTTAAACAATTGTAAAGTGGTTTTAGTGTCATTGCCATGTTCTGTAAAAACCTATTGTAGTAATTTATTTTACCTAAAAATGATCTAAGCATCTTAGTATTTTGTGGTCGTGGTAATGACAGTAATGGCTCAATTTTGCTTTTAATTATTTTTATACCCGTTTTATTCACTTCAAATCCAAAAACATCCAGCTTTTCTTCAAAAAACTTACATTTATTTATTTTTAATTTTAATCCAGATTCTTTTAATCTTTGTAGTACCATTTTTACTTTTTCATTGGTATCTAATAATGTTTTTCCACTAACATATATATTATCTATGTAAACAATTATGTCTAAGTTACTTAATTTTTGTGTAATCAATCGTTGGAATGAACCTGGCCCAGTGTTCACACCAAATGGTAAGTACAAATACTTGAATATTCCCTCTTCTGTCACTATTGTAACTAGTTTTTGAGAGTTAGCATCTAATGGTGCTTGTAAATATGCTTCTCGCAAATCCAATTCACAAAAATAACTATTTCCTTGTAATTGCATCAATATTTTATCTATAGTTGGAAGGGGGTAGTGATCAATTTTCAAGTATTTGTTTATAGTTATACGATAATCACCACATAAACGAACAGTTCCATCAGGTTTCAACACGGGTACCACTGGAGTACCCCACTCAGAATATTCTATAGGCATGATACGTTTATTCTCCACTAATCTATGTATTTCCTCTTTAACTTTATCTTTTAATGCAAATGGAACGGTTCTAACAGGTAAAAATATTGGTTTAACTCCAGATTCAATTTCTAAATGGATTGGCTCTCCTTTGAATGACCCCATGCCTGGTTCAAAAACTTCTTTAAATTCATTTTGTAGGTGTTCAGTTAATGTTTCTTTAGAATAGGTTATGTTTTTATAATTTTTTTGTTCGAATTTTGGAGGCCATAATTGTAATATGGAGAGCCAGTCCTTCCCAATTATCATAGGTAAACCTTCTTTTACAACAAATAACCTTTGTTTACCTGCTTTTACTGATTCATACATTATAGTTAAGTTTTCAATTATTCCTAAAGGTGTTGAAGTTGTTTGGTCAAAATTTGTAAAAATTAATTTTTTTTTCTTTAATTTCCAAATTGGGAAAATATTGTTCCTTATCAGCTAGAGTGATTGTACTTACATCTGCTCCAGTGTCAATTTCAAACTCTAATACTTGTCCATTTACAGATACCTTTAGTATAGCAGGTGGAATTTTGTTTTTATCACTGAAATAAAAAATATCAAAACATTCGGTGTCTTCTACTTTGTCCTCTGCAGTTGTCTCCATTTCATCATTTTCTATAGTTTCTACAAGATTTATCTTCTTTACTCTTATTTCTTTATTTCTTCGACACATTTTATAAATATGACCTTTGTTTCCACATTCACTACAAAATTTTTCACGCAGAAAACATTGTTGTTTCATATGTCCATTTTTCCCACAGCAAAAACATGTCATACCTTGGTTTTTTATTGATGTTGCCTTCGGTTGATAACTACTGTTTTTATTTCTTGTGACATTATTTTCCTGTAATTTGAACATCTGTGACTTCTCTTCCTGTTTCTCTTTATTATATACTAAGTTATAAGCAGTTTCAGCTGTTTTTCCAATGCTTACCAATCTTTCCAGGGGTTTATCGGCTTGTTTTAATAATTCAAATTTAACAGAATCACAATGGGACCCATTTAGAAGTCTTTCTTTTAACTCATCATTTAAACTTGTGAAATTGCAATTTTTTGATAATTTTTTTAGTTCTACCATGTACTGGTCAATATTTTTTGTTGATTTTTGACATCTCTTTCGAAACTCAGCTTGTTGTGGTGCATAATTTTGAACAGGGTGATAGTACTTTTTAAGTTTTTCACAAATATCCACATATTTTACCTGGACTGGAAGTGTAGGAGTACATAATGTAGTTAATAAATCATAAACTTTCGTATTTAACTTCGTAATTAAAATGGGCACCTTCTTTTCCTCAGGTATGTCATTTACTAGTAGGAAACATTCGAATTGTTGCTGATATGCATTCCAGTTTTCACCTGCGAACACTTCCAGTGTACTTATTATTGTTGTTGTCATGATTAATTGATCTTTTATTTGACCTTTCTCCACGACTTTACGTAGGTATTCTCTAACCTCACTTATGTTACAATATTCACTCGAAAACACTGTTCTGTTTTCTAAACTATTTGCGATTTCTATCAGTTCTACTTTTGTTTGTTTGAATCCAAGATTTCTTTCCTTCTTTAATAAATTTTCTTATTTCATCCATGTGCGTACGTGGACGCCGCTTCGCTTTTGGTTTGAGAAGGTACTCAAAACACACTAATCGTAAGGTTCTTTCGTTCTCGTCGCCAAATTGTTATATCTTATTCTATTTATGGGTAATTAATTAATACCAATCTATCCACATACTTTTATTTATTTAAAATGCAAAATTGCAAGCTTAACACACACACTAAAACACAGGCATAGACACACGGTGGCGGGCGTCAATAGTGCTGTCCCGCTTTTCCAGTGTTGTATTACTTACTAATCTACGTTTTACAACATGTGCCAATTAACTAAACTCGAGATAATTACAATATCCAGCCACTAGCCCACTGATATTACTCAATTACTCATGTTCCAAAAAGTTCAATTACCTATATTCCGACGACACAATACTTGCAGTCTTAATTATTCATTACTTCAGTACCTAGGCTTATGATTATGGTGGGGGCGGTGTGGGGAATCCAATCAGGTTGCCGGGCTTCGCGGTGGTGGTAGTGGTGGTGTCGCCTCTTGTCCCTGGAGTGGGGCGCGGGGTAAACGTCAGAGACGACAAGTACGGAACCGTCCTTGGGCGCCTCGCGGTCGTGTCTTCGGTGGGCGTGCTTCGCGCCGGCGGCCTCGTGCAGCTCCTCCCAGGCCTGGCGGTAGTACCTATTCAAGCCGCTCCTGGACTCTGACGACGACGAGTCAAGGGAGCCAACGGTGTTGCAGTCAGGCGATACGTGGTGCTTGTACCGCTTGCCGTCGTTGCGCTTCCTGCTAGAATATTCAATAATCTGTTTAGTTTATTGAAGATTTTATTGAGTAATCATTATTTTTAAATGTTGGTAGCGAAATAAAATGTTTAGGCGCGTATTTATTTCCATTTGAGGGACGTATCTTGTTTAAATTGATAGCATGAAATTTATCTTATGGTATCCTTAAAAAAATCCTTATTGGTATCAAAGCTATCAATCAACGGCAACACTGATCGTGTAATTCGTGAGTTTGTGACGTCACTGCGTGCCATTTTCGGGAATGGAATACCTGGGGCGTAAGCAAATCTTGTTCTGCCATGGTTAACATACCTAATTGTGTCAAATTTGTGTATTCGCCAAAATTGTGAAAACGGCCCTAATTAATAATATTTTATATTAAAACTAAATAAAGTTTAGAGATTGATTGATAGCAGAAATACTTAAGTACTTTGTAGCCTGGATACATAGTGAATAGTGATGCACCCAAGAAACTTTTCTCAAAATCACGAAAAAAAGAATTAGGTATAAGTGTTCTAGTATTCCTACAAGCATACATACTAAATAGGTAGTCCTACTTCGTGTGACAATAAAATATATTTTATTTACAAAAAATGTGCGCGGTGTAAGTTTGTGTCAACGAGTGTAATTATTGGTGTCATTTGATATTTTTACATAAGTCAGTAGACAGATAAGTAATTATTCTTTACGTGCGTGACGATTCATGCTAAAGTATTGAAAAAATTGTGAAAAGTAATATTACACGAATTTTCAATCTTCCAAGTGTCTGAAGCTGTGTGTTGATTAAGACATTTAAACAATTTTAGTGCCTAACTGTATCAAATGCTAATTTGATTTATTTTGTGACATTCCAACATGGCGATGGCGTGGCACTGTGCTATCCAAATCCAGGTGCGTATAGCGATGACATGGTGGTTGGTAAAATACAATAAATAAACATTATTTCTCAATTATATCACTACAAATAAATACAAAATAATATTCTTCAAAAAAACGAAAGGATTAATCTTGTAATACTAATTATGCCAAAAATTAAAGCGAGAATCATTCTCCGAGGACATGGACAGGTTGTCTTTTGACATTTTTTTTAGGTACCTACCTATACCCGAAATTTCAAAATGTTCCGAAACAGTGTGTAATTAAAATTTATATGGCAGTTAACTGTCAAAACACATAACATCAATTAGAAGACCTCACTTAAAATGTAAAAAAACAGGCCCTCAAAAATTGATTGACGTTTCAAGATGGGCCGAACCGCCATCTTGTTTAAAAAACGCGGGTGGTCAACCACCATGTCAGCGTAGTACCTTAAACAAACGCACTGGCTATAAGGGGCTGGAGAAGTGTCCGGCACGATGCGTGTGGCGGTGGGTGCGGGCAAACTCGCGCCTCCCCACTCGCTGGTCGGGGAAGGGGAGGGCCAAGAGGGTGTACCCCCACTGGTGTACCAATCACTGATGTAGTGGTAGTTTGAACCTGATGCTCTTTGTCTCGCCTGATGGTAAGCGATTGGGCCTACCCGTTTACATGATAAAACATATAGGTACTCCTATGCTATAAAGCACAGCCGTGTATAAACGTAGTAAGCACATGATGCTACACTTTGACTTGTTAATTTGACAGTTGTGACCAAGAATTCGTGACTTTCATTGCCTGTCAATCTTAAATTCCCTATAAATTTAAATTTTCAGCTTTCCATAAGAACTCTATTTTGCATGACAGTTTTTTTTAAACATAATCGATACCGATATAATTTCGTATAAAAGCTATCCTTTAAGGTACTACCTGACTGGGGTCTCCCTTCATTTTAAATGTTTATTTCACTCAAAAATGTACACCTAAAATGTTCACCTCCTTTGAAAGCTAAAATCTGTAATTCCTCACCTCCTGATGAGGATGACGATGGTAGTGATGATAGCTATAAGGAAGACGAGGCCCCCGAAGGCGCCGAGCGCGACCACTGCGCCGATGTTGAACCTGGCGCCCACTGGGTCGCGTCTCTCGCCGTCCACGGACTGCGGGATGTTAACCCGAGGAGTCTGCTCCGCTCTGATGTTGTTACCGCTGCCGACGATCTGTTAATATTCAAATATTCACGTTAAGGTCACGGCGTTCGCTTAGGCCGACAAATTCAAATTGTTTTTTTTTTTTAATTTTTGGTCTATAACACAATCTAGATTCATAACAGTACTACCACATATATTCATACTAGCTTCTGCCCGCGACTTTGTCTGCGTGGACTTCGAAACCTACCCATTGCACTTTCGACGTGAACCCACTCGTAACACAAGCATTTAGCTTAGCACGAGGGGTTAAAAAGAATACTAGTAATGTGTGAGTGAGTGACCGACATTGCTAGTACTAAAAAGTTTGCTTTAAAATCGTTGTTATTGCTAACTGCTAAGTGCCAACATTCACAATCTTTAATTGTGAATGTTGGCACAGTTTTTGGCTCTTTAACATACCATCACACCTGTATTCCCCGAAAGGTTAGGCAGAGGCATACTAAATGTACACCCACAGTTCGCCGGTATGTTTAAAATTGGTCCCATATACCTATATAGGACCAATTTTATATAAGAAAGGAAAGGATAGGGCGAGCTTTTCGCTTTAAGAGTCTTATAAAGCAAAGGTTTTGGCTCTCAGTTGTGAATATTGTAGTGTCTACTACAGTTCTGTGCCTAGAATGCGTTATAGACATTCATTCATGCTGGCAACACTGGTTAACGTAAACAAATAGCTCCGCGAATTTTAACCATTTCTTAAGTATTTTTCACTCATACGTCTCTAAAAAACACGTAATTACCGTTTGTTTATCCTGATAACAAATAACAGTGATATCCTTGTGGAAAAATAAGTGACCTCTGTAAAACCACTCAAAACCAGTTGGATTACAAATCGAAGCTGTAAGTGATATTACAAACTATTAACAGTGAAACTATAGCGAACCAGTGTGTATAAAGACGTATCGACCAAAATATTTTGATAACAAATTAAAGAAACGACATTATTATACAAATTATTGTTAAGTGAAATTACAAACAGATAAAGATTTAAAGTTCTCACGTAAACAATATCAGCTGATTCATTGCTAAAGTTTTTGACCAATCAAAACATTGCAAAACATTATCCGTTCGGAAACTGAAGTATCGGTCTAATAAAGATTCCTGTTCACGCACAAATGTAATTCGAATAAGGACACCTATTCATTATTAAAGATTTCTATTCACAAATAAAGCGCCCTATTCAAGCCCCCTTATTCTCATATAAATGGTGCATGTGAGATACGAGACAAACGCGTAAGTGACGCGTTTCATGGCGCTCAAGACTTTCGCCGCAGAGGTAACCAAACCGCTTGAGTTTCTGTGTAACATTCGACTACCGCATTATACATCCGCCTAAATTGTTTTTCGTCACGGTTCTGCATGTTGCCTTTGGTTTGATTTGAAAAGAGAAACAAAAATGTCAACACCAAACTGCGCTGGCTGCATGAATGCCTTGAAAAGCGGTAAGGGTTTACAATGTTTCACTTGTCATGATTGGTATGATTTACTATGTTCGAACATATCTGAGAGAGCATTTAGGCTAATGGATGTTAATCGTAAAAATGCTTGGAAATGCCCCGGATGTGTTAATAAACTACCTAAAGCGGACAATACCAACACACCAATACGACCTACAAAGGTGGATAGTCCTAACAACGCCCACGGCAGATCGTCTCCATCTGAAATTACTAATGTTACTCTTCGCGGTAAGCCTAGGCATCAACATTCAGATTTCGAAAATGACACTACTGACTAATATTACGAGCGGTTCTCTTAGAGAAATTATTAGGCAAGAAATTAGCCATGCTATACAAGATGCAGTAAAGGATTTAATAAATGAACAATTTACAAAAATTAATGATACTATCGCAGAATTTAAGGAATCACTATCATTTTTTAATACTAAATACGAGGAAATAAAGATTGCAATGGAAGAAAAGTCTACGAAAATACAAGAATTAGAAAAACATAATTCCATGCTACTAAATTCCCTTCAAACTGTAACGAAACGTTTAAATATATTGGAACAGCATGCTCGGTCCAACAATGTTGAAGTACAATGTGTTCCTGAACATAGATCAGAGAATTTAATAAGCACCGTACTACAACTTAGCAAAGTAATCAAATGCGACATCAAAGATAACGATATACAACTATGCACAAGAATAGCAAAAAAGGACACGGAGAACCCACGGCCAAGGACCATCCTCATTAAATTCAACAGTTCGCGTTTAAGAGATTCCTTCCTTGCAGCATCCATTCAATTTAATAAAAACAATTCCAAAGATAAGCTAAATTCGTCACATCTCGGCATAGCTACCGATAGACCCGTCCCAATATATGTCGTTGAACACCTATCCCCGGAGAATAAGGTTCTTCACGCAGCAACACGTGCTCGTGCCAAGGAATTGGGTTATAAATTTGTGTGGGTCCGCAACGGAAGAATTTTTTTGAAGAAGGATGAAACATCTCAAAACTTAGTTATAAATGACCTTGAAAAACTAAATTTGCTTAAGTAGTTGCATCAGTGTCAATTTTAGTGTCTAACAGTGCATGTTCTGAGTATTTTAGCTATAAAATTCAATTCAATAACATGTTATTATCAAAATACTAGAGGTCTACGAAGCAATTTATCTGAGGTACGTCAACATATACTTAGCAGTGATTTTGATGTATATGTCTTAACTGAGACCTGGCTTTGTAATGGTATATTGGACTCTGAAATCTTTAACGATAATTTTAGAGTATACAGAAGAGACCGTCACTCATCTAGTCTCAGTAATCATAAAAAATCAGGAGGTGGAGTTTTAATAGCAGTATCGAACAAATTAAATTCATATCGTATGACAGAATGGGACAGTAATTGCGAAGACCTTTGGGTAATGATCGAATTAGAGTCAAAAATCAAAAATACTCGTAGTTTTTTAAAATTATGCGCCGTCTACCTTGCCCCTCCAGTTCGTAGTGATACTCTTGAACACTTTTTAGAGAACTGTAATTCAGTAATGAACACTAGTGATAGTCCAACACTGATTGTTGGTGATTTCAACATGAGCTTTATAGAATGGATCGTCGATGACAGCAATGAATTGTGTGCGGACAGTTCATGTGGCGCGGGTTACTTAAAAAATTTACTTCTTGACTTCCTTGCTCTTAATAACTTAAAACAACATAATCCTATTAAAAATTTTCAAAATAAAACTCTTGATCTAATACTTTCCAATATTGACGAATTACAAATAAGCAACTGTCCTAATCCTATTAGAGAGATAGACAAATTTCATCCAGTTTTAGAATTTTCGCCACGTATACCTGTAATCATTACAAAAGTATTAATACCAATTCGGAAACATAATTATTACAAGGCCGACTATGAGGCTATAACCAAAACCCTCAATCAAATTGATTGGCGCAATGAATTTGCATCATGCGAAGATGTCAACGTAAACATGATGTTGGACAAATTTTATACCATCATTAGGGATATTATCAAAAAATATGTACCAGAAACCATGTGCTGTCGGGGTAAATATCCTCCTTGGTATTCAAGCAATTTAAAAAAAATGCTTAATCAAAAATTCAAAATCCGTAAAAAAATAAAAAAATACAATAATCCGATGGATATAATAGAGTTTAATTATATTAAAAAAGACTGTAAATTGGTAATAAAACAATGCTACAATAATTACATCAATGATATAGAAAATAAAATAAAGAAACACCCCAAATTTTTTTGGACACATATTAAAAACCTTAGGAAGTCGAGTCTGTCTTACCCGACTGATATGACTGTTGGCAGTAAAACCGCTAACAATACTAAAGCTATTTCTAATCTATTTGCTGAACAATTTATGTCGGTATATGACTCCCCAACCCATGATTTAGATACACCAATTATTAATCTATGTGCTCCAATGGTACAAGAAATTAGTGAGTTCTCAATATCTCCAGAACTCGTCAGTAAAAAACTCTCTGAGCTTAACACGTCTAAAGGTGCAGGACCGGATAATATACCCACAATTTTTTGGTCACGGTGCGCTCAGCAGTTGTCCATACCATTAGCAAACATCTTTAATATCTCACTTCAAACCGGCGTATTTCCGAACACTTGGAAACGGGCTAAGATTGTGCCAATTCACAAAAATGGTAAACGTGATATTGTTTCAAACTATCGTCCAATATCTATTCTTTCAACTTTGTCAAAGGTCTTTGAATCCTTAGTCTATCCTATATTATATGATCATGTCAAAAATTTTATTTCCAGTAATCAGCACGGCTTTGTTACTAAAAGATCCACCAACACCAATCTCGCTACCTACATTACAGAGATATCAACCGCTGTGGACCATGGCCAGCAGGTAGATGCAGTATATACCGACTTCTCTAAGGCCTTTGACAAAGTTAACCATAAAATATTACTGCAGAAACTTCAACTCATGGGTGTCACTAATAATACTTTAAGCTGGTGTAGATCGTACCTTGACACCAGACCATCCTCAGTTGTTGTGGATGGTGAAGAGTCCGACTCTTATCTTGCGACTTCTGGAGTACCACAAGGTTCAAATTTGGGGCCATTGTTCTTTAATATCTTCATCAACGACTTGCCAAATATAATCTGAATCTGTGAATCTGATATCCAATTGCTGCAGTCTGACGTAGACAACTTAAGCCGATGGTGTACATCTAATAAAATGTACCTAAATTGTAATAAATGTTACCATATAAAGTTCACCAGAAAAAGAAAACCAATTCCATCAACTTACAATATTCAAGGCACTACACTCACAGAACTTACCGTGATCAGGGATTTGGGTGTTCATCTGGATAGTCGATTACGTTTTTCAGACCATATCGACAAAATGCTTAGTACCGCTTACCGGGCACTTGGATTTGTACTACGATCTTCTAAAGAGTTTAAAAAACCATCGACCACAATCCTTATATATAATAGCTACGTGCGAAGCCATTTGGAATACTGCAGCAAGATTTGGAATCCGTCATACCAAGTCCATGTGGATCGAATTGAAAGGATACAAAAAAGACTAGTCCGCAACTTAGCATATCGCTTTAGAATAAGAAATATCACTGGATCATATGAAGACAGACTAAGATACTTTAAGCTCATGTCTCTAAAATCTCGCCGTACTATTTTTGACCTCACATTTCTATTTAAACTTCTAAATTCCGGAATTGACTGTCCGGATCTTTTAGGAAAGATATGTATTAACGTGCCTTCTAGAATTCCTCGCTATCCCTGCTCATTACTCAAAGCTCCACGATTCCGGACTAACTTAGGTAAACATGCTCCAATCGTTAGAATGTCCCAACTATACAATGCAATGTCGGGCTCCTCGGAAGACATGGACATCTTTTATAACTCCCTAGGTAAATTTAAAAGTAATATTTTAGTTCAACTTAACAATATTTAAACAATTTGGACACCTGAAGATAATTGTATAATATATATCTCTCTCTCGCTCAAAATCTTAAGGATATTTTTAAATTTAGTTGTTTTGTTTTGATACTTAAGCATATATATACATATTTATACATATTTATACATATACATTTTTATTTAAGCTGATTTAATTTTAATTTTAAAGTTTGATCTCATTATTTTCGTTTATATTAAGTAGTGGTTGATCTCATTTCGCATGATGTGATCTCCCATAATTAAAGAAGCACTTGGCTTGAAGGTCAATTGTAATATTTTTATTAGCATGTAAGGTGTATTCTTTGTCGGAGATCCTAATAAAATAAAATAAAAAATAAAATAGACATGCAATGAGGAAAAACAAAATAAAATGAATTTGGCGGGCTAAGGTTAGGCATTTTATGGTAGAATCACAAATAATATAATACCATTAGCATAATAAAATAAAATATTATTTACTTACATATAAAGTAGGTAATATGCGGGCATGTTAAGTATGTAGCCACCACACATCACAGCACGTTTTGACAGCAATGAGACAGCGACAGCGACCACTAGTTCTGATAAGAACTTTTACGTTTTGACGCCAGAGATAGGAAAGCAGTTCACAGCAGCACGGGCACTCACGGCGTTGAAGCAGCAGTTCTGATAAGAACCTTTTTACGTTTTTGACCATCCACCAAGTCAGAGACAGGACAGGAGCCCCGCTGATCGACGAGCACGAACACAAGTCCAACCGGATCGCGGACGCAACACTGGGACATCTTGACTCGTCGACGGCCGGCGGCGGAAAAGGGCTGCGCGCTCCGCGTCGCTTGTATTTATAACCTCGGGACCGCGCCCGACCGACCGCGCGCGCTAGCGACACCTTGCGGAACGCAGCAACAACTGTGCAGTGATGTGATTGGTTGAAATAATGTGAATATCTAGTTTTAAGTTTATATTGGTTAATCATTTCTTGTAAAATTGTATATAAACAGGCGCTATTTGTAAATAAAATTATTATTCATTCTTCATCTTACGACAAGGCGTTATTATTTGGCTGCTCCTCATCCCCAAAAGTACCTACACGTGGCGCGAAGTAGGTATTATAGGATCACTTTACGTGGGAGAGCCATGCTTCGGCTCGACCGGAGCGATACCACGGCCTCACAGAAAACCGGCGTTAAACAACGCTTACGTTGTGTTTCGCCGAGTGAGTGAGGTTACCGGAGGCCCAATCCCCTTTTAAAAAGGTCGGCAACGCAATCGTGACTCCTCTGGTGTTGCGGGTGTCCATGGGCGGCGGTAATCGCTTACCATCAGGCGATCCGTCTGCTCGTTTGCCCCCCTATACCATAAAAAAATCAACACATCACGTTAAATATAAAAATCATGACTGAATCTCACCTGGTTTTCCCTCGGATGGCTCGCGACAATAATATGCGGAATGTGACTCGTTGGTGAATCCTGGTTGTCGGGAATAGTAACCTTCGTCTCCGGAGGCCGCTCGTACGTCCTCGTGGTCGGTCGCTCGTACGACCTTGTGGTCGGCCTCTCTGTGGTGGTCTTTGGCCTCAGCCTGCGAGGCGGTTCCGCCGTGGCGAAAGGAGTAGGAGATGATATGGGGCCAGGAGACGTCCTTGATCTCGTCGGGAGGACGAGACGAGGCGTGGTGGGCGGCGGCGGTGGTGGCAACGTACTCGTCAGCGCTGTACTTGTGGTCGTCGACGCTGTTGTGGTTATTAGTCGCTCTTCTTCTGTGAACAGAGAAGATTATTTGTTACTAGTTGCTCTTGCCCGCAGTTTCACTCACGTCCCAAAAAGAATTTACATACTATAAGTCCGATTATAGGCGGCGCATCAATATGAAACATACACCAGATTTTAAGTTACACCTATACATCGGTGAAAACTGCATTCAATTCCATGCAGTAGTTTTTGCGTGATGCACGTACAAACATACAGACAGGCAAGGATTCCAAAACTGATTATTTTGGCTTCTATTGTTCTAATAACCCCCCATATATTTTTTTCTTTAATATCTGTAATGTACAGACATCGGCCTGTTACAATTTTACTATAGGTATAGATTCGAAAGAGGAAAGAGAGCCAAGCAGTGGGCAATAACGGCTAAAAATCTGTACATAGGTATTATTATAAAGTGCTCTAGTGTCTACATTGGAGATATTCTAAAAAAACAAGTGAGTATAATAATAAATTCTGGTATCTGGACTAAATATTTTTAATAATAAGTTTTTAACAATGTTAAGTGGGTGCCTTTTATAAATAACTATTTTAGTGGCTTTTGGCGAGCGCAGCTTAACCTTATAACCTTAACCTCCACACTAGGATTTTCTCCAATATCGTGGGTGCTTTTTACAAACACAAACTATCAGATTCACTAACACCAAGACCCGGAACAACCCCGGTCTTACAAATATTTGTTCCATGCGGAGATCGATCCTGCTACGCCGAACAGTGTCGTCAAATTACGTTTCAGGCTTAGTTATTATTTAGCCATGGGTAGTTAGTTTTTATATTTTTTTCTTGAAGGAAATCTTCGCCACACTATATCGCCTGTATCGTGCGTGTAGATAAATTATCACGAACACAAACACCCAGACCCCAAACAACTATATGAAACAGAAAACCGGCGTCATACAACGCGTACGTTGTGTCTCTCCGAGTGTGTGAGGTTACCGGAGGCCCAATCCCCTTTTACTTGTGACTCCACTGGTGTTGCGGGTGTCCATGGGCTTACCATCACGCGACCCGTCTGCTAGTATGTCCCCCTATTCTATAAAAACAATGAAGGTTGTACAAATATTTGTTTCTTGCGGCGATCGAACCCACAACACGTGACGCACAGTCGCTCAGCCACAACGCCAAAATAATGTCGCATTTAGTACTCTACCTACAAGTACTGAATCGGGCGGGCGGCGGGGGCGCGTTTGCTCTGACCAGACAATATCATCAACATCGTCAACCCAATATCTGTCCCACTGGTCTCCTCACAGAATCAGACGGGTTAGACTATATTCCACCATGCTGGAGTGCGATTCCTGACTTTAAAAATAGCGTATCTATTGCCGTTATCTGGGCACAAATATAGTTCATAAAAACCCAATAACACTTTTGATTGAATTGGGAATCACACTAGGTAATGAGACAGTCATACAATATAATAATAATATAGTCATAAAAAAAATACGGCGCCCGTCGGGGGCCATGGAAAGCGATGGCCTCCGACTTGTTGAGGGCCACCTCCAGGCCGAGGCGCCGTATGCGGCCCACCACCTGTGAGACCGCACCCGTAGCTAGCAACGCTGCCTCCCTGTGCGAGCTCCCCCGGGCGGTGACCAGCGTGTCGTCCGCGTAACACGTCAGGTCCACCCCCGGTGCGAGCTCGCCTCTCAGTCTCCGCCTCGCACCCAGTCGTACCCGATGTTCCACAGGAGTGGGCCCAACACCGAGCCCTGTGGAACACCGCACGACATGGCGCGCTGCACCGTGCCGTCGCGTCCCCCGCAGGTGACACACCTATCGACCAAATAGGCCCCAACCACGCGGCGGAGGTAGGGAGGTACCCTGTGGTACCGCAGGGCCTCCCTTTTTTTTTTTTTTTTTTTTTGGTTTCGTGTGGAAAATCCTCATGGACATCCGCCGCCCGGGGAGGCGACGGGGCGTGTCGGACTCCACCCAGAGTGGGTGACCTACCGACTAAAAACCACACGGTGTCTCCTCGCACGTGCGCGCGGGGCCGCGGGAATCCAAATTCTTCCGCAGCCCCACACTAGTGCTGGCCGGGTCTGTCCCGGCCTCGTCTCCTGCACGGGGTAGTGAGGTGTTGAGCTACCCCGTGCATCGCCTCAGAGGCGCGCGCCGACACCCGCGCGCGCCTGCTACTCGGGTCCGTCGAATAGGGGGCGGGGACTTCCCCAAGTCCCTCGCCCCTGGACCCATTCATGGGGGCCGGAAAAGGGCGTTGTCCGCCCTTCTCCTGCGCCCGGTGCGCCTTCTGCGGCCGGGGAAGGGAGTCGAGATCTCCCTCTCCCGTTCCGCAGTTTCCTTCTGCGACATCACGTCCTCGCAGAAGGACACCACTGCGTCCCACGACTCTGCGCTACCTACCATCCTCCGCACTACGGCCGGCAGCGACAGATCGTCTCCTACTTCATTTGTGAGGACACGGCGCTGCTCCTCCCAAGCTACACACTCGGCGAGCGTGTGTTGCGCCGTATCCTCCCCGCAATGGACGCAGTGGTGGCACCGAGCGTCCGGCTCCCTGTCTATGCGGCACAGGTACTTGCCGAAGCAGCCGTGCCCCGACAGCACCTGCGTCACCCTAAACGACAGGGAGCCGTGCCTTCTCCCGAGCCAGACGTCGAGTACTGGCCGGATCGCCTCGACGGTAGCGAGGCCGGCGGTAGGGCGCAGAAGCCTTTGCCGCCATTCCGCCACCAAGACCTGACGGAGCTCCTCTCGGCGCAGCGCGATCTGCCGCTGCACCGGCATCGAGCCCCGTGCCCGCTCTTCCTCGCGCCATCTATATAATGACGCGAGTACTTTCGCCTCTAGGTCCCAGGGCGGGGATCCGGCCAGGACGCAAGCCGCCTCGTAGGAAATCGTGCGATACCCGCGGACGACTCTGACGGCCATCGCCCTCTGCGGTTTGCGCAGAATGGCGAGAGTGCTGGCCGTCATGTCCATCGCCCACACAGGGGCCCCATATAGGGCCATGGACCGCACGATTCCCACGTACAACCGCCTACAGGCGGCGCTCGGGCCCCCCAAGTTGGGAAGCAACGTTGAAAGCGCGCCCGCTGCGCCCATCAGCTTGGGCGCCAGCCGCCGAAAGTGGGGCCCGAAATCCCATCGGCTGTCGAGCACCAATCCCAGATACTTCATGGTGGACTCGACAGCTATCCGGGCCCCGCTGACCACGATGTGTGATCCCGGCGCCGGCGCACGTCGGGGGCCATGAAACACCATGGCCTCCGACTTGTTTAGGGCCACCTCCAGGCCCAGGCGCCGGATGCGGTTCACCACCTGTGACACCGCAGCCGTGGCTATCAACGTCGCTTCCCTGTGCGAGCTCCCCCGGGCAATTACGAGCGTGTCGTCCGCATAACACGTCAAGTCGGCGCCCGACGGGAGCTCGCCTCGCAGCACCCAGTCGTAGCCGATGTTCCACAGGAGCGGTCCCAAGACCGAACCCTGCGGAACACCGCACGACATGAGGTGCCGACCGGCACCGTCACGTCCCCGATAGGTGACGCATCTATCCTCCAGGTAAGCCCCTACTGTACGGCGGAGGTAGGGAGGCACGCGATGGTATTTCAGTGCCTCCCGAATACAACTCCAGGGTAGGGTGTTGAATGCGTTGGAGATGTCTAAAGACACCGCCAGCACCACCCCACCCCGGGACACCGTCTCCTCCGCCAGGGCCCTCACGCGCATGATGGCGTCTATGGTGGAGCGCCCCCGACGAAAACCAAATTGGTTGTCGTCCAGGTTCGGCCCCTCTCTGCACAAGTGGCCGACGAGGCGATCTGCGATAATTCGCTCGAACAGTTTGCCCACCTCGTCCAGCAGCACTATGGGCCGATACCCGGACGGCGAGTCGGCAGGGCGCCCTGCCTTCCTGAGCAGGACCAGGCGACCCGTCTTCCACAAAGACGGAAATTGGCCCTGCTCTAGGCACGCTGAGAAGAGTCCTCTCAGTTGGGGCCCTAGCTCCTCCAGAGCTAAGACGAGAGCACGGCCCGGCACTCCGTCGGGCCCCGGGGCGGTATTTTTCGCCCGGAGCCGTGCCACGGCTGCTCCCATCTCCGGTCGTGTCACCTCGGGGACGCTGACGACAACCTCACCTTCAGGCTCTGCGGCTGAGGGCGGTGCCATCGGCGGCGGAGCGTATGCTCCACGCTCAGGGAAGAGAGCTGCCACCACATTCTGCAGCAGCTGTGGCTGGAGACTCTCGGTGAGTGGGGGGCCCGAGGCACGGAGCTTGCCCCGGACCATGCGATACGGGCGCCCCCACGGATCCCCATCCAAGGTCTCCAGCATCTCCTCCCTGGACCGCGTCTTGGAACGCTCGATGGCCAGCCACAGAGCCTCCTTCGCCGCGCGGTACGCCTCATACAGCGCGGCCTCCTCTTCGCGGGTCCGTCGACGTCGTCTTCGGTACCGAGTGTACCGGCGCCTGACCGCTACGCACGCGACGCGCAGCTGCGCGATCTCGGCAGACCACCAGTACACCTGGCGCCTCGAGGACTGCGTGCGAACCCGGGGCATGGACGCGTCGCAGATCTGCGTCATCGCCCCGCGGAACCACTGTGCCTCTCGTTCGACGTCGATGGGTCCGTCGGCGGACTCCCTTATCCAGGCCTGGATAATGGCCGCCTCCTCAAGAGCTTCCTTGTCCATGCGCGTGAGCGCCCATCGTGGGCCGTCCCTCCGCGGAGCCGATAGGCTGCGGCCGCCCGCGGTCTGGGCGGAGAGGTCGAACCGGATGTAGCGGTGGTCCGACAACGTCTCCACCTCCCGGGCGACGCGCCACTCGCGGACACGGTGCGCTACAGCGGGGCTGGCGAACGAGACGTCCACGATGGACCCGCCCCGCTGCCGCACACAGGTGAAAACCGAGCCCCGGTTCAGGACGACCAGGCCCGTCTCTAGTGCCCACTCTTCCAACACCTCGCCCCTGGGGTCCGTGACCGGGGATCCCCACGCCGCAGACTTGGCGTTGAGGTCCCCGAGTAGCAACACGGGGCGATGGTGGTGCCGGGCCACGACGGCCCCTAGCTCGACAAGGAAGCTCTCGAAGTCGGCGAGACTCCTGTTGGGCGAAAAGTATGCCCCGATGGTGACTGTGTCGTCCACGAGGGCGGCCACCCAGCCGCGACCTCGGGACGCGTTGACAAGAGTCCCGCCGATGATGGCCACCAAGCCGCTCAGGTCACCAACCCAGTTATCGCGGTCGGGGACGAAGTACGGCTCGGCGACGACGGCCACATGTATCGACCACTCCGCCATGCTCTGAAGGAGGAGATCCTGAGCTCTGGCGCAGTGGTTGATATTGCCCTGGAGGAAATGGTAGTGCGCCATTGTTAGCACTCCATGGGAGTCGGCCGAAGTGCCAGCAGGCTGCGGGGGGGGGGTGTGGGTCCCCCGGCAGCCCGGTTCCCTTTCTTCTTCTTCCTCTTTTTGTTGCTGCTGCTGGTGGGAGCCTTGCCGCAGGCTTTACCTCCCATCCTGTGCTCCGCGGGCTTTCCCGCTGCTGCACAGATGCAGCAGTTTGCCCCCGCGGAGCACTGGGCTGCCTTATGGCCGGGTCGACTGCAGCGAAGGCACAACTCGCTGCGGTCCGTTTCGGCGGTGCACTGTGCCCTGACGTGTCCTGTCTCCAGGCACCGGTAGCACCGCATGACCCTGGGTTCTACGAGTCTGACCCTCGCAGAACCCCATCCCACCAGCAACTGCCCAGCGTCAGCGACTTTTTTGGCCGCCGCCGCCGGGCACCTCGCCCAGGCCGTGCCAAGCCTGCGCGCGCCGCGCCGACACGCAATCTCCCCGGCGGTTACGCTTTCAGGCGAACACCCGCCGCCCCGAGCGATGGCCTGAGCCAGCTCCTCCGAGGACACGGAGTCCTCCAGCCCCTCGACGCAGACTTCTGCGGTTTTGACGGGCTGGTGTACCCGCGCATCCTCAGGCTTCAGGACCTCTCGAAGTTTGGCGGCTCGGGCGTCCGCCTTTTCGCCGCTCGCGGCACCCGGCAGCTCCAAGATCCGGGCACCCGTGGCCGCCGTTCTGAAGCGGAGGCCAGTCTGGATACCAAGGTCGTCCAACTTGACTTTGGCTCTGGCCTCCAGCAGGACATCCCTGTAGGTGACGCCCCGCTGCACAGCTTCCGGCTGCAGCGTGATGACTACAGCCGCGAAGCGCGGGACGTCGATCCTGGGCTTCTTCCTGCCGCCCTCTGCGGCCCCGGTTGCCGGGCCCGATTTGGCTTTGCGGCCTCCTCGGCGTCGGCGCTTCTTTTTTGTGACCGTGGTCCACCCCTCGGAGTCTTGTCCGACCACGGTCGCAGGCTGCGCAGCCCCCTCCACGGGCTTCGCCCCACCCTCCACGGGCGGCTGCGCGGTTTTGCGGGAGGCCCCCACCACGGGCTTGTTGCCCTCCGCGGGCTTTTTGGCCCCCTCCGCGGGCTTTTTCGGCCCCACCGCAGGCTTTCTGGCCCCTTCCCCGGCTTTTTGGGCCATTTGTGCGGGCCTCGACTTTGGAGGCTCTTCCGCCCTCCGTTTATCTGCCGCTAGCGGCGGCCGGAGGGTTTCTTTTGGGAGCAGCCTCGGCTCCAGAGCCTCAAGGCGGGCATTCATCATGCCCCCGACTTGAAGCAGGACGGCCCGCACAATTTCTTGGGTCGACCTCGGCGGCCCAGGTGTCGAGGTGGAGGCGGCGGCGGCGTAGGATGGCCGCTCCTGTTGCCGACCGAAGTCGGCCCTTAGGGCGGCCATATCCCGCTCGAGGGCCTCCACTTTTCTTTGGAGACGGCCGTTCTCCTCCAACAGCTTCGCCGTCTCCTCCGAAGTGGTGCGATTAAGGAGGACCCCCATTGCCTCCTCAATCCCGTTGGCCGCCTCCTTCAGGGCCCGCGTGAACGTCCCCTTCAGGTTGCCAGATTTCGTGGCAACCTTCAGGATGACGTTCACGCCATCCGTCACCTGGCGGCTTAAGGCCGCCGATGTCAGGCCTTCCGCGGCGGTCGCAAGAGCGGACCGCCTTTCTCTGGCCTGACGCGCCATTTCGGCGACCTCGTCGGTCGCTATAGCCCGCCTCTCTTCCCGCCTCGCGGCCTGGAGGTCCGCCTTAGTGCTCACCAGCACAGCGTTATGCTGCGTCTGGGTCGCACTGGCGTCACTCTCTTCGCTGTGCAGCGGCGTGTCCGGGCGCTTGATAAAGCGACCCCGGGCGTCACGCGACAGCGACGAGCTAGACGCCCGCCCTCTCCTGGCCGTCGGCACTTTGGGGACCGACAAGTTCTCCTCGCTGGAGGAGAGGCCCGTCCCGGCCCCCGATACGACCTCGTCATACGGGCGCTTATGTCGCCGACATTGTCCTTTTGACGACCCTTGGTCGGAAAGGATTTCGTCCCCAGAGGGACGTGAGCCTCCTTGGCTCCCATCGTCTATTGGTTTTTAAAATTGTTCTCCATTTAAAATCCCACGAGTATGGGGGAAATAACAGTCTACCCGGGCAGTGCCCCCTGTACCCGGGTAAGCGTAGTTTGTCACCCAACCAGGGGGTCCGCAGGTACCCTGGAGGGGGTCGCACTAGTGACTGGATGCTCCGAAGAGCCCCAGCCAGCCACACATCCTCTCGTGGTGCGCCGCCGCTTAGGATTCGGGGTGATTTTTTCTCGAGGTTTTCTTCCCCGCGATCCGGCCACTATTGCTGCGTCAGCTTCTGGTGCATCTGGCCAACTGGAGTCGGCAGCGGCAACCTCTGCATCTACTTCCACTGACGACGGCGGTCAGAGTTCAAGTATTGGGAAGGGCGTCGAGGCTGGTAAAGCTGCTGATAAATGTGAGACGAGCGGAGACGATGATGATAGTTCGAGTGCGGGAGCGATTGAAAAGTCCGTCGAAGATGACGAGAGTCCAAGCGCTGGCGATACTGAGAAGAGTGTTAGCAGCGAGGATACTTCCACTGCTGAAGCGGTGAAGGGCGACGACGGCGAGGAACGTTCAGCTGCTACCGAAATTGAGAAGGGCGTCGGCGGTGAAGAGGAGTGAATAAAATTTTTAACCTTTATTTTTCATACTGAGTATTCTAATTACAGGGATCTCTTGCGTCGGAATTAGAAAAATACTGTTTTGACAAAATTAATGGTTTCATAATATAATTTCGTAAAAACTAATATAACTAGTTAAACCCAAAACGAAATATACCTATGCCGTAATTATTTAATAATAGCATGCTAAAGTTTTTTTTAAACATTTGCGTGGAGTCACCGTATCTGTGATGTGACGTCACTCTTGTTATGACCACTATCTGTCAAGTTTTATACAGTTTAAAATTTTGCCACCCTGCGCCCACGTTTTGTATTCTGGGTAATCAGATTTCTTTCTATGCATGTAGTAAAGTCAGATAATGAAATAGTTACTTTAATGAAGAGTAATAACGGGCTATTTGATATATTTAAGTACGATCCAAAATACGCACAAACTCGCAAAAAATGGCGTTATTTAAAAGTATTTTGTGTGATATAAATAGGCTCCAATAATAAGATAAAATTGACCCTAACTTCATCTTGATGTTATATAAGATGGAAAAGATGATAATTCAGTCAAATTCTCGAGTATTTTCTATCTATTTAAGTTAAGTATCTATTTGCATAGATGAATATTTAAAAATATATAGACTTAATTCCAACGGCCCATCCCACACAATATTATCCGTGTAGGTGTGCCTCCACAACACAACAAGTTACGAGGAGGTACCTCGTGACAAGGTACTTATATTAAAATACTAGCTTCTGCCCGCGACTTTGTCTGACTGGACTTCAGGATTGGGTCCGACCTAGATAAAAAGTATGCCTATGTATTGATCCAGGTTATAATCTATCCGGGTGCCAAATTTCATCCAGATCCGTTGAGCGGTTCTGGCGTGAAAGAGTAAAAATCATCATCTCACAAACTTTCACGTTTATAATATTAGTAAGGATCTCACAGAGATACATGAAGTTCCACCAAATCGATGGCAAAAAGCTAGAATGTGTTAATAGATACACTATACGTACAGTAGGTTGGGTATACAAAGTTTTAGCCGATATGGTTACAAATTGTCCCGCATAACATTTTCTTTCTTTCCCAAAATATAGCTGGACTGAAATTTGTTCCTAACTAAAACATCCATTGTAACTATGTTTAAAAATAAATAGATTACACATGAATGCTATCATGATGAGCCACTAAGTTTATAACTTATTTACTACTGTCTTTATTATACCTTATCATTGTTCCTTAGAACCTAAACTTTGTTTTAATTTTTCCACATCAAAATGTTTGGACTTGATGACATATTACGTACCTATACATTATCCAAAATATTTTAGAAATTGTATTCTCATACCTATTTAACTCTTATCTTGTATGGGTCTAGATACTCGAAATAAAGAAATTTTATTTTATTTATTTATAAATACCATGCATTTTTCAAAACTTGTTTTTTTTCAACTCATAAATTTATAAATTATCACAATATAAGAACTTATTACTAGAATATTGAAAGTCTATCTAAAGACGAGAGATGTTAAATTTGTGTTGTTACTGTGTTATCTATAAATGTCTAATGTAATAATGTATGTATCGGTGTCATTCGAAGTTAATAAAAATAAAGGTGAATCAAATAATTGATAATTTTATTTTTACAAAGGAAGCCCAGAACACCACAAGAGCAAATACACCATTATTATAAAAGTAGAACAGGTTTGCGATTTGATCCCAGTTTCGATGTTTTTTTTCCACATAGGTAATAGAACTTTGCTCTAGGAGGGCTAGCCAAAGTATTACTTAATATGCCGTTCAAAATCAGGTCTGTAGAAACATTATTTATGAACTTTCATTGAAAAATATGATAAACTTTATGTGTTCCTGTCTTAAGAGTTATTTTTCTATACCAAACATCTACATTAATTCACGAACTGCATTCTAGATGATGCAAGTTTCATGAAGCATTTAAAATGTATGAATATGTTTAGGACTAATTATTGTTAAATAGTGTCACTTTTTATAAAGAAAATATGTATCTGCTTAATAAACATTTACGTAGTGAAATTACAGGAGACATAAAGACTCATTCGACTTAGCCCGTGTTTATTTTTTGGTGTTTCATAAATTGTAAATCTATAGGTAAATCATTCTAGGTTCGTGGTAGTCTACTACTACACTACTGCTCCCACCTCTAATAAAGATCAGTAGTGGTAGTAGTTTGTTTAGTTTAACAATTTTGGTACCTAATTGTCCTTTCTTGGTGAAATTTTGGCACACGTAGGAATGATGCTGTTGTCTCTGCATCTCTTCAAGAAATTCAAAGATGTTGTAAATCTTGCGCGCTTAGTCTTGAGATCTTCTAACCGGCGTATTTTATTAGCACTAGGCAGCCTTTTATCGGATGTAAACACTTACAAACAAGTGAAAACGGATCCTACTACAAAAACATTAAAATCAACTAGTGATCTAATAAAAAAGCACTCCGATACATTGAAGTTAGACGTAAAATACCTAATTCCTAGTTGTGCAAAACCACCAAAATTGTATGGGCTGCCTAAGATACACAAACCCAATGCTCCGCTAAGACCAATTGTTAGCCAAATCGACTCACCAACCTACAGATTGGCTCAACACCTAGCTAAAGTACTCTCACCACTAAGAGGAAACACGGCAGCATACGTTAAGGACTCATACCATTTTGTCAGTGAAATAAAACATCTACATCTCACCGACAATGAAACTATGGTCAGTTTTGATGTTCAATCGTTATTTACATGCTTACCAGTTGAAGACTGCATCAGAATTGTATCCAAGAAACTATTAGAGAATAACATGCCCATTGAATATGCTAAACTATTAAAACATTGCCTCACATCTGGCTATATGTTATGGAATAATAAATTATACACGCAAGTGGATGGTGTAGCAATGGGCTCTCCAGTATCTCCCATTGTTGCTGATATTTTCATGGAGGATTTCGAGGAGACTGCCCTGCATTCTGCACCTGTAACACCAAAGTTCTACAAGCGGTACGTAGATGATACTTTTACCATACTACCATCTCATAAAGTAACAGCATTTTTAAACCACCTTAACTCCTTAAACTCTAAAATTCAATTTACTATGGAGGCAGAGGCCAATAACTCTTTAGCTTTCTTGGATGTTTTGGTTATTCGTAATCCCAATAACACCTTGAGTCACACAGTGTATCGAAAGAAAACCCATACAGACAAATATTTAAATGGTGAATCACACCACCACCCAACACAGTTATCTACCGTCGGTAAATCATTGTTTCAGAGAGCGCGTGGGATCTGTGATGAGCAACATCTGGCTGCAGAGCTTCAACATGTCAAGCAAGTACTACATGACAACAAGCTCCGAATACCGCGCCCTCGTCACAGAAACCGCGTGAAACGTGCCACAGTCGAACGCCTACCTTCTATATTACCATATGTTAGAGGAGTCACAGACAAGATTGGCTATATCTTGAAGCGAGCTTCAATCAAAACATACTTCAAGCCGCTGAAGAAGATTAGTCAGTTCCTACCACCTGTCAAGTGCCACATACCTCTGCAAGATGCAGGTGTATACAAGCTAGATTGTGATTGCGGTCTCTCTTACATAGGCCAAACTAAAAGAAGCATAGGGATCCGCGTAAAAGAACACATCGCTGATGTCAAACACCGCCGTTTCAAGAAGTCAGCAGTTTGTGAACATACTCTAGACAAGGCCCAGCACTACTTCAGATTTGATAAACCACAAGTCCTCGCAAAAGAAAACCGATTCCTTCCCAGGATGATCCGTGAGGCTATTGAAATTAAAAAACATCCAAATTTCAATAGAGAAGATGGCTGGGTCTTACCACCTGCTTGGAACCTCATTATAGATTCCATAAAATCAAAATCCAAGCCCAAAACTGCAAGACCGAAGGATACGGTGAGCTCGTTCTGCGTGAATCGGATCGCCAATAATTAACAAAAATGTAAGGCAGCTGTTAGTAATTGTAACATTAAGACGTCCAACAACTTAGTCTACCCGTGACCATGGATGCTGTAAAGGATCCGAAACGTCGGGAATCAAATAATATCAATACAACGCGATAAAATCCGTAAAAAGTAGTTTTATTTCAATGTCTAATATTCGCGTAAGTGTCAGAAACCTTTATCTTTATGTAAAATTATAAAGTATATTTACCAAAAATAAAATAAGATACGTTATAATAAAGTAGGGTTGGCAACCCTACCTCGGCGCCAAGCTTCGAATTTCTAAAAGAAATCTGTCACCAAGTCGCAACCGTGGCGTACTGGGCACATGTTGGCTTGTCTAGACATAATATACAGGGTATGTGCTAATTCAGATGACAAAACTGAGAGACACGCTGCTCCTAAACCTACCCATCATACTGACCAAGTATTCCTATAAAACACGATGACGACAAGACGATAATTTGATGCATGCATTATATGTGATCTCTCTACTTTTTTGGTCTTTCGCTTTTAACGAGAGCAGGTCATTATAATTATCTAATTATTAAGTTATCTAACCATAGCAACAAAATAAAAAACAAAAGATGTTCTTTTATAAATCACTAGCTTCATTCGGCGGCGTCGTTCACGTAAAATACCTACCTAAAAAGTACCCTAAGGGTTAACATACAACGATTTAACCCTTAATTTTTACCAAGCTCATAATATAACTGTACAATTTTGTAGAAATCCGTCAAGTAGGTAGGTAGAGTTATAAGTGAACGCTCTGGGAGACTTTTCTACAGGCTTATTGATAACATTTATCTACTGATGTGTGGGTATGGATAACATATGGCAGTTTTGTACCTCCATAACCCCCACCCCCTAAACATCTTTTAAATTCACCGACTTAACGGGTCATCGTACAAAAATAATTACAATAATTGCCATAGCAACTAAATATCGTCGCTGAGGGCAAGCGTGGGCGTTGTTATGCTCAGGGTTTTTTAGGAAGAAGGATCTCGTATTAAGGTAAACAAAGGGGGCCATGTTCCCGAACACGTGCTCATTAATATCAATAATCTCCCGTAGGTACTGTTTTCAATATTGTTGTTGAATCTGGGGTTTAACCCTTCAAGTAACAAAACTAGGGTACCTGTCTAGGAAATCCAATTAAGAGTCCGGCGGACCGATTTTTTCTCACAAACGTAATACCGAAATACACAATACCGAAATACACTGCTACTACTTCACTGAAATTAAAAAACCGGATAATCGTTCCAAACTTTGTAAAGTTATCAAAAATTGCATTCGCTTACAATTATTTCCAGTGAAGTATTTTGGACGAAGTAGGATCGTAGGAACCTAGATTAATAGTACCTATCTAAATCCGAATGATAACATAATTTGATAGAATATTGTCTGGATTACGATTTATTTCGGTATTACGTTTTTGTTGGCAATTCACGCTCCGCCGGACCCTTAAAAGTCGCAATACAGTGGCGGATTTAGGACGTCGGTTTCGGAGGGGCTAATACTAAGAAAGTACGATACTATCAAGCTTAATTTATGATTTGTCGGTGGATCTAGACGCATTTGCCGGGGGCTTGAACCCCTTAGCTTAGCCCTCTAGCATTTCCTTTGGAATTAATTCATATGAACCCATAGCAGATCCAAAGTAATTTTCTAATGTGAATCTTAATATAATTTACAATAACAAATTGCTAAGAACCTGGGCGGATAAAAAGACCTCATTTCGCAATTTGTCTGGAATCTATTTTTTTTTATGGGATAGTAGTGTAAACGAGCAGACGGATCGCCTGATGGTAAGCGATAACCGCCGCCCATGGACACCTGCAATACCAGAGGAGTCACGAGTGCGTTGCCGACCTTTTAAAAGCGGATTGGGCCTCCGGTAACCTCACTCACTCGGCGAAACACAACGTAAGCGTTGTTTAACGCCGGTTTTCTGTGAGGCCGTGGTATCACTCCGGTCGAGCCGGCCCATTCGTGCCGAAGCATGGCTCTCCCACGTTATTTATTTTTTAAACTCACCTTCGCATCTCGGTGGTGGTCCATTCCACCTCTCGTCGATGTCACAGACGAGGCGGGACCTGCCCACCATCTCGTATCCAGCCTTGCACGAGTATTGCACGTGCGAGAGGTAGGAGACGGTTCCGTTGATCAGCTGGTAGGACCCGTGGGGAATCTCCGCAGGGTAGCCGCATACAATGCCTGCAGGATGAAGGATAACTATATTATATTAATTGGCTAAGCAATAGCTTTGGCACGAGCCCCAGATACCTCATGCACTGTTGCATGTCAATGCGGGTCCCACCGATGACAATGTGGGATCCCGGAGGAGGTGATTTCCGGGGCCCATGGAAACACAGAGCTTCCGTCTTGTCCAACGCCACTTCCAGCCCCAGCAGGCGGATACTCGCCACAACTTGTGCCACTCCTGCAGTGGCAAGACGGGCAGCCTCCCTATACGAGTTCCCCCGGGCTAACACGAGTGTGTCGTCAGCGTAGCATAACACGCTGACGCCCGGGAGAGTCGCCCCACGCAGTACCCAATCGTACCGATGTTCCACAGGAGCGGCCCGAGGACGGAACCCTGTGGAACACCGCACGTCATTCCCCGAGTGCACATGCCGTTGCGTCCCATGTATGTGACCGAGCGGTCACAGAGGTAATCCCCGACCGTCCGACGAAGGTAGAGCGGTATGTGGTGGTAATGGAGCGCCTCCACGATGCAGCTCCAGGGCAGTGTGTTGAACGCATTGGCGATGTCCAACGATACTGCGAGCAACACTCCGCCGTCCGCCACCACCTCCTCCGAGAGGGCTTTGACTCGCAGGATTGCGTCAACGGTCGACCTGCCCGCTCGGAACCCAAACTGGTTGTCGGACAGATTGGGGCCCACTCTGGTCATGTGTTTGATGAGGCGAGAAGCAATGACACGTTCAAAGAGCTTGCTCGCCTCATCCAGCAATACAATTACAATGACGACACGATTGGCGTAGCGGTTGAGCGATCGGCTTCTGCGCCACGTGTTGTGGGTTCGATCCCCACACGGAGCAAATATTTGTATGATCTTACAGGTAGTTGTTCCGGGTCTGGGCGTTTGTGCATGTGAGAATTTGTGTTTGTAAACGCACCCACGATACAGGAGAAAATCCTAGTGTGGGGCAACGTTTTATTTCAAAAAAAAAAAAAAAATTGGGCGATATGCAGAGGGAGATTCTGCGGGGCGACCCTTTGAGGAGGACAAGCCTGCCCGTCTTCCACTGCTCTGGGAAGCGGCCTCGTCTGAGGCACTCGGTCAAGTGGTCCTGCAGTCTGGGCGCCAGGACCTTTAGAGCCAGAGACCAGGCCCGGCCGGGAATACCGTCCGGACCCGGTGCCATGTTCTTGGCGCGCATTCGCATCACTGCTGCACCGAGCTCTGCCTCCGAAACCTCCGGTGCGTCCAGTTCTTCTTGGGTCTCCACATGTGATGCCATTGAAGGCGGGACGTCCTCTCGGTTCGGAAACAGAGTGGACACAACACCTCCGACGAAAGCTGAGCTAAGAACTGCTCATGGCCAAGCGCCTTCGCTCGGCTGATGGCCAGCTGCAGAGCTTCCTTGGCTCCTCTGTAGGACTCGTACAGCTGGGCGTCAACGGTCGGATCGCGGCAGCGCCGGCGGCGGTGCCTTGTGTACAGGCGTCGGGCGGCAACGCACTCCGTGCGAAGGTTTGCCAGCTCCTGAGACCACCAGTAAACTTGCCGCTTCCGAGGTCCGGACCTGGCCCGTGGCATAGCCGCATCACAAATTTCCGTCATGGCGTGCCGGAACCAGGCCGCCTCGGCGTCTACGTCCAATGGTTCCTCAGGAGCGGAGAACCAAGCCTGCACTAACGTGGCTTCGATCATGACGTCTCTGTCGAGTCGGTTTATGACCCACCTTGGAGTTGCAGGGGTGTTCCGACTTGAGCGGCCGTTGTTTAGGGCCGCTGAAGGCGCGGATAGCTCCAAGCGAATGTATCGGTGGTCTGACAATGTCTCCACGCCTTCCATCACTCTCCACCCCTGAACGCGACGCGCCACCGATGGACTCGCAAAAGAGACGTCCACGATCGAGCCGCCGTTCTGCCGAACGCATGTGTGTACCGTCCCGCAGTTGAGGATCCCCAAGCCTGTTGAGACCATCCACTCCTCTAATATGTCGCCGCGTGCGTCAGTGATGGGGCAACCCCAGGCCGAAGATTTGGCGTTGAGGTCCCCGAGTAGGAGGACGGGGTGGGTGTGGTTCCGCCCAATCAGGGCTCCCACTTCACCGAGAAAGGTTTCGAATTCCGCGAGTACCCTGTTGGGCGAAAAATAAACCCCAACGACCAGGACATCCCCAACGACGGCAGCAATGCAGCCCGGACGCTTGTCCACAACCCTCATGGTAGCTCCTAAGGAAGCTTGGCACGTGATGGCTACCGAGCCCGCTGGGTCACCCGCCCAGTTGTCCCCTGGGGGGACAAAGTATGGCTCCGCTATGACTGCCACGTGTATCAACCACTCCGCCATGCTCTGGAGTAGCAGGTCCTGAGCCCTGGAGCAGTGGTTGAGATTGCCCTGGAGGAATTTGGTGACCATTATTACTGTGGCGCTGGGTCAGTGTCCATCGCGTCCTCGGCCTGAGTGGCCGATGGCTGAGTCAGGGGGGGTCTTAGGAGCAATGACCCCGTTTCTTTTCTTGCTGGCACGAGCTGAGCAGGACTTGGCACCCACTCTATGCTCCACAGGCTTGCTTATAGCCGCACACAGCGAGCAGTGCGGCTGGGCGGTACATTGTCCGGCTTTGTGTCCCGGTTGGCTGCAGCGGTAGCACAGGTCACTGCGGTCTATCTCCGACGAGCAAATGTGTTGGACGTGCCCGCCTTCCAGACAACGGTAACACTGCATCGGTCTGGGTTCGAGCAGTGTCACCTTTCCGGAGACCCACCCCACCAACAAGTGACCAGCGTCTGCGATTTTCTTCGCCGCTGTCACAGGACATTTAAACCAGGCCGTGCCGAGGCCAGAAGGACCAAGACGGATTTCTCCGACCTTTACATCTTCCTCGGTGCATCCACCGACTCGCGCCACCACCGCGCCTACATCGCTGGAAGTTACCGAGTCATCAAGACCGGTGACTCGTAACTCCGCGCATTTGGTGGGTCTGGACACCCTTATGTCTTCCTCATTCAAGCATTCCCTTAATTTGGTCGCTAGAGAGTCGGCTTTGTCATCGCTTGTACCTCCGGGAATTTCCAGTATCCGAGCACCAGTGATAGCTCTCCTGAATTTTAGGGGGGAGGTTATCCCGATGTCGGCGAGCTGTATCTTTTGCTTGGCCTCAGCCAAGACAGATGCATAGGTGACTCCACGTTCCTCCGCTCCTGGTTGCAGCGCGATGACAACTGCTGTTGAGCGTGGCGCCCGCAGTTTTCTCTTCTTCTGGCCCGATTTCTTAGCTGCCTTCCGCCTCTGCTTCTTCTGCTTTTTCGTCACCGTCTGCCATTCCCCTTCATTAGAGCCTGCAGCCGTTTGGCTCTGCGAAGTAGCTGCTTGGCTACGTGAAGCAGCAGAGGTGGCCGGTTTCGATGCCTTCTTGGACTGCCGTTGGGCAGGCCGAGCTGGAGCAGCCTGGGTGAGGACCCCTGGGCGGCTTGGGACAGAGAAGTCTGAGCCGACGTCGGAGCATTAGCCGAAGAGACTGAGTTCTGCGGAGCTCGGGCCGAGGAGGTCTGGCTGTTTTTAGCGCCCTTATTAGGTTTCGCCGCTGCAGCCTTTGTCGCGTAAGAAGGTGACGCTGTGCCATCTCTTATATATCTATCTCCAGCGAGGGTTGGGCGCAGGATCCTTCCCTCAATTACGCCGAATCTCGAGGTAAGATTGGCTATATCTGCTCGTAGCTGGCTTATCAGATCCGACTCAGCCAGCTTCACTGAGGAGGCAGGTTGGCGAATCAGAGCCACGTCTGATTTAAGCTGCTCCAATTCCCGACGCATTTGTTCTTGCTCTAACCGAAATCGATCATTTTCGGCTTGCAGTCGTGCGTTATCGGCTTGCAGTTGGCCGAGTTCGTCCTGCAGGCGACTATTTTCCTCGGATGCTGACAAATGGCGCAAACCGTTTGCTGCACCCTCGATCAGCTTCATCGCGTCCTTTAGGCTCCTTATAAAGGTGCCTTTTAGGTTGCCCGACTTTGTGGCGACATGCTGGACAACCTTCAGACCGCAGACACCTGCTCGAAAAGCGCAGCTGAAGTAAGACCCTCCACTGCGGAGCCAGAGTCAGCGTCGACCGGAGTCACATGCTTTGACTTGGCCTGCTCGACCCAGTCCAACACCTCTTCTTCAGCACGAAGGTGAAACTCCGCCCGCCTGTGGGCTATTAGCTGCGCCTTAGGCTTGGCCAAACCCACATACTCGCCAGTAGTGGGAGGACGACCTCTCCCCCTTCTGGCTGTACCCACTTTAGCAGCCGGTACCGACTCGTCACCCGAATCAGAAGCCGAGCCACTGACCTCACTTGAGCGCAAACGTTTACGCCCTTCCCTCCAAAATCCAGTCTGCCTGAGCGACGGATCGCAATGCTCCACCACCAGAACGTCCACCACATCCTTGGTTTGTTTTTTTTTATTATTTAGTTTATCCATATAAGTCCCACGAGTGTGGGGGAAATAAAGGTCCACCCGGGCAGTGCCCCCTGTACCCGGGTAAGCGTAGTGTGTAACCCAACCAGGGGGTCCGCAGGTACCCTGGAGGGGGTCGCACTAGTTACTGGTTACTCCAAAGAGCCCCGCCAGCCACACATCCTCTCGTGGTGCGCCGCCGCTTAGGATTCGGGGTGATTTTTTCTCGAGGTTTTCTTCCCCGCGGTCCGGGCGACCAAGCCAAGACCGACGGAAGGTACCTTACGCTGAGCCGCGAGACATGACCACGTCACTCAGCACATGCAAGAGTACCTTCCGATTTAACGACGGAGGCAGGGAAGACAACACTCCCACTACCTGCTCGGTGGTAGGGTGAATACACGCCGAGCCCGCCCTTGCTCCTCCACTGTGCCTTCTGCTAGGTCAGAGGGACACGCGGAGCAACGCCCCCACGGCCAATGCATGGCCCTCCCTCGCCAGACTATCAGCCACGAGAAATAAGAATCCCCAACTGGAGAAAGTTATTACTCGAGCCCAGGGTGCACCGGCTCCGTAACGAACGACTGCTGTTCCCCCCGGACGTATCCAAGCGGGACCAGCAGCCGGGAGCACACGAGGAGGTTGTCTGGCCCAGCACCCCAACATTGTGGCTCCTACCTTAGCTATTATTTTTAATAACTGTATTGACTGTGGTAAATTTCCTGATCTCATGAAGAATAGTAAGATTATACCTTTGTTTAAATCAAGTTGCACATCTGACCCCACTAACTTTAGACCTATATCTGTGCTACCTACTTTTAGTAAAATTTTGAAAAGCTTATGTTAGATCAATTGTAAAGGTTTTGTAATAGAAATAAACTCTTACATTGTTAACAGTTTGGCTTTACAAGGAGTCGTTCAACAACCGATGCCGGTGTTGACCTTTTAGGACATATTTTTGATGCATGGGAGGAATCGCACGATGCTTTGGGCATTTTTTGCGATTTATCCAAGGCCTTTGATTTTGTTGTCCATGAAACGTTGATCAGAAAGTTACACCACTATGGCGTTACAAACACTTCTCTGAATCTTCTTATCTCTTACCTGGGTAATAGGATTCAGAAGGTGGACGTCAATGGAAAGAGATCTTCGGGGTCCGCCGTCACAATGGGAGTCCCGCAGGGCTCAATTCTTGGTCCATTTTTATTTTTAATTTACATTAATGACTTACCTTATCTGATAAGGAATAATCACGAAATAGTGCTGTTTGTAGATGATACATCACTAATATTTAAAGTTAAGCGTCAACAAATGGTTACTGACAATATAAACAGTGCTCTCTCAAAAGTGGTACACTGGTTTAATGCTAATAACCTACTTCTGAATGACAAGAAAACTAACTGTATTAAGTTTACAATGCCTAATGTAAGACAGGTGAAAACCAGTATACTTATTAATGGCAAAGAATTGGACCTTGTTGACACCACCGTGTTTCTAAGCATTACTCTAGATTCTAAACTTCAGTGGGGCCCACATATAGATAAGTTGTCGAAAAGGCTCAGCTCTGCGGCATACGCCGTCAAAAAAATACGTAGTTTAACTTATATAGATACAGCTCGCCTAGTTTATTTTAGTTATTTTCATAGTGTAATGTCGTACGGTATTCTGTTGTGGGGGAATGCGGCCGACATACAAACTATTTTTGTGCTGCAGAAAAGAGCAATTCGGTCAATTTATAATTTAGGTAAGTCCCAGATATTCACTGAGGGATAGATTTAAGGAGATTAATATTATGACTGTTCCATCACAGTATATTTATGAGAATTTGTTGTATGCACACAAGAATATTAATATCTTTAAAAGACGGAGTGATACGCATAATATTAATACCAGGAATAAAAATAAATTTATTGTTCCTGCAACCAGGCTCCAGAAAATAAGTAACTCATTTAAACGCCAATGTATACGGTTGTACAATAAAATCCCAAGCAACATTCAAAATCTAAGCCTTAACAAATTTAAATCGGTTGTTAAGCGGAAACTATGTCATAAAGGTTACTACACTGTGAAAGATTATATGGATGACAGAAATGCTTGGGATTGAATTGAACTGTTCCAAGGCTATTGTCTGGTGTGACCAGGCTATTGGTTTTATAATGACAATATTTTATTACGAATTCGATTTTAATTATTTCTATTTATAAGTCTGACATTTTTTTTTTTTAAGTTTGACATTACAATTATAATTCGTATCAATCAATTTATTCTCATTCTCATTATTATCATTCAATTTAATTTATCTATTCAATTATTAATTTAAAAGGAAAATGTAAATGTGAGTATTATGTAAGCTAGGTAATTAGATATACACAGATTTAAGGTCTGGCGGCTTTGAGATTTTTATCTGGCCTACGCAAATGTTCCACTGATCTGGTATCGTCGTGCGACGGGTCGGGTTATTTAGCTCCCTAGATTATGGTCGAGCTATCCAATGACTAAAGCATGCGTGCCGTCAGATAGGACTGGTCTACTTAAAGCTGCAATGGCTCTTTCTTCTAAAGGCCATATCAGACATTGTCTGACATTGGAACTCACATATTTGCTACTAAGTATTATGTCTGGACTTTAAAAGAGACCATGATTCTCTGAGTTTGTTTCGGTGTTTCTTCTCAGAGGTCGTCAGTTAGGAAATGCCGGTGTCATCTAGTTTAAAAAAAAATGACTTTTAAAAGTGTCCTTATAAGATCTATTTACAGAAATAGATATAATTTATTCATTTATTTAAAGTACTGAATTCAATAATTAACAATATCGCTCCGATCCTTGCTAATATATCTAATCTATGCATTAAGACAGGAACCTTTCCAGACTTAATGAAACAAAGTAAAGTCGTTCCAATTTTCAAATCAGGCTCTAAGGCGAATTCCTGTAATTATAGGCCCATTTCTGTTCTCCCTGCTTTAAGTAAAATATTTGAAAAATTGATGCTGAATCAAATAATAGCACATTTTCATATAAATAAGATCATATATGACCAACAGTTTGGCTTCACGAAGGGTAGGTCAACACGATGCTAGTCTCTCATATATTAGAGGCTTGGGAAGGGTCACAGGATGCCATAGGTATCTTCTGTGATCTTTCCAAAGCTTTTGATTTCGTTGATCACAACATGCTTATCCGTAAACTGGACTACTACGGTATAAGGGGGCTATCTTTACAGCTTG
This sequence comes from Acronicta aceris, assembly GCA_910591435.1. NCBI lineage: Eukaryota > Metazoa > Arthropoda > Insecta > Lepidoptera > Noctuidae > Acronicta > Acronicta aceris. The sequence goes on along the minus strand of OU342757.1, from coordinate 11,849,906 downwards.
TATCTTCCTATCTTTCTGAGAGGCGACAGAAGGTTGGCATAAACGTGTTCCACAGGGCTCTGTTCTAGGCCCTTTTCTATTCCTAGCGTACATAAATGACCTTCCCTATGTGATGTCCGAGTTATTGAATATAGTATTATTTGTTGACGATACCTCACTTAAATTTAAAATCGATATAAATGATAGCGATCTTCTTAATGTAAATGAGAGCCTAAAATCCCTATCTAAATGGTTTGCTGCTAATAACTTACTACTTAATGCTAGCAAAACTAAATGTTTCAAATTCTCGTTACCAAATGTACCACAAGTTGAAACTAATCTAATTCTTGAAGGCAGCAAACTCGAGCTAGCCAACGAAACTGTTTTCTTAGGTATTACGGTTGATTGTAAGTTGCAGTGGGGTGCACACATTTCAGCCCTCTCTAGCAGTTATGTTCGGCTGCATATGCAGGGAGAAAAATTACAGATTACTGATGTAGCTAAGGCCAGACTAGTATACTTCGCTTACTTTCACAGCATTATGTCATATGGGATTCTGCTGTGGGGATCAGCTGCAGACATAGATTCAATCCGCGCGTCGGGTCAGACGACGAGTGTGACGAGGTCAGAGTGTCTGGTGTATCCAACCAGGAGACGCAGGTTTGAATCCTCCCCGCGATTGAATTTTTCCTTTACTAAAATAACTTTATAATCTTAGCATGGAAAATACAATCACAAAAAGATAGTTAAAAGGTAAGGTGGCATCTTACGACATTGAACTAACTGTAAAGTAAGTCATTTTAAGGTTGAGAATCAAGGTAACTTGTCTTTCATAGATGTCGCCAACGTCACCTTGTGACGTAAATTCAGAATGTGAAGGCAAAATTTCAATCAGGCGGGTAGGGTTCGCGGTGGCTTAGAGGTCAGAGCGTCTGGTATATCAAACCAGAAGACGCAGGTTCGAATCCTGCCCGCGATTGAATTTTTCCCTTACTAAAATAACCAAGTAAATCATTTTTGGGAAATTGTGTCCGTTTTTACAATAAACTACCAAAATCTGTCACCGATCTCACTGGTAAGAAATTCAAAAATTTTGTCAAATCTGTTCTTGTTAAGAAAGCCTACTATAAAATCAAGGACTACATTGATGATAAGAATGTGTCAGAAAGGGGGGGTCTATTCAATAGAATGTTAAATATGTAAATGTCAGGATTATGATATTATCAAGTTATAACTATGTGACCAAGTTAGCAGCTAATCTGTTAATAAAATAATTGTCGGAAATATTTGCCAAGGATAATTATAAGGAATGAAACAATGCATTATATACTTCTCAATGGAAAGAGTATTATATTTCAATCGGATCGTTAATGCTCGGTTCCAAATAGTGTACTATGGAGAAGAACCGGCAAGAAACTCCATAGCCATATTCATTTGATATTTATAGTACAGTTTCACATTTCACATAAAGCATAAAACAATTATCACATAATTTGTATCAAACAGTAACATAATACAGCATAGTAACAGTGGAATAATAACACAGCATAGTAACAATCAGAATACTTAACTTTAAAAACCAGCAGCCGATCCTTGACTAACTGTAACTGTCACTCTAACCAACTAACTAAACGATTTTGAGGAATACCTTTTTATACTTTATCCAAACAATGGCACCATATTAGCAATAAGGCGCCATTTTCTACCAATCAAAGATCGTCATACATTTTAGCCAAATATCTATAAACATTAGTAATAATAATAATAAGATACAATTCAGTAGAACTGTTTTAAAACATGATAGGATAATTACGCTAATTTGAAAACCAACAAATGTATTAACTTTAGCTTTAACTCTGTAAATATTGCGTCAATTGACAGTCTTATATAAATTAAATTAAACATATTTATGCTAATAAATATGTACTTTGTATTATTATAAATAGTACCATAGATCATAACTTTTGTTCCGAAATCATGATCTATGCTATATAACAGCTTTAAAGTAAAATATTACAGAAATATTTAAAAACAGAACCGAGGGATACATACATATCTAACAAATGCGTGGTGCTTAAATGGTGCGTGCTCCAGTACAGGCGTGGGTATACCAAGGAAAGGAACCTGCGCATTTCCTTCAAATCTTCAAAGGGCAAATGATTACCTATGTTGGCAGCGCAACTGACTATGATCGTAAAGAGAAGCCGGACTTCTGGGCAGCACTGGGTAATCGTCGTCACCTGCTGGTACTATCTCCGTTGAAGGAGGTGCAACGACCTCTTCCGCCGCGTCTCTTCTACGTGTCTCTCGGGGTTCCTTCACATTACTCATTCGAGGAGATAGTATCGTTCAGTCAGTACGAGCTGGCGCCGGAGATGGTGGGCGTGGTGGATGCGCACGCGGCGGTGTTCGTGTGGCTGGGCCAGCACTGCTGCCCGCATGCTAAGGATGACCCCCGCGCTATAGCGCAAGCCTACCTTGAACAAGATCCCGCAGCGCGAGATGCCGAAACCCCTATACTGGCCCTAAGTCAGGGTCGTGAACCGCCACATTTCACCGGCTTCTTCCCTCATTGGAAGCAGTCCATGTGGAAGGGTCACAAGACTTTCAGTGCGATCATCAGCGCTCTAGAAGGCAAAGCAATAGTTCAAAGTGGCAATAGCGCGCTACAGAGCACCAATAACGCCAACCGTTTTGATCAGAACGAGAAATATCCTTTATCGGTATTGATGAGGCCTAAGGAGCATCTTCCACCTGATGTTGATCCTCTCACTAAGGAGCTATATTTGACGCACGACGACTTCGTGGCCACGTTTAGCATGCCTTACAGCGAGTTCCGGTCGCTGCCTGGATGGAAGCAAAGAAATCTCCAGAAGACGGTCGGATTAAAGTTGTTTTTTTTTATTAAAGTGTCTACTGCAGGGATAATGTAGAGTTATATCATTTAGCAAAAACTGCATAATTTGAAGCGAATGATCACAATGTATGAATTTATAAAAATTGTATATTTTTATTACACGTTTTATTTATTATTTTTTAAAGCACAGTTAATGTTATAAATTGTAAAAAATATGTATTTTTGTTTTTACCATTTGAATGCATGACATATATATAGTTAATATACTAAAAGACTATTAAAGTAGGTACATATTTTTTTATGAAACCGATTTCCCGTCGTAAATTGTTAATTAAAAAAATATAGTATACCTAATTAAGTAATTAACATTACAGTAATTACGTATATTGTATAATAATCCAACAATTTTCAAATAAATGATAACTAGTAAGGATACGACCCTTTTTATAGTTATAATTTATATTCAATCTGTAATGTAGATACATCATAATGATTATATTATTAATTCTATGGGTCCACTAGCCTTATATTCACACACAATAAAATCATCAATAACTGTACCTATTATTTTTCATGGCGTTCCTGCCAGGATCCATCCTAGGGCCTACTACACTACAAATCGTTATTGAAAGAAATGGGTAGTGGTAGTTAGTTTAGTTAGTAGTGGTATTTTTTTAAAACGAAAAGATTTAAATACGGATGCACTTGTGCACTCCCTGGCAACCTGAGGTTACAAATAAATAGGGACTATTCTACTGACAACATTTACATGGTATCTTTATGTTGTTAATATCGTTTACCTCATTTATTCCTAACAGGACTTGTAAATGTGAGTACATTGTGGCGTGTCTCAGTGGACACCTAGCTTTAAACTTTGATGATGTGTGTCTTCCACACGTTCTCCACGAGTTCTCTAATCCTGGGAACCTTTTTCCATAATATCGACTTCGTGCCAACTTGGACATAATCTTTAATGTCCACACATCCTGTTTGCACTATTGTACCAGAAGAATGTAATACATCTTAATTTAAAAGAGTGTCCATGGAGTTTCTTGCCGGATTCTTCTCCATAGGATCAACTTTTTGGAACCGTGCAACTAGACTCAATAACGTTTCATGAACGCTTGTAAAAGCTTATTTGAAATAAAAATATTTGAACTTGAACTGTGCTTGACGACAGGTTGGATAAATATTTGCGGTTACATGATGCGCAGTTCGACTTTCGAGCAGGACTATGAACTCAGACCGCCATCTTATGTCTTAAGCACACTTTTGCATACTATACCGATAGAAAAACACCTGTATATGCCTGTTTTTGGACTTGTCGAGGGCATTTGATCTTGTCCAATATGATGTACTTTGGGAAAAACTAGGGGGTATGAAGGTGCCGACAGAATGAGTGAGTTTATTAATTTATTTATGCTTCATGTACAGAAGTGTACAAAGGCGGTCTTAATGCCTTAGGCATTTTCTACCAGACGACCTTAGGGTGGTGCAGAGACGATCATAGTAGACGCACTAAAAGAATCGAAGTGAAATGTGTGATTTGAAGACTTACCAAAACTATAAACTTACATAATATATACATTACATAAATATTTATATATATAATATAAAATAACATAAAATAGAATACATATATACTATACATAATTATATACAATACATCATAAATATGAAAAGAAAAGTCAGTGTCGAGATGAATCTAACAGCGTTTCATCCAGCAAGTATTTGCGCACACAGGTTTTAAACGATTGCCGGCTGTTTATCATTCTGATTTCAAGGGGGAGAGCATTCCATAACAGTATTGATTGGACGAAGAAGGAAAAATAAGTCAGAGTGGTGAGAAGGACATCGAAGAAGACGATTGTTAGTTGAACGAAGATGTTTATTGTGGAAGGAAGTAATATACTGAAAATGAGATGATAAGTACGATGGAGAATTAGGAGAAAAAAGTATAGAATAAAGAGTAGTCAGCGCCCTCAAATTTCTTCGTTGGCGAATGGGCAGCTATTTCAATTTTATTCGATATTCTGAGACATGGTCATATTTACGGAGATTAAAAACGAATGGAATGCAATTGTTGAGAAGGCGGTCCAATGTATTGAGCAGATCTGCATTCAGGTCAAAGTAGCAAACATTACCATAGTCGATTATGGGGAAAATTAAGGTTTCGACAAGCATTGCTTTAATGTGCGCTGAAAATTTTTGAGACAGTAGAGAGATCGGAAGGTACCTGTAACTTTTTGACTAACACTTGAGACTTGGGATAGCCAATTCAATGTAGGATCAAAACTCAAGCCAAGATCTTTGACGCTGGAAGTGACAGGTCTGGCTATGTTATTGAAGACTTGATCGATTGCGATGGCTGCCCAAAATGATAGCCTGGCATTTATTGGGATTTACTGCCAAACCAAATCTATCAGCCCAGTGCCTCATTGAGTCAAGATCGTGGTTCACAGCTTCGATCGCGACGGATAAATCTTCTATTCTAGATTGAGAGTAAAGCTGTAGGTCATCGGCATATGAATGATACGCACACTGAAGCTTTTGGGTAATAAAATTTATGAAAATTGAAAAAAGCAGTGGGGATAATATTCCGCCTTGGGGAACGCCAGTTTCCAGCTTGCACCAAGTTGAGAAAGACTCTTCAATGTGGACTGACTGCTGGCGATCTCGAAGGTATGATGAGAACCATTCCAGCACTTCAGGAAAGATCATGAAATGGGAAAGGATGGACAAAAGGATATCGTGACTGACGGTATTAAAAACATTGGAAAAGTCAACCAGTACCAATACAGTAACCTTAGTGTCTTCCATGCCTGCCCGAATATCGCCAGTCACGTTAAGGAGTGCAGACACACTACTGTGACTACTGGTCTAAACCCAGATTGATAAGGACTTAGGAGTGTATTTGCATAAATGATGCGAGAGAATTGTTTGTGGACACAGGCCTCCAGAACCTTGGACAAGAAAGGAAAAATGGATATTGGCCGAAAATTATTGGGGAGAGAAAGGTTAGGAATCTTGGGTAGAGGCAAAACATGTGTTTTGCACCACGCAGATGGAAAAGAACTCAATTCAAGTGAAGCATTTACAATGTGAAAAATTGCAGGGAGTAGATGGTCCAAAACTGTGGCGATCATATTCCGGCTGATGTTGTCACAACCCACAGCTTTTGATTTAATGGACAGGATTATTTTCTTAATCTCACCCGAGTCCACTGGAGAAAAGTGAAATGGATTTATATTGAGACGCGTTAGACCAGCAATGAAATCAGTGGTTTGACTTATGGTTAGACGATCTAAAGAAGGAAATGTGGAGAAATGATTGTTGAGGTCGTCTAACCCAATGGAATTCCGAAGGTCTAAATGTCGCGGTTTGCTAATACCTAGAGTTCCTAGGAATTTCCAAATATTGGCAGAAGAAGAAGAAGATATTAATTATTAATTGAATAACTTTATAATCTTAGCATGGAAAATGCAAAAAAATCACAAGAAGAAGATATGTTATCAAGAATATGGCGACGTTTGGCGTTACGTATCATCTGATTACACCGATTCCTTGCAGCTTTGAAGAGAGTCCAGTTATCCTGATCACGATCTTTCTTGTATTTACGAAAGGCACGATCCCTCCGCACAGTGATTCATCCTGAATATTCTAGCTAGACAAAAGTCACTTTCAAATTTCCAAGAACTAATTATCTAAGTAGGTAGCCATTATCCCCATTATCCCGGTTCTAAGAAATATTTTGCACACATTTCAATCACTGATAAGCTAATGAGGGCTGTTATATAAATAAGGGGTAAGTGAAGTGTTAATTAGTTGGATCGCTCGCAGCCTACTACGCCTCTTCTGGACTACAGTGCCTCCAGGAATCTAATCCAGTGCAGTGCAAACAAAGTGCGCGTACGACACCGCTCGGACCGTCTCCTTCGCCGCGTTTGCATCGTCCGCCGTGTGTGCGGCAGTGTTCCTCGCGGGGCACTGACGTAGACACGGTGGGACCAACGTCGCCGAAGCCGTTGCCGTGTGCTTCTCAGCACGCCGCACGGTCGCGGTCTAGGCTTCGCGTCCCACGCGATGCCATCGCCCCCAAAAGGCCTTTCTCAGGGCCAACCACCGCGCTCCTCGCCGCCGCAAGCGCTCCCGATCTCTACGGTAGCAGCCGCAAGCCCGCGCCGGACCGCGTCGAACCCCGACATACGTCCCCGTTCCGACGCGACCGCCGGGACATCGCGCGCTACGAACAATGCCGGCCCGCAGTCAGTGTGCGCGCGTTTAAGTACCGCGTCGCAACCGCCCCTAGCGGCGCAACACGGAACTACGCGTCCCGCCGCGACCCGCGCCCCGCCCGCCACCGCCGTGCGTCCTCCGTCGTTCCGTCCGGTACCGATGGAGGTGTCGAACCCTCCCGCCGCGCCCCGCGCGTCCGCGTCCCGCGCCTCCACCCGCGCAGCTCCATCTCCCAAAACGGGGACGATGTCGAGCAAGCCCAGTGCCGTCGCGAAGGGCAAAAGTGCCAGTGACAATGTGTCAGTGTCCGCGCCACAAACACCTACCGACCCGACAGTCCCCAGGCAGGCCGCACTCATGTCGCCTCCTGCCCCCCGTGGTTCCGCTCCATCATCGCCGGCGTCGATGTCGATGTACTCGGCTCATGCGAGCTCGACGTCATCCATCGACTCCGCGGCGAGCACCAGCAGCGCGCGCAGAGCTGCGCTGCCCAAGACCCGGCCCAGCTCGGGAGGTGGAAAGGCACCCTCCCTCCCGAACCTAGACACTATACCCCCGGTAAGTCAAATTACGTTCGATCTGGAATACAATTTCGACTTGCCGAGGCTTGCACAACGCAGGCAGCGCAGCCCCGACGACGAAGACATCGCCGAAAAGGCCAAGCGCCCGTGCGTAGACGCCGCGGCGCCTACCGCCGCCGACACTACGCGCGCACCGACACCACCCGACGGCGCCGCAGCCCCCGCGCGCGCTACCACCTCCGGTAGCGCAGCGAAGGGTAAGCCGGAGAAGAAACTCCGCTACCCCCCGCTGGTAGTGGAAAAGATGCTGGACTGGGCGCGTCACTTTAGGGCGCTCAGAGATAAGCTGGGCCGGGCAACAGGGGGTGAGATTCACCCCCCAGAATGATACCGAATTCCGTCTGGTACAGAGATACCTCACGGAATTGGAGAAGGAGACCAACATCTCATGGTTCTCCTACTCCCTGCCAGCCGACCGCAGTGTCAAGGTGTCATAAGGGGGCTGCCAGTGGACACGGCGCCCGAGGAAATAGAGGAGGAGCTCCGCGCGCTCGGATACGAGCCGGAGTATGTTAGGCACATAAATGCCCGACAAGGACGACCCGGTTGTATCTACCACGCCGTCCTCAAGAAGACCCCAAGCCTGACCCCGGGCATATATGAGATCACAGAACTCCTGTGCATGCCCGGCGTCATAATAGAGGCCTGGCGTGGGAAAAAGGGGCCCGCGCAATGCCACAGGTGCCAACAATTCAGGCACTCATCCGCGCAATGCCATCGCCCGCTTGCATGCGTGAGATGTGGCGGCGGTCACCGGGCGACAGACTGCCCGAGGCCGAAAGAAGAGGCCACCACCTGCATAAACTGCGGAGGGGCACACCCGGCGAACAATGCCAAGTGCCCCGTACGCGCCCGCGAACTGCGAAACAAGCGGGCGGGCACGGCCGCCATCACCGGGGACTCGCGCCGGCCGAACACGGCCACCGAGAGGCAGAGCGCCCCCGCGCCCGCAGACACAGAAGCACCCTCCACCACTCTGATGGCGGCCGCAAATGGCCCCTCAGCGCGCGGCTCGGCCACCGCCTCCTCGGGGCGGAGGAAAAAGAGGCGTGGAGGAAAAAGAAAGCGGTCCAAAAAAACGCTTCAAGACGAGCAACCAGACCCACAAAGTGACAAAGGGAGGTTGTCACCGCCGACACACCAGCTAACACAAACTAAACAAGTGGGCGGTGACAAGTCACGCCACGCCTCCCAGCATGAAAAGGACGACCGCAGTCAGCCGCCGACCAATAGCGGCGCGGCATACGCGCAGACAGCGCAGTCTGGCGGGAAAAACGCGAAGCAGCAACCCACGGGTGGTAACACCCATCACGCGCAGGCCAAAAGGGGCCGCGCAGCCGGCGCAACCAACGCGCACGGACAAGTGTGCCAAGATGGGCGACGGGTGTTACTACCCACACCGACCACAGCACAGACTGCACGCAGCCGCGACACAGAGTCGGCGGCGGCCCCAGGGGAGGTAACGTACGCCCAGACCCCAGGGGCAAATAACAATAACAACATAGACGCTATAAAGGTCGCGATCCGGGTCCTACAAGATGTGCTGCTAGCGCTGCGCAGAGGCGAGGACCCGGTGCGCGCTATCCTCAACGGCATGGCCACCCTTATCGGTCATGTCTAAGCCGTTGAGGATAATACACTGGAACGCCCGCGGTCTCAGAGACAAGGTCGCCCTCCTCCGCCCCCTCCTGCAAGAACAGGACATAGACGTGGCGCTCATAAACGAGACGTTCCTGGGACCGGAGGACAAGATCAGACTCCCGGGATACCTCGTCTATAGGAAAGATGAGCGATCGGCGACACATAAATACCGCGGTCTGGCGGTACTTATTCGGCGAAGAGTCGTTCATCAAGAGCTTCCCGTACCCACACTGAGCGGCGAAATGTACGCGCTGGGTGTACAACTGCACGCCGCCGGTGAGCACCTTTTTTTTTTTTTTTTTTATTCGTGATAGGCTTACGCTTGACCGCTAGTTTGCCTGATGTTAAGCGATACTGTGATCTACGATGGAGCGCGCTTGCCTAGAAGAAACCGATTCACTCGTGATTTAAAGACACCCAGATTATATTATCTATCAGGGAAGACCCACTCGGGAAGTGCATTCCATATTTCAGCAGTACGCATTATAAAAGTGGACTTAAAGCGTTTCGTTCGGGCTTTTGGAATGTCCACCGTGAATCGATGACGCTTTTTCGTGCTTCTGGTCGTACGATAGTGGAAAGGGCTAGCGGGGATAAGATCGTGGAGATCTGATGCACACTCTCCGAAATGTATCCGATAAAAAACCGATAAGCTAGCAACTTTGCGGCGATGTTCAAGACTTTGGAGTTTAGCCCGGACAAGGGAATCGTTGCCAATGAGCTTCTTGGCACGTTTCTCGATGGACTCTAACGCCTCGAGCTGGTACTTAGCCGATCCATCCCAAAGGTGCGAACAGTACTCCATGCACGACCGAACTTGTGCTTTATACAATGCGAGCAATTGTTCCGGCGTGAAGTAACGCCGCACCTTCGAGAGGATACCCAGCTTTCTGGCCGCTATTTGAGCTTTGGACTCTATATAGGAGCCGAAGTTGAGGGTTGACATCAGAGTAACGCCCAAGAGCTCAAGGTGGTCAGTCATCGGCACAGATACATTCCGGAAAGTAGGAACCAGTTGGAATGGGCTCTTTTTGGCGGAAAAAAGACACGCCTGGGTCTTGCCAGCGTTGAATTTGACCAGATTGGCATCGCCCCATTCGGAGACAGCCTGAAGGGACAAACTCAGACGCTCGACCATGGCCTCTCTTAGAGACTGGATTTCAGGTCCACCGGTCCGTGCGCTGGCTGTGTAGCTCTCTACAACAGTGCTGTGGTCTGCGTACCCAAAGATACCGGGCTTCAGCAGACCATCGATGTGCAGCAAAAAGAGTGTCGCAGAGAGTACCGACCCCTGGGGAACACCGGCATTGATATCCATTCGATCGGACGAGCACCCGTCTATGACGACTCGTATCGATCGATTCCTGAGGAAGTCCGATATCCAAGCAACGAAACCAGTGGGCAAGCCATACGATGAAAGCTTGCTAATAAGGCTATCATGCCAGACCCTGTCGAAAGCCTTCGAGATGTCAAGAGAGACAGCAAGCGCCTCCCCGTGTTCCTCGATGGCCTTACTCCAGATGTGAGTGACGTACGCTAGAAGGTCCCCAGTAGACCGGTTTCGGCGAAATCCGTATTGTCGGTCACTGAGGAGATCATTTGCTTCTAGGTACGCCAGGAGCCTGTTGTTAAGGACACGCTCCATAGTCTTACAGAGTATGGACGTGACCGAAATAGGCCTGTAGTTAGCAGGGTCGGCACGACTACCTTTTTTGGGCACAGGTTGCACGTTAGCTAGCTTCCACGATTTTGGCACTTGACCAGTCTCAAGAGAGAGACGGAAAAGGCGTGTCAGCACTGGAGTCAACGCAGGCGCACATGTCCTCAGGACTATGGCTGGAATACCGTCCGGTCCACTGGCTTTATTCACGTCAAGACTGCGTAGCGTTTTCCGAACCTCCGATTGGCGTATGCGCTTTTCGGACATAACTGTCGTGCTGCCAGGCGAAGTTGGAGGTTTCGCGCTACCAGAGTCTAGACGCGAGGACTCCGCGAAAAGAGAGGCAAACAAGTTGGCCTTCTCTTCTGCGGTATGAGCCAGCGACCCATCAGGCTTTAGCAGTGGAGGGAGTGAGGGGCGGCAGAAGTTCGCTTCGACTGATTTAGCTAGGGACCAAAACGCTTTACTACCAGTTGGGTATGAAGCAAGTTTGTTCCCTATTCGACTAATGTGGTCAAAACGAGCCTTCAGAAGGACCTTTTTACAAGTCTTTGCAGCCCTGTTAAACGCCCTTTTCCTCTGACTCACGTCTCTCGCCTTGCGGTGTCGAGCATCAACCCACGCCAGGTATGCCTCATGCTTAAGCGCTTCAGCGCTTTTGCATTGAGGGCCAAACCAAGGGCGAGCTTTGCCGGACAATGGCACGTCGGAATATGGGATGAAGTACTCCATAGCCGTACGTAGCACATCAGTCACGGTATCCGCGCAGGTGGAGGGGTCGTCAGAAGAAAAGCACAGGGACTGCCAAGGATAAGCGGCGAAAAAAGCTCGCATCTCATCCCAATCTGCTGACTTGTATCGCCATACTCGCCGAGTGCCTCTACGGCTGGGATCGGGTGGCGAGTAGACAGATACAGATTTCACCAGACAGTGGTCGGATTTACCAAGCGGTGAGGAAATCGACACTGAGTAACGGTCTGGATCGGTTGTCAGCAGAAGGTCCAGGCAATAGGGTGTGTGCGACTCAACGTCAGGTACCCGCATTGCACCTTGGACCAGCTGGGTTAGATCTAACGCTAGAGCGAGCTTTCGCGTCTCTAAGCCAGCATGGTCAGTGTCCCGGTATGGGTACAGCCACTCCTTGTGGTGGCCGTTAAAGTCCCCCAGTAACACCAATTGTGCCGAGGGGTACTTTAGTTGAGCCGCATCCGCCGCCTCACCTAAGTAAGCAGTGAGCCTGGTCGTCTCCAAATCTCCACTGTGCGACCGGTAGACACAGGCATAGAGAATTTTCTCCATTCCTGTGTCCACCAGTACCCATAGCACAGAGAATCCGGGGTCCTCAAGGTGACGGAGACGACGATAACAAATGTCGTCACGGGCGTACAGGCAAACTCCGGCACGGGGCTTAAATTTGTGCTCCAGGGTGTACACTGGGTATGACAGGTACGCCACGTCAGTCGGGACTCCGATCTGAGTCTCCGTCACGAACAAGAGTGCGGGTTTTTCTGTCTCGAGGTGGTAATGGACAGACTGGAGATTGGAGTGCAAGCCTCTAATATTCGTGAGGTGCACTTTCAACGAAAGGGCGTGCAGCCGCTGTTCAACCCTTCTTTTCTTGTTCCCTTTTATTTTTCGGAGTGAATCGGTGGGAAAACGGCAGTAGAATGAGGCTCCATGCTGCTTACCAGTTGCCAATACGCCGCGACGCCACATCAGTGGGGAGCTAGTCTGGAGACTGCGGGGACGCCCGAGCCCCCCCGGCGATGTCCATCGGGCCCTTTCATCTGGTCGCCAAACGGCACGATGGCGATTCCCGGGATTTTTCGCGAGTTGGTGGGGCAGCCTTTCGTGAGTGGCTAACTCACTACTTGGGCCCCCTACTAACTGCGGTCGGCCAGCGGTGCACCGTGCCTCGGATCCCGCTTCCCTCCGCGACTAGCTACCCGATGTGTTGTATTGGCGTATGACAGAAGACGGTCTGACAGTAACTGGAGCAACTATTCCGACCCGTTTTCCCTATCGGTGTCACCGGACATCATGCCGGAACACGGCTAGGCCGCTTGGCGGCATGGCTTTGTCCGGTGGGTGGTCACTAACCACGGCCGAAGCCTACCACCAGTATGTTGTCGCCTGATTGGCACCACCCGGGGACCACGTGTGGGGTATCGGTGTAAGGGTAACTTCCCACGGACGAGGGCGACTCAGTCCCCAAGTGTGTGTGTACGCGGCTTAAAAGCCACCGAGCGTGCGGCTAGAGCCGCACAACATACACAGGTTGCTGGACACGCCTCACCCGACCATCATAGCCGGCGACCTAAACTGCAAGCACCCAGCGTGGAACTCTCACACCACGAATGCCCACGGGAATGCGCTCTTCGCCGACGCAGAGGCCCGAGGATACGGGGTGTCCGGCCCCGAGGCGCCCACCCGGCAAACATCGCCCACCTACCCGACGTGTTGGACATCGTCGTGCACAACGGCCTCAGCTGCCAGATCACGCAGCACCTGCTGGACGACGAACTGCTGTCGGATCACCAGCCAGTGCTAGTCGTCGTCTCAGCACCGCCCACCCGATTCGCTCATCTAGCGCCACGTCGCCGCACGGACGACGGAGGATGGAGAGCCTTCGCGGCGAAGTTGGAGACCACCACGCCTACTCGGCCCATCACCAAGGGTGAAGATGTAAATGAGCTGGCGGACGAGCTCACCGCTTGCATGCAGCACGCCTTAGAGTCGGCGACTGCATCAGACCCCGCACCACAGGGGCAACACCCCGCGCTCCCCGCACGCATTGCGCGTATGATCGCCGACAAGAGGCGTCTACGCAAGCGGTGGCAAACAACTAGATGCCCACACCTGAAGACCCAGCTCAATGCATTGACGGACAAGGTGAAGGCCGAGCTCCAGACATACACCACCGAGAGCTGGGAGGACTACATACACTCCGCCGACAGCGACTGGCCGTCGGTACATCGCCTATGCCGACGCCTCAGAAACACCCCAGCTCCGGTGCGCCCACTCATAGACAGCGACGGGGCGTTAAGATACACTGCCGCAGACCGGGCAGAGATCTTCGCCTCTCACCTAGAGCGTCAGTTCACGCCGAACCCGACCGACGACACGGAGCACGTCGCAGCAGTAGAGAGGCACCTTACAGAGTACTTGAACACGCCGACAGCCCCCGAGGAGGAGCACTTCTTCGTCTCCCCGGGCCAAGTAAAACGGGCCATCGCACGCACTAAGCCCAAGAAGGCCCCCGGTGCGGATGGCATCACGAATACCGCGCTACGTCACATCCCCCACCGGACGGTGGCGGCGTTAGCGCGCTTGTACACAGGCATCCTCCGCACCGGGACCTTCCCCGACGTTTGGAAGACGGGGAAGATCATAATGATCCCCAAACCGGGGAAAAACATGAGAAAGCCGGAGGGCTATCGGCCGATCACGCTGCTGGCCACCACCTCTAAGGTGTTTGAGGCGCTCCTGCTGCGACTCCTGATACCCCACATCACCCCTCGGGCAGAACAATTCGGGTTCCGCGCTGAACACAACACGACGCTTCAGTTGTCGAGGGTGCTGCACATACTGACAGCGGCAGTAAATAAGCGTGAGTACGCGGCCGCAGTATTCCTCGACATGGAGAAGGCGTTTGATAGTCTGGCATACCGGTCTGCTCTACAAACTGACGCACACGACCACGCCCCGTCGACTTGTACAGGTGGTCTCCTCCTTCCTACAGGATAGACGGTTCAAGGTTGCGGTGGAGGACCAGTTTTCTGGCGCGTATCCCATCTCCGCGGGGGTGCCCCAGGGCAGCTGTTTATTGCCGGTGTTATACTCCGTATACACCGACGACATTCCCGCCACGCACTCCTCGACGCTCGCGCTGTACGCGGACGACGCCGCGTACCTCACCACCTCGCTCTCGGCGGCCCACGCGGCCGTTAAGATGCAGCGCGCGCTGGACGACCTCCCCGACTGGCTCCACAAGTGGAGACTGTAAGAAACTTAGGGCTTTTCAGAACACCACATTACGCCAAATAACTCACGCGGCTCGCTACGTGAGGAATTCTGTGATCCACAGGGACCTCCGGGTTGAGAGCATCGAGCACTTCGTCGAGGGGATGGCGAAGAAGATGTTCGCGCGTGCCGACGCCTCCGCCTGGCTACATATTAAGGGTATGGCGCCCTGGCACGCGCGCCCCCCCGACGCCCGGCGCTACCCGCGCGACCTCCTGCCCGTAGACCACAGTGCGGGCCACCCACCGGACTCGACACCTGAACGGGCCGCACCCACTCTACACGCGACCCGCTCAAACACTGAGACTCCACAAAACACATAACACACACCCCGCCGCGCGCGTTGCTGTCTAAGTTAACATAGGTGCAACGCCCGCGAGGCGCATACAAAACATTACTCCGCAATCGCGATGACTCACGCGGGGCTACCCGCGAGTAGGATATTATTGGGCATCCTACTCCACCTGCCGTTCCTACGTCTCACTTCGTTCGCCTCCGTCACTTTCGGTGTTGTAGAAAGCCCAATAATATCCTACGGAGTAGGAACCGTTCAACATTTCCGTTTTAAAACTTGATTTACTTACCGTTCTTACTTCTCACTTGTTTGCCTCGAGACTGTATTATACACTATAATGGTACGTTTTCGAGTTCTCTTAAGAGACGTGAATTGGCGGTTCTGAAAAGAACCTTTTGTGAACACGGTAGGTTATTTCACTACACTAATTTACTGTCATTTTTTCATAGTTTCACTACACATTTCAGCATTTTATAGACCCGAAATTATTACTTCTAGGTTTTAGCTGAAAACCAAATTGGGCAGTGGTTCTGAACCACTATTATATCAGCACTAGAGAGTAATAACAACGCCTCCGTTACTTTTGGTATGGTAGAAAGCCCTATAATATCCTAATGAGTAGGAGCTATTTTATAGACCCGAAATTATTACTTCTAGGTTTTAGCTGAAAACCAAATTGGGCAGTGGTTCTGAACCACTATTATATCAGCACTAGAGAGTAATAACAACGCCTCCGTTACTTTTGATATGGTAGAAAGCCCTATAATATCCTAATGAGTAGGAGCTATTTTATAGACCCGAAATTATTACTTCTAGGTTTTAGCTGAAAACCAAATTGGGCAGTGGTTCTGAACCACTATTATATCAGCACTAGAGAGTAATAACTGCGCCTCCGTTACTTTTTGTGTGGTAGAAAGCTCTATAATATCCTACGGACTAGGAGCCATTTTATTCACCGGAAATTATTACTTCTAGGTTTTATCTGAAAACCAAATTGGGCAGTGGTTCTGAACCACTATTATATCAGCACTAGAGAGTAATAACTGTGTAAGTCTGAACGTTTAATAATGTGAACTAATTGTTTGTAGTGATTAATGAATATATAAGTTCAAGGGCTGAGCATATTATTATTACTGATGGCTTACCACGATCAAGTACCGCAGATCCTCGAATTGAACACTATAACTTTAGTTGACAAGTTTTATAACAACAAGTTTCACACATATTTTGTTCACTAATGGAACTATACGAGCATAATAAACTAAAATTCAGGACAGATTGTCTCATGTCTCTTCACAGAGCAAGAAATAGCATACAACTACAGGCACACGCACATTCTATTTCTATGACGCCAGATTGCGCACCAAGGACATCTGAACTTTAGAATACCGTAAACATTAAACTAAAATTTGGGACAGATTGTCTCATGTCTCTTCACAGAGCAAGAAATAGCATGCACCTACAGGCACACGCACATTCTATTTCTATGACCCCAGATTGGGCACCAAGGACATCCAAATTTTAATTTAATTAACTCATACAGTCGACACTAGCTTACATGTTAACAAATAAGAGCGCTCGCTGCTTGAACCGTTAGCCTAAAATTCAGGACAGATTGTCTCATGTCTCTTCACAGAGCAAGAAATAGCATGCACCTACAGGCGCACGCACATTCTATTTCTATGACCCCAGATTGGGCACCAAGGACATCTGAACTTTAGGATATCGTAAACATTAAACTAACATTTGGGACAGATTGTCTCATGTCTCTTCACAGAGCAAGAAATAGCATACACCCAAAGGCACACGCACATTCTATTTCTATGGTCCCAGATTGGACACCGAGGACATCCAAATATTAATTTAATTAATTCATACAGCTAACACTACCTTAGACGTTAACAAACAACTACTGGTTGCTCTGCTGTTACTTGTTGCGTTCTTTCGCAC
This sequence comes from Acronicta aceris, assembly GCA_910591435.1. Lineage (NCBI taxonomy): Eukaryota > Metazoa > Arthropoda > Insecta > Lepidoptera > Noctuidae > Acronicta > Acronicta aceris. Next base: position 11,832,684 of record OU342757.1, on the reverse strand, counting down.
TCATACAATCGCATTCGAAACGGCTCGTGTTAAGCTTACACAGTATAACAGACACACACAGACACACACACAGTGTAAATAATTCTTTAGAATCTCAAAGATTGCAAAATTGCATTATGTAAATTTGCAGTATCCGAGCTTTGTTACACGAACACGTGTATGTATGAGTAATTTCCATGTATTTAACAATTACACTGCATGTAAGATGATCATCGTGCATGTTGCAGTCTCTGATTAAAATTGGTTTTTTAGAAGATCTCCTAACCAATGCAATTACTTAATTTAAATAGAAGATGTTCCTATACCAGTTCTGATAACTTTGCTTATTATTTTATAATGTTTCATAATAAATTGTTGGTGCTATCAATCTAGGAATTGTTTGAAAGATGAATCTTAATATCAGTACCTATTGAACCTTTACATGAAATGATTATGAAAGTTCAATACTCAATAACTTTATTGCATCCCATAAGTTCGTTTTAGTCGTTAGATGATATTACTTATACTAATGTTAAGTTTTACTGCAGCATATTAGTGAACTAACTTATTGACGCGAGTTCGTTTACATGGATTAGTCTCCACAAAAAAAAATGTTTCCAGGATATTTTTCTTTCAGCTCGTTTTTATTTGCGTCTTTGAAAAAATGTTTTTTAATTTTTTTATTTCACATGTGTGATGTCATGTGGAGTTTTACATCAAGGTTTATTAAACAAACATACATACTTTATTACAATATCATAATGTATTAATCATGAGTGTCATGTATCGTCTTCAGCTTCGTCGGTGAGGGTAAAAAGCAGGTTTTATATGTCATTTCTCACGATAAAATTGCAATTTGACGGAAGCGATTTTCAATCACTACGATTTCATTAGATGTAAGTAACGTAAATTAGCCATACAACTGTGAGACCATGTAATTAAGGTTTAATTTTATAATGGAATAAATATTGCTGAAATGGTATTTTTTATGAATAAAATCAATCAATTTTGATCACAATATTACATTCGCTCCAGTATCTTCCAGTGATCAACACCAGTTACTTTCGTTATAATAATTAATTCATTACATTATAAAACCTTCAACTTATAACATGTAAGTAAGTAGTTTACAGTAAGTAGTTTTTAGTAAGTTTACTGAATTTGCTAATGCATTTAATCGCTACCCAGCTACGGACCTGGTTTCTGCCTGCCGGCTGGTGTATCGGTAGTCTTTATTAAGTCACAGTTATTAGTTCTAAAATTAATCTTTATGTGTTCCATTTCAGGTCTGACTCCGATTCAGAATTTTCGACACGACCCGCAGCTGTAGCCGAGGTTGCGAAGGTGCGACCTAAAAAGAAGGTGACGAAGCGCAAAGCTTCCGAGAGCACCACGCCATCAGAATCGAAATCAAGGTAATTTTGTGTTACTGCTTATACCTTTAGGTGCTTGTTGTGTATGTTATGTCAATTAAAATGTTATACACAGTTATACGTTGGTTAGTGGATTTAGAACTGTAACGCAGAGAGCGCTGAAATCAGATTCCATTTATATTCCTTGCAGGAATGTTTACAGTTAGTTCATGAGGTATTGTTATTGAAATATTATAACATAACATCATGCCTTTTATCCTCGTAGGGTTCGACAGAGGAGTATAATAATACACCCTCAATTCGTCAATTAACTAAAACTAATGCAATGTAATGTGTTGTGTAAATTATTATAAAGAATATGTTAAATTGTTTACAGTAAAAGACGCAGTTCGGGCTCGGACCTCTTTGGTTTGGAGGACTACATTCTGTCGTCGACCTCAATAATTGGAGACTTCGGTTCGACCCTCACCAGCCGTGTCGCCAACGGTAAAGTGCGGCGAAAGGCGGACTTAACCGGGGACTTCTATGTGGAGGTAAAAGTCTATAACAAGGCCGAAGTTGCCTCCACCCCTAAAGAGGATCGGTGGAAAAATGCCTCGGTGGCCCTAAAAGTCCAGCTGAACCGTAACACGCCGCAGTGGGACGGTCTACAAGTTTTTATGAGACGGAGTCATGAATTATTCGATAATTCTGAGCCCGTCTTTTATAGCGACAATATAAATATAAAATAAATAATTAAGTTGTTGGGGCACCAGACATTATATTCTATTCTATTATTGTATCTTTGCGATCGTACATCATAATCGTAATAATAATATATTGCAACATATAATACTAAGTTTAAAACTATTTTAATCTAAAATGCCTTTCTGTACTGTTTGTAACACATCTGTTGAGCGCAGTCACTGGACAGGTCACCTACGTAGTACTAATCATAAAAACAAAACTATTTCGCATTTTTGCGAAGGTGTTGAAATAATACATTCTGCATTTCGTAATCGTATAGCTTCTTATAGAATTGTCGATCCGTCTGAGAATTGTTCTCTAGAACCATTTCTTAATGATAATTGGGACAAAATTAAAAAGTTAATTGACATATCTCTTAAACAACATGCTTGCCTAAAAGTTAATTTCGAATATTTTGCTTTGTTTTTAATGTTTAAAAATGATTCTCAGGAGATGAAATCATTTGCCACAAAAAACGTTACTCTGCATCAGAATTATGAATTTGATTCATTAATGTCTCAGGTAAAAAATACTTTAACAAAAAAGATAGAAGAATTTCAGGACCGAGACAGTGGATGGACGTTCTTGAGCAGTTCTCATTTGGAAGTCAATGTTAACAAATATCAACCGTTGCGCGGTTCAGGCTTTATCGAATTACCTTCTGCAATAAAATCGAGAAAAGCATGTGTTAATATCCGCAATAATGACGAGTATTGTTTTTTATGGTCTGTTGTTGCTGCTTTATATCCAGCTAAGAATCACCCTGAACGAGTATCTTCTTACCCTGATTTTCGTAACGTTTTAAAGGTAAAGGACATGTCATTTCCAGTGAATTTCTTAGATATTGCGCGGTTCGAAGTGAATAACCCTGAAATTTGTATTTACATTTATGGTTTAAAAAATAATACCGTCATAGGACCGCTTTACAAACCAAAAGCCTTGAACGGAAAGGTGATTCATTTACTTTATTTAGAAAGAGATGATTTGTCACATTACTGTCTCATTAAAGACTTGCCGCGACTTGTTAAAAATCAAATAACAAAACACCACAGTAAACTGTACTTTTGTGACGTTTGTTTAATGTTTTTTAATTCATGCGATGATCTTAGTTCGCATAGTTGTGGAGTTGTCGCCACTGAACTACCTCCAAGAGGTTCTTTCATTCAGTTTAAAAATTATAATAGAAAGCAAATTGTACCATTTGTTATATACGCAGATTTTGAAACAATGCTAGAACGGTATGAATCTTGTGACCCTGACCCCACTAAGGCGAGTACTGTAACGCGACAGCGACATGTGCCTGTAGCTTTCGCTTATCATATTACGTGTACGCTAGACGAAAGCCACAATCGTTACGTTTCTTATCGCGGTGCGGATTGTGTGTCAAATTTTGTGAAGTCTATCTATAAAGATGCACAAAAAATTTACGATATTTTAAAAAATAATGCTCCTATGATTTACTCAAATGATAATGCTCGCGACTTTGAAAACGCGATGACATGTCATATTTGTGAGCACTTCTTGTTGGGCGATAGGGTTCGCGATCATTGTCACTTGACTGGTAAATATCGTGGTGCAGCTCATAGTTACTGTAACATACAATACAAACTACCAACATTTTTGCCAGTATTTTTTCATAATTTATCCGGATACGATTCCCACCTTTTCATAAAAGAATTAGGTGAAGCTCCTGGATCTATTAAAGTGATACCTAAAACAAAAGAAAACTATATTTCATTCACTAAGTTTATTCCGATTTCTACCGGGGAAAGCATCCAGGTTCGGTTTGTAGATTCTTTCAAGTTTTTAGGAACTAGCTTAGAAAAGTTAGTTACTACAATGAAAAAACAAGACTTTAAACAATTAAAATCTTATTTTCCTAATAAAAAACAATTTAACTTACTCACCCGTAAAGGAGTGTATCCATATGACTATATGTCTCAATGGGAACGTTATGAAGATACGTGTTTACCCTCAAAAAAATATTTTTTTAACTCTTTAACTAATGAGGCAATTACCGATGAAGACTATGAACACGCTCGGTCTGTTTGGTCCGTATTTAATATTCAAAACATGGGTATGTACACAGATTTATATCTCAAAACAGATGTTCTTTTGCTAACAGATATATTTGAAAATTTTCGAAAAACTTGTAAACTACATTACAAGCTCGATCCCGCGTTCTATCTTACAGCACCAAGTCTATCTTTTGATGCAATGCTTTTAAAAACAGGGGTTCAATTAGAATTGATTAGTGATGTTGAAATTTTTGGAATGATACAAAAAGGTATTCGAGGAGGTGTTTGTATGTGTTCCAAAAGACATGCCAAAGCCAATAATAAATATTTAGATACATACGATCCAACCCGTCCAAATTCATTTATCATTTATTTAGATTGTAATAATTTATACGGTTACAGCATGTGTCAATCCCTACCCTATTCCGGTTTTAGATTTATGAATAGACAAGAAATTGATTTTTTACAATTGAACTTAGAAGGCATCAGTGATACTGCGGAAAACGGTTACATTCTTGAAGTTGATTTAATATATCCGGAGAATTTGCACATGGAACACAATAACTTTCCTTTTTGTCCAGAAAAATGCTTGCCACTTGGTGGTAAGAATAAAAAGCTAATACCAAATTTGTACGATAAATATGACTATGTTATTCATTACGTACATTTAAAAAAGTGTTTACAGCACGGTTTAGTATTGAGAAGGGTCCATCGCGCTATTACATTTAAGCAAAGCTGTTTTTTAAAGCAATATATTGATATTAACACACAGTTACGCCAAAAAGCAGAGTCAACGTTTGAACAAGACTTTTTCAAATTATTGAACAATAGTATTTTTGGAAAGACCCTGGAAAATACTGAACATCGAATAGACGTTAAGTTAGTAAACAAGTGGTGTGACTCGAACAATAAAACAAAAAAGACTACTTGTGCTGAAAAATTGATAGCCAGCCCATATTTTCATAGCGCCTCTGTATTTTCTGATGATCTAGTGGCAATCCAAATGAAACCTGTGCGTATTATTCTTAATAAACCAATATACATAGGGTTTGCAGTACTAGAATTATCTAAAACTCACATGTACGACTTTCGCTACTCTATCATAAAACCTTTTTATGGTAACCGAATTGAATTGTGCTATACTGACACAGATAGCCTAGTATATGATGTACAGAGTAATGACGTTTATAAAGACTTCAAGCTCCATTTTCTAAAATATTTTGATACCAGCAATTATGACTGTAACAACGACTATAACTTACCAATTATGAATAAGAAGGTTCCAGGACTGTTTAAGGATGAAATGGGTGGCAACATTATCAAAGAATTCGTAGGATTGCGCTCAAAGCTTTATTGTATTAAAACTTTAAACAAAACAATTAAAAAGGCAAAAGGTACAAAAAAATGTATTACCAAAAATTTAAATATGTTAGATTATAAAAATGTTTTATACAATTGAAATGTTATTCACAAAAAAAATGTATTGTTTAGGTCAATAAAACATGAAATATTCACTCACGACGTAAATAAAATAGCACTTTCAAGCAATGATGATAAACGATTGCTATCGATTGATAAAGTTTCTACTTTAGCTTGGGGTAACGCAACTATATTTATGTAATGTATTACCACAATTTAAACGTAATTACAGAAGTCACATTTTTAACATGTATTTTATTTATTGTAAATGGTAAAACGTCCTAAGTGGAAAGGTTAGATAATCCTTCAACCTACCTACTGTCTTACTTACTACTCGTATTATAAAAAGTTTGTGAGGTTGGATGAATGGATCTTTGTTACTCTTTTAATAATGTGAAATGTACTATTGTCGTGTAATGTGGCGTGTTGACGGTTGGCGTAATGGTTAAGCGATTGACTGCTGCGCTGCGTGTTCGATTCCCGCATGGAACAAATATCTGTATGACCTACAGGTAGTTGTTCCGGGTCTGGCTGTTTGTGTATGTGAGTTTAAATATTTGTATGTTTGGAAGTTACTTTTGAACCTAGCTTTATTATGTAAACAATTCTAAAATGTGTGTATTCTTGGTGTTCCTTGTACTAGTTAGAGCTAAACAGAGATGTAACTATACGACCTCTGATAATTACTTAGGTACCTATATAGGCCTTTTATAAGTTTGCTTTTATCTGTACTTTGTACCTACTAAATATATACTTAAATAAATAATATTTTATGTTCATAAATCTGTTTCATAGTATCGACAGAAGTTACTTTTGAACCAGGCTTTATTATGTAAGCAATTCTAAAATGTGTGTATTCTTGGTCCCCCTTGTACTAGTTAGAGCTAAACAGAGGTGAAACTATACGACCTCTGATAATTACTTAGGTACCTATATAGGTCTTATAAGCTTGCTTTTATCTGTACTTTTGTACCTACTAAATATATACTTAAATAAATAATATTTTATGTTCATAAATCTGTTTCATTTCCGTTCCTGATGACAAAGCGCACCGCATTCCGTAACATATTGCTTACATAGAATCACTTCAAACTTGTACGAACATGAAGATTTGCAAATGATTCCTGAAATTTCCGTAGCCTTGTGTGAAACATAACACCGACCAGGTGCTTGCAAGTGACGAACTGCGTCGACCGTGCGCACATCGGAAACAAGTTCGAACTTGTAATAAAACATGTGCACAATGCTTTCCGGAGTACTGTTACACAATCATAACAATATTAGTCTCTCCATTACATTTGGCTGATAGTGACCGGACTGGTCGGACTTCTCAGTTCACATCATCGAATTGAAAACCTATTGTAAGTAAGTAGTTCGTTATTTTTTTTGGTTTAAGAACTTTATTTCTCACAAGAATTTACAAAAAAAAAATTCACTTATTGAGAAACAAAAAATTTTAACATTAAATTATAGTGAGCGTACTGAATATACATTCAAGTTAACATGATCTACAAAATATTATAAACTAAAAGGTGGGTAACTAGAAAACAAAATGTTGTTGGTTCTTTGCCGTGACAATACGGATGACCTACTTATAAGTATAAGTAGCGAAGATTGCGACTTACTGGATGTGGCATATGTACGTAGTGGTCATAGGCGTAAAGAAGTTGGTCATTATAGGTTTCGTTATGATTCTTTATATTTTTAAATTTTAATGTTGTTTTATATTGTAGTTTATTTAGTTTATATATATTTATTTAAAATCAAAATCAAATTATATTTATTTATTAAAGATAAAGTATATTTATTTATTCAAATAAATTACTTACATTTATTTATTAAATTTAAAATTATATTATGTATATTTATTTATTAAATTTAGAATTATATTTAATTATAATATTAAAAATTATATTATATTTATTAATTAAAGTTAAATTATATCTATTTATTTAAAATTAGATGATACACTTTTTTTTTTTTTTTTTAATATTTTATGTCTACCATTAGTATTAATATCACACAAAACATGGGATTGTGTTACTTATATGTTGTTTCAGTAGTTTTTTAAAAATCAACATAGTTTTAGCTTCTTTTACGTTGGCTGGCAATTTATTGTAAATTTTAACCCCTTCAAATTCGATATTCTTTTTCCCGTAATTAGTTCTGGGTGGGCGTGTTATCAAATAACTTGGATTTCGAAGTTTCATTTTATGTAAATTTTGTTTACTGGAGAAGGATAAGTTGGTGTGAATGGCCTTGTCTAGAATTTTGCGTATTAGTATACACGTGTAATACATATATGTTTGTGTTATGTTCATTGTTTTCGTATCATCATATATCTTTTGAGTCGATGTTCTAAATTTATAGTTAAACAATACTTTTATCAATTTATTTTGTGCTTTTTGTATTACATTTAAGTTAGTTTTAGCTGCTGTACCCCATATTTCTATTAAATAATCGATGTGTGGTTTAACCAAAGAATTGTAAATGATATATCTAACTTTTCTTGGTAAACATTTTCTTATACTGAAAAGACACCCTGTTAAGCGTGTTAGCGTAGATTTAATTGTCTCGATGTGCGGTTTCCAATTTAATTGACTATCGATTATAAGGCCAAGATATTTTTCTTTTGTTTTCCTATGAATTATCTGATTATTAATGGTCAGTTGTATACTGTTACTTATTCTTTTATTTTTTGGTGCAAATATGACATAATTTGTTTTTTCAGTATTTATAGTGAGTAAATTAGATTGAAACCAGTCATTTAATAGATTAAGATCATTTTGGATAACTGGTATCATAGCTTCGACTGAGCGTCCGAAGTAAAAAAGACTAGTATCGTCTGCATAGAGTGAAATATCTCCTATGAGGTCAATTTGGGATATGTTATTAATATATATTAGGAAAAGAAGTGGTCCCAATATTGATCCCTGGGGAACGCCGTAAGTGATGGGTTTAGGTGAACTGTGGTAATTGCCTATTTTTACTATCTGTTTGCGATTTTGTAAGTATGATTTAATAATATCAAGAGCTTTGCCTTTAATGCCAATATAAAACAATTTCTGCAGTAATATGTCCGGACTAATTGTATCGAATGCTTTCTTGAGGTCGATAAAGACACCTAGTGCTAATTGTTTTTGATCAATTTTATTTTTTATTTTTGTAACTAAATCAATTGTAGCAGAGAGTGTGTTTGACCGGGGGCGAAAGCCGTATTGTTTCGGGTACAGAAATTCTTTAGATTTTAAGAATGTTTCTAAACGAGTGTAAATTACCTTTTCAAAAACTTTTGATATCACCGGGAGAACAGAGATGGGACGGTAGTTAGACGGATCAGTCCTACTTCCAGTTTTGAAAATCGGGACGACTTTAGCAGTCTTTAGAGTATCCGGAAATGTACCTTGTTCCAAACACATATTAATGCATGATGTTAGTTTAGAGGCAATTAGGTTTTTGACGCATTTAAGGGATTTAGAACTAATACCTTCGATGCCAGAGCCAGTATCCAAATCCAAATTATCAATAATTTTACTAACTTCATCCGTATTAGTCAGCACGAACTGCTGTAGTTCCGTTAAATCATTAGTATCAGGCAATTTATCAGTTAGAGATCTTTTAAACTTGTCAGAAATAGCATTAGCTAGTGACGATCCAATACTAGAGAAATATTCGTTGAATTGTTCACATATCTCAATTTCATCAGTAATAGTTTTTGTGTCAATTACTAACTTTTCTGGGCCAATTTTATCCCTTAGTTTATTTTTCGACAGATCGTTAATTATTTGCCACATTTTGCGTGGTTTAGTCATGTGATCTTGAAAGCATTTTAGATAATATGTTGTTTTTGTTTTTTCTATGTTATTAGATACTCTAGCTTTTGCAGTCTCATATTTATTTTTTAAGTCGATATCTGTAGTATTTGTCTTATAGTTTTGCCAGAGTATGTTTCTGTTGTTTATATCTTAAATGATTTCTTTCTTGATCCAGTCTTGCTGTGGTGGATTCATAATTTTTGTTTTAGCAATTTGACTCTTAGACAAGGACATTAGTAAATTTTCTTCCAATTTCTCGTATAGTTGTTCTTCGTTATTTTCCATAAGGGCTTCAAAGTGTGAATATAGTTTTATGTAATCGACTCTGTATATCTTACTTTTTTTATAGGTGCTGGTTGATATCGTTTAATTTCTAAAAATATTTGTTTGTGGTCAGACATAGGAGAATCAACAATAGCAAAGTGAAAGCTATTGTCTTTTAAGTTGGTACAAACATGATCTAGTATTGTTTTTGTGGTTGTCGTTTCACGAGTACAGAATTTTTGATCGATTTTGTTCAAAATTTTGTAATTTTTCTCTTTTAATGCGTCCTTGTAATTACGAGTTGTTTGGTCTGATTTAAGGATGTCAAGATTGAAGTCACCAAACACTACTGCTCTCTTTGTTTTGTGTAGCTGTTCCGAGAAGATATCAAGAAAATTATCCATATTAGCATTACTCGGTTTGTAAATTACTCCAATATCTAACGAAAACTTTTTGACATGTACCCAGAGGTAGTGAGTGTTGTCTATACAATATTCTTCAATAAGATGGTGTTTCAAATTATCATGTACAAATATTGAGACCCCTCCTCCTCGTTTATTTTTCCTAAAATTGTAATAGTGTGTGTAGTTAGGGATCTGGAGTCTTCTTGCTTCGTCTTCAGTTTTAATCCATGTCTCAGTAATTAATATAATGTGCATAGTTGTTTGAAGAGACGCAATTCCACATCTTAATTCATCAAATTTGCCCGGACTAATTATACTACGAGCGTTAGCATAAAGACATTTTAGAGAGTTTTTTGTACAATTTATATTAGTGTAGTTTTCTGTTAATTGATAAGTTATCTTTTCAGGATTGGTAGTTAGTTTTTTGATGTTATTTCCATAGTTTTAGGCTGTTTTTCTGTAGATGTGGTAATTTTAGGTATGCCTTTAATGTATTTAATAATGAGGCCTTTTTCTCCATCGGCAATACGTTTATCGAGTTCTTTTATTAAGTTTTGCATATATTTTCTTTGGTAAGGAGTTTGATCGGGAAAAATTTTGATGTGTTCAATATTATGTGCATTTTTGTTGCGCAGGATTGTTTTAGCTATATCAGGCGATGTGAAACATACCTTAATTGCACGGGTACGATCCGGTCTGTATTTTCCCAGGCGGATACTTTTATCTGGTTGAGGACATTCATTATGTATTAGTTTTGTAATTTTTGATATTTCTTTAAGTTCGTACTCCTGCCTTTCTGTTACTGATTTAGATGTAGATTCTGGAATTCCCACTACTATGATGTTTTTCGCTCGCATATCTCGTTCCTGCATTTCCGATACTATTTCCTCATACGTTGTAAGTGCTTGAGACTCTTGAGTTGCGGAAATTTGTGTAGAAGTTCCTTTGAGTTTATTAAGGTCGGCTTCCAAACGGTTAATTTTCATCTCCGTGTTTTCCGTGATAGTAGTTAGGCTTGAAAGTTTGGTTTTGAGATTATTGTTCTCCAATATAATGTTTTCCATGGTACTACTGATGTTGACCACTTGATTCTTTATATCGGTTACGTCTTGGCTGAGTTTACTGATGCTGTCTGCTTGTTCATTTTTAGAGGACGTCAAAAGAGAAATCATATCCGATAGCTGCTTGCGTAATTCGGATAGTTCAGCTCTGATAAAGTCGTTATCATCAGTAAGCTTTCGTTTGTTACGTATTGTAATTTGTGGAGTAGTATCCGAGTGTAGTTCTGACAAATTTGGTTGGGAACCTCCATGTCTAGAATCACTGCCACATCCAGTCGGTGAGCGTAGTACACTCATTGTATATCCGTGTGATATGGTTACTCACGTGGACGATGCGTGTGCCTCGGCGTGCGAAGGATGCAGAAAAACAATGAGCCCGTCTCTTTTACTCGAGGGGGTGAGGGGCCGTCACCGCGTCGAAGCGTCTGCGCTGCACTTGTCACTCAAAATACTTTAGATGTAAGTAACTAGTTGTTGATATGGCAAAATATATTAAAAGCTAAGTCAAATAGAACTTGGAATAGATTGTTTACAATATAATAGATTTATAAAAGAGCCAACAACACGTCTGCTCGATATGCTCTCAGTACGCCGAAAAAAAACTATATGTAGTACTAGTATTATTTATACTATAATTACTTAGATTTATATTCATTAGCATTATATTGATTCTTATTTTGTTTGTTTCAGATCATCAAAAATGTGTGATGACGATGATGACCTCGTCTTTTCGCAATACGCCCAAGGTTTCCCGACTCCAAGTTTGAGTTGGCATGTACCCGAGCAACGACAATTATCTGAACAACATAGGCTATCCAATAAGAAACCAAGAGCGAAAAGGGATTATCAAAAGCGGAAGCTGCCTCCTTGCCAGTCATACGTCATAAATAATGAGAAGAGAAAAGGTCTGCGACTGATCCAAATACAAGTTTTGGATATAAGTGAGCAACAAGAAACTGCAAGTGATAATGAGGACGCGGTAATTATGAGCGCGCAATACATAGTGAGTGAACCAGTGGACTATGTTATGGAAGAGACACAATCATTAATAAATAAAATTTCCAAAAAACTTTGTGGGGACAATTGTTATTAGTAAGTAATGTAGTTTATAATTTTTTGTTAGTAAAAATATTAAATTAAATTTCATCACAATATTAAATATAAAAATATGTAATTAATAGATATTAGGCAAGTATTGCCTTTTTATTCTTTTTTGTGGGTATAAATAAAATAAAATAAATATTAGTAATGTATAATATGTGAAAGACACAAATATAGTATAGCGATATGAAATATAGTCGATTTAAATTCGATTATTTTATACCACTTACCTACATAAGGTAAGTGGTATAAAATAATCGAATTTTTTTACTGTAAATATGTGAGGCAATAAATACTGTATTTTATTTTGTTTGAAGTATGTATACAAATATTTAAGTACTTTCATATTCTTTTTTGTGTATATTAAATAAAATGAAATATAAAAATAAATAATGTGTATCTATGTAGTTCATAAGTTCCATTTTAATTAAAATAATCACAATGTTTTGTAAGTTAAGATGATAAAATAAATAAAATATTATTACGATGTAGCTAGGTATAATTAGTTTATAACTGTAAATACTTTTATATGAGGTAATAAAGACTATATTTTAATTTTAAATTTTAGTCAAAGTCAAAGTCAAAATGTTTTATTTCAATTAGACCACTAAATAGGTACTTTTGAAAAGTCAAAACTATTTGCACGGTTCCAAAAAGTGGGTCGTATGGAGAAGAGCCGGCAAGAAACTCCATAGACACTCTTTTAAAAAAAATAGAAAATCTTGATTACAATATTAAGTTTTACAACTTTGTTCCAACTAGTTGCTGAGAATTCTGCAGTTTGATGTATAACATTTATTCAATATACAAAAGGAATTAGGGATTGCCACAGCAAGTAAGAGCTGACCAGCCCCGACAGACAGCACCCGTTCACGAGCATGACGTGCGTATCGGCGTGGTTCGACTCAACCATATTGTAGGGAATAAAACAACCCGACACACAACGCCACCATCAGCAGGACATTTAAGTGAGCATGACAAGCTCAGACCGCGGGCACAACAATTTTACGGATAAATATATCTCTGTACTTATACAGATTGCTACATCAATATCTGCACTATACTCGCACATTACAATTTTCTAATTATGAAATTATACAATATTAAAAGTCCAATCTAAACTTATATCAATCCAATATCACAATGTGTGTAATTGCATAGGTATTTTGTTAAAATTATCAGTCATCATCCTGTGGAGCTGGACCAGCACTTTGCCAAACATTTTTATCCAAAAGATAGTCTTCCAGTTTATAGTAAGCTTGCCTGCACAGGGTAAACTTAATCATTTTTTTGAATTCATTTTCTGGTAATTTTAAAATGAACTCCGGAATTTTATTATAAAATCTTACACAGTATCCCATAAAGGAAGTATGGACTTTATGTTTTATTCTATATGACTTACCAAATTCAAATATTAAATTAGCTGTAAAATAAGATTAGATTTGCAGGTCATCCTTTTTTCAGTATTAATTTACATTTATTGTAGGTATACCTAAATTTAACATAACTACAGCTAATTTAATTTTTTTAAGGTTCTAATAAAAAACCAAGAGTAGTTACATAAATATTTTTATTAAATGTAGCTTAACCACAACAAAATAATTTGAATACAGACATATTATTATCAAAATACCATTTTCTTATACACACAGCATTATTTAGTGCACAATTAAATTTATGATTCACATAATTAAATTCAGTTTTATTTTTACTATATTTATTTTTTAAGTCTGAAAGGTTAGGACATCCCTTCTCACCTATATCGATCACTTCACAGTTTCCACATAAGTCTTTAATCCACTTTATCTTTTCCAAACCCTTTGTAATAATCTTTTTATTTTCGAAATATGGCACTATGACACGTTTAAACTCGTTGTAGTCTATGTAGCCCTCACTCCAGTAAATTCCACCGTTTTTTTCGATCCATCTCACTTGCTTCTTTTCTTCTTTCGTTAAATAATGGAACGAAAATGGTGGTTTTACCACGAATGTTTGTGTGTGTTCTTGACTTACAATAGCCACTTCCTTCACAATAAAATTGTTGGAGATAAACTATAATGGTATCCGGTTTCATGATAACTTCTTTACGATGTTACTTAAGGGTTTGTATTCAATTATACAATCGTTGAGAATCAGACAGTAGGCTGAAGTTTGCTCTGGTATTTCGGAATTACTCTCAATTTCTACTCGCACATCCACTACTGGACCTGTCTTTAAGTTATCCGCTTGTCTAGAGCAATCAATGACAAACAGCGGTGCTAAGTCTTTAAATTGTTTCTCGCTTAATATGGGCTCTGGGCGACGTCCGTAATACGACTGTTGAAATCTGGTGTACTGCTCGTATAATAAAGCAATTCTGTTGTCAGCAAAATTTACATTTAGGTTCTCATACGGGAAATACGTGGAATTGAGATAAACTCTAACGTCTCGAACATGACAGTGATCGAATTGAGACATGTCAGAACTTGCATTGTTTTTTCTATTTGTTTGTAGACCAAGAATTATGTATCGTGGTTTTTCTATTTGAGTTTAAGTTTTGATAGACCAAGTATGTTTTGTAGTTTTAGGTAAAGTGGGATATTCGTACAGATCCCAATTTCTGTATATTATTTGAAGTGGTCGATCTTTTTCTAGGAGTCTTAACAAACTAATTTTTTCTTTATCTGATACTTTAACATGTGGTACGCGCCATATAATTTTGTTAATCTGAACATCATCCACCGTTTCACCTGTGCTCAGTTTTACAGCGTTCAAATTGGTGTTACTTCGTAACAATATCAGTTCATGTCTACTGTTTATCACGACTTTTTTAAAATCTTCAGCAAATCCGAGGATATGACACAGTGGTATAGAAACTGAAAATCTTCCTCCATTGATATTTTTTATACCATCAATATTCCAGCCCCAAGCATTAGATATTTTTGACTCACTTTCATTCATGGATATTAATGATTTTATGGTTGTAGTTATACCTGCATTTTTTATTTTATCAATCTCCACTCCATTAAGCTCATACCTAATATCTTGGAATAAGTACATTAGCGCATTGTTCGTGAAATTGACACTAGAAGCTTTGTCTTTCGTGTCTTTTTTACTAACGATAACAGCTCCTTCCAAATACAGAGTGCTAGCTGATGGTAGTATGTATAAGTCTTGTTGGTTAATAGGTATACGGATTTCATCGTTTCTGTTGAAACTCGTCACATAAGGCTTGTAGGAATGAAATTCGATTCCTTCTATGGTGTTATCGTAAGTTGGAGCAGATAAAACATCTAAGATATTCATTTCAGCAATTTGATCGCTCTGAGGAATGCTTTATTGTCTTTAGTTAATTTTATTTTCTTTTTAGAGCAAGGTCTTCTTTGGTATGAAGCTCGAGTAGAACTGATATTCTTAAGTTCTTGACGTACATTTTTATTGTAGTCAATCATGGTTTTCTTTTGAGATGTAAATACAGCTGCACTTCTTCACCACGCAAATTAATTAAGTTATTGTTTATATCTAATAGCTTGATATTTATGCAGTTTATATTGTTTTGATTGATTGGAAAGTATATTGCGTTCTTTGGGATTTCTATGATCCTGTATCCAGGTGGTACGTTAAGTTAAAATTCGTGAATAATATGACTTGGTTTTCCGTTTATGTACGAACCGCTTACAATATCACATTCGATCCTGACCACGGTCGTTGGTAAAATGTTGACCGGAGACTGAGACACATGCCATTTATTTGCATTCAAGATTTGTTTATTAAATCCTAACATTCTTCTAAAAGAATTCTCTTTGGTAAAATTAACATCTTTTGTACAGAAAATAGTTGTTTTTAAAGTGTTATTATTGCATTGCAGTTTGATAGATGCATCTTTAATTTCTGATTTTAAATAATCATTGATATCTTGCAATTCATATGTGCCTTCCGGTATTTCTATAACTTCGTTAAGTCCATAATAGAACTTATTATTACTGTTATCAATATTTGGAATAGAATTAAATGTTGAAAAGTGTAATAAAGCACATTCATACTCTCCATCAAGCTGTAAACTATTAGGGTAGTATGTAGATAAAACTGACGAGTTTCCAGTTATCGACAAGGTGAGCGACATCTTGCAAATGATTGAAATGAAACATAAGCATTATATTTTATAATACATTTTTATTCCAAAAACTCCACAAATATTCTAAACATAAATGACCGCAGTTTACAGAATTAAATTTTTGATATCTCGTGTAGTTATAAAAGACATTACAATTTTTTAAATATCGAATTAATTCTTTCGGTGGTTTCAGATTTCCATAGCTATCAAAATATTCGCAATAATCAATTACCTTAACATATGCTACCCAATGCGTCCCTTCGTTCATAGAATCATCTAAGTTTACAATACCACACTCGATCCGTTTAGGGTTTCTAGGTAATCGATCCTTCATGTAGACTCCACGAAAATGAGGAATAACTTTGAATATTTTAGGATGTCTACATTAGTTAGAGGTCGATTAGGTAGCATCTTCTTCAGTTTTTTGAAGAATGAACATACAATCCATTACCATTTTTATACGGTTTAATGTATAAACCCTTGCCCAACACTAACGCCTCCATAGCCCTATTGTGACGTTCTGACTCTCGCAAATTTTGCTGACCTGCTTTGTAGTCATTAACGGTTTTTGCAATGCCAGCTGCACCGCCAGCTAAAGTTCCCAAAGCCGATAAACCAGCGAAAATTGGAATCAAAGGCAGAACTCCTCCAGTCTTTGGTATGGGTATTACTCGTGGCACCCGAATTCGAGGATGGTTGTTTGGAAATAACTTTTTTGCGACTAAGTAAGCTGCTTTTATTTAAGACTTATTGTCGCTGTGTTTGAGTTTCTTAATTTTTGATTTTATTTTAGAGACTAAACTTTTAAATGTTTTAATCCCGGAACCAGACTTCAATTTAGCTTTCATGACTTTGCTCACTAACCATGAGCTTAGTTTTTCTCCTTTCCCTGCATCTTTTGATTTCAATCTTTGTTTAGCCATATTAAGTAGTTGTAAATCAGCTTTGTGACGATTTGTTAAGTCTGTATGGTTTGCATATGCAATGTCGTGATGCATACAAGCTTCGTCTAGCTTATTTACACCTCGATCACCTCGCGCCAACCGTTTGGAAAGTTTGATTCCTGGTCCGCAATAATTATATCCTGGTAAATGAGCTTCGAATGGCAGATTATTAATTATGCTATTAACTAGTCCACCACCTTGCATTACTAAAAGTATAATGAGTGGATTATTTTTTAAAAAAGGTTATATAACATCTTAGCCCATTATGGCAGCTTTTTCAATCCAACTGTTTTCACCATTATTAAGACCTAGCCATTTGACATATAATTTATTTCCTTTCTTTTTTAATTTTTTTTCTACCAAATAAATATCAGGATAGCTAGATTTTTGAAGTTCTTGCTCATAAAACGCTCCTAATATGTTTTGTTTTCGTTGATCTTCTAGTAGATAAGTCACTGGTGAGGTACTATTAATCTTTTTTATGTTAAATAATTCAGTTGACCAATTAGGAGTATAACCTTTCTCAAAATTATGTTTAAATTTGCTGATACGAACATAATCACCTACTTTGAATTTAGGCTTCCCCTTAGCAAAATCATTATTGTATATTTTTTTTAAATTTTCTTTTATCGCTGGTTCATTTGATGTATTCACATCGATCGGTTTAAATTGGATAGAACGATGTTTCGTATTGTTGTATCTTATAAATATATCTTTCAACGGTGGACCTATCCACTTATAATTTCCATTGAGACTGAAATGTTTATATAATATATTCTTTATAGTTCTAATCAGTCGCTCTACTATTGATGCTTTTTTAGTAGAGAATGATGAGTAATGGTTAATATTGTACTTTTTCATAAGAGATTGAAAAGTGCTGTTATAAAACTCTGTTCCTTTATCAGTTTGTAAGTTAACGGGATTTTCAAGACTGCTACACAGTATTTGTTCGAATGCACGAGTAACATCAAATTTATTTTTCGATTTTAACGGTTCAGCCCAGGCGTACTTTGAGAAGCAGTCAATCACTACTAAAATAAAATTGTAGCCTTTGTTATACTTTCTCAGGTGTTGCATATCCATTAAATCTGCTTGCCACAAGTCGCGGACTCCTTTCAAAATAACATGACGTCGGAGAAAATTTCGTCGTGCTGCTTTATGTATTTCATTTACGATTTGCTGTTTTGCCATTATGGAGGTTTAGTTTTTAGAAATAACTTATCTACTTCTGCTTTGGTGTAAAACTGTTCTTGCAAATGAGTTAAAACTTCAGGTGTATTTGCTTTTAAAGAAGTTTGAACTGCGCTTCGAGCATCCTTTATGATTTGAGAACGCAATAAACCAATCATTTTATTAAATTCTTTTATCGTATTAGCATTCAAATGATCTACATAATCTTTGTTCACAGCATCATCTGCTTCTATAGGAGATCTAATTCCTCTCAATCTCAAGGTTTTAACGTCAAAATCTCCATTTTCTGATTTTAACAATGCCTTTTCATTAAAATCAAATAATTCTGATAGTCGCATTCTTTTATGAACATGATGACCAAATTTATCTATATTCATGATGTGTAGACAGAAAGAAAGCTATAAGTAAAATGAAAAGAATAATTGTTTATCAAGATATTTATTAACTTATAAATTGACCTTCACGTAGTTCCTCTATGATAAATATTATTTCGTTATCTACTCCTGTATTTCCAGCTTCCCGAGATGCAATAAGAAGTTTTAATCTTTCAACTAACTCGTTAGGATCATCCCAATATATGTAATCAACATCTTTGTTTAATTTTTTCAGCATTAGCAACCCTTTTCCTTTAGGTAAATTTTTCTTTCCCCCAAAATCGTTTGGCAATTTAAATAAAGGTTTAATAACATCCATATACTTTTTTCCCTTGTTGCTTTTTATAGCTTTTTTCGGATCATAGTCACGTCTATGAGCATTTGTATGTAGCATCATCAATTTATAATTTTTCTTATCGTCTTCGGTAACCAAACTTAAATCAGGATATTTTTTGAGCAGCAGTTGTTTTAAACCAACCGTGTTTTTATATTTTTGACCAGCCACGATTATAAATTGATCGCTAATTGTTATGGGAGCAGAACCTAGCATCAATTTATCACGTTCTACTCTGACCCCAAATGGAATATCTGCCAACGCTTCTGAAGATACTGACCAGGATGATGTGTCACATTCTTGATTTTGATCAACTATTGATTCATATGAAGAGTCACTGTTAATTTCTGATTCATCTTCATCCCCATCGGGTCCTTCTTTCTGCAAGGTTTCGTCTATAAACGGAACTTCAGACTCCTCTTCTTTAATAGTATGTAGGCGAGGAGTTGGTTTGCTGCTATTAGCAATTAAGCTAAGAGATTCTGTTACAGGCTTAAAAACTGCATGCAGTGCTTGTTTACGATCAATCTCAAAATTTCGCATTTTTCGTACTTTCTTCTTTACAGCTTCTGCAGCATTTACAATTTGTCTTTTCAATGATTTATCCATATTGGTAAAAATTGATCGTAATCGGTGTAGCGCCGTGAGAAGAATGATGAAGTCATGTTTTTTTACTATATGTCTGATTTAGATAAAAGCAATCGATAAACTTATGTCTGCCCATTGCAAAATAATCACGCATGTTGCTTTGATTTTCACAAGCCACATCATCGAATACAATGACAGAATTGGATTTTGCGTCGTGAACATTAAGTACTTGCTCATTTTCATGATATTTCTGAAATGTGATACCTGGTACACGTTGCAAAACTTTTTCTAAAAAATTGTACTTGGGTTGTTGCACGGTTTTCGAATATACATAAACATTTTGAAATTTTAAACCATTTTCATGTATAAGAAGACCAATTAATAAATTAGTTTTTCCACAATTTGAGGGCCCGCAAATGATGCATCGTATCGTGTTAGTTAATAATTCTCCATGGCGAAAACTAGTGTTTCGTGGCTCAACGCAGAGTTCGTTTAAATGTAACGATTGTGGTTGTTTTACAAATTTCATGACGACTGTTTAAACGGTTTATTGAATAATGAGAAAATTTACCAACCACGTCAATATTTATAACGTGAAACAATGAACTGATACAATATATCTCGGTATTGAAATTTGGTGAAGACAACATCTGTCTAGTCAAAAAAAATAATATCAAAAAGACGATTATGGCCTATGAGGGGATCGAACCCAAGACCTTCGCGTTATTAGCACGATGCTCTAACCAACTGAGCTAATGGGCCGATGAGAGCTTTCTACTAAAACAAGATCCTCATGGCTCTCATGTCAATTGAGTTTTACGGAAACGAAAATAGTGGAACAGCGCCCATTCCGTAGGATATTATTGGGCTTTCTACAACACCGAAAGTGACGGAGGCGAACGAAGTGAGACGTAGGAACGGCAGGTGGAGTAGGATGCCCAATAATATCGTACTCCCGCGCGACGCCCTCGGGCGAGTGCGGGAACGCCGTAGCAACCACTGAGCGACGTACACACACACACAAAGTCGCCCAGTACACCACCTCGTCTCGGTTCTTGCAGTGTCTTTGGCTAGCCCTGATTTCACTGTAAAAACCGGGTCAGACACCGATTTCGCAGGGGGCGCCACCTAAAGTCGCTGCCCTGTTGCTTGATCGGTCTTCGCCGGGCCTCCCCCGGGCAACCGGGGGTCTCACCTAGCGGGGATCTGGTCGCTCCTGCTGAAAAACACATAGCAACGACTCCCGGCGGAGCGAAAGCCGAGCCAAACCTGTAGGGTTCGCGTGCGCGCGCGTGTGCGCGCCCCCACATTTTTACACACAAAGGGGTACATTAACCCACCCCAATGACCGGGCTAACGTATTAGCCCGCGCCAGATGCCTCGGCCAGGGGGCCAACGCCCCGAAGCCGACTCCTCGCACCCCATGATGCGGGGTGATGAGATGACATAAGTGGTTAATTAGTTGCAATTTTGCTTCTAACGAGAAACGTCATAAACTAGTGAATTTTATACTTGTTAAAAAAAACTGTGATGGATTTTGTAGCTGAAGGTATATACTTTTTATTTTGATACTTAAAGTACCTATAGTTTTTTCCTACCATTTACAAGACGCGCTATGTTGCAAAATTTTAAGATTTTTTAATCGTTTTTAATGTTTGATGGACCAGAAACTATCTCTCCCCTCTTTGCCCTAGGTTAATTTTTTGATATATCATAGCTTTATCTGTTAGCTTTTGATTTTTAGTAGTCATAAAATTCACAAAAAATTTTTTCTAGAGATCGAATTAACCATCTCGAAAATAGAGTTTTTGGAAGAATGGCGTAAACACCCAAAAGAAAATCGAACCAGTGCATTATATGAATATATAAGGAACAGACACGGATTATTGGGTATCAGCGAAGATTCCATGAAAGAGTTAAGGCACCATATCAGCAGAACTTCTTCAAAATTTGTTGAAAAATGGAAAAGTTCCGGAGGCAATTATGAACGCTTCTTGACCAACCATTCTGCTTACTTGGCAGAAGATTTCAAGTGTAAAGTGGCTGTCCACCACCCCAAACCCTCAACATCCATTCCGGGTCGTCCTACTAAAACCTTTGATGACCTGAGCGATAAATCGAAAAAATGGCGACTCGACGATTTACTCCAAGAACGGGATACAAACCAGTTGATGGCTGCTGTACGGTCTCAGTGACGTACATTTTTTCTTCCCTACTAAACAACCTACTTACTGTCGCTATGCACGTCATACGCAATATCAATAATAAATTATTTAGGTAGTACGATTAAAATACTGTAACTGGTAACAACTTAGAGAAAGAATCGTCATTTACTTATTACTGTAACTTTAAGAATAAATTTAACTTTAACTTTCCGTGAATCGTTTCTCTGGGTATTCAACTAACTAAACCTTTACACCACAACCAATGTGCGGAGTTAGCTAACTGCAACCCGTACATTTATGGTCCTTCGAGCCGGATGAACCAGCGACCTATGGATTGTCAGCCAACCAACCGCGCTGAAATTTCAGCGCGGTTGGCTGGGCACCGAAATCTCGCCTGTGTGATTAGAGAAGCCAGCAACAGCCCGGAGAAGTGTCAAGACATAAAAAAACGATTAGTGCGTGTGTTGATTCGCAAAGGTGCCTTTCAAAGGAAGAAGCTCTGGCATACTATGTGGACGCCAGAGCTACAACCCATTCTTACAAACAAACCCGAAAATGGAGCATGAAGGCGGGACATAAGGTATTTCCTTCATTTAATAGTGTTAGGCAGGCTAAATTAGACTGTTATCCCCCTGAGGAACAGATTTTGGTAACCGAAACTCGTACAGAAATTAAACTTCAAGCAGGGCTAAACAAAACGGTCGAACGTCTAATTTCTGCACAGCTTGAGGTATTCAGATCTTTGCCTCCTGACTCATCATTCTCCCTTATAAGCAAGTGGGGGTGCGATTGGAAGTTCTGGTCATAGCACTTACAAACAAAAGTTCGCAAACAGTGAAGACACTGATGAGTTTTTATTTGTATTCTCATTTGTGCCGCTTCAATTACGTGACAATAGTGGTAACATTGTTTGGCAGAATCCTCGACCATCTTCTACTATGTATTGTAGGCCAATTAAGTTTATTTTCTTCAAAGAAACAACAGACTTTACTGTAACGGAAACCAACAAAGTTTTGGAGGAAATAAACCAATTGGTACCAACAATCGGTAATGTAAATGGTAATGAGGTATCTGTGAAACATGAATTGCTGTTCACGGTGATTGACGGTAAAGTATGCAATTCTATGACTGAAACTTCCTCCGCTCAAAAGTGCTACATTTGTGGGGCTACTCCTAAATTGATGAATGATGAGTCTAAGGAATTTGTAGCAAATAAGAACAATCTGGGTTTTGGTATATCCCCACTTCACGCTTGGGTACGTTCCTTCGAATGTTTGCTTCACATAAGCTATCGTCTCGAAGTTAAAAAATGGCAACTTAGAGATGAAAATGACAAAGCAAATGTGAAGCAGCGTTTGGCTCGAATCCAAGATAGGTTTCAGTCGGAAATGGGTTTGATAGTAGATAAACCAAAACCTGGATTCGGGAATACTAATAATGGAAATACTGCTCGTCGGTTTTTTGGGAATCCTGAACTAGCTTCAGATATTACAGGTTTAGATGTGACCCTAATTAAGAACTTTGGAACCATACTTAGAACGTTAGCTTCGGGTTACGATATTAATATTGAAAAATTTTATAGTTTAACGCAGGACACAAAAAAATTATACCTTAGTCTCTATTCGTGGTATTATATGCCAGTTACGGTGCACAAACTTCTTGTGCACAGTGTCGATATTGTGCAATCAACTCTTCTACCTATTGAGCAGCTTTCTGAGGAAGCTCAGGAAGCTCGCAATAAAGATTGTAGAAGATACCGAGAACACAATACTCGAAAAGTGTCACGTATTGCCACTAATAGAGATTTACTTAATATGTTAATAATCACATCTGATCCTGTAATAAATAGTCTTCGAGAAATTTCCAAAAAGCCGACAAGTAAGCTTCCCTCGGAGGTTTTAGAATTAATTATACCCCCTAGTTTAGATATAAATTCTAGTGTAAATATGAGTAGTTCTAGTCTAAATGTTAGTTCTGACTTTAATATTGAAGATTCTTCTTCAGAAGAATATAGTGATGTAGAATAAGGAAGCGGACTATTGCATTGTTGTAGGTTATTATTATATCGCTTTATTTTTTTTTATGGGATAGGAGGGCAAACGAGCAGACGGATCGCCTGATGGTAAGCGATTACCGCCGCCCATGGACACCCGCAATATCAGAGGAGTCACGAGCGCGTTGCCAACCTTTTAAAAGGGAATTGGGCCTCCGGTAACCTCACTCACTCAGCGAAACACAACGTAAGCGTTGTTTAACGCCGGTTTTTTGTGAGGCCTTGGTATCACTCCGGTCGAGCCTGACTGAAGCAAGCAAGCTCTCCCACGTAATAAAAACGCAATTAATTACTTTAATTACGATTTACTAATTAAAATTTTAAGAATGTTAGTACTTCAAGGTAATTTGCTATATAAAGTTAGGTAATGAGGTCCCACTGTGCAATTAGTAGCTATGATATTAGTAATTGAACCATATTATGTGTTGTTACCCCTTTTTCAATTGTATTTATCTTTACTTGCCTTAATTAAACACAACTAATACTGGTAATCTTTGTTTTCTTTAAAATCGTCACCCTAGTTACCTACCTACCACCTTTTATTTGGGTGTTTTGCACGAATTACGCAATAAGACATCACATGAAAGCCGTATAAGACAAAAACATCAATAAATAATTTTGTCTAGCTAGCATGTTCAAGATGAAACACTGTGCTCCGTCTCATTGCCATCAGAATACCCCTCGTCATCCAGGGCGCAGGTGGTCGCTTCAGTTTCACCTTTTTGATTGGAGCGTGGGTGTCATAAAGATTGGTTACCACCTGGTTAATAATACGCACTTTGTCATCAATTGTGGTTGCCACCATCAACGGCTGCCAGTCAATAACAGACGCATCATGATGTAACCCTTCAACGTCCATTCGAGCAAAACAACGCCTGTATAAAACCTTAGGCTTAGGTTTGGGAGGTTTTAGGACATATGAGAGGAAAATGAGGTCATGGTGGGAGAAACCGGAAGCAGCAAGCTGCCCATGAGAGGAAACGAGGGATGGATTGGAGATGAGGATTAAGTCTAGCCATGTGTCTTCGCCCATAGTATTGTGGTGAGTGGCTTGGAGTGGTAAAACATGAAGGCTAACCGACTCGGTGAGGTGCAGGAGTTTACTGGATCGAGGGGAGTTTTGAGAAAGGAGGTTGGTGCTTAAATCGCCCATGATGATGTGATGAGTATACTCCGAACCCAACGATTCTAAAACCGATTCTAATTCAGTGAAGTAGTCTATTGTGGGGGGACCATAAATGACACTGAGAATTAATTTTGCTCCGACGGAAACCTCTAGAAAAAGAAATTCTGCTGCAGCAGTATAGTCTGAAGGTGAAGAGCATAAAATTTGGTAAGGGAAATCACTACGAAGGTAAATGGCAACACCACCCCCTCCTCTGCCGATCCGATCATTCCGGATAACAACGATGCCAGGCAGAGGGTAGGACGTAGATAAAAGATGAGATTTGAGCCATGTCTCAGAAATCAAAATGGCGTGAATCAGTAAAAGCTTCATACAAGTCGCTGAAATGACTACGGATAGGGTTACTAGGTTGGTAACTACTCGTGGGAGATGAATTAAACAATGATTGTTTTTTTTTTTTTTTTTTTTTTTTGTTTTTTTTTATAAAAAACGTTGCCCCACACTAGGAAAAAATACACAGTTTATATTCACAATTTAGTATGTACAATTAGTCGCTGTTTGTAAGGGGGGCAGGTAATTACATTGACCAATAGCGGAGTTAGAGCGTGGTCTTCGCTTCGTGACGTAACTCATCGTTGGGTATAAAATGCGCCACATATATAAACGAGCGGTCGGCCTTGAGCCACCTATTTATTTATTTATTTATTTATTTATTTATTTATTTATTTATTTATTTATTTATTTATTTATTTATTTATTTATTTATTTATTTATTTATTTATTTATTTATTTATTTATTTATTTATTTATTTATTTATTTATTTATTTATTTATTTATTTATTTATTTATTTATTTATTTATTTATTTATTTATTTATTTATTTATTTATTTATTTATTTATTTATTTATTTATTTATTTATTTATTTATTTATTTATTTATTTATTTATTTATTTATTTATTTATTTATTTATTTATTTATTTATTTATTTATTTATTTATTTATTTATTTATTTATTTATTTATTTATTTATTTATTTATTTATTTATTTATTTATTTATTTATTTATTTATTTATTTATTTATTTATTTATTTATTTATTTATTTATTTATTTATTTATTTATTTATTTATTTATTTATTTATTTATTTATTTATTTATTTATTTATTTATTTATTTATTTATTTATTTATTTATTTATTTATTTATTTATTTATTTATTTATTTATTTATTTATTTATTTATTTATTTATTTATTTATTTATTTATTTATTTATTTATTTATTTATTTATTTATTTATTTATTTATTTATTTATTTATTTATTTATTTATTTATTTATTTATTTATTTATTTATTTATTTATTTATTTATTTATTTATTTATTTATTTATTTATTTATTTATTTATTTATTTATTTATTTATTTATTTATTTATTTATTTATTTATTTATTTATTTATTTAATACATGGAAAACTTACAGCTAATTTAACATAACAGTGGTCATTCTAGTATCCAGACAGCCAATTACAAGTTTTCACTTCCAGACAACATAATAAAGAAAGAAAAGTGTGAACAGTCTCAGTAGAAAGATTTATAAAACATATTAATTGGTCTATACTCAAAGACAATGAAAAGAAAGAGAAATCACAAAGCAATACTACGGTCGTATTCTAGTATGACTACAATTAACTATGGTTTTATTTACCAAAGAAGTTAATGCTCAAGCTTTTCCTTGCCGACGACACTTTAGTGGTAAAAACATCAAAATCGTGTTCCTTGCATAACTTATTGTAACTGCGGCTCGCTCTCACGATATACGAATTTTGTCTGTAGTTAGTAGAGGCCAATGGTACACTTATTGGTGGATTGAACCTTGTGAATTTTTGTGGGACATTTAAGGAAAATTTTGATAATAAATGAGAGCAATCAATTTCATTAGTCATCGTCTTCATTAAAAAAACACAGTCAGCGATCTCGCGTCGATTTTTTAAAGGCAGAATATGGAATTTTTTACATAGGTCAGGATAGTTGTCGGAGTGATATGGTATCTTTTGATGATAGCAAAGATATTTAATAAAGCGCTTCTGGATCATCTCAATACGATCAACGTATTTAATATAGCAAGGGCTCCACACTTGCGATGCATACTCAAGATGACTGCGGACATACGTACAGTATAAAATTTTGAGTGTCTTCGCTTCAGTAAAACACTTTGACATTCTCATGACAAACCCCAAGGCTTTAGAAGCTTTTTTAATGACTGCTTCGCTCTGTGCGTCAAACAATAATTTAGAGTCGTGAACCACACCAAGATCTCGGACACAGATTGATCTAGACAATGTTTGGTCTCCCAGTGTGTAATTTGCATCAATGATTGAGTGTTTCCGGGTATATGTTATTATTGAACATTTAGTCGGATTGAGATCGAGTTTATTATCTTTACAGTAATTTTCTAGTTGGAATAGGTCAGTTTGAAAAGCTAATACGTCTACATGTGATGATATAGTAGTGTAGATTTTCATATCATCTGCAAAGCATAATAATTTGGAAGATTTAAGGCATAAATCTATGTCATTTACGTACACTATAAAGAGTAACGGACCGAGCAAAGAGCCTTGTGGAACACCGCTGGGAACAATAACCCAGCTAGACATGTAGTTGCCGAGCACTGTAGCCTGTGATCGGTTCTCAATATAAGAGGAAAACCACCTGAGCAAGTCCCCGCGCACTCCTATGTTGCTAAGCTTTATAATTAATAGGTTATGGTCGATGCGGTCGAATGCTTTACTATAGTCAGTATACACACAGTCAACCTGGTTGCCTTTGGCCATTGAGTCTGTAATGTAGTCATTAAAAAGTATCAGATTTGTAACAGTTGACCGACCTCTTAGAAAGCCGTGCTGAAAAGGACTAAAAGAATTTTTAAGAGCAGCATAAACTTGATTGTAGATTATCCTTTCAAACACCTTGGCTATTATGCACAGTTTAGATATCGGTCTATAGTTAGTTACTTCAGTTTTAGGCCCCTTTTTGTGGATAGGAGTGATAAAAGCCTGTTTCCATATTTTCGGAACGATACACGAATTTAAGGATTTTTGAAATAGAATTGATATTGGCCGAGATATGGAAGAAGCACAACGCACTAAGAATTTAGCTGGTATATGGTCTGGACCTGCAGCTTTGGTTGTGTCCAATTTACGAAGTAGATTAGTTATTTCGTCAACTTTGACTACAACATGAGAAATGTGAGAAACAGAATCAGAACTGTTACAGAAACTAGAGAGAGAGGAAGTGTGCGCGGAGTTGAGAAAAGTAGAGCGAAAATATAAGGAGAATGCTTCGCAAATGCTTTCCCCTGTTGATAAGATCTCATCATTATATTTCAGCGAGCTGGGAACTGCATTTGTATTACTACGAGTTTTAACAAATGTCCAAAAGTGTTTAGGGTTATTTTTTATTGATTTTTCAGTTAAATTTAAATATTTATGATAACATTCAGTTTCAATTGTTTTAACTTTTTTACGAAGTAACTTGTATGTTAATTTATCAGCCAAATTATCATATTTTTTCATTTTTTTAAGATATCTATATTTTTCATTAATTAATTTTTTAAGGGATGAACTATACCAAGGCGGGTAGGACTTATTACTTAAGGTTTTTTGCGGTATATGACATTTATGTAGATTTGAAACAGTTTTATTAAAGAACTCTACTGAATCGTCCATACTGAGGGTTGTGAACTCACGTTCCCATTTAATTTTGTTTAATTCATTGTTGATGGAGTCAAAGTCTCCCTCATCATACAAATACCGAATTTGGGGTGCCCGCTGCAGCATTGGTATTACAACAACGTCTATATCAACCAATAACCCAGGATGATAGGGGTCAATGGGGACTAGGGGATCTAAACCTTCACTAACCTTAACTACGTCATTTGAGAGGACCAAATCTAACATCTTACCATATTTATTTGCTATTCCATTATATTGACTCAATTCTAAAGTACACAGCTCATCAGCAAAAGAGTATTCATCACTTGAGGTGAGATTGCTGGGAGTAAGTGACATGGTATAAGATGAGTCGGAGGGCAACCAGTCTATTCCGCTCATGTTAAAGTCACCTAGGATCAGAAAAGTGCTAGGTGAGTGTTTGATTACAGATTGATTCAGTTTGGCAAGAAAATTGTTCAGTTGTGACGAAAAAGATAGACCTTGGTTTTGTGTACATAAGTAAACAACACATAAATATAAATTGGTCCATTCGCGTGAGTTTGATTTTTTATATCGTATGTTTACCCAAAGGTCTTCGGCAGTGGAATGAAGCAGAGGTTGAGAGATTACTGATAATTCCTTCCGCGTAGCTATCAATACGCCCCCACCCCTTGATTGCCCAGTTGATACATAATCGCGATCCCGCCGCCAAACAATGTACCGACTGTCAAATAATTCGGAACTGAGGACGCCATCAGTTAACCACGTCTCCGTTAGGACAATAATATCATAACAATTAGTTAGCATTTGACGATAAAAGGCATCCGTTTTTGTTCGTAGTCCCCGAACATTTTGATAAAAAACACATAGGTTGTGTTTATTTCTATCAATCATTATATTAAATATTCAAAACTTGTATAATAGTCATAGAAATTATTATAATAGTATTTAAAAAGATGTAAACGAAAACTGACAACCATTAAATAACGTGGTAATGTAGGAGTAGTTAAACGATAGTCTAAAACATAAGTGCGTATAAACTTTACTAAGTTACGAATAGTCCTAAACAAATGTGGGTAAATCTTTAATTTTTTTACCGAACAGCAGAGGCCGAATGAATGAGTGTAAATGATTTTGCAATGACACGAGACACATGGTATTGCAATACATGCGAGTGCAAGCGAGACGCAAATAGAAGCGTCAGTTACATGTTCTAAGCAAATAGCGCGATGATGGATACAATAGTATGAGCAAGCGAGACATGTTGCGCTTACGTCGCCGGCAGGGCAGCTCAACCTTTTGAGTAAGCTATAAGAAATCATTTTAAATATATTATTACATGCAAAAATATTATTACAAAGCAATGGTACAACAAGAGTAAATAAATAGTAATAGATTAAATAATCATGTTTAAATCAAGTTCTTTTCTGATAATTTTAAATTTAGCGTTATTATCTTTTAGTACATGAATTTTACCGTGTTTTATCCATACATACTGATATTTTTTGTCCTTAGCAATGAGTTTTGCCTTACTTAATAACTTTTTGTGTTCCGCACTCAGATGGTCGTTTACATAAACTCTCTGGGATGGGCCATGAAGACCTATGTCTGTGGTATTTAGGTCCTTTACCGCGCGAGCCGCCGCTATGAAATCTTCTTTGATATATCTGTTTAGAAAGCTAACAATTATTAGCTTCTCTCTTGAATTGTACATAGGCACCCGCGATATATAGTTAATATGGGTTTTAGCGAAAGTAAAGTTAACCTTGCGGCTTATAGCTTCAATGACGGAGAACAGGTTTTCTTCTTTCTTAAGCGGCACACCTTTAATCTCAACGTTGTTGAGGCGAGATCGTTGATCATAGGTAGATAGCTCATGCTTCGTCCTGTCTAATTCGGATTGAAGGCAATTAACCTGTTCCCGAAGGTTTTCGAGTCCCAAGACTTTAGTTTCAACTTCAGTAACCCTATTGCTTAACTCATCTAGCTTACTGCAAGAAAAGTCACACGCTGCTCTAACCTCGGATAACTCATCTTTTATTGATCGTATGTCTTCCACGAGTGTAGGCAGATCGTGCAACTGCCGTCTCATGTCTCGTATCTCACTTAAAACGGTCTCGAGGGTCACCTGATCAGATGTCTGCACTGCTGGTGATAGGGTTGCGCACATGGAGCATTTCCATTGGTTTCTTCTATTTGCGCCGAGTTTCCTCCAACCAGCCTCTGAGATTCCTGCGCACCCGAAATCAAGATGTTTTTTGCAGATCCCACATTGCACTCCGTCATTGAACTGACCATCACAAATCGCACACTTCATTTTATTTGATATTGTGTCAATCAGTTTCCTGATATTGAATAAGGGAATTCAAGTAACTTGGTACGTGAAAAAATGTTGACGATGTATGACAAGTGGCCAGGGAACGTGTAGCGCAACCGAGAGTTCACACGATACTTCGGAACACGGAATGCGTAATGCATTAGTAAGTAGCTTTTCGGATCACAGAGATGAATGTTCTCTTTATACAGATTTATCTCAATTCACCCCGACGATACGGCTAGCGTGTTTTATGAGCGAGTACAGAATATTAAGTTATTTTTAGTAAAGGAAAAAATTCAATCGCGGGCAGGTTCGAACCTGCGTCTTCTGGTTTGATATACTAGACGCTCTGACCTAAGCCACCGCGAACCCTACCCGCATGATTGAAATTTTGCCTTCACATTCTGAATTTACGTCATAAGGTGACAGAATATACTTAGTATAATTATGGCCAATGTTAATTTCTTGTTTGCGAAATGTCAGACGGTCAACACATGTATTCACTTGTTCCGAGTTTAAAAATCACTTATTCATATTAATTCGATACAATTGCTGTAACAAACCACATCACAGTAATCTTAAAACATTAGTGAAGTGTATTTTAGTACAATATAGCGAGGGGACTCTAGTCCCGAGGAAAACGAAAAATAGGTATTTGAAGAAACTATTGCAGTCGCGCTGCGCCCGACCAAGCGGGCTATCAATGTGTGAACCAATAGTGTATTTGTGTGCGTAAGAGCGCGCCGCAGCGGCCGACCGGGACCCGCGCGCGCTCCCTTGCCCCTCCCACGCCCGTACCATTCATACTAATTTACTGACAAGTGACAACAGACTCGCTTTGCTTGTTCGGCTCAGTCAAAGAGTTTAGACTTTAGTTAGAGTATAGTAATAGGAAAGTCTCAATGATCAGTCGGTATCGTCTGCGTTTGCAGCGTGTGTTATTCTGATACAGGCTACTTAGGTACCTACCCGCTCTTATTATTGTGTTTGACGTATTTTTTAAGGACTGGATATAAGCCACAACTATTATTATCAAGTCCAAGGCCAGTTGCATGTAACACGCCGAAAATGTTGTTACTTATTTTATTTTGTGGAGCCGTAAGGGATTAGGTGCCTACCTACTTCATAAAAAAAATGTACTTGATTAATTGAAATTGACGATGAATTTTGGAGAAATATCAATTTTTCAATGCCTTTTGGCGGTTTTAAATAATTGATGGTCGCATACCACGAAATTTACCTGTAAAGGAAACGAATGAAATAACTACAGAATAAATGCACCTTATATTTGTCAATCAATTTTATGTTTGAATTTAAACACCCACAAACTCCACAAAGCCCCGTGAAACTACCCAACTTTGCCCGTTTTTTTTTTTGATAAAATAAATAAATTTTATATTTTTTCTACAAGCACTGAAGTATATTTTTAATATTGCTATATATTGAGGTGTTTGAGTGAAACAACGTGTAGCTAGTTACGTGGTTTATTGGAGACTAATGACCTTCACTTGACATGACATACGCGTACGCACACAATATACCGTACATTACACCTTCACCCTTAATCTAGAACCCTTTTAAATACATTTTATAACAAGACCTTACCCTATATAAGTATATTAATAACTTACACAGCAAAGAACTAAATTTAATACTCTTTAACTTCACTAATGACTCATAACTTATCTCTAGTTGGCTTATTTAATCGACATTTACGAATTGGTCGAGACTGGGACGGCTCTGAAGAAGGCAAGGAAGGCTGCGTCGTGATCTGAACCGGTTGTTCTACGCAATCTTCAAAATTCCCTTGCTCCCCGTCATCATAATGTGAGTTCGCTGCAACTGAGACCTCATCCCCTGGGCCGCCTGGACTGGGCGCTCCCTTATCCCGAACCATTTCCGCCGTCTGCGACTGCTCACTTACAGGGCTAGAAGGACAGATTAATGAACTCCGCGTCCGTTGTTTAAGCTGATCCACATGTTTATGGGATTCCCTACCTAACGCGTCTACTACCCTATAATCCGTGCTCCCCATCTTTTCTGTAACCTTTCCAAGTACCCATTAATCCTGTCCACTATACTGACGTAGCCAGACTTCATCCCCTGGGTGCAGCTGACGCGACCCTCTTGCACCATATTTTTGCTGTCGGCTCTGAGCCTCCCTAACCTTAATATCCCTATTCGGTCTTAGCGCGTCGAATTTGGTATGTAACCTACGGCCAAACATGAGAGACGCTGGTGTTTCACCTGAAGTACAGTGTTCCGTGTTCCTATAGTATAGCAGAAAGTTATTTAAAAATAAATTTATGTTTAAATTATCTCTAATTGCCTTTTTAATCGCTCTTTTTACTGTATGTACTGCATTTTCTGCGGCCCCGTTTGAGGCAGGATGATACGGTTCCGAAAATATATGTTCGATGCCATTTGTATCAAGAAAATGTGAAAAGTCGTGACTCGTAAACGTAACGTAAACCAAAACGTGCAAACACGTCACTTAAAACGGTGATTGTGTGACTAGCCGCTGTACTCGGTACTTGACTAACTTCCAGCCACTTAGTCCTGGCAACAACCATTACCAAAAATATCCGCCCAGGGCCTAAAAACTCAACATGTACCCGCGCCCACGGTCTATCTGGCCACGGCCAAGGGCAGGGCACATGTCGCGGTGGCGCCTCACTTTCTACTGCACAGACCCGACAACTCCGGCACGTCCTTTCAATCTCCTCATCCATACCCGGCCACCAAACGTAGCTTCTAGCAAAAGCTTTAGTTTTAACTATGCCCATATGAGCTTCATGTAAATCAGCTATAACCTAAGCCCTACACTCGCCCGGCACGGCCACCCTATGGCCCCACATAACACAACCTAATTCCTCATATAGTTCTTTTTTACGATTAAAATAAGGCTGGAGTGATATTATTTCATTATCAGATGGCCATTCGTCACGAAGATATCTTAACACTCTGCCTAGTAAGTGGTCTCTACTCGTCTGTCTTTTAATTTCATTATAATCTAATAACATCGCATTTTGCGCAAAATGTAAATGCGATTGTTCCGGAATTTTAATATTTTGTTTAAGTGAAGAAAGAGCTGGCAACCGCGATAAGCCGTCTGCTCCGTTTTGCTTAGAAGTAACATACTCGATATCATATGTATAGGCTGATAACTTAATAGCCCACCTTTTCAATCGACTAGCAGCCATCGATGGTATACCCTGTTTAGAAAAAATCGTGACCAATGGCTTGTGGTCTGTGCGTAGTGTAAAACGTCGTCCGTATAGATACTGGTGTAATTTTTCTAAACAGAATACAATAGCTAAGGCCTCCCGCTCAATCTGCGAATAATGTTTCTCCGCCGCATTCAGCGCGCGCGACACGTAAACTACCGGCCGCTCCCGTACATCGACTGTGCCCGCGTCACTAACTACCTGCTCGCACATCTGACTCAACACGCCGCCTATGACCCTCGCGCTCGCATCACAAGTTAAAAACAAAGGTTTATTTGGTTCATAATGAGCAAGGACGTCGGCGCTAATCAAAATAGTTTTAATTTTTTTAAAAGCGGACTCACACTCGTTGTCCCACTTCCAAATCACACCCTTCTTTAGTAAACGGTACAAAGGCGCTAGGATAATGCTTAAGTTATTAACAAATTTTGCATAAAAGTTAATTGTTCCTAAAAAGGCTCGCAAGTCGGTGATATTTCCGGGGCGGGGTATATTTAATATACCTTCCACTTTTTCGGGGTCCACTTTAATTCCCTCGGCCGATATAATAAAACCTAAATATTTAACCTCATTTGTCATGAACAAACACTTCCTTTCCTTTAGTTTCATTCCATTAATATGTAATCGCTCTAAAACTCTCTCTAAGTCAATTAAATGTTCCCTAATATTGGGTGATCCAATGATAATATCATCAAGAAAAACATCCACGTTTGGAATATCATTAAGAAGATTGGCCATAATTCATTGGATATACCTGGGCTTGAGGATAACCCGTAAACTAACCTTTTATACTTAAAAAGGCCCTTGTGAGTATTGATAACTGTATAATTATCGGGGTCATCTAGTTCAATTTGATTATAGGCTTGTGTTAAATCAATTTTTGTAAATATCTTAGCCCCATTTAATTTGACCAGTAAATCGTTTATACGTGGTAAGGGATATTTATCAACCAATAGAACTGGATTTAACGTTATTTTGTAATCAGCACAGATACGGAGTCCACCATCAGCCTTACGCACCGGTACAAGTGGAGTTGCCCAATCCGCGCTGTCCACGGGCTCGATGACGCCGGCGCGCAGCATCCCTTCTAGCTCTGCCTCGACACGCTCGCGGAGCGCGTACGGGACGGGCCGGGCGCGACAGAACACCGGTGTCGCCCCCTCGCGTATTCGTAACCGAGCCTTGCCTCCTGTGAACCGGCCCAGACCCTCCGTGAATAAATCCTTATATCTGCGAAGTAGAAGCGTTAATCGATTATTACATGTGTTATTATTACAAATTGTTTTGTCTGTATTCATCGTGACAGTATTTTGTTACAAAGTTATAAACGCCATTTCCGACCTAATAATGAGGTGGTGCCCCCCTCTATTATAAACAATTCCATTTGTTTGGATATATTGCCATACTTAACTAGTGGCCTAATTACCCCTATTGGTTTTATTATAGTACCATCATAGAATCTGAATACTAAATTAGAATTATCTAAAGGTCTGTGACTAAACAGTTCATTATATGTTTTCCTACTAATGCATAACACTAATGACCCCGTATCAATCTCCATAGATAATTGGGTTTCATCCACACCTATAGTTAAGCTCACCGGTTTATAGCTATTCAAACTGAGTTGATGTAAATCTTCTACCTCCACCCAATTTTGAGAGGGCGCTAGCGTCGACGCGCATACAAGGTTTTTGTTTTGCTCCTGTGAATTTAGAATAATAAAAATAGTAAAAAGTTGTAATTAAGTGAAATATAGTTACATAAGTGAAAACACTGTTTCTGTTTCAACGTACACTAATAAGAAATGTTATAAAAGTGCGACATAAACTCTAAAAACATGAACAAAAACATATAAGGAAAAACACAACTTGTGTTTATGAAAAAGACAACAGGCTACACTTCGAAGGAAAACTAAAGCATAATATGCGAAAATACAGTGCAAAAAAGTAAATGAAGCAAAATAACAGTGCTAAAAAGTGTTAAGAACATTTTATTGTTAGAAATAACCTAAAAACATAACATAACATACCATCACGCCTGTATTCCCCGAAGGGTTAGGCAGAGGCGTACTTAATGTACACCCACAGTTCGCCGGTATGTTTTAGGTCCCATGTTATAGGGGGCGAGCCTATAGCCATTAACCGGGCACAAATCCAGACTCCGAGCTGCTACTGAGAATTTCATAGAAAAACCCAATAACACTTTGCTCGACCTGGGGATCGAACCCAGGACCTCTAGTGTAGCAGTCGCGCTTGAGACCACTAGACTAATGAGGCAGTCACCTAGTCAACCTAAAAACATATTATGTATAAAACTGCTTTATCGACAAATATAAATTAGATATAAATATAGAATAGAATAGAATAGAATAGAATAGAATAATCTTTATTGCACACCATATGAGAAAAAAAATAAAATATTTTAAAGACTAAGGGTACAATGGCGGTCTTATCGCTAATAGCGATATCTACCAGACAACCTTTGGATGGACAGGAATATTATGAAAAAACGGGAGATTAAGGGTAGTCCATGGTGTACCAACCAGAAAAAAATCCTAACGATTTAAAAAGTAAATAAACTACATAAATACAATAATACATACATACATAAATACAAACTAATCATATAATATATATATATAATTATATAAATAAGTAGCGAAAAGTAGTAGCAGCGAACATGCAGCATAAGCAGCATTATCAAAAAGGAATTTACTGATAGAAGAGCAGATAAGAAAGTACAGAGAATGGCTTGATATATTATAATAAAAGGAAGGAGTAGTAAATTAAAGTGATAAGAAATGGTCATGTACCAGTTTTTTAAAACTCACTAATGACTGGGCACGTCGTATGGATACAGGCAATGCATTCCACAACCTGACAGCTTGAACGGTGAAAGATTTATCATAAAATTTTGTGGAATGCATTGGCATTTCAAGCCTCAGATCTTCCGATGATCTCAAGTACCTAGTGTGTGTGTCATGAAGGAACTTAAAACGTTCTTTGAGGTAGGAGGGGGCAGCGGGATTAAACAGAATACTGTAAAGTAGTGATAAAATATGAGCATTCCGACGAAGACGAATTGGAAGCCACTTGAGCTTGGTGCGATAGTCGGAGATGTGATCATATTTGCGTAAACCAAATATAAATCTGATACAAAAATTTTGAAGTCGCTCAAGTTTATCTAATTGTGCTTCAGTGAGATCAGGGTAGCTGGCATCAGCATAGTCAAGGATAGGAAGAAGAAGGGATCTGGCAAGCTCAATTTTGGTGGCAGTGGGCAGGAAATTGCGTAGTCTTCTCAAGGACCCTCCCGCAGCAAAAAGTTTGCGACTTAATTCCTGCAGTTGTGGCCCCCATGAGAAATTTTTGTCAATGAATATCCCCAAATTTTTGACGGAATTACTATATGGAATTGTCGTTCCATCAAAAACAATCTGAGGAACTCTAGAGAAGTCTATCCTGGATGTCCACGTAGGGCTACCAATAACAATAACTTGTGTCTTTATGGGATTCACTTGTAATCCGTAAGCTGCACTCCATTCGGATATTCGTGCCAAGTCAGTATTCACCATTTTAACTGCTTCCGGTAGTTCTTCTAAAGGTGCCTGAGAATATATTTGCAGATCATCTGCATATAGGTGGTAGGATGACAGAAGTTGGTTGGAAATAGAATTAATAAAAATTGCAAAAAGAAGTGGAGAAAGTACGCCCCCCTGTGGTACGCCGGCAGTGGTATTGCACCAAGAGGAATAAGACCCTTCGATACAAATACGTTGGCGGCGGCCACACAGATAACTACGAAACCAATCATTCGCTGTTGGAGATATGTTAAGAGAGCTTAGTATACCTATAAGGATATCGAAATCGACGGTGTTAAATGCATTGCTAAAATCAAGTAAGGACAGCACCGTCAAATTCCCATTCTCCATACCCATTCTAATGTCATCCGTAATGTTGATGAGGGCAGTTACAGTACTATGTCCACGACGAAAACCGGATTGGAGAGGATTTAGGAGGTTATTATTACGAAGGAATGAGCTGAGTTGATTATGAATCAGGCGTTCTAGGACTTTGGACAGGAAAGGCAAAATGGAAATGGGGCGATATTCGGAGAAACACTTTGGATTTGACTTTTTAGGCAGGGGAGTGATTTGGGCATCTTTCCACATAGTTGGAAAGACGCCACAGGATATTGAGTAATTGAGGATATGGCTAATCACTGGGAGGATCTCTTCGAGGATAGGGAGTACCATCTTACGGCTGACGGAATCACTCCCTACAGCGTTGGATGTTATAGATAGTATGCTACTCTTAACATCACAATCAGAGAAATGACCAAACAAAAATGGTGAGTAATCAGGAGTTGGAAAAGATGAAAGGTGATTAATTGTATTAGCTTTTGTTGTCCCATTACATTGGGACGAAGAAGAGAAATGTTGATTAAGTAAATCAATGTTAATATCCTTGGGAACAGAGTTTTGGTGCGATTTCCCAACTCCCATAGATTTGAGGAATTTCCAAACCTTGGTTGGATCCCCATTTTCAACGGAATTATGAATGTGGTGGCGTTGGGCATCCCTACACACCTTATTACAGTGATTGCGGATAGCGACATACTTTTCCCAGTTCACCGAGTTGGTACGACATTTATAACGACACTTTGCGGCAGCTTTTTTCTGCATTAAAGCTCTAATGTCATGCGTTAGCCATGGTGCCGGAAAGTGTTTCATCTTTACAGGGTGTACTGGAGCATAGATGTCGTACAGCTGGATCAAATTAGTTGTAAAGTGATCGACTTTAACATCAATCGAATCAGCAGACATAAGACACGACCAGTCGATGTTACCGGCAGCCCCCCGCAGGCCCTCAAGGTCCATTCCACCAAAATTGCGCTGCATGAGTATCTTTGGTTTAGACTTAGGTGGACGAACTTTATATGACAGGTAAATAAGATCATGGTAAGAGAAAGCGTCAGCTGAGCATTGACCGTGCTTAGTAACATGTTGAGTTGAAGAAACAAGGATGAGATCTAAGAGTGAAGGAGTAGAGTTAGGAAAATGATGAGTACCATCTAGTGGAAGAAAGCTCAAATTACAAGACTGTGAAACAGATTGCAATAGTGAACAACGGGAATCATTTTTCAGAAGACAAGTATTGAAGTCCCCCATTATGATCGTGTGACTGTAAGACGGTGCTAACTTTTCAAGGATATTCTCGAAAGAAGAGAAATAGTCGATACGCATAGAGGGACAGTAGTACACACCAAGCAGTATCTTCATATGACGAAGGCTAACTTCTAAGAAGAGATGCTCGCCGGCATTCAGCGGTGGTGGCTGTGATGACATGTCTATAACTGAGAAAGGTATATTAGCTCGAAGATATATGGCAACACCGCCACCACCCCCAGCCGTGCGATCATTCCTTATTAGTTGGTATCCGGGTAGTGAGTATGAAGTAGAAGGAAGGCATGGTTTCAACCAAGATTCTGATTTAAGGATTGCATGGATATTCTTACAGTCAAATGTAGCCAGCATGTCATGGAAATGAGCCGGAATGCTTTGTGCATTAATATGGACTACATTCAGATTCTTGGGAACATCGGAAAAATGAGACTCAAGTGTATCGGCTAGAGAAGGAATGCTACTGAAACTGTCATTGCTACTAATCGCTGAGAAAAAACTATCACCGTCGGTCAATGACTCACAGTCGCTGACATCCATTTCGCTATAAATTTAAATTTAAATAATATAATTTTAATATAAATAGGTATATATGTAGACTAAGTAAAAAGTTATGTCCACCTGCCAGTTGTGTGTTACAATAAGTACTTAATTGAAAAATAATACATTCACCACTACAAAAACCACAATCACTGCAAAATACACAATGCAACGTCCTTCCCAGGATGATCCGTGAGGCTATTGAAATTAAAAAACATCCAAATTTCAATAGAGAAGATGGCTGGGTCTTACCACCTGCTTGGAACCCCATTATAGATTCCATAAAATCAAAATCCAAGTCCAAAACTGCAAGACCGAAGGATACGGTGAGCTCGTTCTGCGTGAATCGGATCGCCAATAATTAACAAAAATGTAAGGTAGCTGTTAGTAATTGTAACATTAAAACGTCCAACAACTTAGTCTACCCGTGACCATGGATGCTGTAAAGGATCCGAAACGTCGGGAATCAAATAATATCAATACAACGCGATAAAATCCGTAAAAAGTAGTTTTATTTCAATAACCTGGGAATGTCCAGAATGTCAATGCAAAAAAGATAAGACAAATAACTCTAACACGCCTATTAGACCGTATTCCTTAGCAAATAACCATACTACAACACCAGAAACAAATATTACATTTAGAAATAAGCCAAGTCAAAGTCAACATTTTAATGATACAATAAATTCAGAAGATAGTATATTGGGAGACACAATGGAGACAAATAAAGAAACATGTACAGGAAAAGAGCTAACATTAAACAATCTGAGTGAATTGATTACCCTGAAATTAAGAGAAAATAATAAGTCATACAATCAGAAATTAATAAAGCAATCTTGAAATTAAAAGAAGACATAAAACAAGAAACAAGTAACCTGTTTAAGCAAAACGACCAGAGAAAGGCGGAAATAGAAGAACTTAATCTACAGTTAGAGAGACTGAACAAAGAAACAGACTCCCTACAGTACGAAATAAAAAAACTAGTAAGTAAAACATCTCCTACTGAAATTAACACTAAAAAATTCGTACTATACGGCGTCATAGAAAACCAAAGAGAATCTGAATATGATTTGCATGATAGAGTTATAAATATGTTCCGAGATACTTTACAAATAGACTTGCTAGGCTACATAGAAGATACCTATAGAATTGGAAGACAAAACCACAATAAAACCCGTCCATTAGTTATTGAACTCATCAGTAAAAGGATGGTCAAATACTTGATTAATAATAATAAACATCTATATGGAACTGGGATAAGCATAACAGAATTCCTGAACGAAGAAGAACGGAAAGAGAGGAGCCTCATGAGAGAAAAAATGTTTACTGCAAGAAAACAAGGCCTTCACGCAGTAATTAGAAACAATAAACTATATATAGAAGGAGAACAAATTCATAAGAAAGACTATTTGGACACATACATTATGAACAAATACGGAAACAAAGAGAGTACTTATATTAATAACAGGAGAAGCGATCCTGACGCTATTACTACACCTGAAATCAACCAAATAAAACATACATTTCGCTAAAACAGACCAACCTTTTAGCATACTATTTCAGAATATCCAGAGTTATATAAACTCTGGATATTCTGAAATTCAGAATTCTGTCTGTGACAAACAGCACATAATGGAAGCATTTCTTAACGAAAATCGGAAATACCAAGCTATATGCCTAACAGAAACATGGTTGTCCCCAAATAAATTAAACATGATACACTTCAATGAATACAAAATTGCAGCGTCTTTCTGCCGACAGAGCCGAGGCGGAGGCGGCGTTTGCATCCTCCTCGACGAAAACATAGAGCATATAGAAAGAAGTGAAATATCAAGGATGTCAATAGAATATGTACTGGAAGCATGTGCGAGTGAATTACCAAGAGAAAATATATTATAAGCAGTTCCACCTCCAAACCCATCCTTTTTCTATAAAAGGCAGCGTTACTACGTGACGCGCCTTCTTCGCTTGTCAACCGTTGCAGAGTTCGGACGTCGCATTCTTACAATCAAGCTGCGTGAGCCATTCATGTAATTGCTTATTATCTCAGTGTTATTACTTGGCTTAATTTATGCGTGTATTTCTGTGTATAATTGGTCACCATTTCGTGTATAAATAAAAATCGATAAATGTTTGAGGTTAATTATTGTAAATCTTTATAAATCGTTTGGTCCAAGCCACGTTGTTTTTTTTTATGTATTTTCCACTTCTGATCCCAACATCAGAAGTGGGATAAAGAACAGTCGCGCCCACTTAAAGTAATAGCTTAGAATTTTGGAAGTGTTCTTTGTCGAACGAACATGGTGATTAATTTGCATATGTGATATTTTTTTTTGTGTGTGGGTACTTATTACTTTTCTGAATCAGTGTAAAATTTTAAAATGGTGCGATCACGTAGCCGTGAACGGCAGCAGCCTCGAGGCAGGTCACATCTTCGACTGCAACGTAAAACGCGCACTAGGTGTATTTCGCGGAGTAGGTCACGTCGTCGTAGTTATGCCAGTAGTCATAGTAGCCGGGAACGACTGCGTGATCTACGTAGTGGCTCACGTGGCTTGCGACGGTCCGACTCAAACGACAGGAATAGGTCTCGTTTGCGTAATAAAGCAAGATCACGGTCGCGTAGTAATAAGCGTGCTTCGAGAGATCGTTCTCGCAGTTACAATCGTACTGGGTCGCGGTCCCATCTTCATACTACGAAGCGTTCCATACACAGTGACCGCTCACCTATCACGAGGACTCCGAGCCCTTTATCCCGCGACATGTCACAGCCAGATAGGTCTGCGATTTCTGAGGCGTCCACTCCCGCACAAGCCTTAATGCACGCTATATAAAACCATACAACCCGTGAGATCAAAACATTACTTTGTTTCAAACTTCGATCCATCAATAAATAAAATCGAAGTGTGGTTTGAAGAAGTGGAACGCGCCAGGGACGCGAACGGTTGGGGTGATCACGAGTGTTTATCACGAGTAGCCTCATGTTTAAAGGGCGACGCTAGGGTATGGTTAGGCGAATGGGTCACCAATGACAGAACTTGGACCAACTTTAAACAAGAATTTAAGTCTCTTTGCCCTAATAAACTAGACTACGCTAACATTTTATTTGACGCTATGAACGCATCATCAGATAAATACCCTACGTATGCCGAATACGCGCGTCGCACTTTGTTGCGGTTAAGAATAGTCCAGGGCCTTAGTGACGAGTTAAGAATCCT
This sequence comes from Acronicta aceris, assembly GCA_910591435.1. NCBI lineage: Eukaryota > Metazoa > Arthropoda > Insecta > Lepidoptera > Noctuidae > Acronicta > Acronicta aceris. The sequence continues at coordinate 11,789,458 of OU342757.1, read as the reverse complement.
AATAGTTATCCGCGGGATAGATAATCCTCAAGTTCGCGCGGCTGCCGCCAATGCTGACTTAACGCCAGAGAATATTGTCTCTTTCTTATCAATTTATAAAAAAACCTAGTAAAGTTAAAAATGACGCATTAATTGCTAAGAAACCTGGTTCACAAAGTCATGGCTTTCGTGAAGGTCCCAAATGTTATAATTGTGGCCAACGGGGACACCTTAGTCGTGAATGCAAACGCCCCAAGTCGAATACGTTCACCAATACGCAACAAGGTATCGATAAAATATGCACCTTTTGTAAAAAGAAGGGACACACCGAGGATATTTGCTTTACTAAAGCACGTTCAGAGCCTCGCAACCCACGAAACGTCAACTTGTGCACTGGTCGTCCGGGTCCTGCTCACAGCAATGACGTGACCAGCGCAGTAGTGGACGGTGTGCCAGTTGACGTATTAATTGACAGTGGAGCTCTTGATGTGTCCCTTATTTCATCAAATGTTTTAAAATATCTGTCATGCCAACCAAAACCAAAACGTTGCGTATTGAAAGGCATAAGCGATAAGGAGATTACTACCACGTCCTACATTACAACCACAATAGAGTTTAGCGACATATCAATCGAAGTCGATTTAGTAGTAGTTCCATCAGCTTATATGAACACACCTATTATAGTAGGCACAGATGTTCTAAATCGCGACGGAATAACCTTCGTACGAACGAAAGATAAACAATACCTCGTTCATTCCGCTGATACTCCGTGCGTTAATACCATTCAACACTACTAGTGTTAGTTGTGTTTAGTGTAGGTACTAGTGTACGTTGATGATGTCCTTCTTATCGTCGTCAGTGTCCGAGGGCATTGAATTGTTACGTAAGGTACTAAAGACTCTTACTCGAGCTGGGTTTTCAATTAATTTACGTAAGTGCTCGTTTCTTGTTACTGAAGTGGAGTATTTGGGTAGGGTGATAAGTCGGGGTCAGGTAAGACCGAGCCCCCGAAAAGTAGAAGCTCTAGCCAATACGTCACCACCGGAGACCGTCAAGCAAGTCCGTCAGTTACTTGGTCTTGCTGGATATTTTCGACGGTACATAAAAGACTATGCCACATTGACAGCTCCAATTGCACACCTAACTCGTAAAGGTGTTACCTTTAACTGGACACCCGAATGTGAGTCCATTCGCCAAAATTTAATTGCTAAACTGACAGACGAACCCGTCCTGACGATTTTTAACCCAAGTCTTCACACTGAAGTTCATACGGACGCGAGTAGTGCAGGCTACGGAGCTGTCCTTTTACAATTACATTCCATTGGGAGAAAACGAGTTGTTGCTTACTTCAGCAAGGTCACTCAGGGAGCCGAGAACAAATATCACTCATACGAGTTAGAGACTCTGGCTGTCGTGAAAGCCCTTCAGGCTTTCAGGCATTATCTTGTGGGACTAAAGTTTAAAGTAGTGACAGACTGCAACGCACTAAAATCCACAGAGCGTAAGAAAGACTTACTGCCCCGTGTCGCTCAATGGTGGATTTACCTGCAAGACTTCGAGTTCACAATTGAGTACAGAAAGGGTGCGTTGATGTCGCACGCGGATTACTTGAGCCGAAATCCCATCACTACTATAAACCAAATTTCTAGACCACGGAATTAGGCTCAAATAGCTCAAGGAGCGGACAACGAGACTCAAGAGCTTATCCAAAAGCTCAATGAGGGTAACCTCGATCCTAGCCGATACGTGGTACGAAATGATCTCCTATATTATAAGTTCACGCCAGTAGGTGAACAGCAACGCTTGCTCTGCTACATCCCCAAAGGGCACCGACTTAGCCTCCTCAGAGTGTTTCACGACGAACAAGAACACATTAGCACCGATAAGACCCAAGACCTTATCTTGAGGCACTTCTGGTTCCCCGGATTAAGACAATTCGTCGCGAAGTACATAGCTCATTGCATTATATGCATCTCTCAAAAACGTGTTCCTCGGGCGCCCTTGCAATACATTACTTCCTGGGAAAAACCAGACGTACCATTTCACACCGTGCACGTAGACGCTCTTGGTCCCTTGCCACCGTCGGAAGGCTACAAATTTGTATTGCTCATTGTAGACGCCTTTAGCAAATATACACTCCTATACCCCATTTATAGACAGGATGAATCGGAACTTAAACGAGTTATTACGCAACTTATCTCAATATTTAGCGTACCCAAATTGATGATAGCCGATAAAGGCCGCATGTTTGAAGCGATCGGATTTGTAAAGTGGATTCGCGAGTTGGGCTGTGACCTCCACCACATAACCCCCGAGATGCACCACGCCAACGGACAAGTGGAAAGATATATAAGAACCGTTCTTAATATGTTGCGTATACAAGTCAACTACAGGAGCTCATCATGGCCCGACACTCTATGGAAACTTCAGCTGGTGCTCAACATCACCAAACAGAAGACGACTCAAGCATCTCCACTGAACCTTCTGATTGGCGTTGAAGGTACCACTCCGGTCATCAATGGACTGGTACGGGATGTGACTGTAGAAGGATCGTCACCTAACCGTGAGGCTCTGCGTGAGATCACCAGAGATAGAGCACGGCGTCTATTGAAGAATAACCAATCTAAACAAGATGAGCTTACAAATCGACAAAGGCATCCGCCGCGTCAATTTAACATCGGTGACTGTGTTTTCGTCATAAAATTTTCCCAGTCAACAGGAAAACTCGACCCTGGCATGCGTGGCCCACACAAAGTGGTCAAAGCCTTGCCGAGTGGGCGTTATACTCTCCGCTTGCTGAGTGGTGGTTACGGTAAGACAACTCAAGCCGCGGCACAGTACATGGTGCCATGGCAAGGTGAATGGTGCCCAGAAACATGTGCAGCCTTCTTTGAAAGTAAGTTCATACTTTATGGTTGGGTGAAGGAAGTTTACACTTACCTGCGTTCGTCGCATCACCTTGGCGCTAGGTCGCCTGGCGTTCGTCGCCGTAGGCACTTGGTGGGCCCCAAGTTGCAACACAGATTGATCAATAAAATGATTAGTCTGTAGCCTGTTTGTCGGGCAAGACCTGTTCGTCGGGTCTGGTTTCAGAGGCAGTACCAATTTCAATCAGTTCTACGATGGTTAGTCCGACAGCGAGCTCCAGGAGAGTGCTCCAGGCCTAATTTGGTTTATTAGAGAGACGTCTCTTTTCGGTTTTCTTAAGAATAATGAATGTGAGGATTATGAGTGATGCTTGAGATAAAATTGAATGTGGAGGATTGAATTCAGTGAAAGACAAATTGTGAAAGGTTGAGTGAATTTAATCACACTATTTCATAAACACTAACAAACATATTATTTCAGATGAAAACTCGGACGATTCTGAAACTGTTGCGACCAGAGCAACTGTGACATCGCCAACTAGTGCAGCTGGAATGTCTATGCCTGTACTAGACTTGGAGATGGAATCAGGACCCTCAACAGGAGGCGCCCCGATGCCTATTGACGTTACTAAAAATGTCAGTGCCGAGGACGACACTTCGTCAGGAGAGGCCGTATAAGCAGTTCCACCTCCAAACCCATCCTTTTTCTATAAAAGGCAGCGTTACTACGTGACGCGCCTTCTTCGCTTGTCAACCGTTGCAGAGTTCGGACGTCGCATTCTTACAATCAAGCTGCGTGAGCCATTCATGTAATTGCTTATTATCTCAGTGTTATTACTTGGCTTAATTTATGCGTGTATTTCTGTGTATAATTGGTCACCATTTCGTGTATAAATAAAAATCGATAAATGTTTGAGGTTAATTATTGTAAATCTTTATAAATCGTTTGGTCCAAGCCACGTTGTTTTTTTTTATGTATTTTCCACTTCTGATCCCAACAATATTAATAATAGCAATATACTGGAATAGGAGTGTACAGTGAAACTGCACATTATTATGTATGTAAGTAGGTTATGCAAGATCAGCGTTTGCGTACGCGCGATCGATTAGGTATTATTTCAGTAAAAATAAAGTCAGTGGATTTACAGCACTCAACACGGGCAGTTTTATTCATCCCCGGTCTCAATCATTTAAGTGTAGAGAACGTCATCCTACATTTTTTGGTCCTTCGAGCCGGATCTCAGGTACCTAATCGGTGAAGCAGCACGGGTTGCTCGGATCAGAATTGAGTCATTGGATAACCTGTGGGGAGAGTTCGAACAAAATCACGCTAAACTTTCTGAACATCCGGATAGGGAGTCCAAATATTTTATTTCTAATTGTTATCAACAGGGTAAAGAATTCTATCAGGCTACTCGACAGTTAATATTCTCCTTTTGCACGGGAGAAAAGTGGACACAATCAAACCCTGAGGCTAATGAACTATTGGCTTTACAAAGAACCAATTTTAGAGCCTTCAGCAGGTTGGTAAAGTCCATTAACGTAGACGTGATATCTGAAAAATGGTAGCTAGAAGACGAGCTTAAGAATCTCCAAACTAAGTGGAATACTATTGATATGTTACATTTGCAAATAGATCATGTCCTCCAAGGTGGAGATAGATCGTATGAGGAAGAATTCAATAAGTATGAGCTGACATATAAGGATATCAAACGTGCGTTAAATAAAAAATTATCATCCATGGTTCATGTACAGAAATCCACACCCAAGATAGAAATCCCTATTTTTGGGGGAAAATACACGCAGTGGCCTACATTCTGTGACTTGTTTACCGAGGCTATACATGATAATCACTCGATCACCAAGGCTCAGAAAATGCAGCACTTGAAGGGAAAGGTCAAGGGAGAAGCCGAACGTCTTATTCAGCATCTACATATTTCGGCGGACAATTATGATACAGCCTGGGAAATTCTAACACACAGATACAATAACACTCAGGCTCTATTTACCAATCAAATAGAAATATTCTTAAATCAACCCGTTATACAAAAACAAACTTCATATGAGTTAAAGCGGTTATTTGACACGTCCACGGAGTGTATTCATGCCATACACAATTTAGGTGTAGACACAAATACTTGGGACCCCTTGTTAGTTCATCTTCTCAGTAAGAATCTGGACCAGGAGACTTATTGCGATTATAAGGAGGCCCGCACGTCACCCAGGGAATAACAGTCTCTGACTGAATTTATGACTTTTTTCGAAAATAAGTTTACGGCCCTGGAACCTTTACATAGAAGTGAGAAGGAATCATCCACCACGAAGTCAACTTTTAAGAGGGGGTCAGTTCAACAGAATAACAAACCTGTTAGTCATGGGAGCTACTACAAGACTCAATATCAAACCGCAGCTACTCAAGGTCCAAACTGTCCGATATGTAATACGCGTCACTTTTTATTCAGTTGTCGGAAATTTTTGAAAATGACCCCGGAAAATCGATTGGACACCGTAACAAAATTTAAATACTGCAAAAATTGCCTCTACAGTCATTCCGATTATGAATTTATAAACACAAAACGTTGTAAAAGGTGTACTAGTGATCACAACACCCTACTTCATGACGCTTTTGTCCGACCACAAGCACTAGCCACGAGCTCTGACTCGTCATCAATGCAATCGAACTTGTCAGCAGATAACGAGGAAGTCTTACTAACCACCTTATCCTTAACTGTTTTATCAAGTGATGGGACATATGTCCCATTGAGAGCTCTTCTAGACCAGGGGTCGCAAATTTCGCTAATATCGGAGAATGTAACACAACTGTTAGGTTTGCAACGTCGGCAATATCATGCATCGATATCAGGTGTAGGTCCCGTTTCCAAACCAAGTAAGGGCATTGTCACGTTAGACTGCAAGTCTATTTACGGAGATTACGTCTTAAAGACTCAGGCCCTAGTTGTATCCAAGGTCATAAATAATTTACCAAATTCTACATTCAGCAAACAGTCCTGGCCACACTTGCAGCATTTACAGTTAGCCGACCCTGAATACAATGTGTCCAAGCCTATCGATCTCCTTTTAGACGCCAGTGTGTATTCAGAAATTATATAAAGTGGTCTTATAAAAGGCCCGGCGCAAACTCCTATAGCCCAACAAACTAAGATGGGTTGGATTTTATCAGGAAATATCAAAACGTTTAACTGTCACGTTGTAATCAATAATCTTGAAGAAATAGCCAAGTACTGGGAATTAGAAGCCATACACGATTCAGCATCCTCAGATAACTTGACTCCGGGTGATCAATTCTGTGAAGATTTTTATAAAACAACCACGAGACGCCTAGAGAATGGTAGATACGAAGTAGGGCTACCTATGATTCCCGATTATCAGCAACAACTTGGTTCATCAAAATTTAAGGCGATAGCACAATTTAGGCAATTAGAATCAAAAATGTCTAAAAACACTTCATTTTCTAATAAATACAAACAATTTATTAGAGAGTATCAAGACTTGGGTCATATGCGAAAAGTCGAGAATCACAACGATCAGGGGTATTATTTACCACATCATGGTGTTTGGAAACTCGACTCTACTACAACGAAATTGAGAGTCGTTTTTAATGCGTCATCTAAGACTACATCTGGAAATAGCTTGAACGACTTAATGTTTTGTGGACCCAACCTACAACAGGATTTATTATCGCTTATCATCAATTGGAGGCAATACAAATACGTTATCACTGCGGACATTGAGAAAATGTTCCGTCAGATACTCATAAGAGATTGTGATCAGCCTCTGCAATCAATTGTTTGGAGGAACTCATTGAATGATCATTTAAGTCAGTACCATTTAACAACTGTAACATACGGAACCAAGGCAGCTCCTTTTTTGGCTATGCGGACGCTTAAACAGCTCGCGATCGATGACGCTGATAAATATCCTATAGCAGCCTCAGTTGTCCATAACTCCTTCTATATGGATGATTTGCTGAGTGGACAGAATTCTGCCGATCAAGCAAAGGAGTTGCAACATCAACTGATCAAAATGTTACAAGGGGCGGGCATGAACCTTCGAAAATGGTCAAGCAATGAGCCAGAACTTCTACAAAATCTAGCAGCGGATCAGCTAAATAGCCCATATGAGTTTAAATGTTTCGAATCCAGAAAAACTCTAGGATTACAATGGAATCCTTCATCAGGTACTTTCATGTTTCAAAGTCAATTAATTCATGAGCATAATTACAAAGCGACAATTACTATCGGATATATCAAAAATATTCGATCCCCTTGGTTGGCTCTCACCGCTTACTATCAGGGCCAAGTTATTATTTCAAAAAACTTGGTCCTTAGGAACAACATGGGATCCGGATTTACCTAAAGATATGCAAGATAATTGGATTAAATTAAAAGAAGACATCAACAGTATAGGCAAGTTCCGCATACCACGGTATCTAGGTAACCTGGAAATAAAATGTCAATTACATGCATTTTGCGATGCGTCGGACAAAGCTTACGCTTGCACGATTTACTTGGTCACTAAGAACAATGAAGGCGAGTACACATCGAAGATTGTAGCCGCTAAAACAAAACTAGCACCAGTGGCCAAGAAAATATCATTACCGCGACTCGAACTGTGTGGAGCGGTTCTTTTATCTCAATTAGTCAAAAAGGTAGTTGATTCCTTGCTTAACAAAGACATGTCTCTTTACGCTTGGACAGACTCCATGATAGTTCTGGGCTGGCTTCATGGTGACACATCTCGGTGGAAGTCATTCGTAGCCAATCGAGTTAAACAAATAACCCATATCATTCCTTCAGAGTACTGGAATCATGTATCTTCGGAAGAGAACGCAGCCGATTGCGCAACAAGAGGAATCACATCTCGGCATCTGTTACATTATTCGTTGTGGTGGGAAGGACCTGAATGGCTAAAAGGATGCGACAGGAAAGAAGGAATTAAAAAGACATACCACGCCCCCACAATAGAAACAAAGGCGGTCTGTGTGAACACGGCCTTAATTCAAAACAATATTACGTTTATTAGCGAATTATTACAAAATCACAGCTCCGTGACACATATTGTACGGATTTTATGCTGGGTATTACGTTTTATCAAGCGAATTCGCGACAAACAAAATTCAACAGAATATGACCGTTTCCTATCGTCATCAGAAATAATCTGGGCTTATAATTTAATTATTAAGGAGGTGCAAGCTCAAGAATTTTATCAAGAGTTGCAAGATATTCAATGTAAGAAATACGTAAATTCGAAAAGCAAGATAAGCAGCTTAAACCCATTTCTAGATGAAAACGGTCTATTAAGGGTAGGTGGAAGGTTAAAACACGCCAATATAAGCACTTCGGCGAAGCACCCTCTCATCTTACCAAGCCACAGTAAATTTACTAATCTTATTATTACTCAGGCTCACATAACAACTTTACACGGTGGTCCTCGATTATCCCTGGCTTACATAAGGGATAGGTACTGGATAATCAGTGGCATCAGGACTGTGAAACGACAGTTGAGGCTGTGTGTTAAGTGTCGCCGATTTAACAACGAGAATCATCAGCAAATTATGGCAGATTTACCTCCGGCCAGAGTCACACCATCCAGGCCATTTACGCATACGGGGGTCGATTTCACGGGACACCTGGAGTTGAAGGCCAATAAGGGACGCGGAATCAAAACTGTCAAAGGATACGTTGCTGTATTTGTATGCCTGGCAACGAAGGCGGTCCACCTGGAACTGGTTTCAGATCTTAGCACACCCGCTTTTCTAGCAGCGTTTCGTCGATTCTGTTCCCGTCGTGGTACACCAAGTCACATGTATAGCGATAACGGCCGAAACTTTGTAGGGGCTAATCGCCTAATGAAAAAGGAGTATAAGGAGATCATCCAGAATATCAACTCGGACTTTTTAAACAATATCAGCGAAATGAATATTCTGTGGCACTTCAATGCTCCAGCATGGCCTAATGCAGGCGGACTTTGGGAAGTGGCCGTGAAAAGCCTTAAGTACCATTTGAAAAGGGTCATAGGTGATCAACGACTCACTTACGAAGAGTTCTCCACGTTGCTTTGCCAAATCGAAGCTTGTTTGAACTCGAGACCACTTTGTCAATTAACAGAGAATTCAGAGGATGGTTGCTTAACGCCTGGACATTTCCTGATTGGCGCACCAATCTTATCAAGACCTCACACTGATCCGGAGTCTACAACACTACAGGCTCGGTGGCAGCTTGTCCAGGCTATGACAAAAAACATCTGGAAGAAGTGGTCGTCGGAATATCTGCAACAACTTCAAGCTAGAACTAAGTGGAGAAGGGCAAAGAGTAACATTGAAATTGATGACATTTTCCTGATCCGAGAAGAAAACTTGCCTCCGGGTAAATGGGCTATGGGCCGAGTGCAACGTCTACATCCTGGAAAAGATGGGTATGTCAGAGTTGTTACTCTCAAGACCAGCAACAACACTATTCAGCGCCCTATCAATAAACTCATACCCTTGCCTATAAATGAGGAGAATACACCATCAAAACCTTCTATATTGCATGCGAGCGAGGCTACTACATCATCAACTTCGTTGCGACCTCGAAACCGTACGTACCGACCAACCCTATTTAACAGTTTTTTCATGACGGCTTTATTAATGTTTTTATTTATTTCACCCAGTTTACAACAAAAACTAACGTCATATAATATTACACAAATTTCGCCGAGTCAAGGTCTTTACTTCGACAAGATGTCTGACCTACAAGTTATCAAGGATGAATGGAAACTGATTGTATTCTACAACATGTCCACATACTACCGCGGAATATCGGATGTAAAAAACTATATAACACATTTGAAACATACTTCCGATTCCATGGGCTCTCAATATGATAACGTCCTCTTACAGTTAGAACATGAGGTCAAGGAAATCGAGCATTATCAGACACTCCTTGAAACCCCTAATTCCCGTAGACCGAAACGTGGCTTAATCAACGGAGTAGGATATCTAGCAAATACGTTATTTGGCGTTTTAGACGAGAGATTTGCTGAACAATACAAGCAAGATATAGAAAGTATAGCTCACAACGAGAACCACCTTCAGAACCTACTCAAGAATCAAACTTTGGTCTTGGAATCTGAATATAATATTCTGCGACGTAGCGAAGCAACCATGAACAAACAGTTCAATTTTATAAAACAACATCTTCAAGATGTCTTCGATGAAATAAATAAGGTGCGCTTAGACAACCGAAACGGCTTATACGTAACATCGTCCGCACTGGCAGCGAGTATCATCATATCGAATCTTATGCGCATTCAGCACACACTAATCGACACCGTGACAGACATCAGCCACGGTCGCATCGACCCATATCTATTGTCTCCCGAACAGCTGGCCATTCAGATCAATATAATCTCCAGTCAATTACAGGGAAATTTATTGACGCCAGTAGAGACATCGAATTTATCTGACATGTATAAGGTAATGAAGGCATCCGCTAGATTGTATGAAAAGTATCTTATAATTGAGATTAAAATACCACTCGTGAGCAACGATCTTTTCGAACTCAATAAAATCATCCCCATTCCACAGAAAAGGGGTCCAAATCACTTTCAGACAATCCCAACGTTACCATACATCGCTTATAATATACAGAAAGACACCGCTCTCCTTTTAGCGGACAATGACCTGCAAGCATGTGTTCACGTTATAAACAACAACAAGTTATTATGCTTATTTGACAAACCTGTCTACAACCTGAACATAAAACAATCGTTATGTGATATTCCGGTAGTAAACAGTAAAGGCGCGTGTAAGCAAGAATTATCCACCTGTCACAATTACTGGATCAAGTTACATAAGCTGAACTCATGGTTTTATTCCTGCTGCGAAACGTGTCATCTTCGCATTTATTGTATTTTCGACACGACCACTACTACAATACGAGACAGTGGTATAATTGATCTAGGTCATGGATGCACGTTGAAATCGGATACATTTAATATATATACCCACAACAACTTTTTACGTCATATGCGTGTGCAATCTAATATCGAAGTCCCAGAGGTATCCATTTTGAACTCACTTATCAATTCGACCATTACGACCATTACCATAGAATTTGATGTTCCAGACAACCATACCCGTATTTGGAATCAGCTGAGAGATCAAATAAACAACATTAAGGAACAATCTTCGACCGAGTTAACTGTACACGACATTCATCATTACTCGGTGGTGTATTTTACCTTGGCCTTATCCATCATCTTTGGCAGTATCATCTTGTACTTAATTGCAAGGAAAAGGTATCATAGGGTATTGGATCACCAGATGGAGGGCGCGGCTATGCCAGAAGACCATCATACCCCGGTGACGGAAGCGCGAGTCGACGTTACAGAGCAAGGACCTATTGAAGGCAGTGATGGTCATTATTACAACAACAAATTACGCATTGCACTTTTCTTCCGTAATGATTAATTCATTATTGAAATTATCAATAACACGCTGTCAGATAACAATCCGCCATGCCATTCCATTTCCACGATCGCGCTGCGCTCGCGTCGCGCACGATAATGTCCTTACGCTACATCATGATAAGATTCATTTTCTTTTCGAAGTGACCAACGCTATTGCTATCCGTTGTCATTCAGTCAAATGTGTTTTACGAATATAAGCTTTAGGGCATCGAAATAAAGTCGATTTTTTTTTAACGAACTATCATTATTTCATAGCAGGGTTATAGGACAACACAACTTGTCGTTGTCATTACGTAGTCAATTACGCGCTGTCAAATAATGAGCCGCCATGCCATTCCATTTCCACGATCGCGCTGCGCGCGCATCGCGTACGATAATGACCTTACGCTACATGATGTTAAGGTTCATTTTCTTTTCGAAGTGACCAACGCTACTGCTATCCGTTGTCATTCAGTCAAATGTGTTTTACGAATATAAGCTTTACGGCATCGAAATAAGGTCGTTTTTTTTTTAACGAACTATCATTATTTCATAACAGGGATATAGGACAACACAACTTGTCGTTGTCATTACGTCGTCAATTACGCGCTGTCAAAAAACGAGCCGCCATGCCATTCCATTTCCACGATCGCGCTGCGCGCGCATCGCGTACGATAATGACCTTACGCAACATGATGTTAAGGTTCATTTTCTTTTCGAAGTGACCAACGCTATTGCTATTCGTTGTCATTCAGTCAAATGTGTTTTACGAATATAAGCTTTACGAAATCGAAATAAGGTCGATTTTTTTTTTACGAATTATCATTATTTAATAACAGGGTTACATTTACATTACAGGACAACACATGTTGTCGTCGTTGTCATCACGTCGTCAGTAATAGATTGGTATTCATCGTGCTCAGTGCTGTTTTGTTCCTCGCGATTTGCGTACTTTGTTTGACTATTATAGTTATTATCAAATTGTCACCGGTCGTGTAATCGTGTTATGTAAATATTTATAAAGTATTATTGGTGACTTGTGTAGATAGGTTTAGTTTAGGTATAGTTTAGTTTTAGGATAAGTAAAACATTTAAAAATATGCCGAAAATTAGGGCTGGAACTATTTTGAAAAAATTGATTGTGAGACTAAAAAGGTACGTATAACTATTATAAAAATACTTTTTCGTAGAAAAGTTATTCATATTATTTTTAACTATATTGAGTTCTAAGAATATATAAGTAGGTATATTGAGCAAATCATGTTCTTAAATCCCAATGCAAAAATGTATATAGTAAAATAACCAGCTTGTATAAAGAGTAAAGAATGTAAATAATTAAATCATGTACAAATCAATGAACTTTAAAATACGCGTCAATGAAAATTCTTATTTGCAACAATATCATATTTGACTTATTTCTTTTCGTCATTCAATACATGTTCATGTTTTATCATCTCTTAAAAATATATTCATATTTAAGGTGGATCGTTCACCCGAACCCGCCAAATTCAAATTTCAAATGATTTTTCGCTATTTGTAGGTCTATAACAAGTTCTAGATTCATGACAGTAGTAATCGTTGACAAAATTGACACTTTACACAGTAAAGGTTTTAGTTCTCAGTTGTGAATTTTGTCTATTTAATGTCGCGATTACTACTGTCATGAATCTAGAACTTGTTATAGACCTACAAACAGTGAAATATCACTTGAAATTTGAATTTCGCGGGCTCAGCTGAACGATCCGCTTTAATAAAACTTTATCATGGTGGTCACATCAATCAACTAAAAATCTTTGGCACGTGTGTAGAGCGCTTAAATTGTCTGTGGTATGCAATATCTATGGAACCGATGGAATGGAACGTGGGCTTTTTAGTTTTGACAGTTGACATTTGTCAATGTCATCAACACTAACATTTGTCGTAAACAAAGTTGGGTTTTGAGACAAAACTTTTGACTAACCGCCGAATATTTACGTCGTAGTTTCGACGCAACCCAACAGAATAACAACAACAGTATACAATAACAGTTGTTGGGAAATAACATAACAGTATAATTCATTATCGAAAAGTAGCCGTTTTTACCACCACTAATTGAAGGTGTTAGTGTAACTTCGCCAGTGATTAGTGAGTTGAATGAAAATATACAATATATAAGTAGTGTTGATAAGGGGACCTCTCCTATGGTCACCCCTCAGTCAGTGAAAGTTAATTTTCACAAATACGAACTTGATTAAATCAGACAGTCTAGATATAGGTAGATTACCATAGGTACTAAAACTATGAATTGCTATCATCTTATATCATCTAACAAGATCTAATTATATCATTTAACCTATCGCATCAGTTTATCATGTTTAAACTTAGTATACTTTTCATCTAGGTTATTGGTTCCTGTTCCCCATTCTTTTAGAGTTGGCAGTATGTACAGTGAAACTGCACATTATTATGTATGTAAGTAGGTTATGCAAGATCAGCGTTTGCGTACTCGCGATCGATTAGGTATTATTTCAGTAAAAATAAAGTCAGTGGATTTACAGCACTCAACACGGGCAGTTTTATTCATCCCCGGTCTCAATTATTTAAGTGTAGAGATCGTCATCCTACAAGGAGAGAGGAGGAAGTATTTTACCTTCAACTCACAAAAATATTAACTTATATAAATAAAAAATACTCTAGATTCAAAATAATACTCGGAGGAGATTTAAATATAGATATACTAAAAAATAACTTAAAAACGAAAGCCTTCCTTGACCTTATGAGTGAATATAAATTAATACAACATGTAAAAGACGCAACCCATATAACACAAACCACATCCACCTGCTTAAATTTAATATTCACCAATTTTAACACAAAAAATCTACACGCACTTGTACAGGACTTAGATTTCTCAGACCATTGCAGCACTATACTAAACTTTAATATACCCCAAAGACAAAAACAAATAAACTGGCATATCAAAAAACGGCTATATAATACAAATAACATAGATAAATTTAAACTAGAACTAACTACAGTAAATTGGAGTAATATTCTAACTAAAAATAACAGTATAAACCAAAACTACAAAGCCTTTAATGATATTTTAATACATATACTAAATAAAACAATACCAAAGCGTAAAATAAAAATGAAAAAAATATGTAAAAAATACTGGTTAACCAAAGGAATAAAGCTTTCATGCAAAAATAAAAGGCTTCTTAAAATCTTAAGCATTAAATCAAACAATCCTATCATAAATAAATATTATGAAAAATACGAAAAAATATTAAAACATACAGTAAACAAAGCCAAAAAATTACATTATATACATAAACTAAAAATGTCGGAAAATAAAATTAAAACCATGTGGAACATAATATGTGAACTAACAAATAAATTTTCGACGAGAGAGCACCATAATATTGAACTTCATATAAAAAATACTCTAATCTCAAACCCCAATATAATAGCTAATGAACTTAACAAATTTTTTGCATCGGTCGGAGAAAAAAGTATTCTGAAATCAGACAATAAGCCGCGGGTATTACCTGTACTCCACTCCACCGTAAACACCTTCTTTCTTGAACCAGTAACCTATCGCGAAACCTATAATATCATAAAAAACCTTAAAAATAAACAAAGCTTCGGTATAGATGAACTTCCCCCCACCCTTATTAGACAGTGTGCAAACGAACTTGCCTTGCCGTTTTGTGTACTAAATACTAAATTCGCCTTCTTCAAAGGATTGATTTATCCTTTGAAGAAGGCGAATTTCCTGATCTACTAAAGAAAGCCATAATCAAACCAATACATAAAAAGAACTCTAAAACAGATCCAAGCAATTATCGTCCCATAGCCCTACTACCAACAGCATCAAAAATTTTTGAAAAGACCATGTGTAACCGCGTATACCGCTTCTGCGAAAAATACGAGATCTTTGATGAGAGCCAAAACGGATTCCGTAAACAACGTTCAACAAAACTTGCTGTCTATAAATATATACAAGAAACTATAAATATAATAAACAACAAACAATATCCAGTTGGAATACTCCTAGATATGACTAAAGCATATGACAGAGTACAATTTAACATTCTACTGGATAAGTTATATCAAATAGGAATTCGTGGAAAAGCCCATACATGGTTTGAATCATATTTAAAAAATAGGGAACAATATGTAGAAATAGAAAATTATGACCTTAAACTTAAAGAAATCTTACACATTAGATCTGAAAAAAAAAAATTATAAACGCATCAATACCACAAGGCAGTGTAATCGGTTGCTTACTTTTTTTAATTTATATCAACGACCTCCCGAAGATAACAAAGGAACCGTGTGTTCTATTTGCAGATGACATATCACTGCTTACCTCATGTAAAAACGTGAATGGATTAAACGACCGGCTTCAAAACATTTTTGATAGAATTGCAGAATGGATGACCGAACATAATCTTGAAATAAACTATGGGAAAACTAAATTAATAACCTTTTATCCATATCAAAAGACCCCCTTAGAAGTAGATTTTTCCACCAACAATACAAAAATAGAAAATGCCAAAGACTTCACATTATTAGGAATATCAATAGATACGAATTTAAACTGGAAGACTCACGTAAAAAACATCCGATCAAAAATATCTAGATTCGCTTATGGTCTCCGGGAAATTAAGAACACCACTGACTTTCAAACAGCGCTAACCACTTACTATGCCTACGCATATGCTTGGCTTAGCTATGGGATTATCTTGTGGGGTAATAGCACAGACACACCTTCTCTTTTCATTCTTCAAAAAAAACTAATTCGTATCCTAACCAACATAGACCAAGCCGATAGTTGCCAACCCTACTTTAAAAAACTGAAAATACTTACCTTACCATGCATCTACATTTTAGAAATATGTAAATTTGTAAGAAACAATACTACCTTCTTTACAAAGCGCGGAGACAGACATGCAAATAGACCACTAAGACACAAAAACCGATTAATGTTACCTACTTCTAACATGACTCTTCATTCCAATAGTCCATACGTTATGTCAATAAAAATATACAATAAACTCCCAGAAGCCCTAAAAGAAGAACCTAGAAATATAACTTTTACAAATAAGCTAAAAACAATACTCATAAATAAAGCCTATTATAATATAAAAGAATACATTGATGATAAAGATTTATAATAAATAAATACAAAAATAAAATAAATTTATATGTCGGAGAGAGACATGATTACGGACTGTCTGTTGACTAATCGAGACGCTAGCGCCACCTGGTGGCACTAAATGGTATCAAAGGCGTGACAATTGGAAGGGGCAAACACTGCGACGGCGAAGTCGAGCTGCGGAGTCGCATTACACAGCTGGTTGTCGACTTGTGCGCACGTCGTGGAACCGTCACGCGTTCCTTTGTAATTCTACCTACATAGTTAATGTTAACGTTATAGTTTGAAAGTCACTTTAATAATCGTAACGGACGTGCTTGGGAGTTTCTTGTGGCTTCTTCTCCCAGTAGGAAATAGCACTAGTGAAGCCACGCTGGCGTTTTGGGGGTTTGCTGGGTTGTAATATTGACGTACGAAAAGTACTACAAGAAGTCTGATTAAATGAGAGACTTAATGACTTCTAAATGTGTGTTTTAATGTTTGAACCAACATGACCCACTGTCGCCCACTAAAATAATGATTGGCCATCACTTCTGATTACGAGACATGTAATAATAGTAACCCCACTCCCCGCATTTTCCCCGATATCAGAAGTGGGATAAGATTGGGATAAGTCGTTGGTTCAAGCATCAAGTAGCACAGACGAGCGTACAGTCGAACCATGTGTGTGATCAATCCTTTATCAGGAAAACTTCGAGATCTGATGAGTGTTGTCATTTTCACAACTATTCTAGTATTGAGTGCTCATTACCGACGTTTGGTTACTAAGTATCTAGATTCGCTTATGCTCTCCGGGAAATTAAGAACACCACTGACTTTCAAACAGCGCTAACCACTTACTATGCCTACGCATATGCTTGGCTTAGCTATGGGATTATCTTGTGGGGTAATAGCACAGACACACCTTCTCTTTTCATTCTTCAAAAAAAACTAATTCGTATCCTAACCAACATAGACCAAGCCGATAGTTGCCAACCCTACTTTAAAAAACTGAAAATACTTACCTTACCATGCATCTACATTTTAGAAATATGTAAATTTGTAAGAAACAATACTACCTTCTTTACAAAGCGCGGAGACAGACATGCAAATAGACCACTAAGACACAAAAACCGATTAATGTTACCTACTTCTAACATGACTCTTCATTCCAATAGTCCATACGTTATGTCAATAAAAATATACAATAAACTCCCAGAAGCCCTAAAAGAAGAACCTAGAAATATAACTTTTACAAATAAGCTAAAAACAATACTCATAAATAAAGCCTATTATAATATAAAAGAATACATTGATGATAAAGATTTATAATAAATAAATACAAAAATAAAATAAATTTATATGTCGGAGAGAGACATGATTACGGACTGTCTGTTGACTAATCGAGACGCTAGCGCCACCTGGTGGCACTAAATGGTATCAAAGGCGTGACAATTGGAAGGGGCAAACACTGCGACGGCGAAGTCGAGCTGCGGAGTCGCATTACACAGCTGGTTGTCGACTTGTGCGCACGTCGTGGAACCGTCACGCGTTCCTTTGTTATTCTACCTACATAGTTAATGTTAACGTTATAGTTTGAAAGTCACTTTAATAATCGTAACGGACGTGCTTGGGAGTTTCTTGTGGCTTCTTCTCCCAGTAGGAAATAGCACTAGTGAAGCCACGCTGGCGTTTTGGGGGTTTGCTGGGTTGTAATATTGACGTACGAAAAGTACTACAAGAAGTCTGATTAAATGAGAGTCTTAATGACTTCTAAATGTGTGTTTTAATGTTTGAACCAACATGACCCACTGTCGCCCACTAAAATAATGATTGGCCATCACTTCTGATTACGAGACACGTAATAATAGTAACCCCCTCCCCATTTTTCCCCGATATCAGAAGTGGGATAAGTGTTGGTTCAAGCATAAAGTAGCACAGACGAGCGTACAGTCGAATCCTTTATCAGGAAAACTTCGAGATCTGGTGAGTGTTGTCATTTTCACAACTATTCTAGTATTGAGTACTCATTACCGACGTTTGGTTACTAAGTTAGTTCATGAAGTCGATATTTTAATGTAAAAGTGTAAAATGCAGTGCAGATTTTATGGGAAGTTATGATTAATGAGTACTCATCGAAAGTAATGTTGTTACATTCTATTGTTGTTAAATTCTAAATGGAGATTACTGTTGCCATGGTCATTAAAATGTGAGCACATATCGCGTGATAACATTGAATTTTGTTAGGGAGAAAGTATGCCCGATATTAAATTGTGTGCTATTAATCCCGTTCAAAGATTTTATCATACCCTCCGATCGGTTAAGGAAGATGCCAGCGGGTCACGTACCAGTCGAACTTGATACTGATAATGATTTGGATGTCCACTACATCCAAATCATTATCAGTATCAAGTTCGACTTAAGCAAGCTTAAGTTGAGTTCGAGTAAAGGGTTCTAGCGGCCGTATTGTTTGACCGTACCAGTGGTTATTACGTAGTCGTAGCCCAGTAGAAACCAGTGTCTCTTGAGGCAACTCAAGTAGTCTGTGGGTGTGCGATGCGCGTTTAACTCTGGCGAGGGTCAGGGTCTGGAGAGACCGTAGTGTGTGTAGTCACTGGGTGATGTACATGGGCAATCCACTCGATGGTTTATGTGTACAAAGTTTTGATCCATGCGCTGGATGTGTGAGGGCAATACGATTGCCGGTCGGCTGGAGACCCATGGCGCTAGAGGTTTTACTCGAAGGTTTCTGTAAGCTTTTACGATTTCGGTTATAAAGTTAAAGTTGATTAGGATGACTGTGGTACAAGGCCTTGGCTAGTGATAGTAAATTTCGCTTATTCTCAATTTCTCCATGTCTAATTAAGTAATGGTGATTGATGAAAAGTCTGCCAGTATTGCTTGACCTTGGAATTTTTGGTGCTTAGTACGAAATTGAATACTGACTTTGGTTTGAACGTTTTTATTTTCCCTGACCTACAAAAAAAATTGTAGTAATGATTATGGGTATAGTTTTCCGTTTAACGTAATGATGATATTTAACATAGTCGTTATTGTGGGTTAGTCACAAAGATGTTTGTCATGCATCTGGCATCGAAATATAAAGTATTGCATGCTGCCTTAGATTCCATTTTAAGAGAAGTTATTTCTGTAAAGAAGTTATGCCAGGTCAGGCATGACCGAACGTAAATGATGCTGCGTAGACATTTTGTTATTTCAGATAAATAAACGAGTCTGTATGCAAAGTGTGGACATGCTATCAAGTTGGTTATCGCCATAACGCGACGCGGCACAGAGTGAACAGCCAGCAGCATCGCCGGACACATAGGAACAGAATGGTGAGCTGTATTGTTTTCCTTATAATTCTGGAACTGAATGCTCTCGTAGCAAACATGTTTTTAATGTTGTTACAATGATAAGTTGTAGTTTGTCCTGGTATTGTCGGGTGACAATGACTAAGATTAACCTGTACAGTCTAGTCGTAGTTGTAACTGCGATTCTGAGTCGTTCAGGGCACAAATCTCGGCTAGATATATGATGTCTGGGTCTAAGACCACTTTTGGGTCACTGTGAGGAAGATCCCCGATCACAAAGTTCCTCGAGAATTAGATGTCATAGTTGATGAGTGGTAGTGAGACCAAATCTGATTAAAAATGGCTTGTATGCTCAAACTTAAAACTTAAGACCGCACCTCATGAGTAACATGTGGCGATGGGTCTAGAAGGAATCGTTGGTGCGATTTCTGTCTGTGTTGGTGCACAGAGCCCCTCATGTGTTGTAGCATATGTGGCGGCAGATACGTAAAGAATCGTTGGTGCGATTCTGGCTTGTGTTGGTGCACAGATTAAAAAAAAAAAAGTTTTAAGAGTTGAGTATGCATTGCTTATTTTTAGTTTTTTTTTTTTAATTACTATGTTGTAACTTGTTTATCGGACCTTTTCCAATAAGTGACGTTGTGCAGGAAGCACTGTGTACGAAGCCTTAATAACAGGGCCTCATGATGACGATAACAGTAACGACGTACGTTTCTGTAACGTGTTAGGAAAAATTAATGAAGTAACATGTTGAACAAACCTAGTTAAGGATTATTTTGATGGAGGTTACGTGTGGAGGTGACCGGATAGAGGTTGCCTGTTGTGTTAGTAACCTGATGGGGGTTACGTGTTGAAGACCGGATGGAGGTCGTTTGGTATGCTTATGACCGGATGGAGGTTATAAGTGTGTTGAAGACCGGATGGAGGTCGTTTGGTATGATGCTTATGACCGGATGGAGGTTATAAGTGTGATGAAGACCCGATGGAGGTCAGAGTACGAGCACTGCAATATTATTTGGATGAGTGTATGGGTGTATTCAAGATGTCAGCTTTGAGAGAAAGAGTTGGTTATTAAAACCTGTAAAGATTATGATCAGAGTACTACTGACGAATTTGAGGAAACCGAAAGTGTAATGTCTGAGTAGACAAGTAGACTCATTAAGATTACAAGGTTATAGGACAGTACTAGGTGTTGATTTGTAGCCGTAGCTCTGTGGAAATCGGTATCTAGGTACTGTTCACAGTAGTCCGAGTCCGAGTATGCGGTAGGCATTCTGCTCTGGTTGATGTCAGAATGTTGTAAGAAACCATGAAGTCCGAGTGTGACTTGGTGATCCAGTGTGGATGCACAAATGGATGGTTAAATAACTAGAGGTTACTGGATAATTAATCACACGTAGAGCTTGATTTGAACTTGTTTGATTTTGTTTTTTGATTGAGATTTTGAGTCATTTCAGTGTTACTCTGAAAACCAAGTGTTATTTTATTAAGAGCTATAATAATGTAATCTGTGACTTTGTTCGTTAAAGTTAGTCTAAGATAAGCATAGTGAAATGCTTAACAGTAGTTTCTTTTGGAACTAGCTGGTGACGATGTGATGTGATGTTGAATGGTATCTTGGTTCTTGAGCTACCATGATGTACCGAGCTGTAGTCTCCTGTTAAAGTTACCTTGCTTTAAAGTCAAGACGAGGTCAGGATTGGCCGAGTCGGACAAGTACTTTGTTGAGTTTTTGTTACAGATTAACACACGAGGACGTGTGTCTTGTCAGAATGGCCGTGTCGGAGAGAGACATGATTACGGACTGTCTGTTGACTAATCGAGACGCTAGCGCCACCTGGTGGCACTAAATGGTATCAAAGGCGTGACAATTGGAAGGGGCAAACACTGCGACGGCGAAGTCGAGCTGCGGAGTCACACGACACATCTGGTGGTCGACTTGTGCGCACGTCGTGGAACCGTCACGCGTTCCTTTGTAATTCTACCTACATAGTTATTGTTAACGTTATAATTTGAAAGTCACTTTAATAATCGTAACGGACGTGCTTGGGAGTTTCTTGTGGCTTCTTCTCCCAGTAAGAAATAGCACTAGTGAAGCCACGCTGGCGTTTTGGGGGTTTGCTGGGTTGTAATATTGACGTACGAAAAGTACTACAAGAAGTCTGATTTTAGAGATTTAATGACTTCTAAATGTGTGTTTTAATGTTTGAACCAACATGACCCACTGTCGCCCACTAAAGTAATGATTGGCTATCACTTCTGATTACGAGACACGTAATAATAGTAACCCCCTCCCCATTTTTCCCCGATATATAGATTTATGCTTGTGGAATCTACTGAAAGAAAAGCCTTATTTAGTAAATGTACAATTATTGTGTTAAAAGCTAGTCATATGGTTTTTTTCAAATCCAAGAGACATTGTTCAGAAGAAATAAGTATATGTTTATCACCTTCGGCCTTTCGAAGATAAATGTTACCATTTGAGGACCAACAGTATTTATAGTCGTTTTGCTTAGCAAAGTCTCGGGAGAGGTGGTACAGTTTTTTGGAACTTGCAGGCAGGTAATCGGCTACGTACACTGCTTGGCGTTTGCCAGGGATGTTTATGAGCTCTGTGTTAAGCTTGTTCTCCACGGTTTTTTTATTGTTGTTGAACGCACGCACGGAGGATAATGTGTTAATTTTCAATTGCACTGTATGGAATTCTGCGACAATCGGTCGCGTAGTCCCAGGTTTACCTGGCAGGCGGTAGATATCACGGAGATCGGTAGCTGATATTGGTGCACCTACAGTCTGTCCAATTTTAGAAATAGTATTTGTGAGATCTTCATTAGTCTCTTTTACTTTCACAGGAATATTCCTTACCTCAATACAGGAGGATCGCGATTTGAGTTGCATGTCTTGGATTTTTCTTTCAAGTTTCTCCAAGACCTTGCGCTGATCCTGTCGTTCCTTTTGTAGATTTGCTAATCCTAATTTAAGTTCTTCATAGTGTTCATTTATGAAGGACATGGATTTTACTATTCCGTCGTTGGATTCTTGAATTTTGGACGTTTGTGTTTTTAGTGCCGTGATTTCAGTGGATAAATTAGTAATCAAGGTATTTTGTTTCACATACATTTGTTCAAATTTGGAGTCGTTCTAGTTTCCAATTATTTAATAACCCCATGATTTCCTGCTTTAAATCCTGTTCATTTATTCTGGGTGATGATTGATTAGTACGGGGCCGTTTATTTCGATTAGTTACAAAAGGAACGTCGTTTAGTTGTAAAGAGTTTAGATCTGTTTCAGATTGTGTATGTCCTATTGGTACTGTAGGCGTAGCAGGGGGTGTTCGTTGCGTCGCCATATTAAATTACTTATTTCGTATTATATAAGCAGTATGTTGCAGAGACGTTAAAGTATAATACAATTAGCAAAAAGCAAAACCACACCGAACGGAGATTATAAAAGGAGGCGCTTCACCGTGTATCGGTCATTTGCATCTCAGCCATCGGACGGAACGGTCGTGCTCGGCGCGACTTGTTTGTTCTGTATAGAAGTTATTTTGTAATTGTAGGTAGATCATTGTTTTTTTTTTTTTATAAAGACTTTCGTCGAGTTGCCTAAATTCAGAAGTGGGATTCCTACTCAGAGCTCATTGGGCCTGAGGGGAATCTCTTTCTCTATTTGGTTCCCTAAATCATAACTTTAAATATCTCAAAATAAGACACCAAAAGTTTATACGGATTTACGAGTGCATTGTTCATGTTAGTACATCTTTTACTCTATCGGTGCTGTGCTACTAGTGTTTTTGAGTGTTAATAATGGTCGATAAGCGGCAAGATTCTAAAAACAAGTCGCGTCGTGACGACACTCGTGTTAGGTCGCGAAGTAGGTCTCGCTCGAGACACGGAGATAGCTCGCGGGATAGGTTACGCTCCAGAAGCCGTGCCCGGTCGGGTGATAGGAGTCAGTCGCGTTATACTAGCCGTTCCCATAACGGCACGCGCTCACGTGATAGGTATCGCTCACGTACTGATAGTCCTTCGCCACGTAGACCGCGATCAACACACGCTGCTCGCGATAGAGATGTAGCGATGCAACGAACCCTGGATACTATTCTTGCTCGATTAAATACTCTCGAAGGCAACCGGCCTGACGTTTCGCGTAACGAGCTAGTTAGAACTAACTTATCCGACAGATCGCATACTCCTCCGACTCTGCTAGAACGAAACGACACCGTTGTCGTAGGGACGCACTTGTTGCGTGAAAATGAGACCTGTTACAATAATACCCCGACGGCTGAAAGTCACGTATTAGATTCAACCGCCGCGTCAATTGCTCGTCCAGCTGAAAGTACCGCGTCTGGTATACAAGGTGATACAAACGTGTCAGACCTCAATCTGTCTCGGAGGGAACTAGGATCAGTAGAGTCCGCGCGTTTGCTGGCTGATGCAATTAGGACACTTAGTTCCGAAAGGAATCAGAAATATTTTGTATCGAACTTCGACCCTGCTATACACGATATTGATGTATGGTGTGAAGAGGTCGAGCGGGCTAGGCTTAGTAACGGATGGGGGAACGCTGAATGTTTATCGCGAGTATCACTGTCCTAAGGGTGACGCGCGAACGTGGCTAAATGAATGGATGACCAATGATAGGTCCTGGTCTAATTTTATTATAAAGTTCAAGCCCTTATGCTCACGAAAGTTAGATTACGCGAATATTTTGTTTTATACCATGCACACTAACTCTGATAAATACAGCACGTACGCTGAATATGCGAGGAGAACTTTAATGCGTCTCAAAATAGTTAACTTACCCTGTTCTGACTTAGTGACCTTTTTGTCGATATATGCGAAGGCTAGTCGTGCTAAACCAGATCTTCGAAATTCTAGTTTTAAACGGCCGGTTACTAATCGTTCACTTGGACCAAAATGTTTTATTTGTGGATTATCGGGCCATAAAGCATACAACAATAAATCGAGACTGACCAAGGCAGGATTTTCAGTTAATCTTAAAAAGTGTTCATTCTTATGCACAGAGGTCGAACACCTGGGCCGAGTAGTCGGTCAAGGTCAGGTTAGGCCGAGCCCACACAAAGTAGAGACCCTAGTCAATGTCCCTGCCCCACGTAACGTGAAGCAAGTCCGTCAATTCTTGGGTTTAGCGGGATACTTTAGGCGTTACATACGGGACTATGCTAGTAGAACGGCGTGTGTATCTCGATTAGTTAAAAAGGACGTACCGTTCCATTGGGGTCCAGAACAGGAAAAAGTCCGGCAAGAAATTATAACCACCTTAACTAACGTCCCCGTTCTATCTATTTTTGACCCGACACTATTGACGGAAGTACATACTGATGCCAGCAGTCTAGGGTACTCGGTTATATCCCCAAAGGGCATAGGTTAAGTTTGTTAAGGGTATTTCATGATGAACATGAGCATGTCTGCGCTGAGAGGACGATCGATTTAATTTTGAAGCATTTCTGGTTCCCTGGCCTCCGCCAGTTCGTAGCAAAATACATTAAACACTGTTTAGTGTGCGTTTCAAAAAAAACGCGTTGCTAGAGCTCCACATCAGCCCATTACATCTTGGGAAAAGTCAAGCGTTCCTTTCGAAACCGTCCACTTAGATGCACTTGGACCCTTACCAGAATCAAATGGCTTTAAGTTCGTTTTAATAATGGTAGATTCGTTTACCAAGTACTGTTTGTTACACCCCATTTGTAGACAAGACGTAAACGAACTTAAGCGAACGTTCACCAACGCAATATCGTTGTTTGGTGTCCCGAAACTCTTAGTAACTGATCGAGGGCGGATGTTTGAGTCGTCTGAGTTTTCAACGTTCCTCACAGACTTTGGTTGTGACATTCACTTCATTACCCCGGAAATGCATAACGCAAATGGACAGGTTGAGAGATATGTGTTAATGTTGTACCGTGTTGAATATGCTACGTGTTGAGGTGAATCACAGGAACTCGGCGTGGCCAGACAAGTTGTGGAAGCTTCAGCTTGTTCTGAACATGACCAAGCAGAAGACCCCGCAATCCTCGGCTCTGAAACTGTTAATCGGCACTGGCGCCACAACACCTGTCATCCGTACATTAGTCCGTGACGTAGCCATCGAGATGTCCCAGGACCGTGAAGGTTGGCGTGAGCTATGCAGATAGAGAGCTCAGGAATTGTTGGCGCAAAATCAAGCGAAACAAGACGCCTATGTTAACCGTGAGCGACGTACACCACGCACGTTTAAAGTTAATGATCTAGTTTTCGTGATTAAATATTCCCAGTCCACAGGAAAGCTAGATCCAGGCATGCGAGGACCATATCAAGTAATACGAGTACTACCCAGCGGCCGATATCAGCTCAAGTTGCTCAGTGGGTCATATGGAAAGACCACGCAAGCGGCTGCTGAGTATATGGTGCCTTGGCATGGAGAGTGGTGTCCGGATTCATGCGCTGCTTTCTTTGAAAGTGACTATGTCAATTGGTGTTATAATCGATCGGTGACTTGTTTCGCTATGTGCCTCTAACTATTACCTATTCACCCCTCCAGTTAACTTCGCTTTACAGTGTTTTTGCTTATACACCCGTTCATTGCTTACGTTTCATTTTGATCTACATACTGACAGACTCACGAACCCAACATATATTTATTTCCCCCAATGCCTTACACGAGGTCATAGAGGATCAATATACCGATGAGAGTTAACACCTCTTGCCGAGTGAATCATATCTGGTTGGTACAGATGCGGTATCACCAGAGTAGACAAGCGATTCAGCGATGCCTCTGTCCGTGTAATAAGATTCAACGATGCCTCTGTCCGTGTAATAAAGTAGACAAGCGATTCAGTGATGCCTCTGTCCGTGTAATAAAGTAGATAAGCGATTCAGTGATGCCTCTGTCTAGGACATGCGATTCAGCGATGCCTCTGTCCGTGTAATAAAGTAGACAAGCGATTCAGCGATGCCTCTGTCCGTGTAATAAAGTAGACAAGCGATTCAGCGATGCCTCTGTCTAGGACATGCGATTCAGCGATGCCTCTGTCCGTGTAATAAAGTAGACAAGCGATTCAGCGATGCTTCTGTCTAGGACATGCGATTCAGCGATGCCTCTGTCCGTGTAATAAAGTAGACAAGCGATTCAGCGATGCCTCTGTCTAGGACATGCGATTCAGCGATGCCTCTGTCCGTGTAATAAAGTAGACAAGCGATTCAGCGATGACTCTGTCTAGGACATGCGATTCAGCGATGCCTCTGTCCGTGTAATAAAGTAGACAAGCGATTCAGCGATGCTTCTGTCTAGGACATGCGATTCAGCGATGCCTCTGTCCGTGTAATAAAGTAGACAAGCGATTCAGCGATGCCCCTGTCTAGGACATGCGATTCAGCGATGCGTCTGTCCGTGTAATAAAGTAGACAAGCGATTCAGCGATGCCTCTGTCTAGGACATGCGATTCAGTGATGCCTCTGTCCATATGATAAGTGTAGATGTGCGATTCAGCGAGGCCTCCATCTACCTTAAGCAGTTGGGACGCCTCCTGCCTAATCTGTTCACAGGTACAATTCAAGATGGGCGTACCGAGCGGACTACGTGAACAACAACTACGAAGAGTATTGGTATCATGGGGTTACTTTAGAGAGCTCTCATACTTATTTTGTGGAGTTACTTTGCATGTTATGTACGCTGTGTGTAGGTGTTGTTTCACAGAGACTAACTGGTGGAGATGACGATGTACTTGATAGTGAGGACCCGGGACCTTCGACTTCAGGTACACAGCCCAATCATCATGCCGATCATGACATGGTGATCAACGAGGAACAGTCGCTACAGTAAGGCGAATACTAGAGGAGTTCGTCGAGGACGACGCAGGGTCAGGACGGCCGAATTAGCAAAAAGCAAAACCACACCGAACGGAGATTATAAAAGGAGGCGCTTCACCGTGTATCGGTCATTTGCATCTCAGCCATCGGACGGAACGGTCGTGCTCGGCGCGACTTGTTTGTTCTGTATAGAAGTTGTTATTTTGTAATTGTAGGTAGATCATTGTTTTTTTTTTATAAAGACTTTCGTCGAGTTGCCTAAATATACAATTAATCTCGTACTCAAATTGAAATTAGTAATTTGCAGCTGGGTGCGGCGCCTCAGCGGTGGCGGGGCATGTAGCACTTGTGGAGGACGGAACGTCAACTCGTACCTCGTAGCCAGTCGTAGCGGCGACGGCGCGCCGTAGCGGTGACGTCGTCTGCCTTATCACTCGGTCACGTACGGTATGCGTAATCCGCAACGCACGTCACTCGTCGCCGTAGTCCAGCGGCCAGGAATACGACGCTAGCTCGGCCCACCAGACAGCAGGCGGTTCGAACCCCAGCAATCGGAGGAACTTTTTCAAACTTTATTTGAAGTGTCTGTTGACAAAATCAGCTGTCCTTGTCTAGAACCGCCCAGTGGGCAGGGTCAACATATTAATTATACCTTAGTTATCTCGTCCTCTTTATGTACTATGTAGTTTGCACCTGTGCACAATACGCCATCACAATTTTTAAAGATTAAATAAAAATATTGTTTCATCTGTGGTCCGTTCGACGTTCTCGGTGCTCTCTGCTGTCAACGTCAATGTCAACGTCATTGTACTTTTTGTGCACTGCGCTATTCACGTAAATTATTCACTTAAAACCAAAATCATAATAAATAACGGTTTTAGTATCATAATTGTCATAGAAACATAAAATGGAAAAAAGGAAACGCGAACTTCCCATGGAAAACAATCACATAGAGCTAGCAAGACGAAATAAACATAGGATGAAGTCATGACGGCGGTAAGTTCATTTATCATTGTTAAAAGAGATGTATCTTGCCTAAACACGTTTAAGATCGAAATAACCGACTATCACGATACATCCTAACGTTGAGGAGTTAGCCATGAGGGTATTTTAAACCCTGAATAGTCAGAACACTGACAATTCCTAAAAAGAATGTTGATACTAGCAAAGCAAAGCAAGTAGTCGACATCGATTTAATTTTCACAAAGAATCAACAATATAGGAGCAAAAATGTACCGATTTTACTTGTGTACCTCATGACTTCACACGAGAAGTTAGTCACAGGCAGCTATGTTATCAGTACGTACCATGATTGAGCGCAATATCAGGTGTTCATACTTGGTGTACCTAGTTTTCACAGTAGGTTAACCAGTACAACAACATCAAGCAATCATATCTAATGTAACTAACTGGAGCTTTCACAAGAGGTCAGCCGTTAGTGACAATATGAAACAATCATACTTGGTGTATCCTGGTGTAACTAACTAGAGCTTTCACGAGAGGTCAGCCGTTAGTGACAGTATAAAACAACCATACTTGGTATACCTACCCGGAGCTTTCACAAGAGGTCAGCCGGTGGTAGTGACAATATTAAACAATCAGACTTGGTGTACCTAGAGCTATCACGAGAGGTTAGCCGTGGTCATTATACCATGTTTATAATGGAGACAGAAATGAAGCGGATAAGAAAAAAGTCAAGAGAGGGGGGGGGGGGGAGATCAACTGGATGGATATCCCTGTTTGTAAGTTCCGTCATGCTTACACATGTTAAAGATCGGAGTAACCAATCATCACATGTACAATAAAATACTGTAATCCAAAATGCATCTTTTGTCCTCTCCGGATAACTTATATCAATAACAATTAATAGCAGTTGTGCTATGTTTTGATTTATATAGCTACTTTACATGTGAATACATGTCAGTTCATAATGTTTTTCATCCTAATATAGGGTAACCCTTTGAACCAAGTGATTCAACTACATCAAGAAAACCTTAATATAATACTGCCTTTTATTAACAAAGAGGGTACGGTACCCGAGAAAGAAATTATGAACTTTGTAGAGGTTTAAATCCAAAAAGTAAAGAAAAACACTACACTGACTGCTGTTATTTCTGGGATAGGACACATACAGAATCATAATTAGAATAATGGTATTTACTCAGCAGAATATGAGATACTAAATGACACTGCTTGGCAAGTGTGTGACACATACCTACTAGGTACATGGTACAACAGCTAGACAGATACTCATCTGTATAAGTTGCAACAAAGATTTGAATAAATTGTCTGAAAACTTAACAATATCTACTAATTGTACTAGAGTACTAGTTGTAGAGAAGCGGCACAAAGTGATCATCTGAATGTCAAAAACAATCTGAAAAGACAATAATTATAGTGGGCAACACTATCATACCATGACAAATGCTCCACAGAGATGTTATCAACAACATCACTAGATGATGCTAGATGGTATATACATCTTGTTGAAAGATGTATATACCTATAGAATCCCTATATACCTACCTATATGTATATGACTTGATGTGATGTATTAAGTGGGAATGTATAAACAATAATCCTACAATTTATATATTATGTGACTGAAAGTAAGATAACAAAAAAAAAAAAAAATTTGATCATGTTCTGGTTTCACCAGAAATATATACATACTTACTCGGGTAAAATTTTACAAATGGGATCCTATGTACCATGTGGACAATGATTCTTTCCAGTATTATTTTTCATACAAAAACAGATGACACATGTTTATATGTGTCATATCTCAGAAACTTAAGGCCAAGTACACACATGGCACATATTTCAAATTGAAGGACCTCATGCCTCCCAAATGTTATAAGGCTGTCATAGACTTAAAGTACATACTATTTATGGATTATACACATGTAATAATTAAGATTTAAATCTTAAAATAATGATAACTAAGTAGGCATATGAAAGTACATTCTAGGTATGTGTGTACCTATCAGTTATACTTTCAGGAATATTAAGAAGCCAATTAGCTATTTGCTAGCGTTTATTAGCAATTAGCTTATTGACCTCAGTTAATCTCTTACCTGAGAACAATAAGGTTTTCCCAGTGATAAATTTAAATTATATTTATTCCTTGCCCCACAGATTCATAAGTTATTTGTTATGCATTTGTGTTTCATAATGTATTTTTTGATGTGCTCGTGAAATGTGTTTACTATACTTGCAGAAAATACACATAAGTATATGGAAAAAAGTGTCTCAGAACCTAGACAGACCAGTATATATAGGATGTATGTTAAATTCTATTTACCTTCCATCTCACTTCCACAGAAAAATATAGTTTTTATTTTATTATGACTTCAGACTGTCAAGTAAAAAGGATATGTAATGTAAAATAATAGCTTGCTCAGCTGTTCGGTGACTTACTACATAGAAGTATAAAGCATGGTTAGCTACACATTAAAGCTATGTAAATACTTAAACCAATATTTGAAAATAAACCATGCTATGCCACCCATAACTAAGGGACCAGAGCTAAACTCGGATTTGTGGTTCATATCATATTGAAATTAATCAAAATAACAATAAGCACTTATTATTTCAGAAATTTTCTGATTCTTTACAAAATGGCTACCTGGAGCTGCTACCAAGCAGCTTTTATAGTAAATAGGTATTCAAAACACTTGCATCTGGAATACTGTGAGGTTCCATTTAAAGTAGAAAACTGTTCCACCTAACCTACAACCAATAAGAGGCACTCACCCTTGCTACCTAAAAGACTTGTCTTGAAAGGTGACAATGGAGCAACAAAATAAATACATGAGTATAATGCATTAGTTTAAAAGGAAATATCATGGCAGAACTGCAACCTAAACCTCTTAAGGAGTGGAAGTTAAGAGATTATAACCTACAAGATAAGTCTTGCTTATCTTAGCAAGCGCCAAACTGATCTTTTATCAAATGTCTAGCCGATTCAGACACATACCCGATGCCTTCATAATATGTTATTTAATTTTATGATTTTCTCTCACACTGATGGAAAATGTTACCTACAGAAAATAAAAAAGGACAGGGGAGGATAGACATTGTAGTAGTCCCTTAGTAACCCATGATATCCATTGCTATAAGAATGAACCTATTAGCGGAAAGCTAATTTTCTTCAATAGAATAGCCCTAGTTTTCTTAGAAGGAAAACATAGAAGCAATATTACTTCTTTTATACACTGCTATTCTATATTTGAGGAAACACTTATCTCGGAGCCAAAATGTGGATTCTTGGCTCAATCCAAATGACTCAACTGGAGGGTTTATCAGTCAGTTCACTGAAAATCACTAGGAAAGCCATGTTTTTAATTTTATTTCCCGTATTGGTTAATCAGCGGCAGAGTAACAGTGTTTTGAAGATAGAATATTTAAGAAATTGCATATACAAAATACCTAGTTGACATTGCTACGGGTTTCCTAACGTAGTATTCATTCACGATGTTGATTTGGATTGCGGATAATAATAATAATAATAAAAAATTAACAGTTAACTGGAATAATAACTTCCTGTTACTATAATAAGTTAATTAATAGTTACCATGTGTGATATTACCTTTTTTCTAGCTGGTTCTAACTAGAGTGATTCTAGATTAATAACCAAATTAACTAAAATTAACTGAATAAGTTCTAGATTGTCTAACGATTAATTAGTGTCGATTATGAACACAACTTTCTTCTTTGAACATCTACATAGTACATAAAGAGGACGAGATAACTAAGGTATAATTATATGGATCGGACTAACTTACCTAGTGACGTCCGATCCTCAATTATACATTGGTTATCCTCTTTACAGCCCAACCCAACCCATATATTCTAGCGATTTCATCACATTATTTTCGTTAGAATAATAATGATTCCCTTGTGGAAAGTTGTGCTGTCGCTTTGTGGCTAGGACTATACGACGCCTGTTTCAGCCCTCGAGAAGTCCTGGTCTTATGCTTTGAAAGAATGACGTTGACATTGACGTTGACAGCAGAGAGCACCGAGAACGAACGGACCACAGATGAAACAATATTTTTATTTAATCTTTAAAAATTGTGATGGCGTATTGTGCACAGGTGCAAACTACATAGTACATAAAGAGGACGAGATAACCAATGTATAATTGAGGATCGGACGTCACTAGGTAAGTTAGTCTGATCCATATAATTCTCCTTAGGAGTGACAAGAAATTGGTTTATAAAGTATCGTCCAATCATAAAAACTTTACTTAAGTGCAATTGCAAGGCGCTTCACGTAGCGACACACGTCTGCGCGCGACCGATACCACGACAGAACTCCATCTTATCTTAACGTGTCAACCGATTCTTGGGATTCACTCGTTATTTTTCTGACTATGCAGAAATTGGACCAAGAGTCACACCGCGATTGGGAAAAGTTTGCGTACAAAGACAATTTGGAGGAATTGCCTAAATGGGAAGATCTTGTGAAGTTCTTACAAGCGAAATTTCGCACACTAGAACTAATTGCTCCACCTTCAAGAGAGAAACCATCAAGAAGTAAAGAATATACAGTCCACGTTTCTACAACACCACCTGCCGCGAACAAACCGAGAAGTTGTGTCATATGTAAAGATAATTATACGCTATGTCATTGTAAGGAGTTTACTAAAATGGAAACAATAGAGGTGCGAATATGTGAAGAACAACCAGCTATGTTTTAATTGCCTGGCACCAGGACACTCAGCAAAGAAATGTCGGTTAAGCATGTCCTGTCGCATATGTCATAAACGTCACCATTCACTTGTTCACCAACATATGCAAAGGAGCACCACCAGTCAAGCTGATAACATGCAAACCAAACACCATCAAATTGAAGAACTAGATCAAATACAAGAAGCTAGTGAACCAGTTGAACTTCCTCACATTTCTCCACTAGCACATTTACAGCACTGCTGGCCACAGCACTAGTGCCAGTAAGTGACGAATCGGGTCGAGTGACCATACTACGTGCATTAGTAGATCAAGGATCACAGGCTACATTCATTAGTGAGAGAGCTGTCCAGATGTTAAGACTTAAGAGAATGCCCGCTCAAGCAACTGTAAATGGTGTTGGCTCAACCACAACTGCTATCAAGCACGCTGCTTATATCGAGCTTCGATCAAGACATGATGCTAGTTTCAAGTTGCGAGTGAAGGCTTATATCATGTTGACGCGACTTACCACGCAACTACCATCACAGGCCATTCCAATCAACTGGTCCCATTTTGAAGGTCTGATCTTAGCCGACCCAGACTTTAATAAACGAGGACGAGTCGATTTACTCCTAGGTGTCGAAGTATGTGCTCAAATCTTGAAAAGTGATATAATCAAAGGCCTCCCAGGTTCTCCATGCGCTCAGAATACCAGCCAAGGGTGGATTCTTTTTGGGAACATACACAAAGAAGGAAATAATAATGATTTTATTGTGATGCATCATAACTTGGACTTAGACAAGATGTTGAAAACTATGTGGGAATTAGATAATGAAGACAAAACAATATTTACACCAGACGAAAGTAAATGTGAAGAAACCAATCCACTCACTCAAGAACAGAAGAAGGACGATATATCGTCAAACTGCTAAGAAAAACTAACACACTATTATCAATACATGGAGGGACGAAAGAAATAGCAATGAAAAGACTTTATCAACTAAAAAAAAGACTAGAAAAGAATCCTACATTAAAAACAGAATACATGAAGGTCATGCACGAATATATAAACATGAATCATATGGAGGAGATACCGGAAGAAGACATAAATAAAGATATTGTCTACTTACCACATCACGCAGTAGTAAAAGAAGATAAAGAAACTACAAAAGTTAGAATAGTTTTCAATGCATCGCAAAAAGGCAACAATGATGTTTTATTGAACGACGAACTTCTAGTTGGACCTCAGCTACAAACTGATATGAGAAGCCTCATTATGAGATGGCGTATGAAGAAGATTTGTTTTGTGGCTGACATACAGATCAGACACTAAGATCATGTGATACATGATCTTAGTTATGCTACCTACAAAGCTGCTGATACAAAAACTATGGCTGCAAGGAGTTGGTTGTGATGACGACATAGATATAAATACCAAACAAGACTGGACTACACTAAGAGACAGTCTTCAACATCTTCATGAAATTGAAGTACAAAGATGGCTAGGAATCACAAATCATAAGACAACAAACATAGAGGTTCACGGTTTTTGTGATGCCTCTACCAAAGCCTATGCTGCTGTTGCTTACGTCAGAGTTGAACAAGAAAATGATGATACACAAACCCAAATAATAGCTGCGAAGACTCTAGTAGCACCGGTTAAATCTGTATCTCTGCCTCGGTTGGAGCTGTGCGGTGCCCTTCTTTTATCTCGATTGCTCAAACAAATCAAAACAGCAATGAAAATACCCGGTGATAAAATATTCGCATAGAGCGATTCTACAATCGTACTTTCATGGCTGCTTGGCGATCCAACAAGATGGCAAGTATTTGTGAAAAATCGGGTTGTTGAAATATTGGACAACACAGGAACTAACTGGTATCATGTACAAACAAGAGACAATCCTGCTGATGTTGCGTCACGAGGAGAGCATATTATGGATTTAAAGGAAGATGAAAAATGGTGGAGGGGCCCAAAATGGCTAAGAAAGAAAACAATAACATTCAATAGACCTAACTAACTTAATGACAAATTTAGAAAGAAGAGAAATTATACAAACAAATTTTAAAACAGAAGAACAAAGTCTAGAAAATCAATTTCAAGAATTTAATAGTTTAGAAGAACTTTTAAAATCAATAACATATTGTAAAAGATTCTTTAAAGGGAAAAATATCGAAAACAAAGATGTGGTCTACTAACTACCGAAGAAATAGATGAAGCACTTAAGGCTTGCGTAAGAATAGCACGAAGGGAAAGGTTTCACGAAGAAATTAGAAATTTGAATAAGAAATGGGAAGTAAAAGGTGATAGCAAATTAAAATCACTACAACCTTACCTGGACCACGAAAATATTGTCAGGGTGGGCAAGATACAACTCCATTTGACACCGGAACACTCTTAGGAATGCCAGCAAAGCATGGTAGAAAGGTAGAAAAGGTTAAAAATCGAAAAGATTTTTTTATAGAATCCAAATCATAGCTAGAGGCGGGAACTCTCTCGTTTCTAATAGATACAAAATAGAGCTTCAAGATACAACTCCACTGGCGACCGGAACACTCTTAGAAATGCCAGCAGAGCATGGTAGAAAGGTAGAAAAGTTAAAAATCGAAAAGATTTTTTTTATAGACTCAAGTATTGCTAAATACGAGAACTCTCTCGTTTCTAATAGACACAAATAAGTGCTACACGACACAACTCCATTTGAGACCGGAACTCTCTTAGGAATGCCAGCAGAGCATGGTAGAGCGGTAGAAAAGTTAAAAATTGAAAAGATTTTTTTTATAGATTCCAAACATTGCTAGAAGTGGGAACTCTCTTGTTTCTAATAGATAGAAATCAGTGCTACAAGACACATTTCCATTTGAGACCGGAACTCTCTTAGGAATGCCAGTAGAGCATGGAAGAAAGGTAAAAAAGTTAAAAATCGAAAAGATTTTTTTTATAGATTCCAAACATTGCTAGAGGCGGGAACTCTCTCGTTTCTAATACACAAATCAGGGCTACAAGACACAACTTCATTTGAGACCGGAACACTTAGAAATGCCAGCAGAGCATGGTAGAAAGGTAGAAAAGTTAAAATCGAAAAGATTTTTTTTGATAGACTCAAGTATTGCTAAAGACGGGAACTCTCTCATTTCTAATAGACAGAAATCAGTGCTACAAGATACAACTCTACTTAAGACCGGAATTCTTAGGAATGCCAGCAGAGCATGGTGAAAGACAGAAAAGTTAAAAATCGAAGTTTTTTTTTTATTTATTGTAATCATATCTAGAGGCGGGAACTCTCTCGTTTCTAATAGATACGAAATAGCGCTTCAAGACACAACTCCATTTGCGACCGAAACTATCTTAGGAGTACCAGCAGAGCATGGTAGAAAGACAGAAAAATTAAAAAATATAAAAGTATTTTTTTGATCGATTTAAATTATTGCTACATACATATACATATGAAAAAATATATACCTCCTTCTGGCGCGGTCGGGTAAAAAGTACTCCGCACATCTACAGCGCAATAGATCCCAACCTAAGAAATAGCCTTACCAAAATTTGCTTTTTTTTTTCAAACTAGATGGCGTTGGAATCGAGTTAGATCGCGCTATGGTTTCGTTCACAAAATTTAATTAGGTTGCAATGTTTCTTTTCAACAAATATTGTGATTATTCTCAATTCTTTGTGATTTTACATTGCGTTACTTAATACGTATGTATGGCGAGACTCAGAAAATTGTCTTTTAAGTCTGGAATTATATCAATACAAATTAGTATTTTATTGCACATCGATAAATCGATAAATTGACCTAGACACTATCTATATAATATTTGATTATTAGTTGCACCTAATACGGAATACGTATACATATACTGCCAGATTTATTAAAATTTGTCATATTTCTTAATATATATTGGACTCTAGTGACAAAATAATTAATCACATTTATTAAAACTTATTTATTAATTTCTTCCCAACACTCCATAGATACATCAGGTAATATTTAAGTGGCCAAATTTAGGTACGTATAAGTAGGTACTTATGCCTGCAGTTTGTATAAGGTCTACGGCACTCGACTCCTAAAATGACAGATATAAAGGAACTGAAAAAGAAGCGAAGCAGTTATAAGGGAAGATTTACAGTATTTGGCAATTATTTGGCCCTTTTAAAGGTTTCTGAATTGACCGCCTGTCAGGTAATGGAGTTGCAGTTGCGTGTCGATAAATTGGAAAATATTTACGATGAGTTTAATGATGTTCAATTACAATTAGAATGTTTGTGTGACCGAAACAGTTGAAAGAACGTCCATTGAGTCTCAGTATTATGGATTGTTAGCACAGGCTAAAAATATGATAAATATATTTTCTAAAACAGAGCAAATTGATGATAACTCTAATCACAGTAGTTCTAAGCGTCAGTTAGTTAAATTGCCCACTATCAACTTGCCAAAATTTTCAGGATCATATGACAATTGGCTCGAATTTCGCGATACCTTTTCTAGCCTGATACATAACAATGACGATATAGACGAAATCAATAAATTCCACTACCTTAGAACCACATTGGAAGGGTCGGCTGCTATCGTAATTCAATCCATTGAGTTTTCTGCTCAAAACTATAAATTAGCATGGGATCTTCTATGTGAGAGGTTCGATAATAAACGTTTATTAATACAGAATCATGTTTCCGCGTTGTTTAATCTCGAACCAATCACAAAAGAGTCCTCAGTTTTATTAAAACGCATCATAGACCAAATTAACAAAAATACTCGAGCTTTAAGTACCTTAGGTGAACCCGTTCATAGTTGGGACACATTATTAATACATTTAGTTAGCCATAAATTAGATAATAAAACCTTCCGCGAATGGGAGGAATATAAAGGGCGTTTAGATAAACTCAAATCGATTTCCTTCAATCAATTTATGCAAAACCGTGCAAATTTAATAGAAACATTAGAACTTTCTCGTCAGTCTCACCCTAGCAACACGAATGTTTCCGCTAAAAATAACACTAAAATTAAGGCTATGGTGTCATTAAGTCACAACAGTTCATCTTCACTTAATTGTCCAAAGTGTAATGGTGATCATAACCTCAACACTTGCCCACAATTTATAGCCTTGAGCGTCAACGAAAGAATGTCCTTATTACCTAGTTATAAGGTGTGTTTTAATTGCTTTCGTCGCGGTCACTATCCTAATCACTGTAAGAAGTCAGGATGTAAAATCTGTAATCGTAAACACCACACGCTTATTCATTGCACCGATTATAAACAAAAACAAGTTGTTAATAAATCAGCTGAGTGTTCGAACGACGTTGCCGATAGCAAGACCGAGATGTCTCCCACCACTGTTACTAATCACGCTCACATTGCATGTTCTGCTAATTTCACTGCGCATTCGCATACAAGTAGCTCGACCGACATCTTGCTGTCGACTGCAATGATCAGGTGTTACGATAAACACAATAAAGAACATATTGTGCGAGCTCTTCTTGACTCAGGTAGCTCATCGTGTTTGATGACGGAAAGGTTATTTAAAAGGTTACATTTACCATTTATAAACACCGATAAATCTATACGAGGTATCAATAATTCACTTTCACACGTTCAGAAAATGTGCCGTGTTCATATTAAATCTTTATGTGAATTTTATTCGGATAGTTTGGTATGTTTTGTTTTACCGACATTAACCGATAATGTACCCGCAAGACCACTAAACTTTAATTGTATACCTACGGATATACAGTTAGCGGATCCATACTTTCATACGCCAGCTTCAATTGATATTATAATAGGAGCTGACGTATTCTGGAATCTGTTAGGGTCAGAAAAAATTGTATTAGGGCATAATAACCCAATTCTTTATCAAACTAGACTTGGCTGGCTAGTTTGTGGTCCAGTTAGTAGTGGCCACATGGGTAATCAAACTCTTAATTTAAAGTGCAACTTTAGAAACGTTAATAGTTCTTGTTCTTCACAGTTAGATGACATTCAAACTCAATTAACGCGGTTTTGGCATCTAGAAGAAGTTAGCCATGAATCATCTACTTATTCAGCTGAAGAAAAGCTTTGTGAAGAACATTTTTTAAAAAACACTTCACGTCTGGAGGATGGTAGATTCTGTGTGAAAATACCATTAAAGGAATCTTTAGACGTTTTAGGCGATTCATTTCATCGTGCAAAACGATGCTTTCTGTCTCTTGAGCGTAGAAATCAGAATTTAGCCACTCTCAGCGAAATGTATAAAGACTTCATGTCTGAGTATATTTCGTTGGGACATATGTCAGAGTGTGATATTGATGAAGATAAAAAATCATATTTTATACCTCACCACGGGGTCTTGAGGGAAGATAGTTTAACTACAAAATTACGCGTAGTTTTTAATGCTAGCGCTCCTACCACCTCTGGAATCTCCTTAAATAATATTCAGATGGTAGGGCCCACCGTTCAGGATGACCTGCATTCTATTCTTCTGAGGTTTAGAATACACAAATATGTACTCTGTGCAGACGTGGAGAAGATGTACAGACAAGTGTCTGTACATCCAACAGACAGACATCTATTAAAAATCTTCTGGCGTGATAATGTCTCTAGTCCTCTTAAGGTTTATCACTTAAACACTGTTACTTATGGGACTGCAAGTGCCCCATTTCTCGCAACAAGATGTTTAAAACAAATTGGATTGGAATGCAGTGATCCAAGGGTCGCGACAGTTATTATTTATGACTTTTACGTTGACGACCTTTTGACCGGTGCAGACCAAATTGGGGAAGCCCAAATGTTGCGTGATAAAGTAACTGATGCTCTTTCTTCTGCTTGCATGACTTTAAGGAAGTGGAAGTCAAATGAGCCTACCTTACTTTCGGAACAGGCAGACCAGTCGCCCTTCGATTTGAACATGGAAGGTGACGCACTGACCAAAACATTAGGACTGAGTTGGCAACCGCACACTGACGATGTCTGTTTTCCCATAAGTGTACCCCAAGTGATCGGAAACACTAAGCGTGACATGCTGGCAGTAATCGCACGTATTTTCGATCCTTTGGGATTGTTATCGCCCTGTGTTATACGCATGAAGATGTTGCTTCAAAAGCTTTGGCTTGACAAGTTGACTTGGAATGAACAGTTACCAAAAGATGTCCAGACTACATGGACTGGCATAATAAATGCCTTACCGGCGCTTAATAATGTACGCACCAGTCGTCGTGTGGTCTGTGACTCGTACAAGAAACTGGAATTCCACATCTTCACCGACGCTTCAGAGAGAGCTTATGGTGCCTGCTTATACATACGCAGTGTTAATGAGGAGGGTAATGTCAGTATACATCTAATGACAGCCAAAAGTCGAGTCTCTCCTATCAAACCCTTGACTATTCCGCGGCTTGAACTCTGTGCTGCTGTAGTTGGAGCTCGCTTGTATAAAAAAGTCACTAATTCACTTCGAACTGAAGCCTCGAGTGTTATTTTTTGGACCGACTCGATCATTGTGCTGGGTTGGTTAAAAATGATGCCTATTAAATTAAACACTTTTGTGCGCAATCGTGTGGCAGAAATTTTAGATATAACCAGTCCCCACACTTGGAGACATGTACCAACCCTTGAAAATCCCGCAGATCTAATATCACGTGGAGTGGAAGCTTCTGCTATACCATCGCTTGATTTGTGGTGGTTCGGTCCATCCTTTTTACAAAAGGACAGTACTACATGGCCTTCTAGTTGTAGAGAATTGGAAACAATACCTGAAATTAGTTCAAATATTTGCTACAACGTGCTATTGGTTATGTATTTCGTTTTGTAAATGCATGCAGGAAGCGTCCTATAACTCCTTATCTATCTACTGATGAATTACAAAATTCTTTAAATTTCATTATAATTCAGTCGCAACGGGAGTCATTTCCCGAATACAACTTATTATTAAATAATAAAAAAATTACCTATTAAAAATCAACTATTAAAATTAAATATTTTTCTCGATGAAAATAAAATTATCCGCGTAGGTGGCAGATTACATAATTCTGAATTTTCATTTGAGAAAAAGCATCCAGTTTTGTTACAGTCCACTCATCACTTTGTTAAACTTTTATTTAGGTATGAGCATCAAAGGTTACTGCATGCAGGTCCTCAGTTATTATTAGCTACTGTTAGGGAGACATACTGGCCTTTAGGTGGTCGGAACTTAGCTAGGGCCTGTTATCGTCAGTGCGTTCGATGCCGACGTCTAAAGGGGCAAACCGCTATTCCTCAAATGGGTAATCTGCCATCAAGCCGACTCTCACCAGCAGATTTCCCATTTCAAAACGTTGGGGTTGATTATACGGGCCCTTTGACTGCTGCTAGTCGTCAAGGTCGTGGATGCAGGTTATTAAAGGTATATATTGTTATTTTTGTATGCTTCACGACTAAAGCCATTCATCTAGAGCTTGTGGGCGATTTAGCTAGCAGTAATTATCTACAGGCTTTGCGTAGATTTATTTCACGAAGAGGAAAGCCTCTAAATATTTATTCTGACAATGGAACATCATTCGTCGGAGCTTATAATGATATTTCCAATTTTTTAAAGCGTAGTTGTGACTCCTTGGCTGAAAGTGCGGCTCATGAAGGAATTAAGTTTCACTTTATTCCTGCTTATGCTCCGCATTTTGGTGGTCTTTGGGAGGTGGGTGTCAAATCGACCAAACATCATTTAGTTCGAGTGTTGGGCAATTGTAATCTGACGTATGAGGAATTAAATTCAACGTTAATACAAATCGAAGCAATTTTAAATTCTCGGCCGCTTACTCCGTTGTCATCGAACTCTGAAGATTTGTTACCTCTCACTCCCGGTCACTTTTTAATTGGAAGGCCACTCACTTCACTACCAGTTAAGGATCTGCGTGACTACTCCAACCATCATCTGACACGCCATCAACGGATCGAGCAACTTCGGCAGCACTTTTGGGCAAGATGGAGTAAGGAATACATTTCCGAGCTTCAGCAGCGAGTCAAATGGCGAGCTTGCAAGGACTCCTTAAAACTCAACTCCCTTGTCGTCATTAAGGATGACAATTTGCCACCGCTTAAATGGAAGATGGGTCGTGTCATCGCTCTCTATCCCGGTAATGACAGCATTTGCAGAGTTGCTGATGTTAAAACTGCGACCGGAGTTGTAAGAAGAGCCTTTCCAAAAATTTTTGCCATACTGGAAGCTTCTGGTTGAAAGGCAAGCTTTCAACGGGCATGTTGAAGCAGCTACCTAAAAAATTCAATATTTAATTAGCTTAAGTCTTGGTATAAGTTATTAATAAGTGCCTGCATAAAATACCGTGCAACCATTGTAGGACATTCTTAATTTTGCTTTTACAATTGGTCAGGCGCTCTTTTTTATTGTATGGTAGTTCACAATTAAACGTTGTTACGTACCGTTGGTGATTTGGAGTTTTAATTTAAATCCACAAGTTCCTGGTTAAATCCTCCAAAATTATACAATATATTATATAATAATAGTTCTAAAATTTGTTAAATATTTTTTGATAAAACTAATAAAATTTTCATCTGTAATCGTGGTTTTTTCAGTAGCATTTTTTTCTGTTGTTGTTGTTTTTTAAAGCCATTGGTTTTAAAAAAGTACCGATTTCTTCTAAAGCATTTATATTTAAGTAAGGTAGAATAAAATGTCGACCAAATTAGCATACGATAAAATTGCTTTACGGCAAATTCTATTGAATGCTAATTGCCGTGCCATTGATGATAAGGGGCGACTTCTTCCACCTTCTCATGAGGTATATCAAATAATTTCAAATATGATGGCGGATAAAGGGTCGGTGATCACGCCCAAACACATACATACAATTATTAATAATAATCGTTGTGGGTTTAGAGATCTCATCATAGAATTTTTCAGTATTCGAGAGCGAGAGTTAAGCATGCAGAGCAAACATGATGGCAATTGCAGCATTGAAAAGTGTACAGACAAGACCACCGATACCCTAAACAGTTTAACTTCAATTAAGGTAAACTTGGTAATTTCGCAAGAGAAATGGCAAAATATTAAACCTAACGAAAAAATATACGGTACGCGGATATATTGGAAATTGCAATCAGGTTTTGGCAGATGTAATAACTGAAGCTTTGTGTATTTACTTTCAAAAATAACAATGTATACCTGAGTGCAATTTCCAAATATTTTTTAACAATAGATGGATTTTGCTGCGAGTGCGATGCAAAGATTTATTATACATTGTTGAAAAAGCCAGCAAAAGGTGTTGACGTCGTGCTTGAATGTAATGTTGATGGCATTAGAGCAGCATCTCATTCGGGATAAAAAAGGATACAATTGCGAGGTGCTCGTCGGCTTGCAGTGGCAAACTATCTCATCGATGGCCGCAATGACGCGGTAACATGGCGACAAAAAGAAGCTAGCCGTATAAAAAATTTTGGAAGTAAAGATCCACCAATATTGACGAGTATTGAAGTTGTCCGAAAAGCCAAGGAACAGCGACTGTTGAGTAAATATGGATTGGAGTTCGGAAACCCTGCAATTAATTTACTCAAAAGCGCTGAACATGATAAGTTTCTTGGTTGCATACAATCCATTTGTATATATAAATTCAACTGTATATATTGGCTGCCCGAACAACTCCAAATATACGTTTCCCGTTGTCGTAATGACCCTAACGCAACATTCACAATCGATGCTACAGGTGGCATTGCAAAGCGCGATAAGTCGCAGAAGCCGCACATTTTTTTGTACCAGTTTGTGCTCGTCACGAAAGAAGGCAGCGTGCTAACTTTTCAGATGGCCTCAGCCGATCAACGATCTATCATCATCGCTGGTTTTTTGAGCCACATCCTTGCTGCAAATACTCCTATTCCACCGATCGTTGTAACGGATTTCGGGTGGTCTTTGTTGATTGCGGTAGCGCAAATATTTGGTCAATGCGCAAGTTTAAACGATTATTTGTAAAAGTGTTATGAAGCTATTGTAAATGCGTCGACTTCGTTACCATCGACGTTTATGCGATTAGACGTCTGTCATCTATTGTCAATGATTACGCGATGGTCTAGTTTGAAAGGAAGGGATAAGTCTTTGGTACGGCGTTTTTATAAACGTTGTGTTGGAAAA
This sequence comes from Acronicta aceris, assembly GCA_910591435.1. Taxonomy (NCBI): domain Eukaryota; kingdom Metazoa; phylum Arthropoda; class Insecta; order Lepidoptera; family Noctuidae; genus Acronicta; species Acronicta aceris. The sequence goes on along the minus strand of OU342757.1, from coordinate 11,745,154 downwards.
GCTTGTCAAATCTCGAGTCTGGAGAAGAAAGACTTATTTAAGATATTATTACTCTCAGCAAATGTATTGGGTCTGGAGCAAATGACAAGCACCTGCCATCGGTTGACCGACTACGGTTTTTGAATAATAAGATTAAAGGACTAGAAACTATAGACTATGAAAATGACGATGATGATGCTACAGATCAAAGCGACGACGAAGCTGATGATAAGAGCGACGGGGAATTAGGATTAAATATGGAACAAATTGCGACCAACTTCTTAATGGTGAAACCAGGGTGGAAATCGTGGTGTGATGAGCTGTATGGTGCTGCAGTTAACATCGCTGATCAGTCATCGGAAGGGGATACAATTAACGCATGCTACAATATTGATTTTACAAAAAGGTTGAAAAAGTATCTCATTCCATATGTACCTCTGTGGACCGCAATCATGGAGCCTATTTTTGGAAAAGGCTCAGTGACCGCCACCTCCGCCGCAGTTGAGTCAGAATTTCCGGATATGAAAAGTCGAGAATTTAGGCGCGAAATTCCGATGCGCATAGACAGATTTGTCATGCGACATCTTCAGCGAATCGACGAAAAAATTAAACAGCGCAAGGAGTCGGACGGTTCAGCACAAAACGAAGTTCGAATATTCAAAGCTCCGGTTGAAACCAACATCAATAAATATCCGGCTACCTATCCTAATTTCATGTCTGAAGAACGGCTCAACAGCAGAGAAATTGACGATCCTCGACGTACAATCGTTGAGTCTGATGAAATTTCAATTGATGAGATTGCACATAATTTAAGTAGTACTCCAAACGATAGAGTGAATACAATATTACCTATTGTCGAGTCGAATGTTACTCTACCGCTGCTTAAATGTCGGATGATAGTGACAGAAAATGTTATCACTGTTCCTGATTCATCCAGGGACGAAAAAATTCCAGGTGATAAGAGGTCAGAGCGTCTGGTATATCAAACCAGAAGACGCAGGTTCGAATCCTGCCCGCGATTGAATTTTTTCCTTTACTATTAAATAACTTAATAATGTTAGCATGGAAAATGCAAAAAAATCACAAAAAGATAGTTAAAAGGTAGGGCTGCATCGTACGATACTGAACTGACTGTAAAGTAAGTCGTGTCGGTTGAGAGGTAAGGTAACTTGCCTCTCATAGATGTCACCGAACGTCACCTTATGACGTAAATTCAGAATGTGAAGGCAAAATTTCAATCATGCGGGTAGGGTTCGCGGTGGCTTAGAGGTCAGAGCATCTGGTATATCAAACCAGAAGACGCAGGTTCGAATCCTGCCCGCGATTGAATTTTTTCCTTTACTATTAAATAACTTAATAATCTTAGCATGGAAAATGCAAAAAAATCACAAAAAAAAAATAGTTAAAAGGTAGGGCGGCATCGTACGATACTGAACTGACTGTAAAGTAAGTCGTGTCGGTTGAGAGGTAAGGTAACTTGCCTCTCATAGATGTCACCGAACGTCACCTTATGACGTAAATTCAGAATGTGAAGGCAAAATTTCAATCATGCGGGTAGGGTTCGCGGTGGCTTAGAGGTCAGAGCGTCTGGTATATCAAACCAGAAGACGCAGGTTCGAATCCTGCCCGCGATTGAATTTTTTCCTTTACTATTAAATAACTTAAAAATCCTACTATAATATAAATTAATATTTAAATGGTAAAACAATTACATAATATAATATAATGAAATAAAACGTTACCCAATTAACGAATTCTAATAATATTAATTCTAATAATATCATATAAATAAAATATACCTATAAATAAAATACCTAAAATAATAATTAAAAAACACACTTATTAAAATTGATTTAAAATAGAATAATATCGTAAATAAAGGAAAAAATTAATAAATAACAAATTAAAAATACAATACAATATAATATTAATCTTATTAATCCTAATATAGTTTCTAAAATTCAACTATTTTATTAAATAATACGAAATAACTATAATAATATAAATAGCAAAAATAATACAAACTTATAATATTACAAAGTATATATTATATAGTCAACATTTTTATATAGTAAACACAAGTTCCTCCGCTCTTCTACATTTGCCGTGCCTGACAAGGCCCACACATGTTTCTTCTTATATTATTGTTATCATCTATTTAACTTGTGGAGTGCAATAAATGTATTGAGTATTGAGTATATTTTATCTATCCTATATTTATATTGATGATATCAGATGATAATTAATCTTTTTACTCAGCTAATGAATCTGTAACGTCTCTCAATGATAGTTTTTCTTCTATTACAGATACTCTTGGAGATAGTTTACGTAAGAATTTCAACCAAAAAAACGTCCGTCTATTTGATGTTTGCCATCTCAATGCTCAAAGCATTCCTAGCCATTTCTGTGATCTGTACGAAGCGTTTTCTGATACTAATGTTCATGCCGTCCTGATTTCGGAGTTTTGGCTCAAACCTCAATTACTATCCACCTCTTACCCGCTTCCTGGTTTCATTCTAATCCGAAATGATCGGGTTGGAAAGGGAGGAGGTGGTGTTGCTCTTTACCTCCGCAGCGATCTCCCCTTTAAAGTTCTTTCTACTTCATCTCCACACTACTCTTCCTCTGCTGAGTTTCTCTTTGTTGAGGTTTGTGTCAGGGGTGCTAAGGCCATTCTTGGTGTTGTATATTGTCCACCTACTGTAGACTACTTCACTGAATTCGAATCAGTATTAGAATCTGTGGGTTCAGAGTATGCACATCATATCATCATGGGTGATTTCAACACAAACCTTCTTGCCCAAAACTCCACTCGCACTGTCAGACTCCTGCGCCTGATCGAGTCAGCGAGTTTGTATGTCCTTCCCCTTCATGCCACTCACCATAATAACGTTGGCGAGGATACTTGGCTAGATCTAATTCTTACCTCGAATACTTCCCTCGTTTCCTCTCACGGTCAACTCATTGCTCCTGGCTTCTCTCATCACGACCTTATTTTTCTTTCCTATATCCTGAAACCCCCTAAACCTTAGCCAATGGTTCTGTACAGGTGCTGTTTTGGGCGGATGGATATGGATAAATTAGGCAAGGATGCATGTACCCCCCCCAAAGGGGTTCTCGCCTTGTCGCGGCGGGAGAGGAGTGCCGGTATTACGGTGCGCCGCTCTCCCTGCCTTCCGCGGCCTCGGCGGGGTCGCAGCCGTAAGACTGCGGACACGGTGGGGCCGCAGGGGAGGAGGAGTGTCGGTATTACGATGCGCCGCTCTCCCTACCCTCTGCGGCCGATGTGTGGACGGCGGCGGGGCTACATATCTGTCCCGCCGCAGGGAGGGTTTTGGGCGGCGGACTCGGGGTCGTCAGTCGCCCCAGAGGAGGGTCCAATATTGGACGTCCGCGGTGGGATCGCGGAGCATGCAAGAGCGATTCCCGTGATCCCACTACTATGCGGAGGGTGGCAGTAGTGGTGGTTTTAGTCGGTATGCTGGCCACCTGGCCGGAGAGCCCGACACAACCGTCCCGCATCCCTGAAGCGGGGCGGCGTGCGTAAGGAGCATTTCCCCACCCGAAAAAAAAAAGCAAGGATGCATCCAATGTAAATTGGAAAGCTCTAATTGATGCCACTACGGTCGACGACAAGGTTTGTATTTTTAACCGGGTTGTAACCGACATTTATGATGCCAATGCCCCTTTTAAAAAAGTTAAATTGAAGCGTCCACCTGCGCCTTGGATGACTAACCGCGGTCCCTTCGTCTCATCGCCATCTGAACCCCTCTTCAGATGGCGATGAGACGAAGGGACCGCGCTTTTCGGAGATACAAAAGGGACCGTGTTGAGGATAACTGGAAACTCTTCAAGGCTGCAAGGAATCGGGTGTAACCAGATGATACGGAACGCTAAGCGCCGCTATATTCTTGATAATATTTCTTCTTCTTCTTCTGCCGATATTCGGAAGTTTCTTGGAACTTTAGGTATCGGCAAATCGCGACATTTAGACCTGCCAAATTCAATTGGCTTAGACGCTCTCAACAATCATTTCTCAACCGTACCATCACTGGATGGTTCTACCAAACAACAATATATCCTTTCAATAACTGGTCTAACGCGTCCTGATATAAATCCTTTTTATTTCATTCCAGTTGCTGATGCAGAAATCAAAAAGACAATCCTTTCAATCAAATCTAAGGCAGTGGGCTGTGACAATGTCAGCCACAGAATGATCGTGATATTACTAGACCACCTCCTCCCAGCTATATCCCATATTATAATTTTCTCACTTGAGACTGGTTCTTTTCCATCGCTGTGGCGTAAAGCTTATGTACGTCCCCTGCCCAAGATTTCAAACCCTTCTCTTCCTTGCCATTTCCGTCCTATTTCCATCCTTCCCTTTCTATCTAAAGTGCTAGTGTTCATAAACAGTTCTCCCAGTTCATTCATCTGAACAAATTATTAAGTCCTTTTCAGTCTGGGTTCAGGCCAGGTCATAGCACTACTTCTGCACTCCTTAAAGTGACTGGCGATATAAAAACGGGTATGGAGGATTCTAAACTTTGTGTTAGTGCTAGTTGATTTTTCCAATGCGTTTAATACCGTCTGTCACGAAATTCTCCTATCTCTTCTCTCCCATCTTATGGTTTCTGATAAAGCGCTGGAATGGTTCTCTTCTTATCTTCGGGATCATCAGCAGTCTGTCCATGTTGAGCAATCATCCTCAAATTGGTGTAACTTAGAGACTGGCGTCCCACAAGGCGGCATACTTTCCCCTCTTCTATTTTCTATATTCATAAACTTCATTACTAACAAACTTCAGTGCTCTTATCATCTTTATGCTGATGACTTGCAGCTATAAAGCCGGAATAGATAATTTATGTGATGCGATCAATGCAATAAATTGTGACTTAATGGCCATTAAAAAATGGTCTGATATGTTTGGGGTTGCGGTGAACCCTGGCAAATGCCAAGCCATCATCATAGGCAGTCAGCGGAATACAGCTAAATTGGGTAGTATCACCCTTCCCCAAGTCATGTTTGATAGCATGGTCATCCCCATTAGCCTCAGTGTCAAAGAGGTTTATCAGGTAGGTACTCATCATAGTGAATCTGGTTACACACCTTATTGTTATGTCCTATACGTGAGACTGTCTCGCGTCGATGCGTCACCTGTCCTGAGAGCCCGGGTCAACCGCACTCCCCTCTTCTCTTTCTTTGACCATTCATAATTCTCCCAACTTGCTTTTTTATTATCTTGTATAGGGCCGCGGCAGCAATGCCACAGTGCACTTCGACCCAATGGGATCTTTTGTGCTTCCCTTAGATGCCTATGACTCATCCCCGCCCAGTTCTTCAAACAGCTCTTCCATGAGCTTTATGATGAGGCCTGGGGGTAAGAGTCTGTAGTCCTCTGGTCTTGGATAACCCTGCCCCAAGAGGCGCATACGCTTTCTAGCCATTGCGTCGCATGTACACAGAAGGTGTTCCATGCTCTCAATTTCCCTTTTGCAGGCCCTGCAGTCTGATGTCTCTGTCAGGCCCATCTTTTGCAGTAAAGCGTTAGTTCCGAAATGTCCGGTCAGAGCTCCCAGCAAGTGACGGGCCTGCCGCCTGCTTGAGTTCCAAATGGCATTTTGCCATTTTGATGAGGAACCTATGAATTTCTTGGAGTGAGCAAGTCCTGTGAGGCTCAACCATTCATCCGTGTGCCTCGCCATTGCGTACTCCCGAAATGCCGTTTTGACTGCGCTTGAGGCCAGTCCTACAAATGGTTCCGGTCCAATTAGTGATGTTTCAGAACCTTCCCTTGCCAGCTCATCAGCATGCTCATTGCCCATAATCCCTCTGTGTCCAGGGACCCATACAAGCCTTACCTTGTTTCGCTTTCCCAGCTCATTTAGAGTCCGGGCAGCGTCCATGACCAGCCTTGAGTCGATCCTGTAGGAGGTCAGGGCCTTGAGCGCCGCTTGGCTGTCACTAAGAATGTAGATGGACCTGCCCGCGGTACCACTACTTTCTATCTGTTGTGCACAGGCAAGAATAGCATATGTTTCCGCTTGGAAAACTGTGGCTAATTTGCCCATGCTTTGACTAATCTTGTAGTCCCTTGCGTATAAACCCGCCCCTGTACCCGATTCGGTTTTCGAACCGTCAGTATACCATATCAGACTGCCCTCCTCTGGTGGGTCTAGTCCCTTTATCCATTCTTCCCTTGACGGTAGATGAGCCTTGTAAGACCTCTTGAACATAAACATGGGCTGCATTTTGTCGCAGTGCATGTTCGTTATTCCGTCGAGGCCTTCCTGTATGTTAAACTTTGTGTGTTTAGTTCTAGGCTTAGAACTATCCCACAGTCCATTTATTGCCAGTCTGTGTAGTGCTAGACGGGCCTCAGTCTCTATGACAATATGCAGCGGTGCAAGGTTGAGTACCCTTTCCATCGCCGCTGTTGGTGTGGTTTTGAACGCCCCTGTGATAGCTAGGCATGCCGTTCGCTGTAGTTTAGCAAGGGCTTCCCTGCATATCCTTAGTTGCGTTCTAGGCCACCAAACGATGCTGCCATACGTGATGATTGGCCTAACCATCATAGTATACAGCCACTGCACAACCTTTGGTCTAAGTCCCCAGGTTTTGCCATACGCTGAGCGACACATACCCAAGACTCTTAAAGCCTTGGTTATAGTGTTGTCCAGATGTATTCGCCACGTCAGTTCTTTATCCAGGGTGACCCCTAGATATTTTACCTCTGTGGCCCAGTTTAATTGTTTACCACAAAGCCGAAGCTGGCCAAGGCCTGATAGCAGTCTTTTCCTAGTAAACGGAATGACAACTGCCTTGTTTGGATTGATAGAGAGGTGATTTTCTTCGCACCATTCCTCTACTTTACCAAGGGCCCTTTGGATCAGATCAGAAACCGTGTTCGGGAATTTGCCGTTGACAAGTATGACTATGTCATCGGCGTATCCCACGGTTAGTAAAGGGCCCTTATTTAAATTGCTTAGTAGTGAGTCTACCACTAAGCACCACAGTAACGGCGACAAGACTCCCCCTTGTGGACAGCCTTTGGTTGTCCTAGCGTGAAGTGTGTCGCCCCTAAGAGTGGAGTGAATAATCCTACTCCTTAGCATGCAGGTTACCCATCTAATGATGGTTTGGTTGATGCCATGGTTTTCTGCAGCTCGCTGTATCGACTCAAAGGTCGTGCGATCGAAGGCTCCCTCGATGTCAAGAAAGGCTCCGACGCACACCTCCTGTGATTCCAGTGCTGCCTCTGCGCGGCTTACGACGTGATGTAAAGCCGCCTCTGTAGACTTCCCTGCCTGATAGGCGAACTGAAGTCCGTGGAGAGGGTATCTTTTTAGGGGCCCCTCTCTAATATAACCAACTTGCTTAATGTCCAGAATGCCTTTAAACAGATAACGCATGTTGTACCACATGTATTGTGCCAAGAACAAGAACAAAAAAAAAATACTTACATAATAATCATAATTATAGGTTAAGGTAAACATATGTAAACCTTTTAATATGTACACCAACACACACACATTCGTATTTCTATGCATTACAATTATTAAATTATTTAACTTTTTGATCGTGCGAAGCGTCGCGTGCACCGTGACCGAGGCCCCATCACAGACTAGGTACCTAGAATCAAGCATGGCCCCATTGTGTATGGTTTTCCATAGTTGACACCATAACACCGCGTGCGAGCGTCACCACTGCAGTTTTTGTTTTTTTTCAATCCGGGTGCTGAGCGCTGCGCTTGCTCTAAAACACACATAGAAATAGTAATGCTATGTAGCTATTTATGTAACTACATACTATGTATATATTTATTCATTTATTTATTTATTTATATATTGTACCACTAAGTTGCCGTATATTATTATTATACTGGGTATATGGAACTGGTTTTCGTCCGTGCGTCATTAAGGGTCTGGTTGAAAACCAGCGTCGGACAAATTTGTCTGGCATATGCTGAACCAGATCTTTTTCGGCGTAATTGTAAGGGCATAGTGCAATTATGTTGTAAGTTTAATATTATGTTCTTTTATAGTTATTTATGTACTTGTCTTTGCTATTCGCTGAATAAATTGTTTCTTTCTTTCTTTCTTTCAAAGATCTCGGTTTGCATATTGACACTACTCTAAGCTGGAGTAACCAAGTGGCAAGTGTTAGCCAGAAAGTTACGGGATCGCGTTCTTTATACCGCCTGAAAAATCTACTTCCATCAAAGACCAAAGCAATGCTTGTACAGGCCCTAATTTTCCTTATAATCGATTATGGTGATGTGTGCTACTTTGATCTGAATGCAGATCTATTCAATAAACTTGATCGCCTTCTTAATAACTGCATTCGATTCGTCTTTAACCTTCGCAAATATGATTATGTGTCCGGGTATCGCTCGCTCCTTAAATGGCTGCCTATTCGACAACGTAGACACATGAGGGCACTGACTACGATTTATTCTATACTTTTCTCTCCCAATACTCCTTCTTACTTAACATCTCACTTTCAATATCTTTGGACCAACCATACTAAGTATTTGCGATCTTCAAACAATCGTCTCCTTCAATGTCCCTCTCACCGCTCTGACTTTCACTCAACATTCTTCGCCCAATCAATCTTGCTATGGAACGCTTTTCCATCTGAGATCAGGATGGCACCATATTAGCTATAAGGCGCCATATTCTACCAATCACAGATCGTCATACATTTTAGCCAAATATCTATAAACATTAGCAATAATAATAAGATACAATTCAGTAGAACCATCTTAAAACATCAAAGGATAACTAAGCAAGTTTGAAAACCAACAAATGTATTAACCTTAAGCTTTAAGTCGATAAACATTACATCAATTGACTGTCTTATATAAATTAAATTAACAAAATAAAACCCGAGGATCATTCTAAATATCATTAATTAATTTATAGTAATTAAACATATTTATGACAATAAATATGTATGTAGGGTTACATTAGATGCAGTTGCGCATGTGTGTAGTCAATATGATATCCTAAAGAATGTGTAACAATATATCTATGTACATGTGTGTAGAGGCGGCTGCGCCCGCCGTTTAAGTAAATCCTTTTTTAGTCGCATTAAACCACAGCTTGATGTAACACGTATTTTATTCCTTCAATTCGGTAACCTTGAGCTTTACATTACGAGTAATTACATACCAAGTCCTAAACTGGTGACCCGCGTTAAGCTGTGTTAAGCATTTCGGACCATGGCTACTCAGGGTGTGAATGTACCTACCATGTGTGCTACGGACCCAAGACTCGAGCCGCGTGCAGATAGGGAGTCAGCTCTGGCCAGCATAACCGTATCATCAAGAATACCGGAGTTTTGGGCAGACCAGCCGCGACTGTGGTTTGTCCAATTTGAAGCAGTGGTGGAAAATCAAAAACTGAGTGATAACGCGAAGCTAAACTTGGTTGTAACGAAGTTAAATAAAAGTGCTATTCAACAAATCAGCGACTTGCTATTAGCTCCACCGGAGACCCGTAAATACCAGTCTTTGAAAGACAGATTGCTCCAAGTTTTTGAAGAGTCGGAAACTAGACAGTTTCAGAAATTATTGGGAGAGATGGAGCTCGGTACCCAGAAGCCCTCGCAGCTTTTAAGGCGGATGAGGGATTTGGCGCGAGGAAAGATACCAGATGCGACCTTACAAATTATGTGGAACGGACATCTCCCAACGGCAGTGCAGGCTGTTTTAGCAGTTACGGAAGTAAAGGAGTTAGATAATTTGGCTATCGTAGCGGATAAAGTTATGGAGGCAACCCGACCAGCGGAAATAGCAATGGTGACAACTAGCCCCACTATCAGGGATTCCACCAAGGACATCAGTCCAATGACGGAGCTGGCAGCCACTGTGCAGAAACTGAGCATCGAAGTCGCGGAGTTACGTCGCTCGCGTCAAACGCAGAGGTATGGGGGTGGTACGAATGGATATCGCCAGTCAAGGTCACGCACGCGAGACGAGAGTAAAGGTCGTAAAAATCCAAATTGGTTGTGTTTCTACCATTATAAGTATGGGCCCAAAGCTGCGAAATGTGTGGACCCTTGCAACTGGAAAACGGCAAAACCCGTTACCCCGACGTCGACGGAAAACTAAGTGCGATACAACTTGAGGCGGAGGTTTGTATCGACACGTCAAATAATCGCCTTTGTGTGTTGGACAAAAATAGTGGATTTAAATTTTTAATTGATACAGGTGCCAATGTGTCGGTCATCCCAGTTACTAAGTGTAGACAAAAAGTTATCGCGTGTGATAAGTATAAACTTTACGCGGCGAACGGTACGGAGATAAGAACATATGGTGTGCGTTCATTAATTTTAGATCTTAATTTAAGGAGAGCTTTCCGATGGACGTTCATCGTGGCGGATGTTAAGCAACCCATTATAGGGGCAGATTTTTTAACCCATTATAAATTGTTGATTGACTTAAGCACGCGGAGGCTGATAGATCAAGTTACTCGTTTAAATGTTATAGCTTCAGTCGTGTGCCGCAGTGATTGTGAGTCATCAATTAGAACCATAATAAATAATAACGTATGGCATGATTTATTATGTAAGTATCCGGACGTTACGAAACCTGTGTCTTTTAAAGAAATACCTAAGCATTCGGTATGCCATTACATCGAAACTTCGGGGCCACCGTTATATGCTAAGGCGAGACCGCTTCCTCCGGACCGATATAAGAAAATTAAAGCAGAATTTCAACATATGATAGAGTTAGGCATTTGTAGACCATCTAAAAGCCCTTGGGCGAGCCCATTGCACGTGGTGCCCAAGAAAAACGGGGAGCTTCGCCCTTGCGGGGACTACAGACGGCTGAACGCAGTGACCAAACCGGACCGTTACCCAATTCCGCGTATAAATGATTTTAAGTACTTGCTAGCAGGGAAGAAAACCGTATTTAGTAAACTTGATTTAAATAGAGCATATCACTTCATACCGGTTGCCCCGGAGGACATCGAGAAAACTGCTATCATTACGCCTTTTGGCCTATTCGAATTCCCGCGAATGACTTTTGGCTTCCGCAATGCAGCGCAATCCTTTCAAGGATTCATGGATTCGGTAGTGCTGTGCGGATTTGATTTTATATACAATTATATTGATGACGTATGTATAGCAAGCGAAACAACGGATCAGCACAAAGAGCATTTGAAGGCAGTTTTCCGAAGGTTTGATGAATTCGGTGTTACGGTTAATATATCTAAATGTGTATTTGGGGTATCGAAACTGGACTTTTTAGGTTTCGATGTATCAACGGACGGTGTTCGCCCGCTGGACGATAAAGTGCAAGCGATTGTAAATTTCCCGAAACCTAAAACGGTCGAGCAATTGCGTCGTTTCCTCGGTATGGTTAATTTTTACCGCGCACACATCCCTAGGGCAGTCGATTGCCAATCTGTATTAAATAGTTACTTACATAACGCCAAAAAGCGTGATAAAACGATTATAGAGTGGACGGTTAAGGCCAACGAAGCGTTCGAAAAATGTAAGTTGAGCTTAAAAAACGCCGCCACGTTATCTTATCCGTTGCCCGACGCTAATTTATCGTTAATGTGTGATGCTTCAAACGTTAGTCTTGGTGCCGTTCTACAACAACAAGTTAATAATGTTTGGCAACCGCTTGGATACTTTTCCAAAAAAATGACGCAGACAGAAACTAAGTACTCAACATATGATAGGGAGTTGTTAGCGATATTCATGGCCATTAAGCATTTTAGGAATTTAGTGGAAGGTAGAAAACTAACCATTTTCACGGATCATAAACCACTTATATATGCGTTTACTAAATTAAATAGTGAAAGTCCCAGGCGTATTCGGCAACTCGCCTATATTTCCGAATTTAGTACTGATATATGTTATATAAGCGGTAACCAAAATGTGGTAGCAGATACTCTTTCCCGGATAGAAACAATAAACAGTCCCACGGTTCTGGATTACGCGGATTTAGCAGAAAAACAATCCAGTGACGAGTACTTACAGCAAGTGTTGCAAGCATCGGATAGCAACTTGCAGTTTAAGCAGTTTTATTTACCGGACTGTGAGAAACAAGTCTATTGCGAAATTTCACGTAACAAAATTAGACCTTATTTAACGAAAGATTTTAGGGTGGCCGCTTTTCGTTCAGTACATGACCTTAGTCACCCTGGCATTAAATGTAGTAAACAAATGATAAAACAAAAGTTTTTTTGGCCGAACATGGATAAAGATATTTCTAACTGGGCTAGGGCATGTCTTCACTGTCAAAAAGTCAAAATCACTAGGCATACTATTTCAGACATAGGAAAATTCGAACGGGTTGATCGTTTTCAACATTTACATATCGACATAGTCGGACCGTTAGCGATTACAGCTGATGGGTATAGATATTGCGTAACTATGATTGACCGCTCCACGGGATGGCCCGAGGCCGTGCCTGTCCAAAATATCGCAGCCGAGACCGTAGCGAGAATAGTTTTTGAGTATTGGATATCTCGTTTTGGATGCCCTTCGAAGCTTACAAGCGACCAAGGCGACAATTTGAAAGTGATTTATTTAAAAATCTCATGAAATATTTAGGCATAAACAAATTACGCACTACACCTTACCATCCACAAAGCAATGGCATGGTCGAACGTTGGCATAGAGCACTGAAAGTGGCTCTCATGGCACGTTTACAATGCAACACTTCTTGGGTTGAGGAACTTCCAGTCGCGTTATTAGGTTTGCGAGCAGCTATTAGGAGTGATAGCGGAGTGAGTGCGGCGGAATTGACCTACGGTAGAACGATTCGATTACCGGGTGATTTTTATGACGAATCGAAAATATATACCTCGGACTCGGAATATTTACAGTCGCTTAGGGATACTATTAATAATTTAAGGCCACGACCACCGAGTCATGGCAATTCACGGGCATTGTTTGTATCTAAAGAACTCAGTACGTGCAAAAGTGTGTTTGTTAGGAATGATCTAATGCGAAAATCACTCCAACCACCATATGATGGTCCATATATTGTTGTTAAAAGAACAGGTAAGATTTTTATTATAAAAATAGGGGATAAGGAAAGGTCTATTTCTATAGACAGGCTTAAACCTGCCTATGTAATCGAGAACGATAATTGTTGTAATAATAGTAGTTCTAATTCAGATTTAACAGATAAAAATGATTTTAGTTCCAATAATAACAAGGACACTTCTAGCAAAGTTTTATATTCGAAAACAACGCGAAGTGGCCGAGTTATCAAAACACCGCTACGTTTTGTATAAAAGAAATATGATACGACAATTATTTGTAATGCACTTATTGCAACATCGTTACGATCCTATTGACAAAGACCTTATACTCTTTAGAATAAGATTCATTTTTGTGGCATGAAACGTCAAAATTAAACAAATTACCTTATAAAATTTCTGTTGTTAGTAAAAATGGCCAAGTAAGCTGTACCTAAGTAGTTTACCTACTTAATTAGAATAGGTATTATTTGTTTAAAATCACTTTTAAGAGTATATAAATAGTATGTAGTTTAATAATTTCTTATTACTAAGTACGTCGTAAACACAACGTAACCACGTAAATAATATAATGGGCTGGAGTCAAAGCAAGGAGCAAAATACTGGCACCAATGTGGTTGCCCAAACAGTAAACAATAATTTCCACGAAAAATTAGATAATATCGCCTGGATTGTCATCGCCCTAGCAGTAGTTATATCCATTGTCGTCGGATATGCGATGTGGCATCGCTGCAGGAGCACGGCAAAAGGATGGGTACGGAAGCAAATGGCCACAGACCCGAAAGTGGTCACCGTACAAACTGTGCCTCAGCCTCAGCAGCTGGCTGACGTTGCCTCAGCCAACTCGTACATGTAGTGTTTGTGTTGTGATGTGTTTAGTGTTAAACTTAGGATGACAGGTTATTAATTTTTCGGTTGTAAAGAAATTTAAAAAGGGGGGAACGGTGTAGGGTTACATTAGATGCAGTTGCGCATGTGTGTAGTCAATATGATATCCTAAAGAATGTGTAACAATATATCTATGTACATGTGTGTAGAGGCGGCTGCGCCCGCCGTTTAAGTAAATCCTTTTTTAGTCGCATTAAACCACAGCTTGATGTAACACGTATTTTATTCCTTCAATTCGGTAACCTTGAGCTTTACATTACGAGTAATTACATACCAAGTCCTAAATGTACTTCGTATTATATAAATAGTACCAAAGATCATAACTTTCGTTCCGAAATCATGATCTATGTTAAAGAACAACTTTAAAGTAAAACAGTTCAGAAATATATAAAACAAGAACCGAGGGATATATACATATACTGACACACTCTTATAGCATTACCGTTTAGTAGCGAGGCAGTGTCCGAACGTAGCGCAAAGGGTTCTCCGTAGCAAAATCGTAGCGCGTAGCACTGATGTCAGCCGCGTTGTCTTACCAGTAGAGTGCGCGAGTTGTAGCAAATATGTTATTTCACCTTTTTTACTAATGTTTATTTGGCGTAGCCGATCATGCACTAGACTGCAACTCAAGCGGGCTCCGGTTCAAACCCCACCACACACCACGGTAGTCACAATGAACATTCAAAAACACAATATGTCTCTTTCTTGACACGCCCATAAGGTGGAGCAATGCCGCATAAACACACGTGAGGAAGCAGGAACAGAAAGTTAGTTCAATTGACACGTTTGGCGTAGCGGCTGAGCGATTGGCTTCTACGCAACGTGTTGTGGGTCACCCCCACACGGAACAAATATTTGTATGATCTACAGGTAGTTGTTGCGGGTCTGGGCGTTTGTGTATGTGCGAATTTGTGTTTTTAAACGCACCCACGACACAGGAGAAAATCCTAGTGTGGGGCAACGTTTAAAAAAAAAAAAAAATTAGAACGGAATAAAAAATGCAAAAATGTTAGACAGGTTGTACACACGTCCGCCTACGACAGCGACAAACGCGCGAGCCAATAATGCATTAGTCATTAACTTACTATAAAACAAGCGGTATTTAACAAAATGATATAGTGAACATTGCAAACAAGAAAAGTTGTTTCGTCATTCTTGTTTCAGGTCTTCTACTTGCGCTTCATTCCTGATCACCTTTGCTGGTTGGCCTTCAGTTTTTCTAATAAGAACGCGTCCTTTAGATACCCAACAAAAATTGTACGCCTTTTGTCTTGATACTTCTCGTGTTAGGAAGAAAAGTCTTCTTGCGTTGTTGGTTAAGTGCTCACAAATATATATGTACAGGGGTATTACTGTCACCCAAGTCTACGTGTAACAGATTGAGTTTAGATGATTCGTTTGACTTATTATAATTTTTTACGGAGGTTAAAATATTTTCTTTGGTTGCAAGACTAGGCAATTCCGCAACAATTGGTCTATTTGCGCCTTTCCTGCCAGGAACACGGTATGAGGCCTTAATGTTACTTGTTTGAAGTTCGAGTTTCAGTACTTTTGAAACCGCGAGCACCGTTTGGGTTAGTGTGGCGGAATTCTCATTTCCTTTAGCCGGTATATTGTGAATCTCGACGCTATTTATCTTCATATTACGTTGTAATTCTTCGACCTGAGTCTCCAGTGTCGTAATGCAGGTGTCTTTTTCTTTACATAGTGTTTCTAAATTATCAATCCTGTGGCGCATACTTTCATACTCACTTGATAAGTAGTCAAGGGACTTCTCAATGTCGGCCGATGTTTGTTGGATGAGAGATATCGAGTTTTGCAGCTTATTGAATCTGGTGTCCTGGTCCGACTTCCAGGAGCTCAACATCTGCTTTATCTCTTGTTTAAATGCTAATAAATCCTCACGGGTAATATCCTCATGCTTGCGTTTAGTTCTAGCAGAAACATAGGAAGTGGGGGTCGAAGCTTGTTGCTTATGGAGGTCGGACCGATCCAGCCCTAATTGGAGAACGTTGCATCTTCTTTTACACCGCCTAATTAAGTAATTACAGCAATAGGCCTTGAACAAGGATTGGTGTCAAAAAAGCGGCAGGCGCTTGTAAGTTAATGGATTGAGTAAGATGGGCGGAGTCAGATCCTTGATTAGCCAATTACAGGATGCGTAGGCGTCGCTTACCGGTTGCTGGTGGTGGGCTAACCTCTTCGATGGTTATGCGCGCTTGGTACACGAGGATTGTTTTATTCACTCGAATTATTGTTTATTATTAGGTTTTTTTTATTTAATGTTTAAAAAATTAAAAATCAGAGAACACACTGAACACGTCTGTACGTTTTCGCGGTCCGACGGGGAGGGGGAAGTTAAAGCGATATCAAGCCTCAAACGGAAGGCGCCTTTTGATCGCAAAAATGCTCCAGATATAAAGCGAAAGTTTGGGTCAAACCCCATCAAGTGTCATTTCTGCGGAAATTTGAACCACAAATCTGCCGACTGCCGTAAGAGGATTGCCAAACAGAACGCTCCAACTAAAAGCTCCAGCCAGCCGCCTAGTGCTGGTGATCTCAAGAAACCCATTATCTGCTACCGCTGTGGTGAGAATGGGCACATTTCGTCGCAGTGTAGCCACAAGCAGGCCAGCGGTTCGCAAACTACTGTAGCTGAACGTCGCGTCAACATGTGTGAGGTCAAGAGCATGCAAGGCCAACTTGAACATTCTGGTGAGTCGTTTCCATTTTATTTTGATAGTGGAGCCGAATGTTCTCTCATAAAGGAAAAATTATTTCCGAGGTTCATGGGTATTCATACCAATTCAGTAGTTAGATTGATAGGACTAGGTAATTTTGATGTACTTAGTTTAAAACAAGTGCTTAGTGAGGTTTTTATGGTAACAGCTATATAAAACAAGTGCTTAGTGAGGTTTTTATGGTAACAGGTATTTATGGTAACAGCTTTAAGATTTTATTTCATGCTTTACCATACCATGTATTCAGTACGATCTAATAATTGGCTCTGAATTATTAGAATCCGGATGTAGTGTTAGTATGACCAGAGAAAGTATTAAGATATCAAAACCATGTGTAATAAATGTTTGTAATACAGAACCGTTACCTAGTTTTGAAACAGTGGATACCGACATTCCTGAAAATTATAAACCTCAATTAATGATACTTTTGAATGATTTTTCTGAAACTTTTATTTCTGGTTTGCCACGTAAGTGTGTTAGTACTGGGGAGTTAAATATCCGCCTGAAAGACCCTAATTTAACTGTTCAACGTAGACCTTATAGGCTTTGTCCCGAAGAACGTCAAATAGTGCGTACTAAAATAAACGAGTTGCTTAATGCGAACATTATTAGACCTAGCTACTCCCCGTTTGCAAGTCCCATTATTTTAGTGAAGAAGCGCGATGGCTCCGATCGTATGTGTGTGGACTATCGGGAGCTCAACAACAATACGGTTCCTGATAGATTTCCTTTGCTGCTTATTGCCGATCAGATTTCTAGACTAGTTGGGGCTCAATTCTTTAGTTGTCATGATTGTGCTAGTGGCTTCAATTCCATACCTGTCCACAATGATAGCATAGAACGTACTGCTTTCGTTACGCCAGACGGGCAGTACGAATACCTAGCCATGCCATTCGGATTGCGAAATGCCCCTAGCGTTTTTCAACGCGCTGTATCTAGAGCTCTTGGTGACCTTGTATACTCCTATGCAGTTCTTTACATGGACGATATACTAGTGCCTTCCGTCGATATTCCCCTGGGGTTACAAAGGCTACGCGAAGTTCTGGCGGCATTAAATAATGCCGGTTTTTCATTAAACCTATCCAAATGTTTGTTTATGAAAAAGCGTGTTGAATTCCTTGGATTTGAGATAACTGCTGGTGAAATACGACCTAACCCCCGTAAAATTGAAGCTTTGACTAATTTACCACCGCCCTAAGAGTGTTCATCACCTCAGGCAATTTATAGGATTGGCTTCATACTTCCGCAAGTTTATTTCTAACTTTTCTCAAATAATGAAGCCTTTGTTTTTCCTTACCACTAGTAAACAGTTCAATTGGAAAGACGAACATGAACAAATACGTCAACTAATAATTTCTATTCTAACTGATAAGCCAGTGCTTATGATATTTGACCCCGAACTGCCAATTGAACTGCATACTGATGCGAGTGCTGACGGCTACGGTGCCATACTTTTCCAAAAGGTTATCGAGGGTTTACGTGTTGTTGAATACTTCAGCAAACGTACCACGAACGCGGAATCCAAGTACCATTCCTATGAATTGGAGACTCTTTCAGTGGTAAACGCTGTAAAACACTTTCGCCACTATCTACAAGGTCACAAGTTTACTGTCCTTACCGATTGTAACTCAGTTAAAGCTTCGCGAAACAAAATTGACCTTACGCCTCGAGTTCATCGGTGGCGGACATTCCTCCAAGCTTTCGATTTCGATATTGTTTATCGAGAAGGAAAGCGCATGGTTCATGTTGACTTTTTGTCCCGTAATCCCCTCCCTAAAACATCAAATTCTCATACTTTTGACAAAATAGAACAGAAACGAGTTAACATAACATCTTTGTCTAGTAACTGGCTCCTAGCTGAACAAACTCGTGATCAAGAATTACAGTCGTTAATTTTAAAGCTCAAAAATGGCGAATTACCCAATGACCTAGCTAAAACCTATGAAATTCGATCACAAATTTTGCATCGTAAAGTCCAACGTAATAAGCGCACGCGTTGCTTACCCGTAGTACCACGTGCATTCCGTTGGTCCGTCATAAATCACGTGCACGAGTCGATTATGCACCTAGGATACGAGAAAACACTCGAAAAGGTTTATGAGCACTACTGGTTCGAACATATGGCAAAGTACGTTCGAAAATTCGTTGATAATTGTATCACTTGTAAAGTTGCTAAATCCTCTTCCGGTAAAGTACAAGCCGAGCTTCACCCTATTCCTAAAATTAGTATTCCATGGCATACGGTACATGCAGACATTACGGGAAAACTTAGCGGCAAAAACGACCTTAAAGAATACGTAATCGTGTTTATTGATGCATTTACTAAGTTTGTTGTCTTGTACCATACTCTCCGTATTGATACTCCTAGTGTTGTCAAGGGTCTGAAACACGTTGTGTCTATTTTTGGTGCTCTTACTCGCGTAATAGCTGACCAAGGACGTTGTTTCGTGAGCAAGGATTTCAAGGAATTTTGTGATACGCATAACATTTATTTACACCTTATAGCAACTGGGTCTTGTCGGGTTAACGGGCAGGTAGAACGTGTCATGAGCACTTTGAAGTGAATGTTGAGCGCGGTAGAAATTGGAGATAGGTCCTGGC
Organism: Acronicta aceris; assembly: GCA_910591435.1. Taxonomy (NCBI): domain Eukaryota; kingdom Metazoa; phylum Arthropoda; class Insecta; order Lepidoptera; family Noctuidae; genus Acronicta; species Acronicta aceris. Next base: position 11,725,938 of record OU342757.1, on the reverse strand, counting down.
AGGACGCTTTAGAAGAGGTGCAATTGGCTATAAATTGCACTATCAATAGAGTTACCAAAGCTAGTCCCTTGGAACTTTTAATTGGCAAGGTGGCTAGACCTCTAAGTTTAATGGTAGAACACGATGAAGAGATTGACATTGATATTTCCGATGTGAGAGAACAAGCGGTCCAAAATATTGAGAAAAATGCTGTTTACGATAAGTCACGTTTTGATTGTACCAAAGCAAAGATTGTTAAGTTTAGTGTTGGTGATTTAGTTTTAATTAAAAATGAAGAGCGTAACCAAACAAAGCTCGACCCAAAGTTTAGAGGTCCTTTCAAAGTCATCGAATTGCTTGATGGTGACCGTTATCTTTTAAAGGCATTGACTGGTAACCGTACTTACAAGTACGCGCATGATCGTGTCCGTAAGATGCCTACCTGTGAAGTCCCAACAGAGTTAAATTTGCTAGACGATATGTCCGAGGGTGAAAGAACCTCGACTGATAAATGATCGCGCTTGTTGGCTATTTGGTCAATCTGCATCCACAAGACGCAGTCGCAACAGTCGCTCCGTCATATTTATTTTACAGATGGCTTACAGACTAATAGACATATGTTATAAAGAACATGTTATTAACAAAGTGCTAATTACTAGCCTCCACATATAGCTACAAATTTGTCGATAAGAAAGAAAAAAATAAAAATACATAGAGTTTAATTTAATTGTCGTCGAAAAATAACTGTGCCAAGAGTCATACTGGTTTCTGACACTTACGCGAATATTAGACATTGAAATAAAACTACTTTTTACGGATTTTATCGCGTTGTATTCTTGTATGTGACTGCACCGCACTGTTTTTCTCTCAACTCGGTGATTGTTGTGTAGGTCAGGCATATGTCTTGATGGATCTTTGTCATGTTTGTTTTTCTGGTCCATTCCACCAAAGTTCAAAATGTAGGAGTTGAAAAGGTGTGAGCCCTCGAGTTGCGCAGTCAGCAGGATTTTCTTCTGACTTCACATAGTTCCAACAGTTTGCTGAGATAATGCTGTTTATTTGTTTCACTCTATTAGCTACATATTTCTCCCATCGGTTTATATCGCCCTGCAACCAAGCTAAAACGACTTTGGAGTCGCTCCAGCACTTTATATGTAGGTTTTATTGCAGAGAGTAGAGAGAGAACCTTTTCTAGCAGTTTGGCTAGTAAAACGGCTCCGCAAAGTTCCATTCTAGGTACGGTTATCTTATTGCTGATTGGTGCAACCTTTGTTTTTGCCGTAATTATTGTAGTCTTGTATTCACCGGCTTGATTTTTCACTCTGCTATAAATGACGCACGCGTAAGCCTTTTCGCTTGCGTCGCAAAACCCGTGTAACTCTATTGTTTTGTGGCATTGTAACCATCGAGCTATGGAAAGTTTATTTAACAACGGGATATTTTTTCTCATCGATTCCCATTCCGTAACCAGATCTTCGGGTAAACGTTCATCCCAGTCGATTTTACTTAGCCAGTTTTCACGCACGCACGCTCGCACGCTCACACGCACATACGCGCACGCACGCACGCACGCTCGCACACACACACACACACACACACACACACACACACACACACACACACGCTCGCACACACACACTCGCACACACACACACACACACACACACACACACACACACACACACACACACACACACACACACACACACACACACACACATACACACACACACACACACACACACACACACACACACACACACACACACACACACACACACACACACGAGCTCGTACACATTGGAAAAAAAAAGTCAAAGCACTATTTGTAACAAATGAAATTGACAAATGCAAAACATATTAAACTGGGAAGAGACTGCATCCCACGACACAGGGCATCCTAGTGTGGGATACAGGGATATAGTTATAGGTACTTAATTTATTAACTTTAAGTGAAATTGTTACATGTTACTATTGTATTTGAAGTGTTCTAAATAAACAATAAACAATAAACCTCCTGCCCAACATTTTTGAGTCTGTTGTTTGTTCTGGGCTAAAGTCGATGTTCGTAATGCGGCTCTTTTGATCATCTCGCAAGTCTTCCAAGATAGTCTGTTCGTTCGTTTTCCATTTTCTTAAATTAAATCCTCCTTTTTTCAGCAACTCAATTAGCTGTGTGACCAGTGTTTTCGATGCGTCGATAGTATCCTGCCCATAAACCAAATCATCCATGTAGAAATAGTTTTTCAGGACGTTACCAGCTTCCGGATACGTATCTTTTTCATCTTCCGCGACTTTATGTAAAGTGCGCATTGCCAGATAAGGTGCACTTTTTGTTCCATAAGTTACTGTGCCCAGCTGCCAATCTTGTAGAGGTTCGTTAGGAGACGATCTCCAGATTATAGTTTGCAGATGTTGTTGTTTTTGGTTCAGCCAGATGAACCGATAAAGTTTTTCTACATCTGCCGTAAAGACGTATCTGTATGTTCTCCAATTAATTAAGTGTTAGTATGTCCTTCTGTAAAGAATAGAATAGAAAAGAATAGAAATCTTTATTTGCAATAAAAATGTGGTAGGTACATAAGGTGATACAACTGGTAGTAGAGACTCGCACATCTTTGTCATATTATTGGCATGCAAATAGTATACAAATTATATAATAATAAGTATGTCATTGTTAGTATTAATGTCATTAGCTACAACACACAATTTACATTTTTTTATTACAATTAATTAATTCAGCACTGTGTAAAAACGTTTGTTTAAGAGCCAGACCTTCAATTTTTTTAAAAATAAAGTGATTGAGTGTTCTTTCAAATTGCTTGGAATCGCATTATAAATACGGCCACACATAACAAAGCAGTTATTTAAGTAAAGAGTCGTCCTTGGGACACGTGGTAGGACAATTCTATCCCAATTTCTCGTATTTCTCGGATATACCTCGTTAGCTCTAGTAAAGAAATCAGGATGCTGTCTCACAAATTTTGCGACTTCATACATATACATGCACGGGAGAGAATAATTTTAATTTTTCAAAAAGGGGTTTACATGAATGCCAAGGTGCCGCACCACACATGGCTCTGATGGCCTTTTTTTGGGCAGTAAAAGCTGCATGTACGTTTGTTGAATTTCCCCAAAGTAACAGACCATAGTTTAAGACTGCTGCGACATAGCCATGATATGCCATAATAACAGTTTCAAGATTCGAAGTTTTTCTAAGTTTTGCCAAAACGTATGCAAATTTATTTATTTTATTACGCACTTTTTCTACATGTGCCTTCCAGTTTAAGTTTTGGTCGATAATTATGCCCAAAAATGACGTTTCATTTACTTTTGCTATATTGTTAGTCAAATATTTAATGTCCAAGTTTTGAAGTTTCTTACCGTAAGTACTAAATTGAATAAATTGGGTTTTGGTTAAATTAACTTGCAAATTATTATTATAGAGCCATTGAACTATAGAAGATATTGTATTATTTATGTCATTTAGATAATTAGTATTGGAATAATTCGATCTCATAATTAGCGAAATATCATCAGCGTATAGAAAACAAAGGTTGTGGGTTACACTTGGCAAATCATTGATGTACATCAAGAATAGTAGAGGCCCAAGTATACTGCCTTGGGGCACTCCAGACCTATTGACTCTATATGAGGATCTGTATGTTTTTAGTTCCCTTTTATCATTTACACTCACAATTTCAACGCATTGTTCCCTATTCCTCAAGTATGTGTCTAACCATTTGTGGGCAGGGCCTCGAATGCCAGATTTTTCGAGTTTACGTAACAGTAATTCATGAGAAACGAGATCAAAGGCACTTTTCATATCAAAGAATATGCCAGTAGTTTGTTTATTACCATCTAGACTCTCCAATATACATCTAATAAGATTAAAGCAGGCCAGGGTTGTCGATTTACCTTTTTGGAACCCATATTGCTCTCCTCTTAATAAATTGTGTTTAGTAACAAACTCATATATTCGCTTATGCATGGTTACCTCAAATACCTTTGAAATTACAGGAATAAGTGTTATTGGTCTATAGTTCCCAAGTAATAATTTATCACCTTTTTTGTATATGGGTTTTACTATTGATTTTTTGAGCAAGCTGGGAAAATGCCCCCCGCTGAAGGAGAGATTCACTAAATAGGTTAAAACGGGTGTCAATTCAGTCGCACATCTCTTTAGGATACCGGTGTTGCGTTCATCATAGCCTACGGAATTTGTAGAGTTTAGCGATGAGATAATTCTTAGAATTTCAGTACAGTCGCATGGCTTAAGAAATATACTATTACATATATTAGGAATATTCACGAAATCCATATCCCGATTGCTGGTATTGTCTTGTTTTGCAAGAGTCCTTTTGGATTCGTAAAAAGTGACCCATCTTTGTGAATCTCACTTATGAGATCTTTCATAGGCATACCTTCAGACTCATTTTTAATTAATTTCCATGAGGCTCTACAGATATTTTTGCATTTACTAAGTTTATTGTAGTTATAGTTTTTCATTGAATTAAAAATGCATTTGCGTAGTAGTTTAGAGTATGCCTTAAATTTTTCTTTACGTGAATCAGATTTATGTTTGCTTGGTTCTACAACTTACTTTTAGTCCTTTAGTTATCCAGGCTCCTTTTTTGGGTTTATGAGAAATCCTTTGTTTCAACGTAGGAAAGCATAAATTAAAGAAAAGCATTAGTATTTCGTGGAAATTAGAAAATGCTAACTCTATATTTGACTCTTCATATACTTCACTAAAAGAAAGACTTGCTATACACTCTTTAAATTTTAGTATATTTTCATCTGAAAAATCTCTTCTATATATTGTATAGCCTGTCAGCCAAGTGTTGTTATTACTTGTAGGAATAGTGAGCAACTGGCCTGTTTCGTGATCAGATAATCCAAGGTTAACAGTTAAAAAAAATTATCATGTCTAATAATTCAGTCGATTGCTTGTTCATTTGCAATGTATTTATATTTAAGTCACCCGCGATTACTACTTTTTTATTAGAATTATATATGATTTTATTAAAATTATTTATAAATTATTTTATTAAGTATGATGTTAAGTTTGTTAAAAAATATAGAAATGTCAGAGTTTGGAGTTCTGTACAAACAAATTACTATTATATTTTCGTCAGTTAATTCAATGGCGCAACATTCAAAGTGCTTGTCAACTGATAATTCCTTGATGTTACTTAGTTCCTTAAAGTTTATGCCATGCTTTATCATGATGCACACGCCGCCGCGTTTTTAACTTTTATTTCTGCAAAATGCGGATGCTAATTTGTAGCCTTTTACATTTATAAAACATTCGTGACCACTTTGTATGAACGTCTCTGATAAGCATATAATGCAAGGTTCAGACTTGTTACCTATTAGTTCATGTAGATTCAACTCTAACAATTCAACTTTACTCCTCAGACCTGCAATATTTTGATGTAGTATTTTAATGAACTTTTGTGTATTATCATTATTTACGAAAAAGATTATTATTATTTAATAATGTTGCTTGTGACGAAGTGGATAAATTCTTTATTTTACTAGGGAAATAGAAGGGGATGGTGCCCTTTTTTGCGTTTATTCTGGTAGTACTCGGTAATTCAGTAGGGTTTTGATCCTTTTTACTCAAACTAATATGTGGAAAATAAAAGGGGATTGTTCCCTTACGAGGAGCATTACATGTACGGTGCGCTTCAGATTTGTTGTGTGTAGTAGTTTCCATGATGCGATTAGCTTTTTGCGGCAAGTATTTATGATTGTAGTCATGGCTGTCAATATTAAAGTTTATGATCTTACACATGTCAAATAGATTATAGTATGTTAAATTAATATAAGTACAGTTAGAAAAGTAATTGCATATTCTTTTCAACATATTATTTAGTCGTAACACATTTAAGAATTTGTTCTTTCTTCAGAGGTTCTAATATTTGTTTTGTCCTTGCTTCCGGTTGTATGTCGGCATTAACATTGTACTTTTCGTATTTAGTGTCCGTTCTTGACGTAATTAATTCCGATGATAATCCTACACATTGATTTCCTCCTAAAATAAGTATATTTTTTATTTTATTTTGAGTATTTATCTCCTGATGTGAGCGATGGATGTCTTTTTCTTTGATATATTTTTTTGTATCTTTGTATCTGCAATCTCCGGATGTTGTGTTTTATGCGGTTCTATTGGTTCTGAGTAGGTTGCTGATACAATTTCTAATTGGCGGGATGATAATGGTGGACTGGATGTTTCCTGTTCCGAGTTTGTTGTACTCATTGGTTCTATGTTAAACTTATCTTGTAGTGAAAATGAGCTATTGTGAAAAGTTTCTGTAAGTCGACGTTTAACGCTATTTTTTCTATTAGAAGATATGTTCTTTCGCTGTGAAGAAACTGTACTTCTACATATTTGTTTCAGTGATGTTAATTCTCGTGTTACATAAGCTAATTGTTTTTTTAGTTCCATATTTTCTAGTATGATGTTATCTAATTCATTTTGTGTGCTGGCCAAACTACGTTTCAAATTATCAATTTCAATTCTCATTTCTTCTCCGTGTGACGTAAAGTTTGTGGAAAGATCCAAGCTTTTACCTAACAATTCTGAGGAACTTGATGTATTTAAGGAGATGCTCATATCCATGGTTTCGAGTGATTTAGCTTTGGTGATTGGTTTTCGTATAGTAATGTTACCATTTTGTTCCATCGTGTAAAAATTATGCACCAACGCCCTCTGTATATTTTGTAGTACAACTAATAGGCGACGCGCCTGCGTGTGCGCAACTGAGAGATAACGTTTACAAGATTTATGGCAGCGCCCTCTGTATATATATTTTTGGGTAATTTAGCTATTTGTCACTAGATGTCCCTTTACATTTAGGTTGGAATAAACAGCTGGTGTTTGTGTAACCTTAGTTTAGCTATTCGTAGACAGATGGCACTTATCGTAGCTTTAAGTTTTTCTGTAGTACAGCACTGTCATCTAGCGGAGCCTTTTAGCCCAAAGATCTTTAACGGTTTAATATTTAAGTGATAGTCGCCGCTATTAGGCACCTGGAGCTCTGGTGTGCAGCATATTTATTCTAGATTATTTTGTGTATTTATTCCTTTTTTTGGCGTAAAATTCATTGGAAATTAGTTGACAAAAGTGTAATATTTTTCTATAAATAAAATGGAGAGTACATACTGAATCTAGTGGAGATTTTTAGTCTTTCTTTTTGTGCCACTAAAGATTTTGTATCACTGGTAATATCTTGAGTCACAGTCACAATTTCACAGAGATAACGTTTATATTTACACTTTTGATAACAAGGATTACTTTTATGTCCAAAGAAATTCATACAGTGCAGTTTTATTTTTACGAAATAAATTAGATACGGACTGATAGCAGCTAGTGTTTACATAACAGCGCCCTCTCTCGTTCTCGTAAATTCGGACCGCAGAACATGTGATGTGATCATTAAGACTGCTGTCTCCTTTTGTCTTGTATGATGCATTGAACACTACTCTTAGTTTTGTTGTCGTAGATTCAGCTCTTAACACGCCATGGTGAGGTAAGTAGACTTGTTGGCTCCTATTTTCTCCTGTAACAGGTTTCATGTATCCCATAGCGAAGTATTCGTCCATAAAACGCTTGTATTCGTAACTGAGTTCTTCGTTTTTCAGCATTTTCCTTTCCAGTTGAAGGAACTGTGCTAATGCTTGTGACCTTGCATTTTTTAAGTTTATTTCGTACTGGTTTCTGACACTAACGAATATTAGACATTGAAATAAAACTACTTTTTACGGATTTTATCGCGTTGTATTGATATTATTTGATTCCCGACGTTTCGGATCCTTTACAGCATCCATGGTCACGGGTAGACTAAGTTGTTGGACGTCTTAATGTTACAATTTCTAACAGCTACCTTACATTTTTGTCAATTATTGGCGATCCGATTCACGCAGAACGAGCTCACCGTATCCTTCGGTCTTGCAGTTTTGGACTTGGATTTTGATTTTATGTAATCTATAATGGGGTTCCAAGCAGGTGGTAAGACCCAGCCATCTTCTCTATTGAAATTTGGATGTTTTTTAATTTCAATAGCCTCACGGATCATCCTGGGAAGGAATCGGTTTTCTTTTGCGAGGACTTGTGGTTTATCAAATCTGATGTAGTGCTGGGCCTTGTCTAGAGTATGTTCACAAACTGCTGACTTCTTGAAACGGCGGTGTTTGACATCAGCGATGTGTTCTTTTACGCGGGTCCCTATACTTCTTTAAGTTTGGCCTATGTAAGAGAGACCGCAATCACAATCTAGCTTGTATACACCTGCATCTTGCAGAGGTATGTGGCACTTGACAGGTGGTAGGAACTGACTAATCTTCTTCAGCGGCTTGAAGTATGTTTTGATTGAAGCTCGCTTCAAGATATAGCCAATTTTGTCTGTGACTCCTCTAACATATGGTAATATAGCAGGTAGGCGTTCGACTGTGGCACGTTTCACGCGGTTTCTGTGACGAGGGCGCGGTATTCGGAGCTTGTTGTCATGTAGTACTTGTTTGACATGTTGAAGCTCTGCAGCCAGATGTTGCTCATCACAGATCCCACGCGCTCTCTGAAACAATGATTTACCGACGGTAGATAACTGTGTTGGGTGGTAGTATGGTAAAAGTATCATCTACGTACCGCTTGTAGAACTTTGGTGTTACAGGTGCAGATTGCAGGGCAGTCTCCTCGAAATCCTCCATGAAGATATCAGCAACAATGGGAGATAATGGAGAGCCCATTGCTACACCATCCACTTGCGCCAGCCCATACAATTTTGGTGGTTTTGCACAACTAGGAATTAGGTATTTTACCTAAAATAAAATAAATACAAATAAAAATACCTAATTCCTAGTTGTGCAAAACCACCAAATTGTTAGTAATTGCATTCGAGGAATTAAAAGTAAACTTAAGAAGGTACTTTGTCCATATATGTAGGTATAATAATTATATTATCATAGATATTATACATATTATTAAAATAAATAAATCCTTAGAAAACATATTTAACTAAATAGAGACGAGTTGATAATTTACACAAAAAAGATTAATTAGGTACATTATAGATAAAATTGATTACTCTTCAACTATATATTCTTATGGTTAAGAAGTAGTTATCAGTTGTCATTTGTACTTAACTATCTATTCTAACGCACAAATTTAATATATTAATTGTGGGTCATCCCTAACTCTTTTTGCAATATAATTATTATACCTAAATTGCTGAATTGAATATGGAACGGAGGCGCGTGTTAGCGATGACGTTATTGAATGAAATATAATATTTCAATGGAAAAATAACACATTTACCTAAAGTACGTATTATTTGTTTTACGATTAATTGGTTGAAATATAAAAATCAAAAGTGATTCGGTACATATCTATATCTATTGCATATTTCGTAGTTGTGAAATTACTAGTTCTTTCAAAAGCGAAAACCTACCTGGGAAGCTGATTTTCTACAAGTCAGAGCGAATATTCATACAACATCTCAATATTTGTCTGCGGTGAAAAGGTAATTACGAGATATTATAGGTACTTATATTTTTTCCTCTTTGTACGCCTTATTACTACCCACAATGAAATCTCTTAAGGTGCTAAGCAGAGTATGTTCAAAACCAAATAAGAGAAAATTAAACCAAGGCTACGTAAATTCTTCATCAGCCGTCAGGATAATTTTTGTTTTAGAAATTTAATTATTTTAATGTTTGTATTTACAGTTTCGTGAGGGCCAATAAAATACTGGGACAATTAAGATTATTGATTCAGTACTTCGAAGCACGAATATACTGAGCTGATTGTATGCACGAACAAAGAATTTGTGCTTGAAAATTTTATAATTACTGATCAATACATAACTTTCAAGGTACTTACATTATTAATATTTATACGTAAGTTGTAATATTTAACTTATATGTCATATTTAAGATTGACTTGATTTGTAATTTGTACTTATTATTTTCAGAACTGATAAATACAACACTAAGATAATCTACAGATAGCTACAGAGAGCCTTTTTTAATTCAACATATGTAGAAAAATAAGTACTAACTGAAAACTGTGCCTGAAAAAATCTTCTAGTTCACCTAGTATTTAAGGTATATTTTTATTCTTGTGTATAAACGTAAGCATAAGTATAGTTTCCCCCGTGTGGGGACGGGTTAGAATACTGTTCCTCACTGCCTTTCAGATAGGCATCCCGTAAGAGGCGTGAAAATATTTATTTATTTATTTATACTTCTATGCACAATAGTAGTACATAAGGCGGACTTAATGCCATATGGCATTCTCTACCAGTCAACCTTTGGGTTTGGGAGAAATTATAATAGGTACAAAAAATAAATATTTGAGTAACTAGCGACAGACTATAAATAGACAATAATTTAATATATACTTAAATACATACATATATTTATTATACATACATACAATTCAACTATAAGTGCCAGAGACGAAATAAAGAAAGTATTTTTATAATTAAACTATAAATGAAACCAAGGGAAAAGGACAGTTGTTAATTCAGTGACTTCAGGTAGTATTCACGTACTTTGCACTTGAATGAGAAATTGCTCGGAGCTTTTTTAATGTCAAGTGGGAGACCGTTCCAAAGCTTTATAACTGATACAGCAAAAGAATTAGCGATGAAACCTGTACGGTGCGAAGGGATTTGTAGTATGAGATTTTCAGAAGCTCGAAGGTCGCGATTATGAGTTGAGCCCAAAAACTGGAAGAGGCATTTGAGATATTCAGGGTAATTAGGATCGTTGGGGATAGAAAAAAGCATACAAAGAGATCTAAGGGATCTTCTTTGACGGATAGGCAGCCATTTAAGCTGGAAACGAAAGATGGATATGTGGTCATACTTCCGAAGCCCAAAAATAAAGCGAATGCAGTTATTAAGTAGACGATCCAATTTGTTGAGAAGTTCTTGAGATAAATCGCAGTAACAAGCATCAGCATAGTCAATTACAGGAAGCACAAGGGACTGGACCCGAAGGGTTTTAGTGCAGGGGGGAAGAAAGTGTTTGAACCTATAGAGAGATCGCAGTGAGGCTGCCACACTCTGACTCACGTGGGTGACTTGCTTGTCCCAGCCCAACCTATCATCAATGTGCAACCCCAGATCCTTGACGCTCTGTGAGAGAGGAATCACCGAGTTATTAAATAAAATGGGTTTAAGATTCTTGGCATCAAAGCTTTTTAAATGGAACGTGCTGCCGATGAGGATGGCTTGGTTTTTCAATCTGAGATGAAGTTTTGATAGACCAAGTATGCTTCGTAGTTTTAGGCAACAGTGGATATTCGTATAAATCCCAATTCCTAAAAACTAATTGCAGTGTTCTATCTTTTTCCAAAATCTTCAATAAGTTTATTTTTTCTTTATCAGACACCTTAACATGCGGTACACGCCATATGATTTTGTTAATTTCAATATCGTTCATGACTTCTCCAGCATCAAGTTTGACAGCGTTTAAGTTGGTATTCGTTCTCAACAATATCAATTCATGTTTGCAGTTAATAATAACTTTTTTATAATCTTCGCCGAATCCTAGAATGTTGCTTAGCGGTATAGATGCAGAAAAAGATCCATTAGAACTTTTGAAACCATGTATATCCCAACCCCAAGCACGACATGATTTTGACTCACTTTCATTCATAGATAGCAACGATTTCATAGTAGTTGTAACGCCTGCATTTTTTATTTTATCAATCTCGACACCGTTCAATTCATAACGTATATCTTGAAAAAGGTACATTAATGGATTGTTCGTAAATTTAACACTTGTCTTTTCTTTCGTATCTGTTTTAGTAACATTCACTATGCCTTCCAAATACAATGTACTGGCTGATGGTAGAACATACAGATCTTTCTGATTAATCGGTATGCGAATCTCATCGTTTCTGTTGAAACTTGTTATGTATGGTTTGTATGAATGATATTCAATACCAACAATGCTATTGTCACTTACAGGAGAAGATAACACGTCTAAAAAACTCATTTTAGCAGACCTACTGATTTGAGAAATTCACGATTTTCTTTAGTAAGTTTCAGTTTATTTTTGGAGTTGGATGTTGTCTTGCGAATAGCCCCCGAAGTACTGTTCAGTTTAGTTGAGGTACTCGGGTATTTATTTGTTTTATTGTAGTCAATCATTTTCTTCTAATGTGTAAATATAGTTGCACTTCCTCCCCGCGTAAGTTAAGTATATTATTATTTATATCTAACAGTCTAATGTTCACACTGTTAATGATATTTTGGTTTATTGGAAAGTAAATTACGTTTTTAGGCACTTCGATAATTCTGTAACCGGGAGGCACATTTGGAGTAAACTCATAAATTATATGACTTGGTTGACCATTAATATAAGATCCACTCACTATGTCACATTCAACCCTCACCACAGTCGTAGATAGAATGTTCACAGGAAACTGTGATATGTGTAATTTATTTGCTTCAAGTACTTTCTTATCAAAACCTAACAATCTACCAATAGAATCTTCTCTAGTAAAATCAATTCTCTAGTAAAAGCACAAAAAATTTGTGCAAAATATGTTCGTTTTTAGCGTATTATTATTGCACTCTAATTTGAAATCTGTGCTTTTTATTTTTGATTTTAAATAATCGTTAATATCTTGCAGTTCATATGCTCCTTCCGGAATTTCGATAACGTTATGATCGTAATAAAATTTGTTATTTCTATTATCAATATTCGGTATAGAATTAAACGTAGATAAATATAACAAAGCGCATTCATACTCTCCCTCAAGTTGCAGGTTAGGAGAATAATAAGTAGATAGCACTGATGAGTTACCAGTTATAGACAGTGAGAGTGACATTATGCAAATGAAACATAAATAATAAGTTCCTCAATTTATATATTTATCCCAGAAGTTGTACAAAAACGTTAAACATAAATGTCCACAATTTACTGATTTAATATTTTGATACCTCGTATAATTGTAAAAAACATTATAATTTTTTAAGTAATTTAATAACTCTAATGGAGGTTTCAGGTTGCCAAAACTATCAAAATAATCACAATATTGATAAATTTTTACATAGGCTACCCAATGTGTTCCTTCGTTGTTAGAATTATCCAAATTAACAACACCGCACTCAATAGGTTTCGGTTTATTTGGTAATTCATCTTTCATGAATACACCTCTATAGCCGGTTGCCGTTTGGGTGGCTTAATTTTATAAGATAAATAAATTAAGTCATGTCTTGAGAGACCGGGAGTGGCAACCTGGCCATGATTAGCAATATGATCTAAAGAAGACGTCAGCATAAGATCAATCCAGGAATCGTCAGAGTCAAGATTATGATGAGTGGGGTTAAGAGGGAGAGACAAAAGATTCGACGACTCCAGGATTCCTCTCAGCTTGCGTGAACGTGGTCTGTTTCTCGATAGGTCGGTATTAAAATCACCCATGACTATGATATGCTTGTACTCGGAAGAAATAGATTCAAGAAGAGTTTCTAGACTCGAAAAGTAATTAATAGCAGGAGGGCAGTATACAACTCCGAGAACGGCCCTAACCCCTTTGACAGCAATTTCAAGGACAAGAAATTCAGGATTACCATTATACGGCGAGGGAGAAGATATAAGAATTTTGTTGGGTATGTCGCTACGAAGATTAATAGCGACACCCCCGGCCCTTTTTCCCGTGCGATCGTTGCGAATAAGAACGAAGCCAGGTAGACTGAAAAAAGTAGAAGGGAGTTCGGGTTTGAGCCAACTTTCTGATATTAAAATAGCGTGTACTGAAACATCATTAAATATGTCCAGCAACTCAGAGTGATGTTGCGGTATACTCTGTGTATTAACGTGAGCTACATTAAAACACTTAAAAAAACGCTGATATTCGTTACATAAATGGGAATGTACTGAAACGCAATCGTCAAAAGAGGAGAATGAATTAAAAGAATTGTCACAGGCGGAATAGAAGAAATCATCATCATCTGACATAGTTAAATAAAATAAATAATAAATAGATAAATATTAAAAATTATTATGTAATATAGAATGAATATGATATAATATATAATATTTATAAAATGAAGCTAAAGATTTTATTTGCATAACCTGCCGGTTGAGTGTTCACAAACAGATTTCCGAACGCACTCGGTTCAAAAACCAAATACTCAAATAAACAGTGTCACTACAGATTTGACATTTATAACTGTCAAGCTCAAAACTGTCAATCAGATTCGGTGTCAATCAAAGACGGCAAGGCAAGCGGATACGAGTAACAAACAGGAAATTACATCAGGAAATACCGACATTAAAACTGTTTTTATAACAGTTTAAGCTCAGTAAAAGTAAACAAAGTCTCAAAGAAATGATAACAGAGCTCACTGAAGCAACACTATTTACGTGAGGCGTTCCGCTTTGGTCTCGCTGCAACCTGCGCTGGCGCCGCTTGAATTACAGTCTTCGTGCTGGCCTGAGAAACCGGAGGAGCCTCCAGTGTCTTGCCATGCTCCAAACCCAACGCCTCAACATCTTCGTTACAGTATATCCGACGACGCTTGCCATCTGGGAGCTTGACGTTAATGTTACCGTCTATCGTCCATACATTCGACACTCCAAACAGCTTGCGAGCCGCCGAAAAAGCTGTCTGCCGCTGCCGTGTCAGAAACTCAGATAGCACATATGGTGTACCCTTTAACTTAGTCTTAGACTTCCAAATGGTATCTTTAATTGTAACATCATTAAAGCGAAGGAGGATGGTTCTAGGGCGACCATTAGTGGCAGAAACTAACCTGTGACAAACATTGAGGGAAGAAGGTTCGAATGTATTGAATCCCAGTTGAGTCTGCATTATGGATGTTACAATATCGGCCACCTTCTCATCAGGTTTCTCAGGCACACCCCCAAGCAAGACAAACTTTTTTCTGTGCCGCATCTCAATTACATCAACACTTCTGCTCACCTCCACAATCTGTTGCTGTAGGACACTGAGAACATTCCAGACATGCTCTTTGAACGCAACAAAGTCTTTGTATAAGCTGCTCAAATCTGCTCCACTAGAAGATGCCCTCAGGTGTGCTTCAAAATCAGCCATACGCTGATTCAAAGATGTGATTGCAAGACGCTGGGTCTCTGCAATGTCAGCTATGGTGGCCATTTCAGTTGGATGTTTTGTGGAGTGACAAAGTGACTGTGTTAACAGTGGTAGGTCACCCGGCAAGTTTTTGCAATTATTTTCCTTAGGACATATAACAGTGCTTGTCCACAATATATGTAATTTAATAGATTAAATTGTATTGATTTATTATCACTAAAATAGAATTTTACTCAAAAAAAATAATTAAATTTACAAAAGAAATGCAGAACACATGTAAGTACTTTTATGCACCTACCCACATAATATCTGACTTAGTCTGTAATAGTTTTTTTAGTTCCTATAAAAAATGCCTCATTGTTCGGTTTGCAATATACATATAGATAAACGATCCTGGACAGGTCATTTACGGACTAACAAACATAAAAATAATGATGCTGTAACTATTAATGGAAACGTTCAAATGCTTAAGTCTGCGTTTAAAGGTCGCATTGTTAGTTACCGTATTATTGCGTCAAAATGAACTAGTTAATTTGCCAGAAATATTCTTTTATGATATTCGCGATCAAGTAAAATGTTTAATTGATGATTCACTCAAAAAACATATAGCGCTGAAAATTAATTTTGAACTTTTTTCTTTATTCCTAATGTACAAAAATGATTTACAAGAATTAAAATCTTTCGCGACAAAAACTTTACAATACATTTCAATTATGAGTTTGAGACTATTTATATAACAATGATTACTACGTTATTGAAAAAAATTGAAGAATTTCAGGAGAGAGATAGTGGATGGACGTTTTTGAGTAATTCCCATTTAGAGATCAATATTAATAAATATAAACCTCTCAGTGGTTCAATTTTTTATAGATTTACCAAAGTTTATAAAAAACAAAAAATCTTGTTTGAATATACAAAACAACGATAGCTATTGTTTTTTGTGGTGCATTGTCGCTGCTTTGTACCCTACAACCCGTCACCCTGAACGAATAACATCTTATCCTCATTTTCGAGACGTTTTAAATGTTAAAGACATTTCATTTCCAATTTCGTTTTCGGATATAGCTATTTTTGAAAAAAACAACCCATCTTTAAATATATATGTGTACGGTTTAAAAAATAATAGGATAATAATTGGTCCCCTATATAAACCTGAATTAGTTAAGAGCGATACAACATTAAAAAACATCCACTTACTGTTCCTAGAAAATAATAAATCATCTCATTATTGTCTTATAAAAAATATGCCACGTCTCGTTAAAAATCAAATAACAAAACATCATAGCAAATTATATTTCTGCGAAAGTTGTTTATTGTTCTTCCCTAGTCCTGAACAAATTGATAAACATTTGTGTGGGGGGATCGTTACTATTTTGCCCGAAAAAGGTAGCGTGATAAAATTTAAGAATTACGACAGAAAAGAAAATATTCCATTTGCTATCTATGCTGATTTCGAAACATTGTTGCAACCGATTTCCGTTCATGAATCTGAAACCGCTAATACGTCATATTTACAACGACATGTGCCTGCAGCATTTGCCTATAACATTGTTTCTTCGTTAAATTATACTTTTGATGGTGAATGTTTTAAAAGTTATCGCGGTGCGGACTGTGTTTCAAAATTTATCGATTTTCTGACCTCAGACGCAAAAAGAAATTATAGAATATTAAATCAAAATCATGTTATGATATTTACAGAAAAAAATGAGATCGATTTTAAACAGGCTTCCATATGCCATATATGTGAAAATATGCTATGGACAAATAAAGTTAGAGATCACTGTCATATAACAGGTCAATACCGTGGTGCTGCTCATAGACATTGCAACCTACAATATAAAGTACCTAAATTCATACCTATATTTTTTCACAATTTATCAGGGTATGATTGTCATTTATTTATTAAGAAATTAGGTGAAATGCCAGGAAAGTTAAGAATAATACCCAAAACCAAAGAGAAATATATTTCATTTTCAAAATTTATACAGGTGGGCGATGATGATTACGTTCAATTACGGTTCTTAGATTCATTTCATTTTCTAGGAGCTAGTCTAGATAAACTAGCTAAAACTATGCAAATTGATGATTTTATAAGTCTACGTTCTCACTTCCCTAACAATAATAAATTTAAATTGCTTGCACGGAAAGGTGTATGCCCATATTATTAGAGGTCAGGAAATAAGAATACAGTTCTTCAAACTAATCACTTTTTATTATAATCACTTTTACACTTCGACTTAAGTTTACTCAATCAGACACCAAACAGTAATGCGCGCGCTCGTTTTTTTTTTTTTTTTTTGTGGTGATGGCTGTTGATTCAGGGAATCTTCACAGCGTAACCGGACTTGGTGGCGAGGCACCGAATGCCTCCAGCCAGGAGCATCTTATAACTAAGCAACAGCAGCTAAGGGCGTCCCCTGCGGGACTCGACCTCGGCTTAGGGCGTTGCTGGGGGGACAGCTAGGGACGGCTGGATCTGGGTTAAATTATTTAGGGGCTAATTTAAAGCTACTGGCTCGGCGCGGGCCGGCTCGAGCAAGGGACGGGGAGGGTTACCATTAGAGGGTCTTCGCGACGGGCCTCGCCGGCGAGGACGGTAAATCGGAGTGCGTCTGTGTGTGTGGGTTTTGAGAGTGCTTGTCTCACGGTTAGATTCCTGTAGGAGGGTGATAGGGTCGTCGGGGTAGGTCAGAGCGTGCCGTGGACGGCGGACTCTACTGATTTGGGAGGGTTTGTAGTCGGCGCTACTAACCACTAGGGGGTTGGGGTGATGGGGGGCCCGATCGAAGAAACGCTTGGAGGTGCGTTTCATAAACTGCTTGATGGTGGGCAGTTTTAGATCGACATGGAGTTCCCTATTGCGCACGAACCACGGGGCGCCCGTGGCTTTACGCATGAAACGGTTTTGGAGAGTTTGCATCCTTTGGATACCGAACCCTTCGATGTGTGCGAACACAACGCTCGCATAGGTCATGATGGGTCGAATACACGTCAAGTAAATTCTCACCTTATATTTAAGGGACAATTTACTGCGTGCATTGAGCATGCCGTGGAGGCGTCCGAGAACGAAAGCGGCGCGAGCGCGCACCGTCTTTATGTGCTCTCGGAACGAGAGACGATAGTCGAGAATCACGCCCAGGTATTTGGCTTTCTTTTCCCAAGGGATCGGTTGGCCGTAAAGGGAAATGGGACGGACTTGATCGGAGCGGTCGTTACTTTTGTGGAAAAGAACGGCCGCGCTCTTGCGAGGGATTTACCTCGATTCTCCATTTCCTGAACCAATTACCGAGGTCATTGACCGAGGTCTGGAGAATCTTGGTGACGGAGGGTAGGGATCTGCCGGAATGGTAGATAGCCGTGTCGTCGGCGAATAGAGCCAACTTCGACTTGGAATTTTTAGGGATATCGCTGGTGTACAGCGTGAAAAGGAGCGGTGAGAGCACGCAGCCCTGAGGGACTCCGGCGCGGATAGGATGAGGGGTCGACAGAGCGCCGCCCTCTATGCGATAGAGAAAAGTGCGATTCGACAAAAAGTCTCGTATGATGAGCACGAGACGGTCAGGCACATTTAGGGAGTACAGCTTGAAAATCAAGCCGTTGTGCCAGACTGTCGAAGGCTTTCGCTACGTCGAAGAAGAGCATGCCTGTCGTCAGTCCGCGCTGGAACCCAGCGCTGATGTGTTCGACAATGCGATGCACTTGTTGGACGCACGAGTGTTTGGTCCGGAAACCAAACTGCTCGTCGGGAATGAGTTTATTGGATATTGGCAAAATCCTTTAATCGGGAGTAAATGAGCTTCTCATAAATCTTCCCGAGGACGTTGAGAAGACTTATGGGGCGGTAACTGGTCGGCTTAGTACGGGGTTTGCCGGGTTTGGGGATTCCGATGACAGTGGCTTCTTTCCACGTCTGGGGAAAAATGTTATTATTTAATGCCGCATTGAAGATGGCGGTCATTAACACTATGAGGGGGGCGGGGAAGAGTTTGACCACCTTGTTGGTGATACCGTCTGAGCCGGGGGCTTTCCTGGGTCGTAGATTCTTGACGATCGTCCGGACCTCGTCCACTGAGACGGGGGGGACGGGATCGTCGGGAGCGGGGGCAGGGGTGGGGTCGCGGTCGGGGTTGAGGTTGGGACTATCAGGGGGCTCGGGGGGTTGGAGGGAGAGTGCGACTCTTCGTTCGACTTCGGCGTTCACCTCATCGAGGTGAGCCTGGTCTACAGGTTGAGTGCTGAGCGAGCATTGCGCCTCTAGACTGTCGGCTAGGCATTCGGATTTTTCGTCGTCTTCAAAGGCGGGCCTTTGATTCGGGCGATTTAGAGGGGGCATAGTGGACTGGCAATCGGATTTGAGCTTCCGAGTCAGGTGCCAAAAGGCCTGGTGGGTGGGCTCCAGGTCCTTCAACAGATTGTCCCAGCGGGCTTCGCGTAACTCAGTGATGCGTTCCTTTACAGCACGCTGTAAGTTGCGCATATGAGCACGGTTCGCCTCGCAGGGAAAGCTGTCGTACGCTCTGATGGCCGCGTTCTTCTCCGTCACCAGTGCACGCACATCCTCCGGCAGATTCCAGCGGTTATCAAACTCCTCTGGAATCTGTCGTGAACAATCGTTCAATAGGGTTTGTACGTGACCGGTGAGGGAGTCGATCGCGCCCGTAGCGTCGGCGGCGGCTAACGTGTCTGGGATGGCGTCCAGGTGAGCGGATGAAGTCGACTTGAGGCGTTCCTCTAGTTTCCTCCAGTCCGTTATCACCTTGGTTGGAGCGGGCTGACCTGGATCAGTGGGGTCGAGACGGGGGCCTATTTCTAGGATCACAGGTCGATGGTCTGAGTCTAACTCTTGTAGCGTCTCCAAGGAACGCAAACCTAGGTTTACATTCTTTAGGATAGCTATGTCGAGCACGTCTGGTCTGTGGTTTACGTCACTGGGATAAAAGGTGGGCGTCATGGGGGCGATAATGTCATAATTAAGCAAGGTGCTTAGGTTATCCAGCTCTCTGCCTCTCTGGTTGTTCGAGTGGCAGTTCCAAGCGACATTCTTAGCGTTAAGGTCGCCCGCTATGATAACCGAATCACCCAAGCCTAAGAGGGATTCGAGGTCGGAGCGCAGGTGAAGCCTAGCGCTACTGGGGGGTATATAGGCCGATACTATAGTTATCGGTTGGTGACCGGTCATGCCTACTCGACAGATCGAGGTCTCAATATGCTCGAGAGTCGGAGGGTCCATAGGGATGCAGTACAGGGACCTTTTGTAATAGATGAGAGTACCGCCCCCTCGAGTGCGAGTCCTGTCGTTGCGCACTATATGATAGTTTGCAATTCCAGGATTCCTCTTAGAGGGCTTGAGGAAGGTCTCCTGTACAAGGAAGATGTCAATTTGATGATCGCGGAGGAAGGTGGCGATCTCATCGCGTTGACCACAAATGCTGTTAGCATTGAAAAAACCTATTTTTAGGGAACGGGGTTTGGTTCTGCCTCTATTTCCTGCCATTGGAATTAGAAGCGCAGTTGCGAGAATGACTTTAATAAGTCAGAGTAGGCGTACACAATCTGTGCAACGCGGATACCGTCTCCCTCATTGGCTTTGAGGGCGAGAACGAAGGATTCGATCCGTTCGAATGGGGCTATGTTGCACGCTTTTGCGGCCGAGTCCCAGATCCGTTCCGCTGACGGGCGGCCAGCGGATGGATTTGTGGGAGGTGAGGGAGCCGCGGGTCGTGGGGCGGGTCTAGGGACGGGTGCGGGTCTGGGGGCCGGAGCCGGTTGGGACTGCGGTAGAGTCACCTGGGTGACCTGAGGACTGGGCGCGCCCGGGGGCGAGACGGGGTTCCCTAATAAGGGTGGGATGTTAGCCGCGGTATGCGGCGTTTTGAGGGGCGGGAACGACTGCTGATGGTTCAGCGCGTTCCAAGGAGAGGGCCTCTGAGGGCTGAGACGGGCAGGGGGAGCGGCGGAAGGGCTCTCTCTTTGAATTTTGTTGGCTACACGTTTAGCCAAATTTGGT
Source organism: Acronicta aceris (assembly GCA_910591435.1). Taxonomy (NCBI): domain Eukaryota; kingdom Metazoa; phylum Arthropoda; class Insecta; order Lepidoptera; family Noctuidae; genus Acronicta; species Acronicta aceris. Next base: position 11,704,870 of record OU342757.1, on the reverse strand, counting down.
TTGGTTTTTGGGGCTTGAGAGCAGCCGCGGTAGTTGGCCGGGTGGCCTTGCTGTCCGCACAGAACGCAGCTAGGCGGTTCTGTGCAGAGCGTCCTGTCTTTCGGACGACTGCAGTCTATGGTGGCGTGGTCGCCCAGGCATTTCACGCAACGGGATTTTGCGTGGCAGTTTCTGGCCGCGTGCCCATAAAGTTGGCAGTTGTGGCACTGGCCAACGGGTCCCCCTTTGTGGGGTTTTTCGACGTGAATGCCAGACAGGTGGCATACGTCTTTGATATTGAAAATGGCTTTGCAGCCATCGATGGGCTCGATGATGACGAGCACCATATTGTAGAGCTCGCCACCACGGCCACGGTGCATACGGTGCACCTCTAGGGCGAGGATGTTCTGCGATTTAAGATCGCAGAGGATGTCGTCAGTGGCTATCTCTTTGGGAATCCCGCGGATCACCACTCTGAGGGGTTTTTCTTCAGCCAGCGTGTAGGTGTGGAAGTTCACCTTACGCTGGTTTAGGAGGGCCGTGAAGGCCCTGAAAATATCGGGGGTCGGAAGGGTGACTTTGATGCCATCCTTCACTGTGTGGGCATTCGTGTAGTTGATTCTGCGATCAACACACGCTTTAGAGATATCTACCCACAACGATTTGTCGTGGACGATGACGGGGGGCGGGGCTTTCCCTTTTTTGGGCGCAGCCTGGGATGGCTGGGTCCTAGGGCGAGGACTAGGGGAGGGGGCGGGGGCTACCGGCGCGGAGGTGGAGGGCTGAGAGGGGGATGGGGAGGGGGGTACCTGCGCTGAGGTAGAGGGTTGCGGGGAGGCTGAGGTGGGGGTAGGGCTGACCTCAGCGGTCTTGGGAGCCTTTGGGGGGGCACCGTTAGAGGCCTTGTTCTTACGAGGCCTCTTTTTCCCTGCTACAGGGATGAACCTATCTGACGAGTCAGATGAGGCCGAGTCTGAGAGAGAATTCTCAGACTCAGAGTCGCGCGGTGCCGATGTGTCCATCGGTACCGCTTGGGCTCGGGGCGGAACAAAGGGAGACGGTGCACGTGCATCGCCTTCCTCGGAATCGGACAATAGGGGTGCAAACCTATTGTTCGCGATTGCGGGGTTCGGGGAAACGGACAAAGGGTCCGGGTTATAAAAGTTGTCGTCGGGGCTTAGCGGCGAGTCGAATTGTTCCCTAACAATGTAGGGAACATCTGCGTCCGGTGATGCCGGACTGTCGGGAATTGCCGGGTGGGAATTTTGAGCAGGTGGCTCAAGGCGAAGGAGACTGCCATATTTGGCGAGAAAAATGGGATCCTTTAAGAGGATCCCCTTAAGGGTTTGAATAAAATGGGCGTCGGACATCTTGAATAGATGTCCAAGAGGGAAAAAAAGAGGGAATTAATCGTGCGTAATCGAGCACTAACGTCCCCGGGTTGGATGGGCCCGGGGTTGTGTGGGTGAGTGAACCCTCCCTGCCGGGTGTAGGCAGGGAGGTGTGTGTGTGATTGATGACACCTTCACATGGAAGTTGCACATTAACAATGTTTGTAATTGGTTACGCTCTGTGTTGGGGAAATTTAATAATCTGAAATATGTTGTCAATAGAAAAGTAATGCATACTTTATATTACGCGTTAGCTGACTCAATTGTTGAATATGGTTTGGTTGGTGGTCTTGCGTTTCCTAGTCATTTGGACAGAATATACTTAAAATCTAAAAATCAACTTAAAATAATTCTGAAGAAACATTATCTTTCATTGTGCCCATAGTTGTTTTGTTTGATATGCTAATAACGTAGGTATATTTTGAGGTTGTGGTTTGCCAGGACGGATGTCAAAATTTGTGCACTGTATAAAGTTTAACTTCATCTAAGTAAAAACAAAAAAGACAGAACGGGATAATAACAAATATGTATTTCTTATTGTAAAGCGAGAACTGCTGCCGACAAACTGCTTAGCAGTTTGGCAGATTTCATAATTGTTATCATTTGTAATAAATATTTTTATTAAATAAAAAAAAAAAAAAAAGTAGGACAATTTTGTCGTAATAATATTCTTCTAAATTATCCCCAAAATGTGCTTTACAGGCAAGATTTCCGTCAGCAATTGGCCGTAGTTGTCATCACTAGGGAACGCTAAGCGCAATTTTTGTTGCCACTCGGTCCAGGTAAATAACAAGCTAGGTAGCCCTTGATACAACTTTTGAGCTAGTCCTACTAATTTTGGTAAAGCATAGTGAACTATCTGTCGGTCAGTCTAATTATAAATCTTTGCACATTCATTGACCTTAGTAATCCAGACATCAATACTCTGGTTTCGCTTCATTGGGTCAAACTCAGGTACAACATTCAAAGTAGGATAACGTTCGGAATTGCCGTCCGTGCGTATAGTTTTAACAAGCTCTCTAAATACATTTGCTAAGCTAGAGTCTAAAATTGATTGGTTACCTGCCAATGGCGATGAGGCGTGATCGGAAGCTGCTGGTGCACTTGGCAGAGTCTCGCAGTCCTTGGATCGTTCAGGAGTCCGGGAACGCTGCCTTGTATTCCTTTCTCGCCTTGAATGCTTACGCCGTGAATGCTTGCGGTGTGATTTTCGACTGCGCCGCCTTACTGGAGATGACTGACTCACTGCTGGAGTCCTGAGAACTTCTCATGCGTTTTCGTGATCGATGATTTGGCATGGTTCTTACCTTCCTTTTTAAAGTGGGCGTTAAGTTTTCCACCAAAACCGTAATGTGTTCTGGTGTGATCCCACTTCTGACCTATTAGAGGTCAGGAAATAAGAATACAGTTCTTCAAACTAATCACTTTTTATTATAATCACTTTTACACTTCGACTTAAGTTTACTCAATCAGACACCAAACAGTAATGCGCGCGCTCGCGTGAACGGTCTCCTTTTATATGGACGAAGTTAGAATGAAATGTCAGAGTGAATGAAGTCAAACATCGTGAATGAATGAATGAAAGAATGAAGTGTTAGAGTAAATCACTGATGAGTCAATACACCATCTAAACCACGCGAACACGCATATTCAATTATAAATATATTAATAAAACATATATTCCTTAAATGCTAACAATATGATTATATGACTGGTTGGGAATGTTACGAAGAAACAATGTTACCGGCTAAACAATATTTTTTTAGTTGTTTATCGAATGAGGAGATTTCAGATAAAGATTATAAACATGCTAAATTAGTGTGGGATGAGTTTAATATACAAAATTTAGGTGAATATACTGATTTATATTTAAAAACTGACGTACTTTTATTAACTGATATATTCCAAAATTTTCGTAAAACCTGTAAACAGCATTACAAACTTGACCCAGCGTTTTACATAACCGCACCTAGTTTATCTTTTGACGCAATGCTATTGAAAACAGGTGTTCAGCTAGAATTAGTTTCTGACTTGGCTATCATACGAATGATCCAAAATGGTATTAGAGGTGGATTGTGTATGTGCTCCCATCGTTATTCAAAGGCTAACAGTAAATATATGACAAATTGCGATACAACAAAACCACAATGTTTTATAGTTTATTTAGATTGTAATGATCTTTATGGTTACAGCATGTGCCAATATTTACCCTATTCCGATTTCAGATTTTTAAATCAAACTGAAGTAGATCAATTAAGTGTGGAAAGTATTAAAGATAACTCAGAGTGGGGTTTCATATTAGAAGTTGACTTGTTTTACCCAGAAAATTTACACCACGAGCATAACGACTTACCTTTTTGTCCTGAAAAATGCATACCACCAGGGGGAAAGACGAAAAAACTTATTTCAAATTTGTACAATAAATATAATTACGTAATTCATCATATTCACTTAAAGAAATGTATGGAACATGGACTCATCTTACGTAAAATTCATAGGGTTATTACCTTTAGGCAATGTGCATACTTGAAACAATATATTGAATTAAATACTCAATTGCGACAAAAAGCAAAAAGTGCCTTTGAACAAGACTTTTTCAAGTTGTTAAACAATAGTGTTTGTGGGAAAACGTTAGAAAACACTGAAAATAGGGTAACTGTTCATTTAGTTAATCAATGGAATGACTGCAATAATGTAACAAAAAAGTCAACCTACGCAGAAAGGCTCGTGGCAAACCCTTATTTTCATAGTGCATCAATTTTATCCGAAAGTTTAGTAGCAATCCAGATGAAACCAGATCGATTAATTTTAGACAAACCGATATACATTGGCTTCACTGTTTTAGAACTATCTAAATCACACATGTATAACTTCCATTATAATATAATCAAACCTTTTTATAACGAGAGGGTGAAATTATGTTATACCGACACGGATTCTTTTGTTTATGAAATATACACCAATGATTTCTATTGCGATTTAAAATATAAGTTTTTACAATATCTTGATACCAGTAATTATAGCATTCAAAATGAGTTCATGATACCACAAATAAACAAAAAAAATCCAGGTCTTTTCAGAGATGAAATGGGTGGTAAAATTATAACCGATTTCGTTGGTTTGAGATCGAAGCTTTATTCAATAAAAACGGTAGACACAATGATTAAAAAAGCTAAAGGGGTTAAAACTTGCGTTGTTCGAGATCTTGACATCATAGATTATGAGAATGTTTTATTTAATAGTGAAATTATTCGTAGAAAAAACATTTTGTTTAAATCAATAAGGCACGAAATATTTACGCAAAGTATAATCAAAATCGCACTCTCTAATGATGATGATAAACGATTAATATCTCAATGTAATATTGTAACCCGAGCATGGGGTAATTCAAGTATTTTAAAAGGAAATTTAAATTGTTAATTATTGTATATAGAAATAGAAATAGATATTGTTAGTCTAATTTACTACATATTAAAAAGTATTGTTTTATTTATTTTTAAGATTAGATATAATGATTATAATTATTTAATAAACATTTTTTTATGAAACTATCAAACTTGTTTTATTTTTTATTAACATCTTGCACAAGGATTTCGTCCTATACAAAATCCTAAACCTATGTGTATTCAATTTCTGTAATCCATCAAATATTTTTTTCTAGCGGGAATCGAACCCGCAACTAATAGTTCAGAAACTGATCGCTCAGCTAATACTCTATTCGAACCTTCGAACAGTTTCAATTACACCTTATAAAACTCTTGATTCTTTCTAAATAGTGTTCTAACGTAAAGCAATAAGATTTATTTCACATAAACAGAAATTATCACCATCATTTATTACAATAATGTAATATGAACTCGGTCAGGTGTTGCAATACATTTAACAAACATGTGTCATTGCACCATGAGTATGTAGGTAAAGCGAGCTTGCAGTTTTACATCACAGAACGCGAGCAAAATTAAATTGTGACTTGTTTGTTTTAAGGTTTAAATGAAAATGAATAATGAAATCAACAAGTTGCTATGCTCTAAAGGTAAACGAAACTTAGTTTTTCATTCATAAAATAATATTCAACGTGAAGACATCTAAACGTTAATATACATAATTTGTACGATTTCACTGTCTATAAAAATATTAAATAACTTAAAACATCCTCACCATGTCATCGGTAAGTGTCCCTATTTTATTTATTTTTTAAACAAAAAGTCAACAACTTTTTAAATAGAATTTTTATTAATAGTACGTATTTGTTTGTTTTAGATTTCGGATTCGGAAATTGTGTTCAGTCAGTATGGACAAGGTCACTGTGGTCAGTTTTCTGAGATGTTTACTGAAGTTCCGGAGCCGAACACTCGTGTCCCAAAAGAGAAAAAATCAAGGCATCGACGAGATAAACAACCACGTAATGTTGTGAAACCGACGAAATCATTTGTTATGAACAGAATTCAGAAGAGAGGACTTAATCACTTAAACTTATTAAGATTTCGGTTATCGATCTGTGTAACAGTAACCCTCAAACGAGTGACAGTGATAGTGACAGCGAAAATGTTATATTAAATGCGCAATACGTAGTGCAAGATGTTGTTGATGATGTTATGAACGAAACAGAGGCATTAGTTAAAAAAATTTCGAAGTCTTTAATAGGTTATGATTTTTGTTAAATTGATCTGATTTTAGTTATGAATTTTTGGTTAAAGTTCAGTAATTGTTTATTTTTACGAATTGTATTTTATTTTAATAATGGTGCTACTTTTAGAATAACTTGTTTACTATATAAACTTTTAAGATTTCATTTATCGATCTGTGCAATGACCCTCAAACGTGTGTTAATGACAGCGAAAATGTTATATTAAATGCGCACTACTTAATGTAAGAATGTTGTTGATTATGTTATGAATGAAACCGAGGCATTCGTTAAAAAAAAGTCTTTATTAGGAAGATTTATGTTAATTATTTCTAATTTTAGTTAAGAATTTTTGATTTAGGTAGGTAAAGTAATTGTTTATTCTTACGAATATGGGTATTGAACGTATAAATTGGTGGTTCTTTTAAAATTACTTGTGTATTATATTCATATATTAAATAAATACTGCTTAATTACCATTATATAAAATGTGTTTTTATTTATTTACTCCTAATCTGCCAATTTGAAAACATTAACTACATAACATACCATCACGCCTGTATTCCCCGAAGGGTTAGGCAGAGGCGTACTAATGTACACCCACAGTTCGCCGGTATATTTAGGTCCCATGTAATAGGGGGCGAGCCTATTGCCATTAACCGGGCACAAATCCAGACTCCGAGCTGCTACTGAGAATTTCATAGAAAAACCCAATAACACTTTGCTCGACCTGGGGATCGAACCCAGGACCTCTAGCGTTGCAGTCGCGCTTGGGACCACTAGACTAATGAGGCAGTAATTCAGTTCATAAAACATTAACTATAGGTAATGTTAATGTTACACTTAATATATCAAGCGTAGTTGGGTTTTAAATTCAAATAAAATACATTTTTTTGAATAAAATAAATTTATTGATTTACACATTACATTAGTTAATTAATATTTTTAAAGTAAATAGTAAAATATTTAGGTAAAAATTAAGTATATTTTATGATAACTTGTCAATTTTTAAATCTTTGCACATGATTGCATTAGAATTCATAATTAAGATATTTTTCTTACAATATTACTCAATGGTTTATATTCAATTATACAGTCATTCAATATAAGGCAGTAGGCAGAAGTATGGTCAGGTATTTCAACATTACTTTCCAACTCTACTCGCACATCGACTACGGGACCTGATATGAGGTTGTCAATTTGTCTAGAACAATCGATGACAAACAGAGGAGCGATCTCTTTAAAGTCCCTAGTGTTCAACAATGGCTCAGGTCGTCGACCGTAATATGATTGTTGAAAACGAGCATATTGCTCGTATAATAATGCAAATTTATCATCAGTGAAATCTACATTTAAATTTTCATATGGATAATAAGTTGAATTGAGATATACTTTGACATCACGCAAAGTGCAGTGATCAAATCTGGACATATCAGCAGCAGAATTATGTTTTCTGTTTGTTTGTAGACCTATAATTACATATCTTTCAGTTCGTCTTGGGAATTAGCTGTGGGCAGACGCGCTGTTTATTTGTTTATTTGGCTTGTATACGCGGTGCCGTATTTGTTCACTTTTGTTTGGATTTCCTACTTTATCGGTCCCTCTCGTCCTATCTTGTGTGAAGTGCCATAGACCGTCCGCGCCATCTTAGAACTTGTAGTGCGGTATCCCTGTCGCTCAAGTCTGCCTGGCAGCGCTGAGCAAATTTTTGAAGAAATACACAAAGTCGTGCAGATCGTGGGGCTCGAACCGGCGACGCTTCGTGCAGTGACGGGTGGTGGCGGCGCCCTGTGCCACTGAGCCAGCTGCGAGTTGGGACGGTGCGGCGAATTTTACGGTACTACTTACTACTTAATACCTCTACACTCTCAGGCTATACATACAGTGATATCTCTATACGCCATGTCGTTGTTGCGTTCACCGGAGAATAAATGCCTGTCAAATCCAGACCTATACTCTAATGTCGAATCTGGTCCCAATGTTACCATGAGAAAGCGGAAGCAACCGGATTGTGAACTTACTCAGGCCATAAACTCTTTATCTGCAGAGCTGAAAAAGGCTATTTCAGATCTTCGAACCGACATGAATAACCAATTTCTAAATATAAATACATGTATGTACAACCTTCGTGAGGATTTAAATACATTATCAGCTACTTCTTCTCAGATTCAGAGTGAAGTTAAGGAACTGCGCGCGGAATACTCCCGTATGGATAATGATATATCTGACTTGAGAATGCAACATGCTGAAATGTTGCAGAATGTGTCCGAATTAAAATCTTCAATTAACTTTAACTCGGACAATACAGACTGCGTGAAACGCCTGACAGAATTGGAATCGCAAAGTAGTAGTTCCACGGTCACTACTATTAGATTATTAGAAGGAAAAATCGATACATTGGAGCAACAGGCTAGACAATGTAATATAGAAATTGCGAACATGCCTGAAAAACGTGGTGAGAATCTGATGTCCATATTAGAGGCAATTGGTTCGGCAGTCAAGATGTCAATAGCCTCAAGCGACGTCATATCAGTCCACCGTGTCCCGCATGCACATATACAAAATAATCGGCCTAAGAACGTTATAGTTAAATTTACCACCAGGATAATGAGGGATAATCTTCTTAGTGCGTACCGGCTGTCAAAGGGACTTACTACTGACCGCATTGGCCTCTCAGGCACCCCCTGCCGCATCTACCTAAATGAACACTTGACTTTGCGTAATAAGGATTTATTTCGCAAATGTCGCGAAGCAGCGAAACTCAAGAAATTCAAGTTCGTGTGGGTCAGGAATGCAACTATCCTTGTCAAAGAATCTGAAGATTCCTCTACTTTGGCCATTCGCACGGAAGACGAAATATCCAGTAAGATTAAGCCTAATTTTCGCCCTTTGGACCCTAATATTGTTAACTAATGTTTCTCCAAGCCTGTCACTAATTGTTGGTAGGGTTAAGTTTTTATTTATAAGTGGGTATGTTGCACTTTACGTTGGGTATTTATGTTCTGGGTATATTTTGTCTTGTGCGGGACGCCTAATCTTTATTTATGTTTACGATTATCTCGTACTTGCTCACTTAACACAAAATATTGTTTTCAATTATTCGAATCTAGATTGTAAATGCTCATATGCGTATTATACTTTTATGTATCGGCTGTTTACTGTGTTATTAGACCTCAAAACCTTTATTGTTCACATGAATACCTTTTTGTTTTGTATACAAACAATTAATTCCCGTTCAAAACGAAATGCTATACTTTTCAACAATACTTACAAATTCAATTCTACTATGTTTCCACACTCTTATAATGGCTGTAGATAAGAATAATTTATGTATCTATTATCAGAACTGCCGAGGGATCAGGACTAAACTGAATACACTGTATATTAACATTTTGGCTCACTCTTACGACATCATTATCTTAACCGAAACTTGGTTGACGCCAGATATCTCTGAAAATGAATTTATTGATAGTCGCTATGCGGTATACAGATGCGACCGTAATCGTTCCGTCTCTAATAAGAAAGATGGAGGAGGCGTCCTAATAGCTATCGCCAAGGCCCTTAATTCGTCATGTGTCACATTGTCTCCTCCATTAATTTTACCTGAACATAAAATAATTAAAATCCCCGTTCACGACAGTAAATATTTACTACTTTGCGCCACTTACATACCCCCAAATACAACTGAGGATATTTATGTTAACTTTATTGATTCACTGGCTATTTTAATTGACGACCCCTCATTAGAATACGTTGTTTTAGCCGGTGATTTTAATTTACCTGAGATTAATTGGATTACCTCTAAAACTCATATGGCGTGTGCCGCGAGTAGCACTTATTCAAATGTTAGTCGTCATCTATTGAGTTTTTGCTCTCTATTGGATATGAACCAATATAACAGTATTACTAACGACAACGGGCGCATCCTGGACTTGTTCTTTTGTAACACACACGTTGTGACTTATACTCCTAATGTTTCTCTTTTGCCCATTGATTCCCAACATCCAGTCTTCTATGCATTAATACCTTTTAGAAAACCTTCTTGTATATCTAAACAAATAAACCATATTCCATTTAATTATTACAAATCTAATTATGCTGAGATTAATTCCGAAATCGAAGCCGTAGACTGGCTTAGCCTTCTAGAAGAACTACCTCCTGAGGAAGCAGTTTCAATTTTCTACGAAAAGATCTTTGACATCATTAAGCTACACACTCCCACGCACAAACCCAAAAGCTCTAATTTTCCGAACTGGTTTACTAAATCACTTTTGCATACATACAGAAAGAAATCACAAGCATGGACGAAGTGGAAAAAATACGGAAATATTAGCGACTATGAAGTATTTTCCATTTATAGAGCGAAATTTAAAAAGCACGCGGACATATGTTATAAAAGATATATGAATACGGTGGAAGATAGCGTGGCTGTCAATATCAAGGCGTTTTGGTCGTATGTCTCCAGTCGCAAATCCAGTAACAATATCCCCTCTACAGTCTATTACCAACAACAGTCATCCAATGAACCAACTGCCACTTGTAATTTATTCTCCACATTTTTCCATTCGGTATATGAACCCTCTACGTTTGATAATAATTCATGGGAACCACCGCCCCCCACTTCTGATAATGATATTAACCTCTGCAATTTACACTTTTCCAAGGACAAGATACAGAGTGAACTTAAGTCTTTAGATGCATCCAAGGGGCCGGGCCCTGACGGGATTCCCTCTATCTTCTTAAAAAACACCTGCGACACACTGTGCTTTCCTCTATTCTTACTATTTAATAAATGTATTTCTAATGGCGTTTTCCCAGAAATCTGGAAACGAGCTAACATTGTTCCTGTCCACAAAAGCGGCTCTAAAAGTGATGTGTCTACATATCGCCCTATATCTCTGCTCTCGGCGCTCTCCAAACTTTTTGAAAAACTCGTTCACAACGAGATCTACCCCGTCCTACGTCATGTGATATTAAAGGAACAACATGGGTTTGTAAAGGATAGGTCCTGCGTGAGTAACCTCCTCATTTTCACAGCGCAGTTATTTGAAAGCCTCGATAATAGACAGCAAATTGATGCGGTATATACTGATTTCCAAAAAGCGTTTGATAAAGTGGATCACAAGTTACTACTGGATAAAATTGCATTTAACGGCATCAAAGGAAATCTGCTTCGCTGGTTCGTTTCATACGTCACCGATAGGACTCAAAAAGTGGTAATAAGCGGCCATGAGTCTAGCCCCATTAAAGTCACATCCGGAGTCCCGCAAGGATCCATTCTAGGTCCTTTATTATTCATCTTATTTATTAATGACGTTAAAAATTGTTTTCAGTCTTCGAAATTTCTACTTTATGCGGATGACTTAAAGATTTATAAAAATATCACCAAACAATCTGACTGCATAGATTTACAAAGGGACCTTGATCGCTTTTTAGAATACTGCTCTCATAACAAACTTCACCTTAGTTACTCCAAATGTCATAGTATTTCGTTTACCAAAAAGAAATCGGTTATCAAGTTTAGTTACTGTTTTGGCAATACTGTCCTAAATAATGTTACTTGTCTCCGCGATCTTGGTGTTCAGTTGGACTCCATGCTTCATCTCGATGCGCATGTAAATAATATAGTCAATAAAGCTTATCAAATGTTTGGCTTCGTAATGCGCGCGTCTAGAGAATTCCGCCGCCCTTCCACTTATTTACATTTATACAAGTCGATAATCCGACCACAAGTAGAGTACGCAGTCCCTATTTGGAATCCTTTTTACAAAAAATACATAGAAATACTGGAGTTAGTTCAACGTAAATACCTTCGCTCTGTGCACTATAGATGCTTTCGCAAAAGGATTTCCTACCAATCACTGCTCGAAAAATATAATATCTTGTCCTTACAATCTAGACGCATACTCCTAGAAATGATGACCCTCTTCAGTATATGCCGTAACAAGTTTGATTGTCCTGATCTTGTGAGAAGTTTGTGCTACCTGGTCCCTCGCACAGTACATAGCAGAGAAGTACGTTCACGGTGTTTGTTTGCCACTAAATTTTGTCATACCAACTCAGGCGCACGCTCACCGCTGCACCGATTGGTCGACACTTATAATAAAAAGTTTGGATCTATTGATATTATATTTCTGAGCAAGAATAGGTTCAAAAATCATTTTAAAAGTTATTTCCACTTTAAAGGAACAGCCATGACCTTCGATGTTACTCAACTATGATTCATATACCTCATTTCTTTTTTGTTTGCCGATTTTATCTGATTTCGAGCCTTTATATTTGTCTCCAGTATTTAAGACGCAGATATTATTAGACTTTTTCACCTTATTTTATACTCCCTTTGATACATTTTAACAACAAACCAAGTATTAATTTTAAACTTGTATTGCGTATCTTTAGTTTGCCCTTAGTGTTATTATTAACAGCACCTATGCTAATTATTTTATACTCTCTTTGATACATTTTTATAACAAACCAAGTATTAATTTTAAACTTGTATTGAGTATCTTTAAGTTTGCCCTTAGTGTTATTATTAACAGCACCTATGCTAATTATTTTATATGGTAATTTGTGGATAACGTCGTGGGTAGTGTATTCGTTAATTCTATTAGTTAAGTACTCCTATCATGTGTAATATTTAATATACTGCTGTTTGTTGTCCCTAATAAATAAAATAAAATAAAAAATAAAATCTTGGTTTTTCAATCTGAGATGAAGTTTTGATAGACCAAGTATGCTTCGTAGTTTTAGGCAACAGTGGATATTCGTATAAATCCCAATTCCTAAAAACTAATTGCAGTGTTCTATCTTTTTCCAAAATCTTCAATAAGTTTATTTTTTCTTTATCAGACACCTTAACATGCGGTACACGCCATATGATTTTGTTAATTTCAATATCGATCATGACTTCTCCAGCATCAAGTTTGACAGCGTTTAAGTTGGTATTCGTTCTCAACAATATCAATTCATGTTTGCAGTTAATAATAACTTTTTTATAATCTTCGCCGAATCTTAGAATGTTGCTTAGCGGTATAGATGCAGAAAAAGATCCATTAGAACTTTTGAAACCATGACGACACGTTTGGCGTAGCGGCTGAGCGATCGGCTTCTGCGTCACGTGTTGTGGGTTCGATCCCCACACGATACAGGAGAAAATCCTAGTGTGGGGCAACGTTTTTCAAAAAAAAAAAAAAAATCATGTATATCCCAACCCCAAGCACGACATGATTTTGACTCACTTTCATTCATAGATAGCAACGATTTCATAGTAGTTGTAACGCCTGCATTTTTTATTTTATCAATCTCGACACCGTTCAATTCATAACGTATATCTTGAAAAAGGTACATTAATGGATTGTTCGTAAATTTAACACATGTCTTTTCTTTCGTATCTGTTTTAGTAACATTCACTATGCCTTCCAAATACAATGTACTGGCTGATGGTAGAACATACAGATCTTTCTGATTAATCGGTATGCGAATCTCATCGTTTCTGTTGAAACTTGTTATGTATGGTTTGTATGAATGATATTCAATACCAACAATGCTATTGTCACTTACAGGAGAAGATAACACGTCTAAAAAACTCATTTTAGCAGACCTACTGATTTGAGAAATTCACGATTTTCTTTAGTAAGTTTCAGTTTATTTTTGGAGTTGGATGTTGTCTTGCGAATAGCCCCCGAAGTACTGTTCAGTTTAGTTGAGGTACTCGGGTATTTATTTGTTTTATTGTAGTCAATCATTTTCTTCTAATGTGTAAATATAGTTGCACTTCCTCCCCGCGTAAGTTAAGTATATTATTATTTATATCTAACAGTCTAATGTTCACACTGTTAATGATATTTTGGTTTATTGGAAAGTAAATTACGTTTTCAGGCACTTCGATAATTCTGTAACCGGGAGGCACATTTGGAGTAAACTCATAAATTATATGACTTGGTTGACCATTAATATAAGATCCACTCACTATGTCACATTCAACCCTCACCACAGTCGTAGATAGAATGTTCACAGGAAACTGTGATATGTGTAATTTATTTGCTTCAAGTACTTTCTTATCAAAACCTAACAATCTACCAATAGAATCTTCTCTAGTAAAATCAATTCTCTAGTAAAAGCACAAAAAAATTTTGCAAAATATGTTCGTTTTTAGCGTATTATTATTGCACTCTAATTTGAAATCTGTGCTTTTTATTTTTGATTTTAAATAATCGTTAATATCTTGCAGTTCATATGCTCCTTCCGGAATTTCGATAACGTTATGATCGTAATAAAATTTGTTATTTCTATTATCAATATTCGGTATAGAATTAAACGTAGATAAATATAACAAAGCGCATTCATACTCTCCCTCAAGTTGCAGGTTAGGAGAATAATAAGTAGATAGCACTGATGAGTTACCAGTTATAGACAGTGAGAGTGACATTATGCAAATGAAACATAAATAATAAGTTCCTCAATTTATATATTTATCCCAGATGTTGTACAAAAACGTTAAACATAAATGTCCACAATTTACTGAGTTAAAATTTTGATACCTCGTATAATTGTAAAAAACATTATAATTTTTTAAGTAATTTAATAACTCTAATGGAGGTTTCAGGTTGCCAAAACTATCAAAATAATCACAATATTGATAAATTTTTACATAGGCTACCCAATGTGTTCCTTCGTTGTTAGAATTATCCAAATTAACAACACCGCACTCAATAGGTTTCGGTTTGTTTGGTAATTCATCTTTCATGAATACACCTCTGAAATAAGGTATATTAAACGCGTGATTCTGGATATCTATATTAGTAAGAGCACGATTAGGTAACCTTTTAATTAGTTTTTTGAACATTTTACAAACAAACCATTTCCTTTCTTGTACGGTTTGACAAATAAGCCTCTACCTAACGCAATCGATTCCATCATTTTATTATGACGTTGTTATTCTTGTAAATTCTTTTGAGCGCTTTTGTAATCATTTACTGTTTTTGCAATACCAGCTGCACCACCAGCTAAGGTACCTAATGCAGACAGCCCAGCGAAAATTGGAATCAATGGTAACACACCTCCTGTTTTCGGTAACGGTATGATTCTAGGTATAGGAATCCGACAATTCTTTGAAAACAACTTTTTTGCTGCTAAATAAGCATATTTTATAACGTCTTCTTTGTTTTTTGGTTTTAACTTCTTGATCTGTGATCGAATTTTAGTTACTAAAGATCCAAATGTTTTTAAACCAGATCCAGTTTTAAGTTTTGCTTTCATTGCTTTGCTTACTAACCAAGAAGCAATTTTTTCCCTTTTTCCTGCATCGGCTGCTTTTAATCGTTGATTTGCCATATCCAATAACTGTAAATCGGCTTGATGTCTGTTGTGCAAGTCTGAATAATTTGTATAGGCTATATCATGCAATTTGCAAGCTTCGTCTAATTGATTTATGACAAAGGCATAAATCAATTGTGAAATGTATCAATCAAAAAATCTCCTCGTGATAAACGTTTTTGTAATTTAGTGCCCGGTCCACAGTAATTATAGCCTGGCAAGTGTAGCTCGAACGAGCTCCACCTCCTTGCATGGCTTGTATGGTAATGTGAGAAAAAAAATATAAGTCTATAATAAATACCATTTTATTAATTTACTACAGTATTTTTATCAATCCAACTATTTTCATTATCACTCAGACTTAACCATTTAACAAAAAGCTTACTACCTTTTTTCTTTAAAACTTTTTCAATAAGGTAAACATTAGGATGATGCGTTTTTTGAATTTCTTGCTCATAAAACGTACCTAATATCGGTTGATTTCGAAGATCTTGAATATTATACGTCACTGGCATTGTTTAATTTATTTTAGTGACTTTAAAGATTTCTGTTGACCAGTTAGGAGTATAGCCTTTTTGAAAACAATTTTTATATTTACTTATGCGGACATGGTCCCCGACTTTAAATTTGTTTTTCTTAGGTTGTGTTCTTTTGTGTGATTTTAAAATATTTTTCCTTACAAGATTTTCATTTTCAGTATTAACATTAACCGGTTTACAATTAATAGTACGGTGTTTAGTATTGTTGTAATTGGAGACTATAGTTTCGATTGGTTTTCCTATCCACTTATAGCTTCCATTTAAATTAAATGTTTTGTAAAGTCCGCTTTTTAAGGTTTTAATTAGTCTTTCTGCAATTGAAGCTTTCTTAATCGAATATGATGAATAATGATTGATATTAAAACGTTTCATTAAACTTGAAAATGCATCGTTATAAAATTCGGTTCCTAAGTCTGTTTGTAAATGATTAGGTGAACGATTACATGTATTTAATACTTTTTCAAACGCGTTAGTTACTACTAACTTTGATTTGGACTTCAGAGATACAACCCAAGCATATTTAGAAAAACAGTCAATGATTACTAAGATGTAACTAAAACCTTTATTGTAATTTTGAATTCTTCTCAAATCAATAAGATCAGCCTGCCACAAATCATCGATTCCTTTTAAAACAACACAACGACGAATAAAATTTCTTCTGGCTGATTTGTGTAATTCATTCACGACTTGTTGCTTTATCATTTTGAGATGATCTATTCGTCTTACTCGTACCACTGTTCGTTATTTTATGATCAATATAAGATATCATACTTGTTTTTAAGTGATCTAATAAGACTTGAATATCTTTTATAATCTCTCTTTTTGATTTGTCTAATAATATTTGAACATCACTTTTAGCACACAAGTCATTAACTTTTTCATCTACATAATCTTTATTTGCAACATCGTCTGTTTCAACAGGATTAATAACACCTCGTAGTCGACTCATTTGCAAATTAAAGTCACCATTTACAGTTTTTAATATGGTTTTGTCTGCGATGTCAAAAATATCTGACAGTCGCATTCTTTTATGAATATGATGACCAAATTTATCAATATTCATTATGTCTGCACAGAAAGGAAGCTTAAAAGAAAATGAAAAGAATTATTGTTTATTAAGATATTTATTATTTTATATATTTACCCTCACGTGATTCCTCTATGATAGAAATTATTTATTACCCCTGTATTACCAGCTTCTCGGGAAGCCATGAGTAGTTTTAATCTTTCTACTAATTCATTGGGATCATCCCAATATATGTAATCAACATCTTTGTTCACTTTTTTCAACATTAGCAGTCCTTTCCCTTTCGGCAAATTTACTTTGTCGGTAAAATCGTTTCGTAATTTAAATAAAGGTTTTATAACATCCAAATACTTTTTTCTCTTGTTGATTTTTATAGGCTTATTTGGATCATAGTCACGTCTATGAGCGTTTGTATGTAACAACATCAATTTATAATTTTGCTTATCACCTTCGGTAATTAAACTTAGATCTGGATCTTTTTTTAATAAAAGTTCCTTTAGCCCTGGAGTGGTTAAATATGTTTGTCTGCCTATTGTAATAGTTTTATTATCAATATTTATTTTAGTTGATCCAAGTATTAACTTTCCTTTTTCATTTCTTACTCCGAAAGGAACGTCATCAATCATCTCAGAAGATAAAGACCATGATGAAAAATTTTCTCTTAAACCATCATTGACGCCAACAGACTTGAACGAGTCGATACTATTTTGTGAATTATCGTCAGAATCCCCTGAATTTTTAACGTAACCATGATCGTGATCATCATTACCAGCTTCAGGTATAATATTATTTTCCAAATCACTTTCAAACTTAATATATTCATCATTAGAAATATTGCTATCATGGTAGTTAGTGTAATCACTTTTTTTTAAATTTATGTTATTTAAATCTTCTTTAGATGTTTTTTTGTTGCTTTGTGCTATTTGATTAAGTGGATTAATCAAAGGTTGAAATACCGTTTGCAAAGCTTTTTCATTATCATCTTCAATATTTCGCATTTTTCGAACCTTTTTCTTTACTGCTTCAGCAGCAGTACCAATTTGTCTTTTTAAAGACATTTCCATTATTTATTATAACAAAGAATATTCTTACTGTCTTCTTCTACTGTTAAGTTAAGAATAAAGATTTTTTACAGAGTTTTATTTTGAAATAAAACTACTTTTTACGGATTTTATCGCGTTGTATTGATATTATTTGATTCCCGACGTTTCGGATCCTTTACAGCATCCATGGTCACGGGTAGACTAAGTTGTTGGACGTCTTAATGTTACAATTACTAACAGCTACCTTACATTTTTGTTAATTATTGGCGATCCGATTCACGCAGAACGAGCTCACCGTATCCTTCGGTCTTGCAGTTTTGGACTTGGATTTTGATTTTATGGAATCTATAATGGGGTTCCAAGCAGGTGGTAAGACCCAGCCATCTTCTCTATTGAAATTTGGATGTTTTTTAATTTCAATAGCCTCACGGATCATCCTGGGAAGGAATCGGTTTTCTTTTGCGAGGACTTGTGGTTTATCAAATCTGATGTAGTGCTGGGCCTTGTCTAGAGTATGTTCACAAACTGCTGACTTCTTGAAACGGCGGTGTTTGACATCAGCGATGTGTTCTTTTACGCGGGTCCCTATACTTCTTTTAGTTTGGCCTATGTAAGAGAGACCGCAATCACAATCTAGCTTGTATACACCTGCATCTTGCAGAGGTATGTGGCACTTGACAGGTGGTAGGAACTGACTAATCTTCTTCAGCGGCTTGAAGTATGTTTTGATTGAAGCTCGCTTCAAGATATAGCCAATCTTGTCTGTGACTCCTCTAACATATGGTAATATAGCAGGTAGGCGTTCGACTGTGGCACGTTTCACGCGGTTTCTGTGACGAGGGCGCGGTATTCGGAGCTTGTTGTCATGCAGTACTTGTTTGACATGTTGAAGCTCTGCAGCCAGATGTTGCTCATCACAGATCCCACGCGCTCTCTGAAACAATGATTTACCAACGGTAGATAACTGTGTTGGGTGGTGGTGTGATTCACCATTTAAGTATTTGTCTGTATGGGTTTTCTTTCGATACACTGTGTGACTCAAGGTGTTATTGGGATTGCGAATTACTAAAACATCTAAGAAAGCTAAAGAGTTCGAGAGAGAGAGCCTCTGCCTCCATAGTAAATTGAATTTTGGAGTTTAAGGAGTTAAGGTGGTCTAAAAATGCTGTTACTTTATGAGATGGTAGTATGGTAAAAGTATCATCTACGTACCGCTTGTAGAACTTTGGTGTTACAGGTGCAGATTGCAGGGCAGTCTCCTCGAAATCCTCCATGAAGATATCAGCAACAATGGGAGATACTGGAGAGCCCATTGCTACACCATCCCCTTGCGTGTAGAATTTATTATTCCATAACATATAGCCAGATGTGAGGCAATGTTTTAATAGTTCAGCATATTCAATGGAGAAACTGAAGAGAATAACATGCCCATTGAATATGCTGAACTATTAAAACATTGCCTCACATCTGGCTATATGTTATGGAATAATAAATTCTACACGCAAGTGGATGGTGTAGCAATGGGCTCTCCAGTATCTCCCATTGTTGCTGATATCTTCATGGAGGATTTCGAGGAGACTGCCCTGCAATCTGCACCTGTAACACCAAAGTTCTACAAGCGGTACGTAGATGATACTTTTACCATACTACCATCTCATAAAGTAACAGCATTTTTAGACCACCTTAACTCCTTAAACTCCAAAATTCAATTTACTATGGAGGCAGAGGCTCTCTCTCTCGAACTCTTTAGCTTTCTTAGATGTTTTAGTAATTCGCAATCCCAATAACACCTTGAGTCACACAGTGTATCGAAAGAAAACCCATACAGACAAATACTTAAATGGTGAATCACACCACCACCCAACACAGTTATCTACCGTCGGTAAATCATTGTTTCAGAGAGCGCATGGGATCTGTGATGAGCAACATCTGGCTGCAGAGCTTCAACATGTCAAACAAGTACTACATGACAACAAGCTCCGAATACCGCGCCCTCGTCACAGAAACCGCGTGAAACGTGCCACAGTCGAACGCCTACCTGCTATATTACCATATGTTAGAGGAGTCACAGACAAGATTGGCTATATCTTGAAGCGAGCTTCAATCAAAACATACTTCAAGCCGCTGAAGAAGATTAGTCAGTTCCTACCACCTGTCAAGTGCCACATACCTCTGCAAGATGCAGGTGTATACAAGCTAGATTGTGATTGCGGTCTCTCTTACATAGGCCAAACTAAAAGAAGTATAGGGACCCGCGTAAAAGAACACATCGCTGATGTCAAACACCGCCGTTTCAAGAAGTCAGCAGTTTGTGAACATACTCTAGACAAGGCCCAGCACTACATCAGATTTGATAAACCACAAGTCCTCGCAAAAGAAAACCGATTCCTTCCCAGGATGATCCGTGAGGCTATTGAAATTAAAAAACATCCAAATTTCAATAGAGAAGATGGCTGGGTCTTACCACCTGCTTGGAACCCCATTATAGATTCCATAAAATCAAAATCCAAGTCCAAAACTGCAAGACCGAAGGATACGGTGAGCTCGTTCTGCGTGAATCGGATCGCCAATAATTAACAAAAATGTAAGGTAGCTGTTAGTAATTGTAACATTAAGACGTCCAACAACTTAGTCTACCCGTGACCATGGATGCTGTAAAGGATCCGAAACGTCGGGAATCAAATAATATCAATACAACGCGATAAAATCTGTAAAAAGTAGTTTTATTTCAATGTCTAATATTCGCGTAAGTGTCAGAAACCAGTAGAGTTTTATTTTTATATAATCGTACGATCAATCAAAAACTACAAAATTATCAAACTTTTTGCGATAACCACCTTCATTCTTACGACAATCCTTATTTATAACTAGGTAATTATAGGGTTCAGTCCATATTTTACTGCATAATTCACGAAATTCATTCCATTTCATGTCTGTGTTAATATGTTCATCATAAACATGACGCATATTAATATCATCTTGCTTGAAGAGAATAATAAGATTTGCATTATCTCTAACAAGTTGCTTGGGTACTTTGCTGTATGTTTGATTTAAGTAAAAACAATCTATATTTTTATGTCTACCCATTGCAAAATAATCCCTTATGTTATTTTGGTTTTCACATGCTACGTCATCAAATATAATTACTGAGTCACATCTAGCTTCTTGTGGACTTATTACTTCTTCATTGTCTTTAAATTTAGCAAACGACACATCTGGCACGTTAGCAAGCACTTTTTCAACAGACATATATTTCGGTTCATTAAGTGTCTTTGAGTAAACATATACATTACGAAATTTTAAACCATTCCTATGCAACAGCAAACCAATTACAAGATTTGTTTTTCCACAGTTAGACGGACCACAAATAATACACCTTATAGTGTTTGGTAATAGTTCTCCATGCCGTCGTTTCCAATTTTTTGTCTCAACACAAATAGCGTCCAGATGAAGCAAATGAGGTTGTTTAATGAATTTCATAATTACTAACACGTCCGATGCTATAGGTAGTTAAATTAAAAATGAGCCAAATCTTAGGATATGGTTTTTCCTTGTGATCTATTTTAATGTATGCACCTACAAATAATATCTAGTGTCCGCGCCTATTTGATTAATAGTATTTTGTCGCTATAAAATTTCCATTAGGCGTTGATTTAATTTTAATTTTCAATCCTGTGTTTAGTGTTATCCAAATATAGATAGCTTCAGTCAGTGTCACTGACTGACTGATGCTGAACGGAACGCTGGTGAACGTTGAAGCAACAGAGACTCGATCGTATATTATTGGGCATTCTGTCCCACCATAGTGGAGGCGAACGCCGGAACGGTAGGTGGGACAGAATGCCCAATAATATACTACTATTCGCAATCCCAATAACACCTTGAGTCACACAGTGTATCGAAAGAAAACCCATACAGACAAATACTTAAATGGTGAATCACACCACCACCCAACACAGTTATCTACCGTCGGTAAATCATTGTTTCAGAGAGCGCGTGGGATCTGTGATGAGCAACATCTGGCTGCAGAGCTTCAATATGTCAAACAAGTACTACATGACAACAATCTCCGAATACCGCGCCCTCATCACAGAAACCGCGTGAAACGTGCCAAAGTCGAACGCCTACCTGCTATATTACCATATGTTAGAGGACTCACAGACAAGATTGGCTATATCTTGAAGCGAGCTTCAATCAAAACATACTTCAAGCCGCTGAAGAAGATTAGTCAGTTCCTACCACCTGTCAAGTGCCACATACCTCTGCAAGATGCAGGTGTATACAAGCTAGATTGTGATTGCGGTCTCTCTTACATAGGCCAAACTAAAAGAAGTATAGGGACCCGCGTAAAAGAACACATCGCTGATGTCAAACACCGCCGTTTCAAGAAGTCAGCAGTTTGTGAACATACTCTAGACAAGGCCCAGCACTACATCAGATTTGATAAACCACAAGTCCTCGCAAAAGAAAACAGATTCCTTCCCAGGATGATCCGTGAGGCTATTGAAATTAAAAAACATCCAAATTTCAATAGAGAAGATGGCTGGGTCTTACCACCTGCTTGGAACCCCATTATAGATTCCATAAAATCAAAATCCAAGTCCAAAACTGCAAGACCGAAGGATACGGTGAGCTCGTTCTGCGTGAATCGGATCGCCAATAATTAACAGAAATGTAAGGTAGCTGTTAGTAATTGTAACATTAAGACGTCCAACAACTTAGTCTACCCGTGACCATGGATGCTGTAAAGGATCCGAAACGTCGGGAATCAAATAATATCAATACAACGCGATAAAATCCGTAAAAAGTAGTTTTATTTCAATGTGCCAAGAGTCGTCTTGCTGTCGCCACACTGGTGCAGAACAAGTCGATATTTAGGTCGCTAGGTAGTCTATCAAAGCTAAGTGCACTTCTTATTGAAAAAACATTCCGCCTGTAATTATTCAATGCAAAAGGAATATTTAATAGTGGCCGTTGACGAAATCCCATTAAATTCGTGCGTAATGACAAATTAGCTACGAGTTCAGGACAGTCAACGTGGCCATTAGCGATACCCAACAGTAGACTTATATCGTTAATTTGACGTCTCATCTCCAGAGGAAGGAAATGGTGCTTTTTGCAGCGGTGCTCATAGTCAACTGAGTATAGCTGTGCCCTGTAATCGAGATAGCGAAGGAATTTTCTTTGGACACCTTCAATACGAGACCTATAAATCTGATACTGCGGGTTCCAAACTTGAGACGCGTATTCTAAATGGCTACGCACGAAAGAACAATACACAATTTTAACTGGTTTGAGAGATCGGAAACAGGCCGTAGCTCCCAATATAAATCCCAAAGCTTTAGATGCTTTTGTCACCATGCTATCGATGTGTTGATCAAACAGAAGCTTGCTGTCTACAATGACTCCTAAATCTCTAATTTTATTCAATCTGCTAATAAGTAGATTGTTTAGGGTGTAGCCAAAATTTAATAATGATGTACGACGTGAGAATGTTACGAGGAAGTATTTAGAGATATTAAGTTGGAGCTTGTTACGGTTGCAGTATATCTCAAACCTATGTAGGTCGTCCTGCAATTGATATGCATCAGACATATCACGCACGACTTTGTGAATTTTCATGTCGTCAGCATAAAGTAAAATATATGAATGATGGAAGTACTGTTTGATATCTGAAATGAACAAAATAAATAACAGAGGCCCTAGAATTGAGCCTTGAGGCACGCCTGATTATTATTTGGTAAAACACACTAGCAGCTAATTAGCTGATGCGTGTGTATCAAATAGCTTGGAGATGTTTTCCTTGTCCAATCTGTTCTTGAAACAGTTCAATGTTTGAGCCATGACAGTTTTTTCTGGTAGTTTGTTCCATGGTTTTACTACTCTATTAGGCAAGAAATGCTTCATTGGTTTCTTTTTAGACGTGTTTTCCCAAAGTTTCAATGGATGACCACGTAGATGTTTATTTTCATCCGGCTTATACATATCTTTAAGGCTAGGCACATCATTGTAATCAGAAACAATTTTATAGGTTTCGATTAAAGTTCCCCTCTGTCTGCGCTGTTGTAGTGTGGTGAGATCAAGGTCTTTGAGACGCTGTTCATAAGGTAATTTGCACATTAAACGAACCATCTTGGTAGCTCTTCTCTGTACATTATCAATGAGCTTAATGTCTTTCTTGAAATAAGGGTCCCAGATTACGTAAGCAAGCTCAAGGAGAGGTCTTATATAGGTCTTGTATAGTTTTATAAAGGTGTTTGCTGTGAGACATTTGAACGCCTTGCGAATTATATAGAGTATCGAATTTGTTTTCTTTACAATATTATGTATATGGGTTTCCCACTTTAGATCGACAGAAACAGTAACTTATTTTTTTTTAGTAAAGGAAAAAATTCAATCGCGGGCAGGATTCGAACCTGCGTCTTCTGGTTTGACATACCAGTTCGCGGTGGCTTAGTGGTCAGAGCGTCTGGTATATCAAACCAGAAGACGCAGGTTCGAATCCTGCCCGCGATTGAATTTTTTCCTTTACTGAAAAATAACTTAATAATCTTAGCATGGAAAATGCAAAAAATCACAAAAAAAGATAGAAACAGTAACTCCCAAATCCTTTTGTATTTCGACAGGTGTTAATTGCTTATGGCCAAGATAATAAATTTGATGAGGGTTGTTTTTACCAATGTGTAGTACAGTGCATTTATCAACATTTAATGTCAGAAGCCACTATTGAGTCCAGTTAAATATAGAAGTTAAGTCGTTTTGGATGGCTTGCCACTGAATTTGCGGATTCGCAAAGAATTTAGTATCATCAGCAAAAAGGGAGAATGGTAGTTGTAGAGTAGTTTTTAGGTCCGAGAGGTACAAGATAAAAAGCAATGGGCCAAGTACCGATCCTTGAGGCACTCCACTGAGTTCTCTTTGGGGTTTTGACATGACTTCCCCAATGCGCACACGAAATGTTCTATTTGACAGAAAGTTATTTATCCAGGTTAACAATTTACCACGTATGCCAAAGTGTTCCAATTTATGTGTGAGGCGTTTCAAAGGGACTCGATCGAATGCCTTCTCGTAATCTAGATAAATAACATCCGTCGGTTGTCCGTCATTATCGTTTCGTGTCCACTCATTGAGGCAATACAGTAAATTTGTTGTAACTGAACGCCTAGGGATGAAACCATGCTGCTCGTCCAGGATTATTTGTTCTTGTTTCAGAAAGGCTCTTTTGTGGTCGGCTATGACTTTTTCCATAGTTTTGCATAGAACGCTGGTCAAACTTATTGGTCTGTAGTTGACAGGTAACAATTTATTTCCTTTTTTATAAATCGGCACTACATTGACCATTTTCCAATCAGCTGGAACTATTCCATCACTCAAGGATTTGTTCATGATTTTAGCTATTTTGTCGATCAAGGCTCCTGAGCATTTCTTGAGTAGTATAGATGGGATGTCGTCGGGCCCTGTGGCTGTAGTGTCGTTGAAACTGGACAGTGTCTTTCTTACCAAATCTCCAATTATATTAAAGTCATGTACAGCGTTTATAACTCTAGGTACATTGATATTCGGCATTGGTCCATCAGGTTCGTTAACAAAACTCCATTTAAATTGTTCAGCAAAGGCTTCGGCAATTTGGTCTGGTTTCATAACAAGTTCATCTGACTCATTTCTTATCACGTTTGGGATGCAAATTTTAGAGTTCAGTTGTTTTCTAATATAAAGCCTTGGAACCTGTATCTATAATAGTGGATTCAAAAGCAATTCTTCTGCTTCTAGAAAGTTTTATTATTTCGTTGTTTAATTTTCTATATTCTTTGTACGAGTCGTCAGTTGGATTAATTCTGTAATTAGCCCACAGTTCTTTTTTCTGTTTCGTCAAGTCGACAATTTTTTTGTTAATCCAGGGTTTGTTGGTGCGACGGTTTTTATATATGGGCTTTTTTGGTATATAATTTTCTATTGCACAGTGGATATGGTTTTTAAAGACATATCCTCTACTGATGCTTCGACTATACTTCTATTGTTTGCAAAATCCTGAGATTTTTTTTTGTAGTCTGCCCTGAAGAAGTCATATTGAGTGGTCCTTCGTATTTCATTATATTTGGTATTGGTACTGATTACTTGTAGTGTAGCTGTGATAACCAAATGATCACTTTACCTATCGGAGGATGATACTCGATGCCAAGCCGCGTTAACTCTAACCATTTTACCATTACCATTTAACCATTATCATTTTTACCAGTTTAATATATCATTGTGTTTTCTATACCTTCGTGTTTTATTATTATTTGTTGGAGTTACGCCCAACAAATTGGTCCTTCGAGCCTATCGTGATTAAGTCAGATTGGAGTCCCCATTCTCCGTCGACTCACCACCTACCGCAGTTCACCAAAACCCAGAATATAATCAAGTAAGATCTTTCCATTTATTATTTACCAACTACCAAAATGTCTACCATTGCTGATTTATTTGCGGTTCAGAAGGAGATCATGGTGTAAGCACGTACAATTTCCTAATGTTTATATATGTATAATTTGCTGTTTTGACCAGCTAAATATTCGTTACTTGCAAAATAGCAATTATTGTTTGTATAAATATGTAGGTAGTTGGAAAACTCGCAACTATGGCACCATCCCCGACTACGGTTATAAAAGGGGATGCCGCCATAATTGCGGGTTCAGTCTTGTTTAAGCTTCGGTAGAGATAACTACTAGGACGTACCTGTAAATCATAAAATGTAAGTCTATTTATTTGTTCAAATGGGTTGTCTTGTTGTATTCAACTAATAATAATTATGAGTGATAATTATGAATAGTTAATTTAACTGTACTTAGATGATAAATAAAATATGGAAATTAATAAAGAGTATGAAGATATCTATGTATAATAAATACGTTTACCAACTGTAACACCTGTTATTTTACAATTCAGAAGTGGGATATGCAACTCATTTTATATTTATTTATTTATTTATTTTTTCATGTCGAGTACCATGGATAATGCAAGATTGACTGTCTCTCCAATTTTGGGGAGCGCTCAACCACTGACGATGAGAAGTACCCGCATGAGTTCTAACTCGCGGGCACCGCCGTCGCACGGTTCACGGCAAAGTGTTCACCTATCGCCAGGCTCGATGACTGGACACGATCACCATCTTTCAAGCAACCGGCGTTCGCGAAGCATCTCGCGCAGTCCAGTCGAGAATCGACGATGGTGCCATCGATCGCGAAGCCCATCGCGGCGCCAATATATCATCCGGCGTCCGCGTAGCAGATCGCGTCGCGAGACATCACTTGAACTAGAAACGTGCCATTCTCGACTTCACCGGTCTCGCAGCCGCCAGAGGTGCAACGCAGGATTCATGGTAGACATTCCAAAAACCCGAACGAAACGTTTTAAGTCTACTTTTATCATGCGTACCGCTGGTCTTCCCCGATAGATATAATCTGGGTGTCTTTAAATCACGAGTGAATCGGTTTCTTTTAGGCAAGCGCACTCCATCGTAGATCGCAGTATCGCTTAACATCAGGCGAACTGGTGGTCAAGCGTAAGCCTATCACAAATAAAAAAAAAATGTAATTTACTCTTGACACTTGTACACCACTGACTTTTATTTTATTTTAATTCGTGTAATATAATTCGTACGGATAGCCCACTACTCATTTATGAAGTGGTCGATTGGCACAAAAATAAAAAGGCTTTGTGCGAATCGCCACGTACTAAATAATAAATTTTGAAGTGTCGTTTCGCACGAATCGTGCGAACCGCATTCCTGCGAAACGACTACTAAGCCAAAATCTTAGGATATAAATTGTAGAAAGATACTCAAGTCACAATTCTTCAAAAGTCAGCAGATGAATCATCGGAGAAAACTTTTCATGAGTAAGTTTATACATGATGTTACAGAATATTGTAGCATCTAACTAGTAAAGAAACGAGATCATTGCGAGTTGAATGAGGAATTACTCAAAATGACTCTATAGTAATTTGTATTTTTTGAATTGACCATTTTGAGACTCGTATGCAAATTTCGATTTATATTGTGATCATTTTGAGAATTCGTCATTTTGTGCCCTAAGCACAGTGGTATGTTATACATAAATACCTACTAAAGTTGATAATTTACTAATTAATATAAAATAGGTATGTGCAAAGACGACAATACATGCTGTAATTTCTTCGAATTGCGAATAACCAATACCAGCAGAAGTAATTCCTGTAACAGCAGCCACGTTTTGCGTTGACATTGTATGTACGTGCTGAATCTTCGTTTATCACAATAAAATCGTCTACACTATATAACACCCATATTGTGGGGTTGATTAGTTTTTGTGGTTGGTAAATGAATGTACGTCGGCCGTGATATATATAAACTTTACTGGTACCAGTTGAAATACATATTTATACTTAATAACGATGACCGACCTAACTGCTTGGGTGCGGGGAGACGACTGCCGCGCCACGCTAAGTTACTAGTTAATATAATAAAAATCTAATACGTCAGCAGTGTCCCTACAATATTCCCCCCCTTTTAAAAAAAAGGTACATTTTTTAAAATTTTGTCAATACTCTACCTAATTAAATGAACAAAATACATGGTTCTTATCCGACTCCTTAAGGTGCTCCCTCACCGGGAGCATTCGCCTGTAATAGAACGTTACAGATTCGAGCATTACATTAGTGAGGGAAGAGAACCGAGCATTAAAGTGCCCAATTTGATGATACAATGTGTAATATTTTGATACAACATGTAACATCAATGCGCACTGAAATGTTACATTACAGTCGAATGCTCCAGGTGAGGGAGCACCTTTATGTAAAAATTCTACAGTGCAGGTATTACTCATAAACAAGTGTCACATTACCCCGGCGCAGTTCTCATAATGCAAGCCTAACAAAAATACAATACAATGAGTTGCTATCTGGACTTGTTACAATAATTTGTGATTGACAAATTAACAACTGTTACTGTTCTATTTATAAAACCGACACTCATAAAACGAAAATTCACAATTCACAATGCGTATTTCACTACCTATGTGCAAGTGCTCTCCGTATGACGCTAATCAGTAAAGCTGCTCGTACGAAGAAGCAAATAAGCGGTGTCCACCATTTTCCATATATGCTCTTCCTTGGCCGTGTCCGTAATATGACAGGTTGCGCCATCCACCACTTGGAGCGGAGTTTTGTCGACGCCCCCAAGCGTGATGCGTTGCATACGACGCGCACACTGTACTGTAGAGTGTCGCCGCCGTGTCCCTTGTCCTCCATCGGAGTGTGCCGCGCATGACCGCGTACACCTCCACAACTGATGCCAACTGCAGAGCGTCCTTCTGATTTCTTCCTTCGCGTTCCTTCCATAACTGTACCCGTGCCTGTGTTCACCTTGAATGTTTGATGCTGCAGTTAGGTCTTCAGCTCTTTTGGCCCCCGTGCGAAAAGAGCGAGTCGCCTCCCATATTGCGTGTTCCGGTTACCTCATTGAGCGTCTTCTGTTACAACGCTGCCCATGCGCGTTCTTGCCACGCTGTCCATGCGCACGTGTGTCGACGCGTCGTTGTCCGCGTGCTCGTACTCTGATGTCCGGTTTTTTCGCCGAAGTTGCGTGTCGAAAGGTTACCAATGTGGGGTTGATTAGGTGATGTGGTAGTTAAATGATTGAAGGTCGTCACTCGATATATAAACTTTACTGGTACCAGTTGAAATACATTTTTTACTTATTAACTATGAACGACCTAACTGCAGTAGGATATTATTGGGCATCCTACTCCACCTGCCGTTCCTACGTCTCACTTCGTTCGCCTCCGTCACTTTCGGTGAGGTAGAAAGCCCAATAATATCCTACGGAGTAGGAGCCGTTCAACATTTCCGTTTTAAAACTTGATTTACTTACTGTTCTTACTTCTCACTTGTTTGCCTCGAGACTGTATTATACACTATAATGGTACGTTTTGACGAGTTCTCTTAAGAGACGTGAATTGGCGGTTCTGAAAAGAACCTTTTGTGAACACGGTAGGCTGTTTCACTACACTACTTTACTGTCATTCTTTCATAGTTTCACTACACATTTCAGGATTTTATAGACCCGAAATTATTACTTCTAGGTTTTAGCTGAAAACCAAATTGAGCAGTGGTTCTGAACCACTATTATATCAGCACTAGAGAGTAATAACAACGCCTCCGTTACTTTTGGTATGGTAGAAAGCCCTATAATATCCTACGGAGTAGGAGCTATTTTATAGACCCGAAATTATACGCACGCACGCACGCACGCACGCACGCACGCACGCACGCACGCACGCACGCACGCACGCACGCACGCACGCACACACACACACACAGTGTAAATAATTCTTTAGAATCTCAAAGATTCAAAGACTGCATGCAAGATGATCATCGTGCATGTTGCAGTCTCTGATTAAAATTGGTTTTTTAGAAGATCTCCTAACCAATGCAATTACTTAATTTAAATAGAAGATTTTCCTATACCAGTTTTGATAACTTTGCTTATTATTTTATAATGTTTCATAATAAATTGTTGGTGCTATCAATCTAGGAATTGTTTGAAAGATGAATCTTAATATCAGTACCTATTGAACCTTTACATGAAATGATTATGAAAAGTTCGTTTCAGTCGTTAGATGATATTACTTGTACTAATGTCAAGTTTTACTGCAGCATATTAGTGAACTAACTTATTGACGCGAGTTCGTTTACATGGATTAGTCTGCACAAAAAAAAAATGTTTCCAGGATATTTTTCTTTCAGCTCGTTTTTATTTGCGTCTTTGAAATTTTTTTTTTATTTTTTTTTATTTCACATGTGTGATGTCATGTGGAGTTTTACATCAAGGTTTATTAAACAAACATACATACTTTATTACAATATCATAATGTATTAATCATGAGTGTCATGTATCGTCTTCAGCTTCGTCGGCGAGGGTAAAAGCTGGTTTTATATGTCATTTCTCACGATAAAATTGCAATTTGACAGAAGCGATTTTCAATCACTACGATTTAATTAGATGTAAGTAACTTAAATTAGCCATACAACTGTGAGACCATGTAATTAAGGTTTAATTTTATAATGGAATAAATATTGCTGAAATGGTATTTTTTATGAATAAAATCAATTAATTTTGATCACAATATTACATTCGCTCCAGTATCTTCCAGTGATCAACACCAGTTACTTTCGTTATAATAATTAATTCATTACATTATAAAACCTTCAACTTATAAAATGTAAGTAAGTACTACTAAGTTTACTGAATTTGCTAATGCATTTAATCGCTACCCAGCTACGGACCTGGTTTCTGCCTGCCGGCTGGTGTATCGGTAGTCTTTATGAAGTCACAGTTATTAGTTCTAAAATTAATCTTTATGTGTTCCATTTCAGGTCTGACTCCGATTCAGAATTTTCGACACGACCCACAGCTGTAGCCGAGGTTGCGAAGGTGCGACCTAAAAAGAAGGTGACGAAGCGCAAAGTTTCCGAGAGCACCACGCCATCAGAATCGAAATCAAGGTAATTTTGTGTTACTGCTTGTACCTTTAGGTGCTTGTTGTGTATGTTATGTCAATTAAAATGTTATACACATTTATACGTTGGTTAGTGGATTTAGAACTGTAACGCATAGAGCGCTGAAATCAATTTCCATTAATATTCCTTGCAGGAATGTTTACAGTTAGTTCATGAGGTATCGTTATTGAAATTATTATAACATAACATCATGCTTTCTATCCTCGTAGGGATCGACAGAGGAGTATATAATACACCCTCAATTCGTCAATTAACTAAAACTAATGCAATGTAATGTGTTGTGTAAATTATTATAAAGAATATGTTAAATTGTTTACAGTAAAAGACGCACTTCGGGCTCGGACCTCTTTGGTTTGGAGGACTACATTCCGTCGTCGACCTCATTAGTTGGAGACTTCGGTTCGACCCTCACCAGCCGTGTCGCCAACGGTAAAGTGCGGCGAACGGCGGACTTAACCGGGGACTTCTACGTGGAGGTAAAAGTCTATAACAAGGCCGAAGTTGCCTCCCCTCCCCTAAAGAGGATCGGTGGAAGAAAGCCTCGGTGGCCCTAAAAGTCCAGCTGAACCGTAACACGCCGCAGTGGGACGGTCTACAAGTTTTTATGAGACGGACTCATGAATTATTCGATAATTCTGAGCCCGTCTTTTATAGCAATAATATAAATATAAAATAAATATTTAAGTTGTTGGGGCACCAGGTACCTATATTCTGTTATTGTATTTTTGCGATCGTACATCATAATCGTAATAATAATATATTGCAACATCTAATAGTAAGTTTAAAACTATTTTAATCTAAAATGCCTTTATGTACTGTTTGTAACACATCTGTTGAGCGCAGTCACTGGACAGGTCACCTACGTAGTACTAATCATAAAAACAAAACTATTTCACATTTTTGCGAAGGTGTTGAAATAATACATTCTGCATTTCGTAATCGTATAGCTTCTTATAGAATTGCCGATTCGTCTGAGAATTGTTCTCTAGAACCATTTCTTAATAATAATTGGGACAAAATTAAAACGTTAATTGACATATCTCTTAAAGAACATGCTTGCCTAAAAGTTAATTTCGAATATTTTGCTTTGTTTTTAATGTTTAAAAATGATTCTCAGGAGATGAAATCATTTGCCACAAAAAACGTTACTCTGCATCAGAATTATGAATTTGATTCATTAATGTCTCAGGTAAAAAATACTTTAACAAAAAAGATAGAAGAATTTCAAGACCGAGACAGTGGATGGACGTTCTTGAGCAGTTCTCATTTGGAAGTCAATGTTAACAAATATCAACCGTTGCGCGGTTCAGGCTTTATCGAATTACCTTCTGCAATAAAATCGAGAAAAGCATGTGTTAATATCCGCAATAATGACGAGTATTGTTTTTTTGGTCTGTTGTTGCTGCTTTATATCCAGCTAAGAATCACCCTGAACGAGTATCTTCTTACCCTGATTTTCGTAACGTTTTAAAGGTAAAGGACATGTCATTTCCAGTGAATTTCTTAGATATTGCGCGGTTCGAAGTGAATAACCCTGAAATTTGTATTTACATTTATGGTTTAAAAAATAATACCGTCATAGGACCGCTTTACAAACCAAAAGCCTTGAACGGAAAGGTGATTCATTTACTTTATTTAGAAAGAGATGATTTGTCACATTACTGTCTCATTAAAGACTTGCCGCGACTTGTTAAAAATCAAATAACAAAACACCACAGTAAACTGTACTTTTGTGACGTTTGTTTAATGTTTTTTAATTCATGCGATGACCTTAGTTCGCATAGTTTTGGAGGTGTCGCCACTGAACTACCTCCAAAAGGTTCTTTCATTCAGTTTAAAAAATATAATAGAAAGCAAATTGTACCATTTGTTATATACGCAGATTTTGAAACAATGCTAGAACGGTATGAATCTTGTGACCCTGAACCCACTAAGGCGAGTACTGTAACGCGACAGCGACATGTGCCTGTAGCTTTCGCTTATCATATTACGTGTACGCTAGACGAAAGCCGCAATCGTTATGTTTCTTATCGCGGTGCGGATTGTGTGTCAAATTTTGTGAAGTCTATCTATAAAGATGCACAAAAAATTTACGATATTTAAAAAAATAATGCTCCTATGATTTACTCAAATGATAATGCTCGCGACTTTGAAAACGCGATGACATGTCATATTTGTGAGCACTTCTTGTTGGGCGATAGGGTTCGCGATCATTGTCACTTGACTGGTAAATATCGTGGTGCAGCTCATAGTTACTGTAACATACAATACAAACTACCAACATTTTTGCCAGTATTTTTTCATAATTTATCCGGATACGATTGCCACCTTTTCATAAAAGAATTAGGTGAAGCTCCTGGATCTATTAAAGTGATACCTAAAACAAAAGAAAACTATATTTCATTCACTAAGTTTATTCTGATTTCTACCGGGGAAAACATCCAGGTTCGGTTTGTAGATTCTTTCAAGTTTTTAGGAACTAGCTTAGAAAAGTTAGTTAGTACAATGAAAAAACAAGACTTAATTGTTTAACAATTAAAATCTTATTTTCCTAATAAAAAACAATTTAACTTACTCACCCGTAAAGGAGTGTATCCATATGACTATATGTCTCAATGGGAACGTTATGAAGATACGTGTTTACCCTCTAAAAAATATTTTCTTAACTCTGTAACTAATGAGGCAGTTACCGATGAAGACTATGAACACGCTCGGTCTGTTTGGTCAGTATTTAATATTCAAAACATGGGTATGTACACAGATTTATATCTCAAAACAGATGTTCTTTTGCTAACAGATGTATTTGAAAATTTTCGAAAAACTTGCAAACTACATTACAAGCTCGATCCCGCGTTCTATCTTACAGCACCAAGTCTATCTTTTGATGCAATGCTTTTAAAAACAGGGGTTCAATTAGAATTGATTAGTGATGTTGAAATTTTTAGAATGATACAAAAAGGTATTCGAGGAGGTGTTTGTATGTGTTCCAAAAGACATGCCAAAGTCAATAATAAATATTTAGATACATACGATCCAACCCGTCCAAATTAATTTATCATTTATTTAGATTGTAATAATTTATACGGTTACAGCATGTGTCAATCCCTACCCTATTCCGGTTTTAGATTTATGAATAGACAAGAAATTGATTTTTTACAATTGAACTTAGCAGGCATCAGTGATACTGCGGAAAACGGTTACATTCTTGAAGTTGATTTAATATATCCGGAGAATTTGCACATGGAACACAATGACTTTCCTGTTTGTCCAGGAAAATGCTTGCCACCTGGTGGTAAGAATAAAAAGCTAATACCAAATTTGTACGATAAATATCACTATGTTATTCATTACGTACATTTAAAAAAGTGTTTACAGCACGGTTTAGTATTGAGAAGGGTCCATCGCGCTATTACATTTAAGCAAAGTTGTTTTTTAAAGCAATATATTGATATTAACACCCAGTTACGCCAAAAAGCAGAGTCAACGTTTTAACAAGACTTTTTCAAATTATTGAACAATAGTATTTTTGGAAAGACCCTGGAAAATACTGAACATCGAATAGACGTTAAGTTAGTAAACAAGTGGTGGGACTCGAACAATAAAACAAAAAGACTACTTGTGCTGAAAAATTGATAGCCAGCCCATATTTTCATAGCGCCTCTGTATTTTCTGATGATCTAGTGGCAATCCAAATGAAACCTGTGCGTATTATTCTTAATAAACCAATATACATAGGGTTTGCAGTATTAGAATTATCTAAGACTCACATGTACGACTTTCACTACTCTATCATAAAACCACCATATGGTAACCGAATTGAATTGTGCTATACTGACACAGATAGCCTAGTATATGATGTACAGAGTAATGATGTTTATAAAGACTTCAAGCTCCATTTTCTAAAATATTTTGATACCAGCAATTATGACTGTAACAACGACTATAACTTACCAATTATGAATAAATATATTTTAATTTTTAATATTATGTTTTATTCTATATGACTTACCAAATTCAAATATTAAATTAGCTGTAAAATAAGATTAGATTTGCAGGTCATCCGTTTTTCAGAATTAATTTACATTTTATTTAACATAACTACAGCTAATTTAATTTTTTAAGGTTCTAATAAAAAACCAAGAGTAGTTACATAAATATTTTTATTAAATGTAGCTTAACCACAACAAAATAATTTGAATACAGACATATTATTATCAAAATACCATTTTCTTATACACACAGCATTATTTAGTGCACAATTAAATTTATGATTCACACAATTCAATTCAGTTTTATTTTTACTATATTTATTTTTTAAGTCTGATAGGTTAGGACATCCCTTCTCACCTATATCGATCACTTCACAGTTTCCACATAAGTCTTTAATCCACTTTATCTTTTCCAAACCCTTTGTAATAATCTTTTTATTTTCGAAATATGGCACTATGACACGTTTAAACTCGTTGTAGTCTATGTAGCTCTCACTCCAGTAAATTCCACTGTTTTTTTCGATCCATCTCACTTGCTTCTTTTCTTCTTTCGTTAAATAATGGAACGAAAATGGTGGTTTTACCACGAATGTTTGTGTGTGTTCTTGACTTACAATAGCCACTTCCTTCACAATAAAATTGTTGGAGATCAACTATAATGGTATCCGGTTTCATGATAACTTCTTTACGATGTTACTTAAGGGTTTGTATTCAATTATACAATCGTTGAGAATCAGACAGTAGGCTGAAGTTTGCTCTGGTATTTCGGAATTACTCTCAATTTCTACTCGCACATCCACTACTGGACCTGTCTTTAAGTTATCCGCTTGTCTAGAGCAATCAATGACAAACAGCGGTGCTAAGTCTTTAAATTGTTTCTCGCTTAATATGGGCTCTGGGCGACGTCCGTAATACGACTGTTGAAATCTGGTGTACTGCTCGAATAATAAAGCAATTCTGTTGTCAGCAAAATTTACATTTAGGTTCTCATACGGGAAATACGTGGAATTGAGATAAACTCTAACGTCTCGAACATGACAGTGATCGAATTGAGACATGTCAGAACTTGCATTGTTTTTTCTATTTGTTTGTAGACCAAGAATTATACTTTAGTTATCTCGTCCTCTTTATGTACTATGTAGTTTGCACCTTTGCACAATACGCCATCACAATTTTTAAAGATTAAATAAAAATATTGTTTCATCTGTGGTCCGTTCGACGTTCTCGGTGCTCTCTTCTGTCAACGTCAATGTCATTGTACTTTTTTGTGCACTGCGCTATTCACGTAAATTATTCACTTATAACCAAAATCCTAATAAATAACGGTTTTAGTATCATAATTGTCATAGAAACATACTATGGAAAAAAGGAAACGCGAACTTCCCATGGAAAACAATCACATAGAGCTAGCAAGACGAAATAAACATAGGATGAAGTCATGACGGCGGTAAGTTCATTTATCATTGTTAAAAGAGATGTATCTTGCCTAAATACGTTTAAGATCGAAATAACCGATTATTACGATACATTCTAACGTTGAGGAGTTAGCCATATAGTCCGAACACTGACAATTCCTAAAAAGAATGTTGATACTAGTAAAGTAGCCGACATCGACTTAATTTTCACAAAGAATCAACAATATAGAAACAAAAATGTACCGATTTTACTTGTGTACCTCATGACTTCACACGAGAAGTTAGTCACAGGCAGCTATGATATCAGTATGTACCATGATTGAGCGCAATATTAGGTGTTCATACTTGGTGTACCTAGTTTTCACAGTAGGTTAACCGGTACAGCAACATCAAGCAATCATATCTGGTGTATTTAACTCGAGCTTTCACAAGAGGTCAGCCGTTAATGACAATATGAAACAATCATATTTGGTGTACCTAGAGCTATCACGAGAGGTTAGCCGTGGTCATTATACCATGTTTATAATGGAGACAGAAATGAAGCGGATAAGACAAAGTCAAGAGAGTGGTGAGTGCATTGATCAACTGGATGGACATCCCTGTTTGTAAGTTCCATCATGCTTACACATGTTAAAGATCGGAGTAACCAATCATCACATGTACAATAAAATACTGTAATCCAAAATGCATCTTTTGTCCTCTCCGGATAACTTATATCAATAACAATTAATAGCAGTTGTGCTATGTTTTGATTTATATAGCTACTTTACATGTGAATACATGTCAGTTCATAATGTTTTTCATCCTAATCTAGGGTAACCCTTTGAACCAAGTGATTCAACTACATCGAGAAAACCTTAATATAATACTGCCTTTTATTAACAAAGAGGGTACTGTACCCGAGAAAGAAATTATGAACTTTGTATAGGTTTAAATCCAAAAAGTAGAGAAAAACACTACACTGACTGCTGTTATTTCTGGGATAGGTCACATACAGAATCATAATAATAATAATGGTATTTACTCAGCAGAATATGAGATACTAAATGACACTGCTTGGCAAGTGTGTGACACATACCTACTAGGTACATGGTACAACAGCTATACAGATACTCATCTGTATAAGTTGTAACAAAGATTTGAATAAATTGTC
Source organism: Acronicta aceris (assembly GCA_910591435.1). Lineage (NCBI taxonomy): Eukaryota > Metazoa > Arthropoda > Insecta > Lepidoptera > Noctuidae > Acronicta > Acronicta aceris. Next base: position 11,666,859 of record OU342757.1, on the reverse strand, counting down.
TAAAAACTATTGTACTAGAGTACTAGTTGTAGACAAGCGGCACAAAGTGATCATCTGAATGTCAAAAACAATCTGAAAAGCCAATAATTATAGTGGGCAACACTATCATACCATGACAAATGCTCCACAGAGACATTATCAACAACATCACTAGATGATGCTAGATGGTATATACATGTTGTTGAAAGATGTATATACCTATAGAATCCCTATATACCTACCTATATGTATATGACTTGATGTGATGTATTAAGTGGGAATGTATAAACAATAAACCTACAATTTATATATTATGTGACTGAAAGTAAGATAACAAAAAAAAAAATTTTTGATCATGTTCTGGTTTCACCAGAAATATATACATACTTACTCGGGTAAAATTTTACAACTGGGACCCTATGTACCATGTGGACAATGATTCTTTCCAGTATTATTTTTCATACAAAAACAGATGACACATGTTTATATGTGTCATATCTCAGAAACTTAAGGCCAAGTACACACATGGCACATATTTCAAATTGAAGGAGCTCATGCCTCCCAAATGTTATAAGGCTGTCATAGACTTAAAGTACATACTATTTATGGATTATACACATGTAATAATTAAGATTTAAATCTTAAAATAATGATAACTAAGTATATAATGGCATATGAAAGTACATTCTAGGTATGTGTGTACCTATCAGTTATACTTTCAGGAATATTATGAAGCCAATTAGCTATTTGCTAGCGTTTATTAGCAATTAATTTATTGACCTCAGGTAATCATCAGGTAATCTTACCTGAGAACAATAAGGTTTTTCCCAGTGATAAATTTAAATTCTATTTATTCCTTGCCCCACAGATTCATAAGTTATGCATTTGTGTTTCATAATGTATTTTTTGATGTGTTCGTGAAATGTGTTAACTATACTTGCAGAAAATACACATAAGTATATGGACAAAAGTGTCTCAAAACCTAGACAGACCAGTATATAGGATTTATGTTAAATTCTATTTACCTTCCATCTCACTTCCACAGAAAAATATAGTTTTTATTTTATTATGACTTCAGACTGTCAAGTAAAAAGGAGATGTAATGTAAAATAATAGCTTGCTCAGCTGTTTGGTGACTTACTACATAGAAGTATAAAGCATGGTTAGCTACACATCAAAGCTATGTAAATACTACCCATAACTAAGGGACCAGAGCTAAACTAGATTTGTGGTTCATATCATATTGAAATTAATCACAATAACAATAAGCACTTTAACATTATTTCAGAAATTTTCTGATACTTTACAAAATGGCTACCTTGAGCTGCTACCAAGCAGCTTTTATAGTAAATAGGTACAAAACACTTGCATCTGGAATACTGTGAGGTTCCATTTAAAGTAGAAAACTGTTCCACCTAACCTACAACCAATAAGAGGCACTCACCCTTGCTACCTAAAAGACTTTGCTTGAAAGGTGACAATGGAGCAACAAAATAAATACATGAGTATAATGCATTAGTTTAAAAGGAAATATCATGGCAGAACTGCAACCTAAACCTCTTAAGGAGTGGAAGTTAAGAGATTATAACCTACAAGATAAGTCTTGCTTATCTTAGCAAGCGCCAAACTGATCTTTTATCAAATGTCTAGCCGATTCAGACACATACCCGATGCCTTCATAATATGTTATTTTATTTTATGATTTTCTCTCACACTGATGGAAAATATTACCTACAGAAAATAAAAAGGACAGGGGAGGATAGGCATTGTAGTAGTCCCTTAGTAACCCTTAAATCATGATATCCATTGCTATAAGAATGAACCTATTAGCGGAACGCTAATTTTCATCAATAGAATAGATTTTCTTAGAGGGTGAACATAGAAGCAATATTACTTCTTTTATACACTGCAATTATATATTTGAGGAAACTCTTATCTCGGAGCCAAATTGTGGATTCTTGGCTCAATCTAAATGACTCAACTAGAGGGTTTATCAGTCGGATCACTGAAAATCACTAGGAAAGCAATGTTTTTAATTTTATTGCCCGTATTGGTTAATCAGCGGCAGAGTGACAGTGTTTTGAAGATAGAATATTTAAGAAAATGCATATACAAAATACCTAGTTGACATTGCTACGGGTTTCCTAACGTAGTCTCCAATGAAACCCATAGCTTAGATCTACGACCTTTTACATAGAACGCTAGGACTTGCCTATGCTCCTATAACTGCAGACAGGGTTCTACCTAACCCAAAATTCGAAATCCTTAATCTCTAACTTGTATAGACATTCAAGGAGAGTCCGATTAATGGAGTTAACGTGGTATGGTAACTCCAGAAATAATTAAAGCCTGCCTTTGACACCAGTTGCTTTGTTGTCAACAGAAATTGGTATTATTTTATTTTGTATGACTAACTACTGTTTTAAGGAAATATTTATATTTGCCCTACAATAACTCTCACGTCTTATTTAGATGTTACTGGAAGTACCTACTTATAAGGCAAGGTTATTATAATTATGTAACATTAAGAGAACCCTTCCTTCATTCATTGTAATTATTATTAGGTACCTAACTAGTTTTAACAAATATAAACTAGGAATAATAGATACCACTAAGTAAATCCTGTAAGTATCAATATCAATATCCATATCACAGGAACAACTTATTGCAACTTAGACATAACATTGGCGGTCGAGACCAATAGTTATACATTGGTGATCAAGCTATATTCCCTGTACCTACACAGAATATAAATATTGTAATTCTATATATATACCGGGTGTTCCTGGTAATACAGGTACATATAAACATTATTCATTCACGATGTTCATTTGGATTGTGGATAATAATAATAAAAAATTAACAGTTAACTGGAATAATAACTTCCTGTTACTATAATAAGTTAATTAATAGCTACCATGTGTGATATTACCTTCTTTCTAGCTGGTTCAAACTAGACTGATTCTAGATTAATAACCAAATTAACTGAAATTGTAATAAGTTCTAGATTGTCTAACGATTAATTAGTGTCAATTTGGAACACAACTTTCTTCTTTGAACATCTACATAGTACATAAAGAGGACGAGATAACTAAAGTATAATTATATAGATCGGACTAACTTACCTAGTGACGTCCGATCCTCAATTATGCTTTGGTTATCTCGTCCTCTTTACAGCCCAACCCAACCCAAGCGATTTCATCACATTATTTTCGTTAGAATAATAATAATTCCCTTGTGGAAAGTTGTGCTGTCGTTTTGTGGCTAGGACTATACGACGCCTGGTTCAGCCTTCGAGAAGTCCTGGTCTTATGCTTTGAAAGAATGACGTTGACATTGACGTTGACAGAAGAGAGCACCGAGAACGTCGAACGGACCACAGATGAAACAATATTTTTATTTAATCTTTAAAAATTGTGATGGCGTATTGTGCAAAGGTGCAAACCGCATAGTACATAAAGAGGACGAGATAACCAAAGCATAATTGAGGATCGGACGTCACTAGGTAAGTTAGTCCGATCTATATGATTATGTATCGTGGTTTTTCTATTTGAGTTGAAGTTTTGATAGACCAAGTATGTTTTGTAGTTTTAGGTAAAGTGGGATATTCGTACAGATCCCAATTTCTGTATATTATTTGAAGTGGTCGATCTTTTTCTAGGAGTCTTAACAAACTAATTTTTTCTTTATCTGATACTTTAACATATGGTACGCGCCATATAATTTTGTTAATCTGAACATAATCAGCTCAGTTTTACAGCGTTCAAATTGGTGTTACTTCGTAACAATATCAGTTCATGTCTACTGTTTATCACGACTTTTTTAAAATCTTCAGCAAATCCGAGGATATGACACAGTGGTATAGAAGCTGAAAATCTTCCTCCATTGATATTTTTTATACCATCAATATTCCAGCCCCAAGCATTAGATATTTTTGATTCACTTTCATTCATGGATATTAATGATTTTATGGTTGTAGTTATACCTGCATTTTTTATTTTATCAATCTCCAGTCCATTAAGCTTATACCTAATATCTTGGAATAAGTACATTAGCGCATTGTTCGTGAAATTGACACTAGAAGCTTTGTCTTTCATGTCTTTTTTACTAACGATAACAGCTCCTTCCAAATACAGAGTGCTAGCTGATGGTAGTACGTAAGTCTTGTTGGTTAATAGGTATACGGATTTCATCGTTTCTGTTGAAACTCGTCACATAAGGCTTGTAGGAATGAAATTCGACTCCTTCTATGGTGTTATCGTAAGTTGGAGCAGATAAAACATCTAAGATATTCATTTCAGCAATTTGATCGCTCTGAGGAATGCTTTATTGTCTTTAGTTAATTTTATTTTCTTTTTAGAGCAAGGTCTTGTTTGGTATGAAGCTCGAGTAGAACTGATATTCTTAAGTACGTACGTACATTTTTATTGTAGTCAATCATGGTTTTCTTTTGAGATGTAAATACAGCTGCACTTCTTCACCACGCAAATTAATTAAGTTATTGTTTATATCTAATACCTTGATATTTATGCAGTTTATATTGTTTTGATTGATTGGAAAGTATATTGCGTTCTTTGGGATTTCTATGATCCTGTATCCAGGTGGTACGTTAAGTGCAAATTCGTGAATAATATGACTTGGTTTTCCGTTTATGTACGAACCGCTTACAATATCACATTCGATCCTGACCACGGTCGTTGGTAAAATGTTGACCGGAGACTGAGACACATGCCATTTATTTGCTTTCAAGATTTGTTTATTAAATCCTAACATTCTTCTAAAAGAATTCTCTTTGGTAAAATTAACATCTTTTGTACAGAAAATAGTTGTTTTTAAAGTGTTATTATTGCATTGCAGTTTGATAGATGCATCTTTAATTTCTGATTTTAAATAATCATTGATATCTTGCAATTCATATGTGCCTTCCGTTATTTCTATAACTTCGTTAAGTCCATAATAGAACTTATTATTACTGTTATCAATGTTTGGAATAGAATTAAATGTTGAAAAGTGTAATAAAGCACATTCATACTCTCCATCAAGCTGTAAACTATTAGGGTAGTATGTAGATAAAACTGACGAGTTTCCAGTTATCGACAAGGTGAGCGACATCTTGCAAATGATTGAAATGAAACATAAGCATTATATTTTATAATACATTTTTATTCCAAAAACTCCACAAATGTTCTAAACATAAATGACTGCAGTTTACAGAATTGAATTTTTGATATCTCGTGTAGTTATAAAAGACATTTCAATTTTTTAAATATCGAATTAATTCCATCGGTGGTTCCAGATTTCCATAGCTATCAAAATATTCGCAATAATCAATTACCTTAACATATGCTACCCAATGCGTCCCTTCGTTCATAGAATCATCTAAGTTTACGATACCACACTCGATCCGTTTAGGGTTTCTAGGTAATCGATCCTTCATGTAGACTCCACGAAAATGAGGAATAACTTTTGAATATTTTAGGATGTCTACATTAGTTAGAGGTCGATTAGGTAGCATCTTCTTCAGTTTTTTGAAGAATGAACATACAATCCATTACCATTTTTATACGGTTTAATGTATAAACCCTTGCCCAACACTAACGCCTCCATAGCCCTATTGTGACGTTCTGACTCTCGCAAATTTTGCTGACTTGCTTTGTAGTCATTAACGGTTTTTGCAATGCCAGCTGCACCGCCAGGTAAAGTTCCCAAAGCCGATAAACCAGCGAAAATTGGAATCAAAGGCAGAACCCCTCCAGTCTTTGGTATGGGTATTACTCGTGGCACCCGAATTCGAGGATAGCTGTTTGGAAATAACTTTTTTGCGACTAAGTAAGCTGCTTTTATTAAAGACTTATTGTCGCTGTGTTTGAGTTTCTTAATTTTTCATTTTATTTTAGAGACTAAACTTTTAAATGTTTTAATCCCGGAACCAGACTTCAATTTAGCATTCATGACTTTGCTCACTAACCATGAGCTTAGTTTTTCTCCTTTCCCTGCATCTTTTGATTTCAATCTTTGTTTAGCCATATTAAGTAGTTGTAAATCAGCTTTGTGACGATTTGTTAAGTCTGTATGGTTCGCATATGCAATGTCGTGATGCATACAAGCTTCGTCTAGCCTATTTACACCTCGATCACCTCGCGCCAACCGTTTGGAAAGTTTGGTTCCTGGTCCGCAATAATTATATCCTGGTAAATGAGCTTCGAATGGCAGATTATTAATTATGCTATTAACTAGTCCACCACCTTGCATTACTAAAAGTATAATGAGTGGATTCTTTTTTAAAAAGGTTATATAACATCTTAGCCCATTATGGCAGCTTTTTGAATCCAACTGTTTTCACCATTATTAAGACCTAGCCATTTGACATATAATTTATTTCCTTTCTTTTTTAAATTTTTTTCTACCAAATAAATATCAGGATAGCTAGATTTTTGAAGTTCTTGCTCATAAAACGCTTCTAATATGTTTTGTTTTCGTTGATCTTCTAGTAGATAAGTCACTGGTGAGGTACTATTAATCTTTTTTATGTTAAATAATTCAGTTGACCAATTAGGTGTATAACCTTTCTCAAAATTATGTTTAAATTTGCTGATACGAACATAATCACCTACTTTGAATTTAGGCTTCCCCTTAGCAAAATCATTATTGTATATTTTTTTAAAATTTTCTTTTATCGCTGGTTCATTTGATTTATTCACATCGATCGGTTTAAATTGGATAGAACGATGTTTCGTATTGTTGTATCTTATAAATATATCTTTCAACGGTGGACCTATCCACTTATAATTTCCATTGAGACTGAAATGTTTATATATTTTATTCTTTATAGTTCTAATCAGTCGCTCTACTATTGATGCTTTTTTAGTAGAGAATGATGAGTAATGGTTAATATTGTACTTTTTCATAAGAGATTGAAAAGTGCTGTTATAAAACTCTGTTCCTTTATCAGTTTGTAAGTTAACGGGATTTTCAAGACTGCTGTACACAGTAACACAGTATTTGTTCGAATGCACGAGTAACATCAAATTTATTTTTCGATTTTAACGGTTCAGCCCAGGCGTACTTTGAGAAGCAGTCAATCACTACTAAAATAAAATTGTTGTCGCACTACTCTGTTCTTTATGGAGTAGTCAGAATAAAACTATTTATTTAGGGAATAAATATGTAGGTATAATGATAAGATCAAACCAGGGCGTGGGAACGTAATACATTCACATAACGAAAGTATAAACAGTCTTATCATAAACCACTGTCCTGAGTCAGTCTGCCGTAGTTTCAGGTTGAGGGTAGTCGTAGCACCGGGTAGCACCGATACAGCAATAGTGTCCAGCCTGTCGTAGTTCCAGGTGGAGGGTAGTAGCAGTACCGGGTAGCACCGATTCAACAAGTGTCCAGTCTTTCGCGATTAATTGACACGCGAACTCGTCTAGGATGTCCGGTACCGGAATAGATGAACCCTGGAAACGTATTAAACCAGACGTTTTACGACTGTTCTGATTCTTAAACTTGCCTGCAACATTCGGTGATAGTGGACTATTGGCACAGATGGTAATGACAGCATAGAATAGTAATCAGAGATGCGGCAGTCAAATCAATCAAATTTAACAAAGGTAGCTTAGCGGTAGGTAGGTTTACATAATTACTTTCACTCTCAACAACGAAGCTATGCACTACAATTCAATCAGCTGATAGTCTTTATGTTACTTTATTTATGTTAATCTACATATATTATCTGATTATGAAAATATACTAGTAGCAATAGCAATTATGCTTGACTGTATCATAATCTAGCAATCACATCACAACATGACACAGCGGAACTCGATCAGCTGATTTTGCTACGTACAATTAACCACAACTAAAAACATATGCGTATACAATATAAATAATGATTTGCAACACTCACCCAGTACGGGGTAAACACTATTCACTTAAAAGCAATTAGATGATAATAATCTTTGCAATATTACGAGTTTACTGCAATACAAGCTGTGTAGGTAGATTGATATCTTTTTTCACTTAACCGTCCACCGTCTGTGGAGTCCAACAGCGAGTGTTCCGAGGCGCTCGTACGTATCCTATCCTTTAACCGGTTTCATGCGATCGAGTCATGGTTTTGCGAAACATATAGTGTCACCCGACTCCGCTTATTATTTAATATTTAATTTAGTTTTAAATAAGTAAATAAGATTTTAATATTTCATTAAAGTTATTATTTTGGAGTACTCAACTATTAAGGAGTAAGTAACGAAACCGTTACATTGTAGCCTTTGTTATACTTTCTCTAGTTTTGCATATCCATTAAATCTGCTTGCCACAAGTCGCGGACTCCTTTCAAAATAACATGACGTCGGAGAAAATTTCATCGTGCTGCTTTATGTATTTCATTTACGATTTGCTGTTTTGCCATTATAGAGTTTTAGTTTTTAGAAATAACTTATCTACTTCTGCTTTGGTGTAAAACTGTTCTTGCAAATGAGTTAAAACTTCAGGTGTATTTGCTTTTAAAGAAGTTTGAACTGCGCTTCGAGCATTCTTTATGATTTGAGAACGCAATAAGCCAATCATTTTATTAAATTATTTTATCGTATTAGCATTCAAATGATCTACATAATCTTTGTTCCCAGCATCATCTGCTTCTATAGGAGATCTAATTCCTCTCAATCTCAAGGTTTTTAACGTCAAAATCTCCATTTTCTGATTTTAACAATGCCATTTCATTAAGATCAAATAGTTCTGATAGTCGCATTCTTTTATGAACATGATGACCAAATTTATCTATATTCATGATGTGTAGACAGAAAGAAAGCTATAAGTAAAATGAAAAGAATAATTGTTTATCAAGATATTTATTAACTTATAAATTGACCTTCACGTAGTTCCTCTATGATAGATATTATTTCGTTATCTACTCCTGTATTTCCAGGATCCCGAGATGCCATAAGAAGTTTTAATCTTTCAACTAACTCGTTAGGATCATCCCAATATATGTAATCAACATCTTTGTTTAATTTTTTCAGCATTAGCAACCCTTTTCCTTTGGTAAATTTTTCTTTCCCCCAAAATCGTTTGGCAATTTAAATAAAGGTTTAATAACATCCATATACTTTTTTCCCTTGTTGCTTTTTATAGCTTTTTTCGGATCATAGTCACGTCTATGAGCATTTGTATGTAGCATCATCAATTTATAATTTTTCTTATCGTCTTCGGTAACCAAACTTAAATCAGGATCTTTTTTGAGCAGCAGTTGTTTTAATCCAACCGTGTTTTTATATTTTTGACCAGCCACGATTATAAATTGATCGCTAATTGTTATGGGAGCAGAACCTAGCATCAATTTATCACGTTCTACTCTGACCCCAAATGGAATATCTGCCAACGCTTCTGAAGATACTGACCAGGATGATGTGTCACATTCTTGATTTTGATCAACTATTGATTCATATGAAGAGTCACTGTTAATTTCTGATTCATCTTCATCCCCATCGGGTCCTTCTTTCTGCAAGGTTTCGTCTATAAACGGAACTTCAGACTCCTCTTCTTCAATAGTATGTAGGCGAGGAGTTGGTTTGCTGCTATTAGCAATTAAGCTAAGAGATTCTGTTACAGGCTTAAAAACTGCATCCAGTGCTTGTTTACGATCAATCTCAAAATTTCGCATTTTTCGTACTTTCTTCTTTACAGCTTCTGCAGCATTTACAATTTGTCTTTTCAATGATTTATCCATATTGGTAAAAATTGATCGTAATCGGTGTAGCGCCGTGTGAAGAATGATGAAGTCATGTTGGTGCAGTCTTTTATATTTGTATATCCTTAATCAAAGACTACAAAAGTGTCAAATTTATTTCTGTAACAACCTTTATTTTTGAAGCAATCTTTATTAATTACAACATAATTGAATGGTTCACTCCATATTTTTGAACACATTTCACGAAATTCACTCCAGGTCATGTCAGTATTGACGTGTTCTTCATACACATGTCTCATATTAATTTCATCTTGTTTAAAAAGTACGATTAGGTTTGCGTTGTCTCTAACCAACTGCTTAGGAATTTTACTATATGTCTGATTTAGATAAAAGCAATCGATAAACTTATGTCTGCCCATTGCAAAATAATCACGCATGTTGCTTTGATTTTAACAAGCCACATCATCGAATACAATGACAGAATTGGATTTTGCGTCGTGAACATTAAGTACTTGCTCATTTTCATGATATTTCTGAATTTCATGTGATACCTGGTACACGTTGCAAAACTTTTTCTAAAAAATTGTACTTGGGTTGTTGCACGGTTTTCGAATATACATAAACATTTTGAAATTTTAAACCATTTTCATGTATAAGAAGACCAATTAATAAATTAGTTTTTCCACAATTTGAGGGCCCGCAAATGATGCATCGTATCGTGTTAGGTAATAATTCTCCATGGCGAAAACTAGTGTTTCGTGGCTCAACGCAGAGTTCGTTTAAATGTAACGATTGTGGTTGTTTTACAAATTTGAGCTACGTATGGTATTCCGAAATACCGCTCACCGAAAGGACGGTTTTCCGATAACACTCTACTCCGACGGTTAGTTGAACGAAAAAATAATTGACCGATGAAACGTTTCGCCGAAAATATTATTTATCGACGGTTGGTAGTGCGAATGAATCCTTCGCCGATGTAACGGTTCACCGAAAACACCCTTCAACGACGATTGGTTAAACGAACGAATCTTTCGCCTATAGACAGATAGATTGACAACACCCTTAGGTCTTGTAGAAGTCATGTTAAAAATACAGGTAATAATAAAATAATACATGGGAGTGTGGCAATAGAAAAAAAAACAAAGTTTTTAATTAACAATAATCAAATTTATATTGTTTTTTATAATAAAGAATATGATTATACGTGATGTTTCGTCCTCGAATTAGCATAACACATGTAGTCCCGCGTATCCGACCGCCATTCCAAACACTGCTTTGAGATCCCACTTCCTTTTTTTTTTTTTGTGGGTAGTTTCCTTTTCGTGCACTCTGCTCCTTCAATCTACTTCATTCGCGTTTCAGTGCTCCGCCGTTCCGCACGCGTTTATTCATTTCATTTAAAAAAGTTAACGTTTCGTGAGAATAATGCCAAAACGGAAACGTGAAAGTGATACTTACGACTATATTGCTAGAAAGATTAAAAAATTGGAAAAGAAATTACTGCGTCGAGCTAAGAGGAGTTCATCATCACGGAGTTCTTCGCCTCCGCGGTCACATCATGAAGGTAGGTCCCTAAATATGACCATATTTGTCAAGAACAAAAAGTATTGCGATCAGCACAGTGGGGCTGTTCCTTTACGAATATAATATTACTGTGTAATATAAAAATGTTTTGCGAATAGCACATTGGGGCTATTTCTTAACAAAGTCATACATAATCCGTTAATGTTTTTTATCGGTTATGTGTTGTTATTACGTAAGGCGATCAGTACATCTTGGGACTGTTTCCTACGATTAGTATTGCGATCAGCACAATGGGGCTGTTCCTTTACAAAAAATAACATTTTTATGTAAGTATATCGCTGGTTCCAAATATATTTTTGTAAAAACTACCTACATAATAGTATTGCGGTCAGCACAGTGGGGCTGTCCCTTTACTAAGATAAATTAATTTAAACATATGGCGGACAGTACTTTCTTTTGATTGGGACTGGTCCCTATATATGATTTTAATAGTAATACGGGCTGTTCTTTTACTGTTAGTTTTTAGCTACGGCTATCCGTAGCTACATACAACATCGTTGTTGATGATTACAGATAGCGAAACCATGGAACCCGGTGTATTTATGTCCGACGATGAGTGTAATACCAATATACCCGAAGTTAATGTAGAAAACAATCCCCCAATACTACAGAACAACGAACAAATACCTATTATGCAGGAACCTCACGCTTCCACTTCAACATCCACGGCTGAAGAACCACAGCCTACAATTTCACCTGTTGAGGTCAACGACCCTGACAATAATGAGCTAGATAGCTCCACTTTAGCCTTGCTTGGTGAGGATCCAACCTCAGAAGATGTTTACGGTAAGAGTATTCAAAAGGACTTGGCACTCAGATTTGAACACTGGGCAACTGTGGGCTTATCTAAGGATATAAGAGACCAACTTACAACAAGATACATTACTCCTGGCAACTGTACATTAATAGATCCACCGATCTTAAATGCAGAAATAAAAGCTGCTGTTTCAGAGGTTGTCGCCAAACGCGACAAAGCTATCGAAATAAAACAGAAGCAACTATCCGTGGCTTTATCAGGTATTGGAGAGGTTATATCCAAACTGCTATCATCCAAAGAAAAAGATGAATCGTTGGTTAAAACACTCATGGACGTGGGGCGAATAATATGTGATAGTCAACATAAAGATTCCATGACTAGAAAAAAATTTATTTTGTGTACCCTCAAAAAAGAAATGAAAGATCAATTATTGAGTACAAAAATTGATAAGTACCTCTTCGGGGAAAATTTACCCGAAACTCTGAAGTCGGCTAAAGCGTTAAGTAAATCCTGTGCAGATCTTAAGAGTAATCCGCCTCCACGACCAAAACCACAAGTACAGAAGTCTAACATGTCCACAACAAGAAATTTAAACTGGAAAGGAGCTCCTGCGGCGCGCAGGCAGCCGGCGGCAGGAGCTCCGAGGACGAAGACATCAGCGGCTCCAGCGAAGCATCGGCATCAGAACAAATCGCGAACCTCGCACAACACTTCGAGTCGCAGCCGCCGATAAATATGGTAAATTACGCAGGTAGATTATCATTATTTTACCATCAATGGGCGTCAATAACAAATGACCCTATTGTACTATCCTATGTAAAGGGGTATGAGATACCCTTTTGTCGACCTGTCATTCAACATTACCCACCATGTGCCCCAACTTATGGTGAACCTGAACGTACCTTGTGTAATAATGCAATCAATAATCTACTGTCAATCGGAGCAGTTTCAATTTGTGAACCGTGCGAGGGTCAATTTATTTCGAATTTTTTTCTTATACCCAAACCTAATGGTAAATCCAGGTTTATACTAAATTTAAAGTCATTAAATAAATTCATTAACACTCAACATTTTAAATTGGAAGACCTAAGAACTGCAGTAAAACTGATTTCTCGCAACTGCTATATGAGCACTTTAGATTTAAAAGATGCTTATCTTCTGATAAAAATTAAACCTTGTTATACGAAATATTTAAGATTCCAATGGGAAGATAAATTATTCCAATTTAATGTTTTACCATTCGGGCTAAATACAGCCCCTTATGTTTTTACGAAGTTGATGAAGCCAGTTGTAAAATTGCTACGCTCTAAAAATTTCTTATCAACTCTTTATTTAGATGATTTTTTGCTGATAGGACATACATATAATCAATGTAACGATAATGTGTCAGAGACAAAAACGCTTCTAACAACTTTAGGATTTCTAATCAATGAAGAAAAGAGCTGTTCAATACCACAGACGTCGAGTAAATTTCTAGGCTTTATTATAGATTCAAAGACATTCCAGATTAGTCTTCCATTATCTAAAATTGAAAGGATCCAATCAGAAATTCAAAAATACCTTAATAAAAATAGATGCAAACTTAGAGACTTTGCAAGTTTTATTGGACTTTTAGTATCGGTTTGCCCAGCTGTTGAATATTCCTGGCTTTATACTAAGCTTTTCGAACGACACAAATACCTTCAACTGAAAAGCGATGATAACTATGATAAATATATAAATATACCAAAAGAGTTATCTCCTGACTTAAAATGGTGGGCAGAAGCTATTAAGAATCCTAGCTATAAAATTAAAGAAGATATATATAGCCTAGAAATTTATTCAGATGCCTCAACAAAGGGATGGGGGGTAGCCTGTGGCGATGATACAGCTAGTGGTTTATGGAGTCAGGAGGAGAGCACATTTCACATAAACTATTTAGAAATATTAGCTGCATATTTTGGGCTTAAAATCTTTGCAAAAAACTTAAAAAATTGCCGGATACTTTTGCGAATAGATAATACTACAGCAATTTCATATGTAAATCGCATGGGTGGAATTCAATATCCACATTTAACAGCTATAACAAAGCGATTATGGACGTGGTGTGAGAAACACCAATTACACGTCTTTGCTTCATATATTCGTTCGTCTGAGAATATTATAGCAGATGCTGAGTCACGTCGAGTCCACCCAGATATTGAGTGGGAGCTGGGGGACTCTGCTTATAATAAAATTATATCAAAATTTGGTACTCCTAATATTGATTTATTTGCCAGTAGAGTAAATAGGAAATGCGCTCGATATATATCCTGGCACCGAGACCCAGATGCCTTTGCAGTAAACGCGTTTACTGTGTCATGGTCAGATTTCTATTTTTATGCCTTCCCTCCATTTAGCATGATATTAAAATCTTTAAGAAAAATATGTTCAGACCAGGCAAAAGGTATTATGGTGGTACCATTGTGGCCAACCCAGCCATGGTATCCCCTTTTCAAAAGCCTCTTAATCTCAGAAATAATTACTTTTAAACCTAGCCATAATCTAATCTTAAATCATTATTCCAGCAACCGAAACATCCATGCATCCATTACCCTGGTGGCAGGACTATTGTCGAAACAGCCATGATGAAGGAAAATATATCAAAAACCGCAATACCTATCATGCTATCGTCATTATCAGACAATTCATTCAAACAGTATGATTGCTGTTTTAAAAAATGGTTCAATTATTGTAAAACAAATAATATTGATATGTTTAATTGTACAGTTCCCAACATAATTGATTTTTTTTACATTATTGTATAATGAAGGGGCACAGTTTAGCACACTGAATACATATAAATCGGCCTTAAATTTAATTATTAGTTATAACATAAGCAATGATAATCAAATCAAAAGATTTTTGAAGGGAGTATATAGATTAAGACCAGCTTTGCCTAGATACAATGTAACCTGGGATACGTCAATAGTACTGAATTTTTTATCAACATGGTATCCCAATGATTCTTTATCCAATGTCAAACTAACAAAAAAGCTTGTAACATTGCTCGCACTTATTACAGCCCACAGAGTACAAACTTTTTCTAAAATTAAAGTATCGAATATTGAAATATTATCATCACAGATTGTTATAAAGATCCCAGATATGATAAAAACTTCAAGACCAGGCTCCTTCCAGCCTGTGTTATGTACTCCCTTCTTTATAGAAAAGCCGGAAATATGCCCGGCTCAAACTTTAGTAGACTATATAAATTACTCACAATCAGTTCGTAATGACAATGATTATTTATCATATTTAATGATGATATATGATATATAATTTATTTAATGATATTTATTTATCGGAGTCTGAGAGAGAATTCTCAGACTCAGAGTCGCGCGGTGCCGATGTGTCCATCGGTACCGTTACGGATCGGGGCGGAACAAAGGGAGACGGTGCACGTGCATCGCATTCCTCGGAGTCGGACAATAGGAGTCCAAACCTATTGTTCGCGATCGCGGGATTCGGGGAACCGGACAAAAGGTCCGGGTTGTAAAAATCGTCGTTATCGGGGCTTAACGGCGAGTCATATTGTTCCCTAACAATGCAGGGAACATCTGCGTCCGGTGAAGCCGGACTATCGGGAATGACGGGGCGGGTAGCTTGAGCAGGTGGCTCAAGGCTTAGCAATTTGCCATATTTGGCAAGAAATAAGGGATCCTTTAAGAGGATCCCCTTTAGGGTTGCGATGAACTGAGCGTCAGACATCTTGAGATGTCCAAGAGGGAAAATAAAAAGAGGGAATGTTCGCGGTTGGCGTCACTAACGTCCCCGGGTTGGATGGGCCCGGGGTTGTGTGGGTGAGTGAACCCTCCCTGCCGGGTATAGGCAGGGAGGTGTGTGTACCTGTAGTGTACCCTAGCTTGTCTCCCGTCGCCAATCTTATTGTGCGAACGGGTTCCTATGCTCTAGTACCGAAGTACTAGAGGAGCTGGAAGAGAACGGGGTTAGAGCTAGGGTCGACTAGGAGACCCCCCAAGGCCGGTGGTCCTAGCTCCTTCCGATGTTAGCTTTGCCCTGAAGTGGCGCAGCGAGTATATCGGGTCAACACCCCACTCGGTTTCGTTGGCACCGGTTGGTTTCCACCGAGGACCACGAAACTGTGGTTTTAACCCTGAAGGGGCCTAAGTCGCGATCAATTAAGATCTGACTGAGATAAGATATCAGCCGCCGCCTCGAAAAAGGCAGCTTTTGATTAAAATATGTGCAGTCGGCGGGGCGACTGCGGGGCACTGCGGCGGGGCGCAGCGAGACGATCGGCGAGAGAGAGCAGTGCGCAAGCGACACGTCCTCTCGCGGCGAGCGTCAGCGGGCGAGTCTGAAAAAAAAAAATGACCGATACACGGTGAAGCGCCTCCTTTTATAATCTCCGTTCGGTGTGGTTTTGCTTTTTGCTAATTATATAATTATGTCATCGGTGTATTTCACGATTAGTAATGGACCCGATTAGAATGGATTAGTAATGAATTTGGTTTGGTTGGTAGTGAGTCTACTACTAAGCATCACAGTAACGGTGACAAAACTCCGCCTTGTGGACAGCCTTTGGTTGTCCTTATGTGAAGTGTGTCGCCCGTAAGAGTGGAGTGAATAATCCTACCCTTTAGCATGCAAGTCAACCATTTGATGATGGTTTGGTTGATGCCATGGTGTTCTGCAGGTCGCTGTATTGATTCAAAGATTTTGCAATCGAAGGCTAGTTGTCAAGAAAGGCTCCGGCACAAACCTCCTGTGATTCTAATGCAGCCTCTGCGCGGCTTACGACGTAAAGTAATGCCACCTCTGTTCACTTCACTACCTAATAGGCGAACTCAAGTCCATGGAGAAGTTTTGTTTATTCAGATATTTATTTATGTCGAAATAAAGTACCATTTTTATTATACCTAGGTATAATAAGTCCACGCTCAAATAATTCTGCTAAAAATTTATTATAAACATTAGCAGAGAAACAAACTGATATTAATTAAAATGTTTGGTGTACCTTCACAATAGTTTTTTAACAGATTGTATGTATATTATTTGAAAAAATGTTTACTTTAATAGTTTCAAGTATGTACCTAAACATTGTTGATGATAAAAATATCAGAATTTAAGTACTCTGATAATTAATTTAATACTGTAAAAATTTATCACACACTTTCTTCCCTGATATCACAGAGAAAACGGAGTGTTTAGTTCCGTCTTTATAGCTTTTTAGCTTTATAGCTATATTTATATATATCGATATATTTATATATATCGGAGCGCCATAAGGAGAGAATATTACAGGAACTAGTAAATTGCTCTCGAACGAAATCAGAAGTGATTATTTACGGGGCGTGGTAACGCGACTATAATTAATAAGAAGGTTATCGTAAATGTTCTACAACAATAAAATTATACTAGCACACAACTTCAAACAATAACACAGAGATTTTACAGAGCGGAACGTTTTCGCAGGTCGCACCTATACTTCACGATGTCACAAAACAAAATGTCCCTCGATCGGACCCTTTGCTGTCCAGCATGTTACTATCACAAAAACAATATGCACTTTTTCATCATAGGGCGACCTGCGACTACGTTTGGTAAACGTGCATCTGCAGCGCACATGTTACCTCCTGTACTTTTTTGTACAAAATCCCAAAAACCCAAGGAGAGAAATGACTACACTTCCTCAGAACGGAGACAATTTATTAACAAAACATAATCCGGGTCACTAAACCGCGGTAACGAAACCATAGCGACTTCTAATTCGACGCCAACGCCATCTAGTTACGTTTGGAACAACATTGGCGTCGACGCCGATACAATAATAAATGTAATCGGTTGGACATACCGCCCACCAAAAGGATTTAGTCCTTTTACCTACCGCGATACCGCCCACCGTGATTAAACTCGGAAACTTATACATGCAAATCATGGTGGATGCAACTAAATAAAGTCAGTGCAATTTGATGACAATTGTAAACACCCCTATTGGTTATATAAATACTAACAAAAACATAAACTACCTAAAGACCTAGACATTTATTCATTCTGAGACAGGTAATAAGCATAGTTTTGAAGTTGGACGTTTAAGATTGGTTCCCTTACAACGAATTGTGACTACACGAGTAATATTGTCCTTCCCAGGGTGCAATTCCACTATTCGACCAAATAACCATTTCGCCGGAGGTAAGTTATCCTCCTTCACGAGCACTACATCATTCAATTTAAGTTGTGGAAGCTGAGTAGCCCATTTGTGTCTTTGGAAAAACTGGGTTAAATATTCTTGAGCCCACCGCCGCCAGAAGCTCTGCACCATCCTTTGAGTTAGTTGCCATCTTCTCAGAGTACTCACAGTTGAGCCTTCGTAATTATAGTCGGGTGGTACTACTAACGGACCACCAACCAAAAAATGACCAGGTGTCAATGGTGTACAATCATGCGGATCAGTGCTGGGTCGCGACAAAGGCCTGGAGTTTAGACATGCTTCAATTTGGGACAGTACGGTAGTCATTTCTTCAAATGTAAGTGTAGAATCTCCAATCACACGTTTCAAATGATGTTTTACACTTTTGATGCCTGCTTCCCATAATCCTCCAAAATTAGGCGCATGGGGCGGAATAAAATGCCACTCGGTTTGTGAATTTGCCAAACAAGCAGCGACTTCCTTAAATAATGAATTCTCTTCAGCGAATAAAACTTTAAGCTCTTTAGATGCACCAAAAAAATTTGTCCCGTTGTCACTCCAGACGTGGCGACAGTGGCCACGTCTAGCGACAAACCGCTTAAATGCGGCTAGGAAGCCATCTGTTGTCATGTCTGACACCGCTTCTAAATGGACCGCGCGAGTGACCATACACACAAACAAACAAACGTATCCTTTATAAGATCGCTGACCACGACCCTTCGATACTCTCAAACTAATAGGACCTGCATAATCTACTCCTGCGCTCAAAAAGGGCTTGCTGGGTGTTACCCGACAAGATGGAAGATCACCCATCAACTGATTTTTTGTCCGGGCTGCGTATCGAATGCAATGAATGCAGTTATGAATGTGAGCTCTGATTAGATTCTTTACTCTGGCTATCCAGTATCGAGTCCGGATGAAATTGAGCATCAGTTGCTGTCCTCCATGGAACGTTCTCTCATGGGCATCTGTAACGATCAATTTAGCGATATATGACTCGTACGGAATAATAACTGGATGTTTAGTTTCTAGAGGCATTTGTGAATTTCGAATTCTTCCACCGACTCGTAATAATCCCTTATCATCTACAAATGGTGTCAAAGAAAGCAATGAACTCTTCTTGCTCAAGGATCCCTTTTCTTCCAGAGTCCTTATTTCTTCGCCGAACCACTGTCTTTGACTTTTTGAAAAACAAATATTCATCGCCTGTTTTAATTCTACAACGGACAGGTAAGAGGTTAAATTTACATTAGATTTACGATTTTTAGTTATCCCTAGGAACCTTCTACAAAATGCGATGACTCGTATCAACCTGCGCAGAGAAGAAAACCTTGACCATAAGCTCTCGCTATCTTCGCATTTTACTTGGGAGCTATGCGCTTTTAATTTTTGTTCTAAGTCTGTACTGTTACAGATCGTATCTGGTCTTGGATATTTTATTTCATCATGTCGTAACCACTCTGGCCCTTGTTTCCATAGATCATTTATCAGAAGCGCCCCCGGAGATAAACCACGAGACGCAATATCTGCCGGGTTATCCCTTGACTGAACGTGAGCCCACTGCTTGTTATCTAGAAGATTTAGAATTTCCGATGTACGATTCGCCACAAAGGTTTTCCAACGGCTAGGATGATCATTCAGCCAAGCCAATACAACGGTTGAATCGGTCCATGCATGTAAATTAATCTTTGGTACTTCTAACACATTGGCCACTTCGGTAATTAACTTAGCTAATAAGACGGCTCCGCATAGTTCGAGGCGTGGAACAGATATTTGTTTTAGTGGGGCCACTTTCGTCTTAGCCGTGATAAGGTTGCAATGGACCTTACCTTCACAATCAACAATACGACAGTACACCACGGCCGCATATGCCATGTTTGAGGCGTCACTGAATCCGTGTAACTCCAAAGAGATGTCATCGACATTTTTGTGAATCCATCTCGGTAAGTGAAAGTTAACCAAATTTTCTAGCTTTCCTCGATAAAACTTCCACTCTTGCAGGAGATCAGGTGACAATGCTTCGTCCCAGTCCACGCCAGTCTTCCACAACTTCTGTATAAAAACCTTCGAGGGAATTATACAGGGAGCTATCCAGCCTAACGGATCATATAAACGTGAAATCTCTGAAATAATAGCTCTTTTAGTTTCAGGTGCTGCTGGAGGAGACATCTTCACCGTGTAATTAAATTCGTCAGTGTTCCGGTTCCAGGTAAGTCCCAATATTTTTGTAACCGTATCTATTTTTATATCTAGGTTCCTGTTACTCTCTTCTTCCAATCCTTCTAGTAAATTAATCTTATTACTTGTCCACTTTTGAAGTTTAAAGCCCCCCTTTTCTAATAACTCATTCATCTCTCTATATAACGTTACAGCTTCTTTCTCAGACTGGCAGCCCGTCATCAAATCATCCATATAAAAGTCCTTCATAACGGTCTCAGCCGCTAGAGTATATTTATGACGTTCATCATAGGCTGTTTGCTGCAACGCCTTCACGGCCAAGTAAGGGGCACATGATGTACCGAAAGTAACTGTCAACAGACGATAATCGTTAATTTCTTCTGTGGGGTTAGCTCTCCAGACAATTCGTTGAAAATCCACATGTTCTTCGGCAACCTTTACTTGGCGATACATCTTTACGATGTCTGCAACCAAGCACACTGGATGTTGCCGCCATCTCATTACAATATGCCGTAAGTCTGACTGTAGAGTGGGACCTACCATTAAGGTATCGTTCAAAGAAACTCCATTAGTCCCCTTGGACGATGCATCGAACACCACTCTAACTTTAGTCGTCAGCTTGTCTTGTCTGACAACTGCGTGATGGGGAAGATAGACTGCATCTTTCCGATTACACTCTGATTCTTCCACAATCTTCTCCATGTGTCCAAGGGTTAAGTATTCATTGATAACATCAGAATAATGTTGTTTAAGGTCATTATCCTTGGACAACCTCCGCTCAAGACCTTGTAGTCTTTTTAAAGCAATTGCTTTGGAATTTCCATATTTACAGGGCGGGTCTTCGCATCGGAAAGGTAGTTTGACTACGAAGCGACCATCTTTATGTCTTCGTGTGGTAGCCGCAAAGAATTCTTCACACGCCTGTTCCTCTGGTGTCAGAGGCCTTTTGCTCATCGATGGTTCCGAGTCAAGCTCCCACAATCTTTTGAGCATGTCGTTCTCTTCCATTCGAGTGTGCATGCTAACTATAACATTATGCTCATCTCGAAGACTTGCCTTTCCTTCAATATGGCCGGACACAATCCACCCTAAGCACGTGTCTTGTGCAATTGGTGACCCTTTAGGACCCTTAATTAGTCCTTCCTTTAAAATCTGGCCGTATATTTCCGCGCCGAACAAGACATCGATTTTGTTAGGTGTATTAAAATATGGATCGGCTAATTTCAATTCAGAAAGTGCTGGCCACTGATTGACCTCAAAGCCTTTATCAGGCAAAAACGAAGTCAGCGTGCTTAAAACATGCGCGGTTACTGTTATTGTAAAAGAGGGATCATGGAGCGATTGTATACTAATCCTTACCGCGTATTTAGAGGTAACGCCGCCCTGACCGCCTCCTATACCCGAGATAGAACTTTTTGTAACTATCTTTTTTACACGTAGCAACTGCGCTGCTGCTTCCGTTATAAATGATGCTTGCGATCCCTGGTCTAACAAGGCTCTCAAAACTTGAGAGGAACCATTTTTCGACTCGGCTCTAATAAGAGCCGTGGCTAGAAGCACCTGTCCTTGTACATTTCCATTCGAAAAATGGGTTGCGATATGTGTTGTGATCTCCTTCTGGGCCAAATCTTCTTCTGAATCATTTCTTGCGGGACCTGGTTCTGTTGGAGTAGCAGGACCACCCGCACTATTATTATTAGGATTATTGGGATGCAGTAAGGTGTGGTGCTTTCGCTTACATATACGGCATTTGGTGAAAACTCGACAATATTGACTAATGTGGCTACTTCCTAAACAATTAAAACATACACCCAAGGACATGGCAATATCACGACGCTGCTCAACATTCTCTTTCGCGAATTTCTTACAGGATGATAGTCTATGATCTTCAGAGCAACGAGGACATGATAATTTGGACGTGCTAAGCATGACTTTGGGATTTGTAATGCTACTAGTTGGACCTTTTACTTTGCCTTTAGGCTCAACAAACTCGAGGGCGCGGAAACGTGTTTCTAAAAATTCAGTAAATTGTGCAAACGTGGGCAAGTCTTCAGAGGATTTACAGACATATAATTCCCACTGTTTTCGTGACTCCATGTCCAACTTCAAACTAACAATATATATAACGATTACATCCCAGGAGCTAACGTCTATACCTAAATTAGTCAACTCATGCAAGCAATCACTAGTTACATCTAATAGTTCTTTTAATGCATTTGAGGATTCTACTAACATATTACGCTGACTAAATAACCGTTTTAAGATACAGGTGGACATGAATTTCTTATTGTTGTACCTATGCTTTAATATCTCCCAACATTTTTTATAGTTATTATCGGTTATAGGAACGTGCCTAATTAATTGTTCTGCTTCTCCCGATAACTGAGTTTTCAGATAATGCAACCGCTGCACATCATCTAATCGTTTGTTATTGTGTACTAAAGACACAAACAAATCCCGGAAGGATGTCCATTCCGTGTACTTCCCACTGAAGGTCGGTATAGTAATTTTTGGTAATTTAACCACCGATTCCCTAGCTCCATTATCGGGCGAAACATCACAAGTTTCACAATCTGATTTTACAATTTTTAGTTTGGATAATGCATTCTTCAGTTCCACTTTATAGGTCAGGTAAGTTTCGTATACGCTCTCAAACACATCCTCCTTGAAATAGTCCATTATTTCTTGACTCCCATATTCGCCGATGATTCTCTCATGCTTACTAGAAAAGTTCTTAAATTGTTTCTCCAACATTTCCAATCTAGCATCTATATAATTTTGATTTATTCTGTCTTTTGGGGACTTTTTAAAATTTATAATTCCCTTTTCTATTTGACATTTCACCTCATCCAGGACTCTTAATTCCTTTTCCATCTTGAAGATAGTTTCCTAGTCTTGTGAGGTAGGTTTTATTTTACTTATATGTCAAATGACGCAAAATTTTCAAAGTCCAGGGAAGCAAATTGTTCTAAGTCCGAGGAAGCGAATTTTTCTAAGTCCACTGATGCGAATTTTTCTAAGTGTTTGCACTTCTTATATCGCTCAGAAATCCGACATAGGTTCCCCGTCTCGTCGTTTTTCTTAAAATTATTCTAAGTCCCTAAGCTAATCTTGACAAATCTAAGTCTGATTTTATTTTATTTTTTGCAAATTTTTCTAAGTCCCTGACTGCACTACTTTATATAACTTGATTGTACTTACAGTTTTTTGCTTGCACTTAACCACACTTCACATTCACAATGTTTTTCAATTCATTCAGCTCAGGAACTTGACTGTTGCTCTGCCGTGTACCCGCTTCACCACTCAGGAACTTGGAGGGCGCACTACCGTGCTGCCAATTCACCGTTGAAACACTCGCCAAACTTGGACGATCTTTGCTTCACTTTTTTGCAAACTCTTAATATTAATCTAATACCACTACTAGCGCCACCTATAACTAGTTTTAGCTTTTCACCAAAAACCGATCCGGCTCGAAGGACCTTGTACTTTTTTGTACAAAATCCCAAAAACCCAAGGAGAGAAATGACTACACTTCCTCAGAACGGAGACAATTTATTAACAAAACATAATCCGGGTCACTAAACCGCGGTAACGAAACCATAGCGACTTCTAATTCGACGCCAACGCCATCTAGTTACGTTTGGAACAACATTGGCGTCGACGCCGATACAATAATAAATGTAATCGGTTGGACACCTCCACTCTTCGAACCCATAGTTAACCTTCTCAGAAGGACTAACAATTAGTCTTTACAATTTATTAGACAACCCAAATCTGACCCTCACAGCGAGCGGGGTGTTTGTGCTTCTTTAAAGTGTAAACGCAGATGTGTTAATTATACAGTGTTAACAAAGATAAGTTCCAAACAATTGAAACTGCATAAAACGAATGTTCAATTATCAAATCAACTAAATAATGTTTCACGTGCTGATTTCATCGCGCGTCGACACGGCGATCCTGACTATCACACGTCCTCGTGTGCCATGTCTAGGCATAAAACAGAAACATTTTTAACATTCAGATACCACTCGGCTATCCTGCCGTTGCTAAACACTAAATATTGATTGTCAGGTTGCCACAATGCACAGTATTTTTAATTTACATGTCTTTTTAATAAAAATAATTGACAAAGAACAGGTCTGATCGGTTTTCATTATAGTTTTAGCCATAACTTAATTATTGTTTTGCAAAATTTATCGTTAACATAATAACTATGCATGTTTAAGTGACGTTATAACAAACGGCGCATTAGCAGCACCTGGGATACCGGTCAACGTATAGCACACAGTTACCACAGGGCACTCCAGCCACCACAAAGGCACTCGGGCCCACAGCGGCGCACAGCCAATATACAGGCACTCGGCCCAAACTGGCACACAGCCAACACACGGGCACTCAGCCCAAACTGGCACACAGCCAACACATGGGCACTCAGCCCAAACTGGCTCATAGCCAACACACGGGCACACAGCCACGGTGCCCTGGCAGCACCTAGGGAACCGGCCAACATCTAGCACATAGTCACCACTAGGCACTCCAGTCATCACTCCAGGCACTCAGGCCTACTCCAGACGCATCGGTCACCCTCTGGTACACCGACCGCCATACCACTGCACCCGCCACCAATCGCCGCCGCGCAGTCTCCGACACTAGTTAGACTGGGTTAGGAATATGACCTACGATCGTCGATAAGCAACTGGTCTCCAGTCACAACAGAGGCACTCAGGCCTACTCCAGACGCATCGGTCACCCTCTGGCACCCCGACCGCCATACCACTGCACACCCGCCACCAATCGCCGCCGCGCAGTCTCCGACACCAGCTAGACTGGGTTAGGAATATGACCTACGATCGACGATAAGCAACTGGTCACAGCACAAAAGTCACTTAAACAATGCAAAACTTCTCAATATTAACCTCATAATTACAGGTCATTTCTTCAAACAAAGTAGTTAATTTTTCTTTTTTGACATTCAACAGCGTCGACAACGGCCTGACCTGACAGTTCTTCGTCGATATTAACTTCAAAAAAATATTTAGATCCGTGGAAACGTAACAATCTGGCGTTGCACGGATACGCTCGTGTGCATGCTTACAGGTTCTGTTGTTGTCTAAAATTATCAATAAACAATGATCACCTTCAAGTCATAAAAAAAAAATCCATGGCCCTCGGAATTTCAAGTCAAATTTTGTCTAATTCCTCTCGTAATACACCGCCGAAGAAAAATTTAAACTTCTTGCTTTTGTCTTATCAAATCGTTGTTAATCTGATCATTTCTTTGAATCGAAGTGACCGCGCGTTCTCTTATTTCATCAATTGCTATTTCTTAGTATAAGCGCTCGCGTCACTTTTCCAAATTTATTTACTAATAAGATATTTTATGTAGAGAAAACCAGTATTTTTTCTTTTTTTTACTTTACCCCACATCTGGAATCTCTACCGTATTGCGCGCGCATCCACAAACACAAACCATCACACACACAAACGCCCAGACCCGGAATAACCACCTGTAACATTCATACAAATACCCGCTCCTTGCGGGGATCGAACCCACAATACGCAGCACAGAACTTGCGATAAAATTCTGCTTGAGGTTTCCGGTTATCTAACACGTAATGCAATTCTTTACGCATTTCCAGACTATAAAAAACAAACCATTAAAATTCGTACATTTCGTCCAAAGATTTTCCCATCTAAAATTTTGATTCGTGGACATGAACTATGACAGACCAATAAAAAGCTTTGCGGAAACATAGTTGTTTCAAAACATTCATGTTGTCACTAAATTGTCACTAAACAGTTTCCGCGTCGCCTACTGCACGAAGCGCGTCGTTGCAAATTGTTTAGTACATTTAATTGAAAAATAGTGATATAAATTACTCCCCTGGAGTTAATTTTACTTGAACCTTATAGTTAAACCAATAATCTATAGTGTGTGACTAGTGAAAGTGTTGATTGACTGTTTTTCTGGACATTTATTACAAAACAAGCAAAATTTTGTTAATAATATCACCCACCATTTCGATTTGTTAAGTGCATCGCGCTCGAACGCGTAAGCGCCCCAAATTTCCTGGCGCTTACGATCTTCTTCACGCAGGCCGTAGTTCCGAGAATTATTGTGTTCGCGGTCTCCCAGCTGTTACTGCGCTTGTCCTACATAACTACCTACCTACACTAAAAATGGCTGTTTAAAGGTAACAAATACTTTTAGTCGTTTTTCAATATCTGATTGCAAAAAAAACGACTGCGGAGCATGCATTGACCCGACAAAAATAATCAACAAGAAAATCTGGGCATGCCCTTCTTGCCGAGCACAAGCTAGGACAAGCGGAGATAATATTCAAACACCTATTAGAGACTGCGATCTCAACATCACTTTGCGCAAAACAAGACAACGGGGGACAGTAAAGTCTCCTCAGAAGATGTTAGACAACTTATGGCCGAAATTAAACACTTGACTTCCGAACTTTCCTCAATTAAAGGTAAATTTGAGGAAGCCACAATATCCCTTTCCCGCTGCCATGAGCGTATGACTGAACTGGGTGACATTATCAGTTCGAATACTGCTAGAATCAAGGAGCTCGAACACTATGAAAGAGAAAATTTAGCTCTGCGTGCAACGGTTGCTCAACTACAAACTGAATCAAGCATTCAAGCCCAACGCCTTCTTCAAAACGAGCTTGAACTGTCGGGCATTCCTGAGACCCAAAACGAAAGCCTTGGCCACCTTGCACTGGTCGCGGCCCATAAAATTGGAGTAGATCTTAAAGAAACTGACATAGATTGGATAGAAAGAGTAGTGCCAAAACGGCCATTTACACCACAACCAGACTCTAATGAAGACAACATAAAATTGCCGCGACCTGTTGTGCTGCGTCTCTTACAGCGGGACAAACGTGACCGAATCCTGAAAGCTGCAAAGTCAAGACGCAACCTCAATAGCAGCGACTTAGAACTCAGCGGGCCACCGATTAGGATATTTTTCAACGAGCGACTCACTAAGGAGAACCGTATTTTATTTCGCGCCACCCGCACCAGAGCTAAGGAGTTAGGTTTCACTCAATCGTTTATTAGTAACGGAGCCATATATATTAGAAAACAGAATGGCAAACCAGGAATACGTATACGCAATTTTGCTGACTTGGATCATATTAATACGTCCCCACCGATTGGAGCTATCGGTAATCACACCCAGGGCTCTATTCAATAAATTGTGTTTTAGGTATAATGTTTTTTTAACGTATTATAATGTTCTTTTAACGTATTAAAATGTTCTTTTCACGTATTTAACGCTGTATAAATTACATGTAAATTGTAATCGTGTCACTGGATTTATAATTAATGATTTCATGTTCTTATTAATATTTATTATATATGTTTATACTGTATGTTATATACATCTATTTATATACTTATACTTTTTACTCGAAAACTATATCCTTAAATTAAGTACACGGTATATTATGATAACTACAACTTACCTGCGTGGCAATCAATTATTATCTCTCAATTTATCACCTCGTTTAATAATATTAAATTTCATATACATAAATGGCGTCCAGTATGAATATAGGTGATTATTTAGACTCTTATAAAATTGACTGCCACTTAATTAGCGAAGCTGAACAATGTGAAACAGTTCTATGTTCCTCATATAACTTTAAAATTCTTACCCTTAACATTCGTAGTATCAACAAGAACTTTAATAACCTAATCGTAGCCATGAAGCGCCTAGGAACTTCTTTTGACATACTATGCTTAACAGAGTGTAGACTTAGCGAAAACTCCTAGATCCCTCAGTTATCGGGGTACATATCACATAAAACTACAAAACACAATAATCAGAATGGTGGCGTAGTTGTTTACGTAACAGAATCCTGGAACGCGATATGTTTCGAGCCAATGCTTGAGGAATCGGATTGCCTAATAATTGATATTCCTAATACCATCACAGTTTTCGCGATATACCGATCTCCCTCTTTTAGAAACATAGACACCTTTTTAGCATCTCTTGAAACAAACCTCGAATCATACAATGACAGACAACAACTTATAATAACTGGTGATATAAATATAAACATCTCTCAAGTAGCAGGTAACACAAATTGTTCTGAGTACCTATGCCTCATGGCCGAATATGGTTTACTATCCGCAATCAACCAACCTACTAGAGATTCATCAACACTAGACCACTTTTTTGTTCGTACTAAAAATCCAACGTTAGGGATAGTCTGTCAGATAGATTTAACAGATCATGACATTATTTTATTAGGAATTAATCAATCTAAAAAAGCAACCACGCGACCAAGTCGCATTCTACAGAAAAGAGATGTTGAAGCTATCGGGAAAGATCTTGCAAAGATAAACTGGTTCGAAATTCTAGATCAAACGGACGTAAATAAAGCCACGACGAGCTTTATGCAAACACTTTTGACTTACATACAAAAACATACATATACAGAAAAACGAGTCCTCCTTGCCAGGAATCTGAGTTTGACATCAGGACTGAGCTAAAGCTTTTCAAAGAGGAACTCATGAACATGATGCATCATGAATTCGAATTGCTTCGGGAAGATATGGTTCAATTGCGATCATCAGTTAACGCCTGCAACGATCGCATGAATAATCTGGAGGAAAGAGTGATTGCTCTGGAGAAGCGTCAGGCTCAACCCTCATCCTCTTTAGGTTTGGAAGAGACAATTGCTCAATTGAAATGTGATATAAATGACCGCGAGCAGGAATTATTACTGAATGACATTGAGGTCGCAAACCTGCCCGAGGTCACTGGAGAGAACACTGTTCATACGGCACTCCTAGTGGCGTCTAAGCTAGGAGTAAACATTGAGGCACGGGATATTTTTAGTTCAGAGCGCATAGGTCGGCGCATAAATGCAACGGGGCCGGAGGTGTCATCGCGGCCGCGCCATCTGGTCGTGCGCCTCGCGCGGCGCCACCTGCGTGACGAGATGCTGCGAGCCGCACGAGTACGCCGCGGCGCTACCTCCGCCGATCTGGATATGCCTGGACCATCTGTGCGCTTTTACGTTAACGAGCGCCTCACAAAAGTCAACAGGCAGTTATTTCAGAAAGTGCGCGAGGCCAGTAATCAACTTGGATGGCGCTACATTTGGTCTAAGCGCGGTCGCATTTTTGCCCGGAATAAGCCTGGGGCCCCTGTCTGTCTTATCCGATGCGAAGCTGACGTGCGGCGCGTCTTTGGAACTGTACAGTGTGCCTCAGAACCTGCATCAGAAAATGGCTCTAAATAAAATATATTATGTAATGTTACTTTACCTGCTCATTATTATTACTATTATTTTAGTTTCTTTTTGTTCTGTTACACATGTCAATTTGCTAGTGATAAGTATGCTAAATATCTCATTATTTAAGGTGAGAAAGACAATATGTCAAAATTTTGATGGAAAGATATTCCACAGGAAAAAGGATGCATTGGTATTATTGAAAGGTACTCATCATCATTATGATTATATTTACAATTTTACACACACACGCACAATCAAAATAATATTTACAATTATATTTCTGACAGACAGTATTTACAATTTATTTACAGTATTTTACTCTTATGACAGTGATTATTTTCTAATAGCAAATCATGTTTTATCGTTTTTTAAACATGATCACTAACAAACAACTTAATGTAGGTTTGTTCAATGCAGGTTCCTTGGGTACAAACCATGACAATTTCATAGCCTCAGTTAATCGAAATGATGTTGATATATTAGCCATAAACGAAACCTGGCTCAGAGCTGGCGAGGAGGGCTGTGCACCTTCACTGCCGGGGTACCGACTCCGGCATATCCCACGGCCACGTACTGTACGGTCACGCGGGGGCGGCGTTGGTTTTTATGTCAGGCGTAATGTTTCCGTGCGTACTTGGGTTCATCCTGTGGACCCATTGCATAAGGCTGTTGAACAAATGTGGCTCACAGTGACCGTTAACTGTAGAAAGCTAGTCATTGGTACAGCATACCGTCCACCTTGGATGGATGTTGAGTTATTTTTTGATGCCATTTCGGATTCCATAAGCTCAATTCCTAATTGTTATGATAATTTGATTTTGTTAGGTGATTTTAATATTAATTTATTACATAAGAATGACATAAAAACAATTAAATTTACTACCTTTTTGACATACTTCAGCCTATCTCAGGTGGTCACAGAGCCAACTCATTTTACTCATACTAGTCAGACTTTGATAGATGTCGTTTGCACAGATTTGCATACTAAAAATGTTAAATTGGAATCGGTCCCTTTATGGTCACACTCTCATAATTTGCCAGTTCAACATTAAACATGACAAACCCAGGCCATATATATTGACTTACAGACAACTAAAACACATCTGCACTAATGATTTCCTTAATGATCTACAAACCATAAGATGGGATCTGATTTCTACACTTGGTAATGTTAACGATATGGTTAACATTTTTAACCAAAGTATCTTGGCACTTTTTGATATTCATGCGCCTGTCAAGTCTGTTGTCATTAGGAACAGATCTTATCCCTGGATCACCGATACTATAAAACTTATGATGAGGTTACGTGATGATGCTGCAGCTCAATATCATAATACTAGATATGATAAAAAAAAAGAATATTATAAATCCTTAAAATCAGTTGTAAGCAAAGCACTATTCAATGAGAAGTCAGCCTATTTTAAACAGCATATTAACAATACAATAGGTAATCCTAAACAATTATGGAAAAATTTAAAATCAACCTTGTTACCAAGGAACAGTACTGAACTGCCCTCATTTTTTGATGACCCAAATAAAATAAATAACCACTTTTTGAATATACCTGGTACCTCAGATGTTTCAATTGCACAGCTGACATATTATGAGTATCACAGATATTGTGATGCAGTCTTTCATATAGAACCCATTAGCCTGGATGGATTAATGAAAATAATACATAGTTTGAAATCAAATGCTGAAGGCTGTGATAAGATAAGATTGGATATGCTTCTTATGACATTTCCTTATACAATTGAAGTTTTAAGGGATATAGTAAATGAGTGTATTGGTACCTCCACATGCCCTGATATTTGGAAGCTTGCAATTGTCTGTCCATTGCCTAAACATTCCAATCCAGTAGAAATTAAAGATCTAAGACCAATTAGTATATTACCTTGCTTATCAAAGGTACTGGAAAAAGCGGTATGTACACAATTAACAGATTATCTAGAGAAAAATAATATTTTACCAGAGATGCAATCTGGTTTTAGAAAAGGACGCAGTACAGTGACAGCCCTGCTTGATGTCACCGATAATATACTTTGCTCTCAGGATCAGGGAATGTGTACATTATTAGTATTATTAGATTTCTCGAGAGCATTCGATTCAATAAATGTTGACTTACTTGTTTCTAAATTACGTTATTATGGCTTTGACTGCAGTGCTGTTCAGTGGTTCAACAGTTATCTTAGTAATCGTTGCCAGTATGTTAAATTGACTCGTAGTGATGGCTCCAGTGTATTTTCAGACAAGGTTTTTTTAGGTAGGGGTGTACCTCAGGGGTCCATACTAGGCCCAATTCTCTTTATTTTGTACACTGCAGATATAAAAATGCATATTAAACACTGCAAATTTCATATTTATGCCGATGACATCCAAGTTTACATTTCATGCAGGCCTTCAGAAATTGATAAGGCTATAGCAAAGCTTAATGAAGATCTTCTGAGTAATGAAGTACGGCCTTGCCAACTAGTTTTGACACAGGTGTTGTGGATCTTACTCCGGATCATAGTTTAAACTAGTTAATAAGACAACAGAAGACAATAACAAAAACATATCTTCTGGCTGTTCAACACACTCGGTTACAAAGGGAAATAGTTTGAATACTTTGAAAATATGTCATCAGAATATTCAAGGGTTTTCTTCCAAAATGTTAGAAGTTGAACTATTCTTGGAAAAATATCAATTCGACATAGTTTGTATAACAGAACACTGGTTAAAAGATTACCAGATATCAATAAGTTATGAAAATTATTTTGTAGCTAGTTGTTTCAACCGCAAGTCTATGATACACGGTGGTTCGCTTATATTAGTTAGGAACTCGCTAAAAGTTGTTGAAGTCGGTTGAACATTGTATTGAAATCTCCTGTGTTGAGCTGGATAAGCATATTGTATTATGTGTTTATAGACCTCCTAGCCAAAATTATACAACATTTGAATCCGTAATGGAGGATATACTTAAAATACTTTTAGAGTCAAAGAAATCCTTAATTGTGTGTGGTGACTTTAACGTTAATATTTTAGTTGATAATGCAGTTACGTGCAAGTTATTGTGTCTATTTAAGTCTTTTAACTTAGTAAATGTATTTTTGGAACCTACTAGAATTACGTCTACATCTACAACTTGCATTGATAATGTTTTCTGCAACTGTGATTACTTAGAGGCAGCTATCATACATTGTTTATCATCTGATCACAGTGGACAAACCGTTACATTTAATACTCATAAACTATAGTATCAAAAATAGACCTCGAAAAGAAAACCCTAGCAATTTTTCTTGATTTAGCGAAGGCATTTGACACAGTTTCTGTCCCACTCCTGCTGAAGAAGCTCGAGTGCATTGGAATTCGCGGAAATCAACTTGAATTGACGACACGTTTGGCGTAGCGGCTGAGCGATCGGCTTCTGCGTCACGTGTTGTGGGTTCGATCCCCACACTGAGCAAAATATTTGTATGATCTACAGGTACTTGTTCCGGGTCTGGGCGTTTGTGTATGTGAGAATTTGTGTTTGTAAACGTACCCACGATACAGGAGAAAATCCTAGTGTGGGGCAACGTTTTTTTTTATTAAAAAAAAAAAAAAAATCTGTAAGAGTTATTTACAGGGACGCGTTCAGTGTGTAAAAGTTGATGATTGCTTGAGCGAGGATAGCGAGGTTCGATATCTGTTGGAGTACCCCAAGGAAGTATCCTTGGGCCGAATCTATTTTTGATCTTTATAAACGATCTCTGCCAGTTGAATTTAGTAAATGGACAGACAATCACATTTGCCGACGACACAGCCCTCTTGTTCTGTGGGGATACTTGGGAGGAAGTATATAATCATGCTCAAAAAGGCTTTTCTATAGTCGCAAACTGGCTTAACCAACATTACCTCACACTTAACATCAGTAAAACAAAATACATAACATTTAACCATCCCAGATCCAACCATAACTCACTTAACATAATAGCACACTCTTGCAACCTTAACCAACATCTTCCTTGCTCTTGCCCAAAGCTTCAAAAGGTAGCGGACATTAAATATCTTGGTGTTATCATTGACGAGAACCTGAATTTTCATGCACACATCAACCTAATTGCATCTAGAACAAGAAAACTCATTTAGGTCTTTAAAAACTTACGCCACGTTGCAGATGTCAGAGTCATAAAAATGACCTACTAGGCTTTATGCCAGTCCTTATTGACTTATTGCATTTCTTCATGGGGTGGAGCTGGGAAAACATCCATGTTGAAAATTGAAAGGGCCCAGAGAGCTCTACTAAAGGTTGCTCACAATCTTTCTTCTTTCCAACTACAGCGCTGTATGAAAACACCGAAGTATTAACTGTGAGACAACTGTTTATTCTACACACTATCGTACGGAAACCCTCACTGTTAAATTATAACCCGGCTGCTACGTTCAATAAGCGAAATAAAAGTAAAATCTGTAAAACCAATGTCCTTAAAACCAGCCTTTCACACAGATTTTTTATATTTTTCAGTAATTACCTATATAATAAAATTAACGCCATTCTACCGATATATGTACTTACCAAAAACAAATGTAAAAAAGTACTCACGACCTGGCTATTAAAACAAACTTATGATAGTACCGAGCAGCTCCTAATCGTACCAAATTAGAAATATACACAGTTTCATTATGTCGTCACAACGCGCGCGCGCGCGCGCACACACACACACACACACACACACACACACACACACACACACACACACACACACACGCACACGCACACACACACACACACACACACACGCACACGCACACGCACACGCACACGCACACGCACACGCACACGCACACACACACACACACACGCACACACACACGCACACACACGCACGCGCGCGCGCGCGCGCGCACACACACACACACACACACACACACACACACACACACACACACACACACACACACACACACACACACACACGCGCGCGCGCGCGCGCACACACACACCCGCACACACACACTTACTTAATTACTTTTCTATTGCTTCCGCATTCAAATGTCAAAATCATGTAATATTAACATTAAATATTAGATAGATCTATATGTACTAATTTGGCGGGGGCTTGGTTATCTGTATGACAGGGCTACCTAGTTCAGTTATAAATAACCTTTGTGGAAGAGAACAATACATATATTATTATTATTAACTTCTTGAAGCAACTTTATTCGCGTTTTGATGTCACTTGTATAGGCCAATCGATGCAAACGGTTATCAAATTGAGCAATATGGGCAAGCACAAATGATACCGTAATCTCCTCAGTGCTCAATTCCTTCCATCGAGCAGTAAGTGAAGTCGTTAAACGACTCGCATAGTCAGCAATAGACTCACCGTCTTTCGGACGACTATTGGTCATGTTGATGAGTGTTGCAGCACAGGTTTCCACAAAGTCGTATCGTGCCAGAAAGATCTCTTTGAATTGCGACCACGTCATGCCTGCATGTGAAATCTGTGACAGCCACTGCGATGCACTTCCTTTCAAGGATTTACTCAGGGCTAGAATGAGGGCTCCACCCGTCAAGGGTCGCTCATTCATGCAAATGTCCACCGTGGAACACCAAACGCGCGAATCAATACCTGGAGACTCTGGATTGAATTCCGGCAGCGTAACAGTTGCCTGCACCGGTCCAGGTTGTCTGATAGCCTCGATGAGTTGAAGCATGTTTTGGTGTTGCATCTCGAACATCTGGCGCCAATGGTCATCGGCTGAGAGATTGTGCCCGAGCCGATCCCACTTCTGATGACGGAGAACCAATATCCTGAACGACAGTGTTGACACCGTCATCTTCTCTTGGTACCGGTTCCATGTTATGGGCGTAAAGGGTACTCAGGTCACACAATAAATAATGCACACGACTTTATAATCACAACTGATTTATTTTAAAATATTCAGTTAAGATAATACAGTTTTACACTTCCTAATGAAATATGGACAACCGACAGATTTGTTGTGCCGGTCCGAACAGTCCGAACCGCCCAGCATACCTAGCATATGTTTCACGCTACAGTTCTCTATATCTGTTGGTCCTTCGAAATAAATTATACTCCCGCATCACACCATAAATTTTGGTCCTTCGAGCCGGATACCTACTTAGTGTTCACTACAGTATACCTACCTACTTTCCCGCTTATTTATTGCGTTACATACGCTTATTTTCCCGCTATATTTACTCACCCGCTTATTTTAATAACTACGTGTATTCTTCCGCTCTTAATAGGTCTAAATACCTAAAATACGAATCTCGTAAAACCGCCATAATAGGTTGCCTATCGCACCAAATAGGTACCTCCGCCCGCCATTCATTACAACATAATTAGGACCGCTTCGTATTATACGATATAGGTATTATCGCGTTATTATAACCAAACGCGCATTTTTTTTTTTTATATAAAATTTGTAAACCGCATTTATCTTAATTAGGTTTTATAGCCTATTGCAACATACCTACTTTCCTTTGTTAAGCTCTAACCGCCATCTTTTACAATGGAAGATATCGAAATTAAATTACAACTACTTGAAGCCAAAAACCAGGCAATTTATGAACGGTTAACATATCTATACGATTTATCAAAAAAGATTTCTACCACTTCGGTCGAACTTCGTTCTAAAGAAACATTCCTTGCAGATACGCAAATATTATCAACAATACGACAGGAATTTAGTACCAATCTAGATCAGATTAATGCTCTTAACCTTAAAATGAATCCTAAGTTTACCATTAATTACGCTAGCCTTATTTCATTTGACAATGTTTATGCCCGTGTCGAGAGGACTCGGTCACTTGTCGCGGCAAGCACGTCAAATACGCTGTCCGACCCGCAATCACAAAATAGTAAGGACTTGCAATTTAAAGGTTCAATTAAACTACCACCTATTCAAATCCCTTCTTTTGATGGCAAAATAGAGAATTGGCCAGTATTTTATGAATCATTTAAATCTAATATTCACAATAATGTAAATCTTACTGATTCGCAACGGGTTCAGTATTTAATAAGTAAATTATCCGGAACCGCTTTACAGATTACCGCGGGTATTATTCCCTCAGGTGATAATTATAACGCTATTTGGGACAGCTTAGTGAAAAAGTACCAAGATGTTCGGGCATTAGGTTCACATTACATGTCTATTATATTCAATATCAAACCCGCGTCTAATAATTCAGCTTCTCTTAACTTGTTTATCGAAAATTTCCACGCTTCTGTGTCCGCTTTGGAACAATTGGAAATAAATGATTTAAAAGATTTTATTTTATTAAGCTTAGCATTGCGAAAGTTAGATCCCGCAACCACGCATTTATTCGAAATGCA
This sequence comes from Acronicta aceris, assembly GCA_910591435.1. Lineage (NCBI taxonomy): Eukaryota > Metazoa > Arthropoda > Insecta > Lepidoptera > Noctuidae > Acronicta > Acronicta aceris. The sequence continues at coordinate 11,629,910 of OU342757.1, read as the reverse complement.
TATGCGTAACAAGGAAGTTCCTTCTTATAAAGACTTTGTGGACTTTATTAAGTCACAAGTCAAAATATTAGACCGCACCGCTTTACCTACTTCTACTTCTTCTCGATTCGCATCAGTGAATAATAAAAATAATAATACCGCTTCACGTATGCAACCACGTAATACTGTTCATACTTTTGTAACCCGCAATAATAATTTGAAATGTTTACATTGTAATCAATCTGATCATTTCCAGATTTATCAATGTTCGTCATTTAAAGCGCTTAACGCTAAATCTCGTTTAGAGTTTATTAAAAACAAACGAGGGTGTGTAAACTGTCTAAGTCTTACACATACTGTTTCCCAATGTAAGTCTACCTACTTGTGTAAAACTTGTAATAAACGTCATCATTCGCTTCTGCATTTCAATGACAATAAAGTATCTAATAACTCGCAGCTAACTCGCTCATCGCCTGGTGACGATCGTATATCACCATCTCGCTCGCACGCGTCCGCGACCGACACGCCACCGCCGGTTGTACTCGCAGCCGCGACGGCGGCGCTCAAACCTGCCACTACGGCTAGCACTACTACCTGTACCGCGCGTAAATTTAATGAATACGACAGTTCTTTTGTCAACCGCTCAAGTTTTTGTTAGTAGTAATGATGATCGACCCGTTTTAATCAGATGTTTGATGGATAACGCATCGCAAAATAATATTATTACTACGGCTTGCTGTAAAAAACTTAAATTAAATATTGTACCGCTTTCGAACTCATTTGTAAAGGGTGTTGGATCATCCTCCCGCCCTATTCAAGGTTACGTACAGATTACGGTTACCGCTAAAAATAAAAATAATTCTTATAATATAACCGCTCTGGTCGTCGACTGTATAACCGATAGATTGCCAACAAACACTGTTGACGCTTCTATAGTGAAACATTTAGTTAACCTACCGCTTGCTGACCCTCTATGGCACACGACTGGAGAGGTTGAGTTACTTCTAGGGGCTCAATTGTTCCCATTTTTATTATTAGGTGGAAAAATTATAGCACCTCCCGCTCCTACCGCGATTGAAACCGTATTTGGTTATATTCTTATGGGTGATGTTCCCGCCGTTTCATATTTGAATAACCCTACATCCGCTGTAGTAAATACTGCTACATTTTTTAGTACCGGTATTGATAACAATAATTATCCTTCTCTATATATGATTCCCTTCATAAATTCTGGAACTTAGAAGAAATTCCCGCGCGAACTTTTATGAGTCCGTCTGACATGGAGTGTGAGCAAAAGTATTCTGCTTCCGTGTCACGTGATTCCACCGGTAGATATTGCATCGCGTTACCCTTTTGTACCGATCCTAATGTATTAGGTAATTCCCGCTCTGTCGCTTATCGACGTTTTATTGCTTTAGAAAATACAAAATTACGCGAGCCTGAACTTCGTTTAAGTTATAACGAGGTTATTCAGGAATATATTGATAAGGGTTATTTATCTGAAATAGTTTCGAATAATAGTTCGAAGTGTGATAACGGTTATTACATACCGCATCACCCCGTTGTTAGGTATGACAAGGAGACCACAAAGGTTCGTGTCGTCCTTGACGCTAGCGCCCAAGGTCATAATGGTATTTCACTTAACGACATCTTACACACAGGGCCGAATTTACAGGCAGACTTGTTTATACTCTTATTAAATTTCCGCTTATTTCCAATTGCTATTACAGCAGATATAAAACAAATGTATCTTCAAATTGCTGTTACTAATGAGCATAGAAAATATCAAAAAATATTATTCCGCTTTAATACCGCCGAACCTATCCGAGAGTTTCAATTTAACAGGGTCGCATTTGGTCTTAGGTCTAGTCCGTTCCTCGCTATGCGCACTGTGCGCCAGCTATCCGATGATGAAAAACATCGTTTCCCACGCGCTGCTATTGTAGCCTCACGCGAGTTATACATGGATGACCTTGCCACATCTATTCCATCTTTGGAGGAAGCTAAGGTTCTATCCAGTGAACTTATCGATTTATTTAAAGCTGGGGGTTTCGACCTAACCAAATGGGCAAGTAATTCTAAGGAATTGCTGGCTTCCGTGCCACAATCCAACCGCTCTTCTATAGACTTTTCGGATAGGGATAATTTCAAAATTCTTGGTCTTAAATGGATTCCTTTAGACGATAGCTTCACGATCACTACGTCAGATTTAGATAAAGTTTGTACTAAACGAACTATACTTTCTACTATTGCCCGCTTATGGGATGTTCTTGGCTTCGCTGCGCCAGTGATTTTATTTGCCAAATTACTTATAAAGGAATTGTGGAATCTTCATATAGACTGGGATGATACCCCACCCGATACAATTATTTCGTTGTTTCATTCATTCCAAGAGCAACTGCCTCTTCTTTCCGCTTTAAAAATACCGCGTCATTTAGCCGTTAATATGGGCTGTAATATTAATATTGTAGCTTTCTCGGACGCTAGCATGGGTGCGTATGGCTGCGTCATTTATTTACATGTTACAGATGTGTATGGTAACATACACGTACGTTTGGTGTGTGCTAAGTCCAAAGTTGCACCTGTAAAGGTCGTTTCACTGGCTCGACTAGAGCTATGTGCCGCTGTCTTGATGTCAAAACTAATAAAGTTAATAAATGACACTTATCGTTCTCGTATCGCGATTAATAATATATTTGCTCTCTCCGATTCTAAAATAGCTCTTTCGTGGATTCATTCATCTCCCCATAGATGGAATATCTTTGTTAGTAACCGCATCGCCAAATGTCAAGAAAATCTTAATCCTAAACATTTCTATCACGTAAATGGTAAAGAAAACCCAAGTGACTGTCTTTCTAGAGGTCTTTTACCGGAGCAGTTAATAGCACATGATCTATGGTGGCATGGCCCTAAATGGCTTAAGTGTCCAACATCTGAGTGGCCTATTACGCCTTTTGCTTCTTCAAATATAGAAGAATTACCGGAATATAATAAGAAAACACTTACCTTGACCGCGTCTGTTTTGTTAGAACCTAATTTGATTTATAATCTTTCTCAAAGGTTTTCGTCTTGGAATAAAATTTTACGCATAATAGTTTACATTCTTAGGTTTGGACGTATTATACCACGTTACCAAAGTCATAATATAATCCCCGCTTCTCAGATAACTATAGCTGAAAGATATTTAATCCGCGCTGTTCAACAAAATCATTATCAACAAACAATCCAAGAAAAGAAGACCCTAGCAATTTTTCTTGATTTAGCGAAGGCATTTGACACAGTTTCTGTCCCACTCCTGCTGAAGAAGCTCGAGTGCATTGGAATTCGCGGAAATCAACTTGAATTGACGACACGTTTGGCGTAGCGGCTGAGCGATCAGGCTTCTGCGTCATGTGTTGTGGGTTCGATCCCCACACGGAGCAAATATTTGTGTGATCTACAGGTAGTTGTTCCGGGTCTGGGCGTTTGTTTATGTGAGAATTTGTGTTTGTAAACGCACCCACGATACAGGAGAAAATCCTAGTGTGGGGCAACGTTTAAAAAAAAAAAAAAACATTTATAGTGACGCGCGGGGTGAGGCTTGAGGTGTGGGGAAGGAGCGGCGAGCGCGGACCATGTCACAGCGATTACCGCCGCCCATGGACACCCGCAACACCAGAGGAGTCACAAGTGCGTTGCCGGCCTTTTAAAAAGGAGTACGCTCTTTTCTTCAAGGTTTGAAGGTCGTATTGGTCCGGAAATACTGCAGGCGAAAGTTCATTCCACAGTTTTGTTGTGCGAGGCAGAAAGTTTCTAGAGAAACGCACTGTTGTGGACTGCCAACCATTAAGATGATGGGGATGGAACTGCTGCCGCCTAGAACGATGGCGGAAAGAGGCAGCAGGGAACATTCCGAACAATTCCTCGGAGCACTCCCCATAGTATAGGCGATAGAAGATGCATAGCGAGGCCACATCTCTACACAGCGCCAAGGGGTCTAGCCGGTTTGAAATGTCTTGGCAGTTGACGATTCGAGTCGCTCTCCGTTGGATGCGATCTAGAGGGAGAAGTTGGTATTGGGGTGCCCCTGCCCAGAGATGAGAACAGTATTCATGCAGTATTGGCATGGTGCGGCGCAACTTTGTAGCGAACGATCAAGGAGACACGACGGGACAACAGCGGCCGCGCGCGCTCGCCTTACGTCTGGCGCGTCGCGCCACTCGCGACCAACTGCTGAGAGCTGCACGTGTGCGACGCGGCATGACCACTGAGGGTTTTGAGCTACCTGGAACGATAAGTAGGTTCCACGTAAATGAACGGCTGACGCCGGTGCTCAGCAAGTTGTTCCACAATGCGCGTGAGGCTGGTGCACGGCACAGCTTCAAGTACGTGTGGACTAAGGATGGCCGCATCTTAGTGAAGAAAGAAGATGGTGCTAAAACCCTAAGAGTCCGCTCAGATGTGGACTTAGTAAAAATTTTTGGCTAGCTAACAGTTTGTTGCTTATGTCTAATCTGAATGTATGTTTCTTATTTAATTTTAATTACTATAATAACAATTTGCGTACTCTCGTGTCTTGTTTACTTTCATATTGTCATGTCGTATCGAGTGGAGCCAGTCCTTCGTATAGTCGCTCTTGCAGTGACAAAATAATATTACTGTCCATGTATCAAATTATAAACATTTTACATTATTTTCCACACTTTATTTGCCTCCAATTTCTTAGCTCTCATTTTGTAGATTATTTAGTTTATGCCTATTATTATACTATTTACTTAAATATAATTGCCAACAAATTAACACATTTTATATCGATTATTTGCAGCTACTTTCTGACTATCTGTGTAATTTATGCCGTTTTTATTATAAATACTTATAAATTAACATGATAACTAAGAAATGTCTAACTATTGGATTACTAAACGCAGGATCATTGGGCACTAATCATGATGAATTCATTGCTGCAACGGTACGTCGTGATATTAACATCATGGCTATCAATGAAACCTGGCTCAGGGCGGGTGAGGTGGGGCGGGCGCCCATCGTGCCCGGGTACCGACTGCGGCATGTCCCGCGCCCGCTGAGCGTGCGCAGCCGCGGAGGCAGTGTTGGGTTTTATATCAAGCGCGGAACTAACGTGCGCACTCATTCTCACCCCGTTGACCCCCTACATAAACCAATCGAGCAAATGTGGCTTGTTCTAAATGCTAATGGATCAAAAATTGCCATTGGTACGGCTTATAGACCTCCGTGTTTAGATACTGACCTGTTTTTTGACGCACTGACTAGCTCAGTTAATTCTTTATCATATTGTAAGTACACTATAATTTTGGGCGACTTTAATATTAATTGTTTAAATCATAATGACGCAAAGACAAAAAAACTTGACATTTTTCTAAATTGTTTTAATATGAAGCAAGTGGTTTCCTCGCCTACACATTTTACGAGTAGTAGTCAGACGCTTATAGATGTTATATGTACAGATGCACGTTTGCAGAATATTGTAGTGGATTCTATAGAGGCCCTCGGCTCACACGCATTTATTACTGCTACTCTTCATATCAAAAAAGAAAAAAATGTGCCTAAGACTATTACCAATCGGAATCTTTCTCACATACCTATGGATCAACTTAAACTGGACTTAGACTCTATAGATTGGACTGCAGTTACCTCATCTTATAACGTTAACTTTATGGTTGAAGAACTTAATCACATATTTAATTATCTTTTTGAAAAATATGCACCCCGTAAGAATCTTGTGATAAATGAAAAATCCTATCCATGGATCACAGATAATATCAAATTTATGATTAATCTACGCGATTCAGCCCATAACAGTTACGTGAAAAATAACAATGACTCAAAAAAGAAATATTACAAGGACCTGAAAAGCCTTGTAAATAGGTCACTGTATTATGAGAAAGTTGCATACTTTAAAACTAATATTAACAACAAAATAAATAACCCTAAAGCTCTTTGGAAACATCTTAGAAACACATTACTGCCACCTAAAAATGACTTTGAGCTTCCTATACACTTTCACGAACCTAATATGATAAATGATCACTTTATGAACGTACCAGAGCCTGATGTATTACCGCTTAGTTATCTGACTTACTTCGAATACCACAGGTTTGGCGAAGGTCTATTTTATCTCGATATGGTCACCCAAAATGATATTGTCAAGATCATATCCAAAATTAAATCAAATGCCGAAGGGTGCGATCACATCACACTAAATATGCTACTTCTAACGCTTCCACAATCACTGGAGACAATAACTAGCATAATAAACACTTGTATATTAACATCTACCTGTCCTGACATCTGGAAGCTAGCTATTGTACGCCCAATTTCCAAGAAGAATAACCCTGTGGATCTATCGGACTTGAGACCTATAAGTATTTTACCGTGTCTCAGTAAAGTATTAGAAAAGGTAGTAAATTCCCAATTATCAAAGTACCTTGAAACACATGATGTCCTTCCCGAAACACAATCTGGCTTTAGGAGAGGTCGTGGAACAGTAACAGCTTTGTTAGATGTCACTGATAAAATTTTATGTGCTCAAGATGAAGGTATGTGTACTATTCTTGTTTTATTGGATTTTTCTAGGGCTTTCGATTTTATAAATTTATCTCTGTTACTGTCGAAAATGGCGTATTACGGGTTTGATGTATCAACGATCAACTGGTTCGATAACTATCTCAGCAACCGCGCACAGTACGTGGAGATACGTGATTCCAATGGAACCATTCTCACTTCCAAAGTAATGCCAGTAACTAAAGGCGTTCCTCAAGATTCGATTTTGGGGCCAACATTATATACTTTATATAGCGCTGACGTCATTAACGAAATACAGAACTGTGACCATCATATGTACGCTGATGACATCCAAATATATAAATGCTTTAAGCCAAATGATTATGACTCGGCAGTTAAAGCCATTAATGACGATCTAGAGAGGATAGTAAAATGGTCAGCCCGGAATTCATTATTACTGAACGCTACCAAAATAAAATACATGATATTCGGCACACCAACTCCACTTAACAAGATACCACAAAGCAACTTATATGTAAAGGTGATGGGTCAATGTATTGAACGAATGAGTGAGGCTCGAAACTTGGGGCTAACAATGGACGAAAGTCTGAAGTTTGAAACTTATATTTCTAACTGTATGAAAAATTGTTTTTACCGCTTAAAAGTACTATACAGAATGCGTTCCTATCTAAGTGAGGAGTTGCGTATTCAGTTGGTTGAGAGTTTAGTTCTTTCGAAATTAAACTATGCAGATACTAACACAAATATGTTTGAGTGTGGTACGACTTCAGATAATGACTTAGTAAAACCAAATTCGACTTCGCAACACATCGACTTTCAAACCAACATAATATCCAAAAGTCCACAACAATGCGCCGAGACAAAGATTTCAATAAATACCGGTATGCATTGTAATGGTTACCACGAAACTGAGACTGAAATAAATGCAACGACGTGCTACAGCAACGTTCAGAATAAAGCGCTGAAACCGATCACACCACAAAAAATATCATTAAATTCAGACAATATTGACATAAAGATAAAGAAAATTATTATCATTGCGGATCAACAGGGACGATTTATTCAGAAAACACTCCAACAACTCATAGGTAACGAATTTTTAGTCCGATGTTTTTGGAAGCCGGGAGCATCTCTACACGAGGTTTTAAACACAGAAAAAACAGAAATAAATTTATTGAATAAAAAGGACTTCGTGATTGTTTTGGGTGGCGTTAATGATAAAAACCCAGAAGAAATTCAACTCGGCCTTACGAATTTTTTAAATACTACTAAAAACACAAATGTTATAATTTCTGAAGTACTATTTAATACTTATTTAAATGAAAGAAAGTTGAATTATAGTTTTAAATTTATCTGTTCTCAGTACACTCATGCAACATACGTGGATATGAATTTCTCATTGTATATTCCAAAGTATCGCTTTCTATCACAACACACATCACAATTATTGCTTAGAGAAATTTTGAGAACTGGTTACAAATATAACTATGACATATATAATAACAAAAATAAACTTAACACTAATATTATTAATCCTACTACTATTGACAAAAGTACGCAAACAGAGCAAAATAATTTAAATTTAGATAATGAGAATATTCCAGCAAGTAATGATTTTTTTCGTTTATAAACACATGACTATTCTTCACCAAAATATTAACGGTCTACTTACTAAAATAGATGAGCTTACGGTTCATTTGTACTCATTAGGTGAAAATATTAACTGCAACCCTATCGATCTTCTCTGCATTACGGAACATAATATGACTATAGAAGATGCTAAACTACTAAAAATGCCTAATTTTATGCTAGGAGACTCTTTCTCACGAAACAATAGGAATGGAGGTTCTTGCATAATTATAAAATCGAGCCATAAATTTAGAGTGGTTACTGAAGCCAAAAGCCTAAGTATTAGTAATATAATTGAATGTAGTGGCATTGAACTAATAGAACACAAAATCATAGTATTATGTGTTTATCGACCACCAAAAAATGGAAAAGACTATCTTGACTTGTTTTTCACTAGACTAGCGGGATTATTAAATAAAATATGTTTCTCTAGCAAACGAGTTGTAATTTGTGGTGATTTTAACATTAACAGGTTGGACAATAGCAACGGATCCCGACAGTTTGAGCAATTACTTATGAGTTATAATTTAAAATTAACAATAAATCAACCAACTAGATTGAGTAGCATGACATGTATCGACAATATAGCCCATAATATCAGAGGTTCTAAATCAAAAGTTCTAGATTTCTCGCTATCTGATCATACAGCACAAATTTTAACATTCCCTGTAAAGAAAAGTTATCACATCACACACTGGTTCAAATTTAAATGTGACTATAGTGAAGAAAACGTAAGGAAATTTATTGATTGCATCGAAAGCCTTAGTTTTACAGAATGTTACACAAATAATGACCCAGAAAAGGCTTATGAGGCATTTTACGATCTATTTAAGCTATTTTATGATTTATGTTTCCCTATCATACGAGTTAAGATACACATTTCTAAGAAACCTAAATGGCTAAGTAACGGTATTCGAGTATGCTCTAAAAGAAAACGTCAACTACTTTGGAAGTATAGGTTAACATCAAATCCGAAAGATAAAAAATACTTTAAACAATACACAAAAAGGCTAAGAACTATTATTAAAAAAACCCAAAAATCGCAAAACAACTATTATATAAGTTCAGCTACCAACAAATCCAAAACAACATGGCAGATAGTTAATAACTATAAAACTGTAACTCCCAAAGAGGATATCAAGGAAATTAGAGTAAAGGATAAAATAATTACGACGCCAGTAGAAATAGCTGAATCTTTTAATGATTTTTTTATAGATGACATAAAACCTGTAACTAAAAACAAGGGTACCTATCCAAAAACACTGACATATAATAATTGCAATTCAATGTTCATGAAACCGACAAACCCATACGAAGTTGACCAAGTAATAAAAGGACTAAAAAACACTAATAGTACAGGGTACGATAATATAAATACTAAAATAATTAAACGAGTTTCCCATATTATAGCTCCAGTACTCAGCACCATTATTAATCTGTGCCTAGAATACGGTATATTTCCCTCAAAACTAAAAATAACAGTCATAAACCCATTATTTAAAAAAGAGGATAGAAAAGAGATGAAATTTTATAGACCAATAGCTTTAATACCAATTATTGCAAAAATCTTAGAAAAAGTAATTTATAAAAATGTATACAACTATTTTGAAACCAATAATATATTCACACATGAGCAATTTGGGTTTCGTAAAGGCAAATCAACGGGCGACGCACTTTTTAATTTTCTAAAGAAGGTAATTACAGGACTGGATAATAAACAACATATTACTGCAATATTTATGGACATGTCAAAAGCATTTGATTACGTAGACCATCTTATCCTCTTAAATAAATTAGAACAATACGGAGTTAGAGGGAATGCTTTAAATCTTATAAAATCATACCTCAAAAATAGGGTTCAAATAACTCAAATAACAAGAGTATCAAATAAAACAAAATGCGAACAAACATTTCAGTCTAAACCTAAAACGGTGAAGTACGGGGTGCCTCAAGGAAGTATTCTTGGTCCACTTTTGTTTATAATTTATATTAATGACCTTCCAAAAGCCATAAACCAAGACATGATATTATTTGCAGATGACAGTACAGCTATTTTCACTGACGAGGATCAAGATAAATATGAGTTTAATGTAAATAGTTCCCTTGAATCCATCATAAATTGGTTAAATGACAACAATCTTAAAATTAACTTAGACAAAACATGCTATATTTCCTTTGCCAATATAAATACAAAACTTAAGAACCTAAACATAAAGTACAAAGGTGAAACTGTAAAAGAAGTAAAGACCACTAAATTTCTTGGCATACACATTGACTCTGCACTAAACTGGAAAATCCAGATTGACCATGTTTGCAAAAAACTAAATCAGTTTTCATATGCCCTCTACATGTTAAGAAAAGTTACAAATGAGAGTACTTTATTAAGTGTATACCATGCATATGTAGGATCCATGCTGAAATATGGTATCCTATTGTGGGGAAATTCAACGAACAGTGAGTGTGCTCTAAAAGCACAAAAAAAGTGCATTAGAAGCATATGCGGACTTAGACAGACTGATTCCTGTATACCAGTTTTCAAAAGGTTGAAAATCTTAACCCTACCTTCATTATACATATTTGAAGCGGCAATGATGATAAAACGCGATATAGATAAGTATGAAACGTTGAGAAGTGCGAGACACAAAACTGAACTTAAAGGCATTCAATGTAGAACAGTAAAATTTAAATCGAGTGTATTTGGTATTGGAGTTAAAATCTATAACAAACTCCCAAACTGTATAAAGAATATCACATCATTGAAAGTTTTTAAATCAAAGCTCAAAGAATTTCTCCTATGTAAAACATATTACTCAATTAATGAATTTCTAAATGACCGAATTATTGACTAAAATTGTTTTTCACTTATTTAATGTGACTTACATGACCGTAATAATAACTTTTAAATTAATGTAGAATGAGGTTGACTAAAACTTGACATGTTAAATCTATTTTTATTATATTTTTAATGATAATGTAAATCCCAGGACCGAAATAATTAGGTCTATTAATGTTTGATGAGCCTAACAAAAATTTACAATGTTTAAACTTATATTTTGACTTAACTTTTGACTTATTAAATGTGTGTCTTTGTATGTCCCTAATAATTATGTAAGAATGAATGTTCATTGTAATCTATTTTTAACATAGCCAATGTTGATATAAATATTGTACACCCCATGGGTATGTTACAGTGATACAATAATACTAATTGTAAGATCTTTTTTTTCACCTGTGACAAGCAATAAATAAATGAATTATGAATTATAAATGAATTATGTAGCCTAAGCCTAAAGGTGCATCCTGACGATGAGGATCTTGGAGCTGGGAGAATCTGCTTTTCCCTAAACAGTGAAAATACCTAAGTCTAAAGGAAATTTTCACGTTGGGGCCGAGTAGACTTGCTAATTATCGTGCCTTGTTTGACATGACGACCAACTCGGGTTATTGTTAAACTATGAGCATAATTGTACAAGTGATATAAGTATATGTTTACAGAATCGAACCTACTCGACTGCTACAAAAATAATTATCCAGGTGGAGTGAGCGTGCCCGGGGCTGGCACGGTGCAGCATGGCCGTATTGGCAACCCAATGTCAGGTAGCAGCCACCCCAGCGCCTCCTACCGGACGACCGTGATCACTTACCTAGCTACTGTCAGTACGAGAAGATAAAAAGACTGGACACCAACGGCTCGCTCTGTTTTTACTTCGGATTTCGTGTGCAATAGTTGCTTTGTTAGATTGTATTGAAATTAGATTAAATTATTAAAGTATATGTAAGTTATAGGTTATCAGTTTATTAATTAATAAGGTATTTTAGCTATTTGTTTCTACCCAACTCTCAGTGTTGCCTTCAGCCTAGTTAGTTTACACGACAAATAAAAAAAAAACATGCCTCTGCTCTTCAAATTATCATCTCTAATTTCACAATAATCGGACTTTACCGTTCACGATCTAACGTATCGGCGGAAAACTTTATAAATTCATTAGACATTCATCTCGAATCAATCCACACTCACAAAAACGTTATCATCACCGGAGATATCAAAATAACTTAATTGAAAGATCCACGGAACCATCTCAAGTAAGGACCAACAGAGTTTCGTATTTAAACATGACATCTGTTCATGGCTTTCTACCGGGACACTCCTTGCCTACCAGAGGTGAGAGTTGCCTTGATCACATGATACTAAAACTTGAAAAAATTAAGAACTCTGGCCAGTGTTGTAGTTTTGAATACTATGATTACTGATCACTATTGTTTTATTAAACGTTTCGCATTCATACCAAACCAAAGATATTGTTAAATGTAAAAAAGTAACTAATTTTAAAAAGGCTTATTGATGCATCAGGCTTAGAAATAATATGCAGTCGCATTTAAAAAAAGACCCGCCCAACATGGTAAAAAAGATAACTTATAAACGGTTCCGCACCTTCTGCTCTAATTTAATTAAAAAACTTAAAAGGCAATATCATAAAGAACAAATTGCGTACTCCATTAAAAATCCTAAAAATCTCTTTTTTTTTTATGGGATAGGAGGGCAAACGAGCAGACGGATCGCCTGATGGTAAGCGATTACCACCGCCCATGGAAACCCTCTGGCGTAACATCAATAATATCACCCACTATAAAAAACCGAAATCTTCTAATGTACATTTACTGCAACCGTTAATATATCCACTTGACTCGTTGAATAGAATTAACCAATTTTTCGCGACGATAGGTAAAATACTAGCAGAAGAAATTATGACACAAACGATGTCAATAACTACCGCCCAATTTCTGTCTTGTCATCAATCTCCAAAATTCTAGAAAAAATCCTTAATAAAAGACTTATAAACTACTTAAATAGATATAATATTCTCTCTAGTTCTCAATTTGGCTTTAGACAGGAGCGCTCGACACAGGATGCTGTTGTTGCACTGACAACTGAAATCGTTAGAGAAGTAGAAAAGGGGTATAAACGTGTAACAGTGTTCCTGGACCTTAAAAAGGCGTTTGACACCGTTTCTGTTCCCATCCTTGTGCAGAGGCTTGAAGCCATAGGAATAAGAGGTACGGCTCTTTCCCTCTTCGAGAGCTATCTTCAGGGAAGGAAGCAACAGGTTAAGATGGAAAACTCTTACAGCGAAGAGAAGGATGTTATTTTTGGCGTCCCACAAGGGAGTGTGCTCGGCCCGACGCTGTTCATGGTGTACATAAATGACCTATGTAACCTCGGGAGCAGCGGTGGGAAGATCTTCTCCTACGCGGACGATACAGCCGTTGTCTTTTCTAGTCAATCATGGGATTTAGTGCGCCAAAAAGCTGAATGTGGCCTAACTATTATTGTAGACTGGTTAAAAGCTAACCTTCTAACCTTAAACATTACAAAAACGAACTACATCTGTTTTTCCCCAAGTGCAAAATCTAAACCTAGTGCAGACTTTGGCATAGCAATCCGCGAGAGTGTGACGTGTCCTCTCTTAAACAGTTTCAAAATCTACAACGAGTCACCTCCACTAGATACTTGGGTATTGTTATTGATGAGTGTTTATCGTGGCAGGAACAGACCGATGCTATTGTATCTCGTGTAAGGAAATTGATATGGATTTTCAAGACTCTTCGCGCTATGTGATGCCTCCGGACGTACTTAATGAAATTTATGTTGCGCTGGAACAATCTGTTACAACATACTGCATTCCGGTTTGGGGAGGAGCCGCCAAAACTAAGATACTTGAGCTCGAAAGAGCCCAGCGGTCACTATTAAAAGTCATGTATTTTAAACCATACAGGTATCCGACTAACTTTTTTTTTTTATAAAGCTTACTAGTAATGTGGGTCGCACATTATTACAGAGTCCATAATTTTTAAATCTTCCAACAGAGTTGCTAAACAGGTCGAGGTTGTTAAAGTATGTATTAAAATTGTTTGTGAGACGGCGCAGAGGCGGACGTATACCAGCATTAGTCCGACTAGTGGAAACCAGGGACCGTGCAACCCCGCTTAAGGCTTAAGCCTTTCGAAAGAGTAACCCGTACATAGGGTAGCCTAGGGTAACCCTTTGTTCGAGTTACATACTTAAAACCCAGCGAAATGGTTAACCCCTTCATTATGGTAACCACGTGAAGGAGTTAACCCCTTCAATGACTTAAGCCTTTGAAGAGGTTACCTTCATGAAAAGCTTTTATTCGGGTTACCCTGGGTTTTGATGGTTTTGGTTCAAGTTGATTCACAAAACAAAACAGATCGGTTTACAGGGCACACCAACGTATATATGTACATATGTTGGTGTGCGCAAACTCAACGCGTTATTACTTCGCCTATTTACTAGTGTTAGCTTTACAATAACCCGTTGTCCACGCACACACTTGCAATTTCTTGTTGCTTCACATTATATATGAAACAAAGAATATGAAGCATAAATTCAAAGGTATTATCAACTGATACCGTGGCATAGGTGTATATGCAAGCAGCTGGTGTGACATTAGTTTTATGATCAAATCACGCCGGCCCGGCGCTAACTTTTTGCATTATTATCATTTTTTTTTTTCGTTTTGTTGGATTATTATTTTTGTTATTTACCTGATAATAAGAACATTATTCCAGAAAAAATGATATATGGAAGAAAATATTAAACAATGTGTAATATGATAACAACAATATTTATTGACATGGTTTTTTTAAATTATAAATACAAATTATAAAGTATGGTTCATGACCAATATTCTAAGTGGGACAAGAATTCACTTTGTTTTTCAAATTCAAGAGGGTAATTTATTTATTAATGATATGAATAAACATGTTAGTAAGTTAGATAATAAGATACTGGCGATCCTAAATTGTAATCTCACTAACAATAACATCAATCATGTAATACAAATTACCCCCTGATATTTTTAATAGCCGATTGGTGCCATCACTATCTATTACTTGTTGCAAACGTGTCCTCATGCTAGCAACCATATTCCAGCACAAATCAGAGCCACGAAACGATTCCCATGACGAGGTAACGACATCGTCTAAATTAAATTTGGACCTGAGTTCAGATGAGTCCCAGTTTAGCACCATGTGACCCCATAGATTTTCAATGGGGTTCAGGTCAGGACTTTTTGATGGCCATTCAATAACAGTAAAGTTTTCTTGGACGTTTAACCAACTTTGCACGAGTCGCGCGCGATGCACAGCGCAGTTATCATGCACGAAGTAAATGTGTTCTTGCGGGTATGCAACACGCACAGTTGGTAGCATCACGTTTTGTAAAACATCCAAGTAACCTTGACTGGTATTGCGACCCCCTACCTGCACTAATTCACCGGGACCCATTGATGACATCCATCCCCAATAACCCAACGTAATGCGGCCACTAGACCTGCATGGAATAATATTTTTTTTGTTATAGCGTTCACCATCTTTTCGCCATAATATTTTACGACCGTCCTTATCCGACTTAAAACATTTTTCATCGCTAAATATAACTATATTATTGCACCAATCAAAATCCAAATATTCTCTTGCGAAGCGAACCCGGTTTTGCATGTGAATATCAGACAGTAATATTTTCTTGGCTGGCCTACGACATTTCACACCAACTGCACGCAAGTGGTTCCGCACAGTTTGTAACGTCACGTCATAACTTAAAGTCGCTTGTAGTATTGTCATTAGCAAAACTACTGTACGAGTCACCCGGCAAAGAATGCATCGTGGTGGACGTTTCAGTGTGTGCTACGTTCGACGCTGTACGCGACTCGTTGTGCACACTCGTATTGGATTCGCTTTGATAGTTATCTGTATGTAGTAAGCTGTTATGTTTGCGTTGACATTGCTTGCATGGACCGAATATGCAATCATCAATCGGATGTCCTGCTCGTAAACAATTGCGACACAAGTTTTCCTCATTTACGAAGTTTGACCTATCTCTGACTGACATGTTAAGAAAACGAATGCATGAATAAAGTGCGTGATGTTGGTTACACAAAATGCGATTAATGATACCTTTTTTTAAATAGTTAGATTTACCCTTTGTTGTTGCAAAACTATGAATATGACGTGAACTTCGTTTGTGTTCATTATAACTAATATGATCTCGGGCTTGTGGTTTTAAAATTTCTTTCGACTGACTATGGTTAGCAATGATCATGTCTAGCGTGTCGGCTCGGTTTCTAAGAAACGAAAGAAGATCTTCTAACGTAACCTTAACAGTTGAATTGCTGTGAGACCCAAATGACTTAACACCTTTATGATTCTCCCACTCGCGTTCCGTAGAAGAATCAAGCTTTGTAACGACTAAATAGCTAATTAAAGTGTCCCATGATTCGGTAGGTTCATCCAACGTATTGAGAGCGCGTAAGTTCCGTAAGACGGTATCTATTAGTTTTCTAATCTGCGAAGCCGATTCCTGTTTCAATGATGCAATATTGAACAACGATTTTACATGATTGTGAACAAGCAACCTACTATTATGGAAACGGTTTTCTAAGAGCTCCCATGCGTGAACGTAGTTAGCAGGGCTAAACTCTAAAGCACTGATCACCTGTAGGGCACTTCCACTGAGCGCGGAGCGCAAATAATGAAACTTTTGTATTTCATCGAGATCAGACCGTCTATGAATCATTGTAATGGAAAAATGTTTGAACTCTAACCAGTGATCGTACGATCCATCGAAGGCGGGTAATTTAATGTAAGGTAATTTAACACGAGTAGTAATGGAATTGTTACTAGTCTCGGCACTATGAACTAAGCAATTTGCACTAGCCATTGCACTGAAATATATGAACTCTAATGATTCTACATATTCAGAATTAGTGGGTAGCTCGGCATCGGGTATATATAATTCTATATCACTTTCAATGGCGTTAAATTTTTCAAAAATATCACTTGCTAATTTAATTCTTAATTTCATTTCTGCTACTTGTAATTCAGTTAAACTAGCCCCAGTATATGAGTCAACGAATTTTTTGAACTGCGTTAACCGCCCTTTCAAGTTTCCTCTTTGTTTTTTAAGATCTAAAAGGTATTCATCTCATGATTTATCGACAGGCATTTTGGTGGTCTACGAATTAAAGTGGTAAAGGTACTCACGGGCAAATATCTTCTGCGCAGTGCCACGATCAACCAAAGGCACACTACCCGAACACAGTACTGTAATGTTTAAAGTAAAACAGCTTTAACACAAATCGTTTAAGGAAGGGAATAGACGGGAACAAAGACCTGACCGTTGCGTTTCAAATGATGATCACGTATCAGCTGGCTGCTAATCCAGTTCTGCTGCGGTGGCTGGTGGCCGATCTAGCTGCTGAATCCGGCTCGAAGGACCAAAATGTGCAGGATCAGGGTTGTGCTCGTCGAATTCAATGAAGAATTTTATTTTTACCCATAAAAATACGTTTATTTTCCGAAATTTGAACTACAATATTATACGTTTAAATCGATGGTGGAAAAAATGCGAATGAATAATGAATGAAGAAAAAGAGTGAAGGTTAAACGAATGAAGACTTAAAGATGTGAATTAATGAAGAACGACAGCTTCTTTATAATGTTTATAGATGACTCTGTACTCATTCAAAAATACGTATCATGTTTGCTAATGACTGCATAGATGGCGCGCATGAACACCCCACATCACCCCACGGGCAGAACAATTCGGGTTCCGCGCTGAACACAGCACGACGCTTCAACTGTCGAGGGTGCTGCACATACTGACAGCGGCTGTTAATAAGCGTGAGTACGCCGCCGCAGTATTCCTCGACATGGAGAAGGCGTTTGATAGAGTCTGGCATACCGGTCTGCTCTACAAACTGACGCACACGACCACGCCCCGTCGACTTGTACAGGTGGTCTCCTCCTTCCTACAGGACAGACGGTTCAAGGTTGCGGTGGAGGACCAGTTGTCTGGCGCGTACCCCATCTCCGCGGGGGTGCCCCAGGGCAGCTGTTTATCGCCTGTGTTGTACTCCGTATACACCGACGACATTCCCGCCACGCACTCCTCGACGCTCGCGCTGTACGCGGACGACCTCCCCGACTGGCTCCGCAAGTGGAGACTGTCGGTCAACGTGGGAAAGACACAGGCGATCATAGTCACAGGACGCGGTGACTTTCACCCACCCAACCTTGAACTCATGGGGGCCGATATCGCATGGGCCCGGACCGCCAAGTACTTGGGGGTAACCATCGATCATCGGCTCACCATGGGCCCGCACGTCCGGAAGACAGTCGCGCGGGTGAAGACCACGCGCCACCTGCTCCGGCCGGTGCTCTCCTCGAATCTGCCCCTACGAGTCAAGCTGGGCGTCTACAAGACGTACATTCGCCCGCAGCTCACGTACGCTGCCCCAGCTTGGCTCGCCCTCACGTGCGAGTCGCACAGAAAGAAACTTAGGGCTATTCAGAACACCACATTACGCCAAATAACTCACGCGGCTACGTGCTACGGCGCTACGTGAGGAATTCTGTGATCCACAGGGACCTCCGGGTTGAGAGCATCGAGCACTTCGTCGAGGGGATGGCGAAGAAGATGTTCGCGCGTGCCGACGCCTCCGCCTGGCTACATATTAAGGGTATGGCGCCCTGGCACGCGCGCCCCCCCGACGCCCGGCGCTACCCGCGCGACCTCCTGCCCGTAGACCACAGTGCGGGCCACCCACCGGACTTGACACCTGAACGGGCCGCACCCACTTTACACGCGACCCGTTCAAACAATGAGACTCCACAAAACACATAACACACACCCCGCCGCGCGCGTTGCTGTCTAAGTTAACATAGGCGCAACGCCCGCGAGGCGCATACAAAACATTACTCTCACACACTCACGCGCGGCTACCCGCGCGACGCCCTCGGGCGAGTGCGGGAACGCCGTAGCAACCACTGAGCGACGTACACACACACACAAAGTCGCCCAGTACACCACCTCGTCTCGGTTCTTGCAGTGTCTTTGGCTAGCCCTGATTTCACTGTAAAAACCGGGTCAGACACCGATTTCGCAGGGGGCGCCACCTAAAGTCGCTGCCCTGTTGCTTGATCGGTCTTCGCCGGGCCTCCCCCGGGCAACCGGGGGTCTCACCTAGCGGGGATCTGGTCGCACGGGCAGCGTGAAACACTTAGGGCGCTCCTGCTGAAAAACACATAGCAACGACTCCCGGCGAAGCGAAAGCCGAGCCAAAAACAGTAGGGTTCGCGTGCGCGCGCGTGTGCGCGCCCCCACATCCTACACACAAAGGGGCACTTAACCCACCCCAATGACCGGGCTAAAGCTTTAGCCCGCGCCTGACGCCTCGGTCAGGGGGCCTACGCCCCGACGCCGACTCCTCGCACCCCATGCGGGGTGATGAGACGACATAGGTGGCCAGGGCAGTTCAGTTTTGGACACATCGAAGTGAAGTAACAAGTGATTATCAGTGCGACGTTAAGTGTAACAAGTGCTAGTATAGTGACTTTTCGTGTGTTTTCTGTGTGTGTTTGTGTAGTGAATAAAGTGACTGTTTTCGGTGAAATTAGTGTTTATAATTTATCCCGAACCCCAGCTCGTAACACTAATATAACTAATTAGTAATAATATACCTTGATCTTGGAAATCCATGTCACAAACACCCCTCAAAAACAATGCAATTCTGGGAATTCACAGAAGGCGAGCGCAACGTAATGATGTGTTCACTTCGGAGGTTGAAAAATAAGTGATAATTAGGTAAAATGGGTGACATATTTATACTTTGGGCATTGGGTCCCAACCCGAACAAAGTAAACATAGTTCATGTAAAATACTACTAGATGGCGTCACATGTATCGATTTGCAAATAGCGTGTGTTTAAAGTGGAAATTATACAAAAAAAGACTGAAAAAAATATGTACTAATTAAAAACCAATTCTAAGCATGGGAAGATTAGATTTAATTCAAATTTCCGTAATTATACGATATATATATTACGATATTTTAACTCCGCCTATGACGGTCCCAAGCCCGTATGCAAAAGGAGGAGGGTTGGCCGAGACGCGACCCCAACCGGCTGTAAAAGGTCAACGCCGAGCCTCGGGCGGCGGTTACACTGAGAAGGATGGTTGTTCTTAGTGTAAATAACCCGAACAAGATAAAACTGGTGGAGATAGGAAATGATCTCCCCACCCGCTGCTCTGTAGAGTAATCAACAGAATCGGGGACATTGGCTTAGTCGCCCGTGTCAAGAGGAAGAAAATCTCAATAAAAAATCACCCCAATTCTACGGTGGAGAACGCGCCAAGAGGATGCATGGCTGAGGGATGTCAGTCGCTAGCGCCAACCTTGGTGAACCTGGCGAACATCATTGCATATAGCCTTCTCACAGGAAAGGCGTCACCCTGTGAGCGACCAATATATCGTCCATACTCGTGGGAATCAAATGAAATGACTGAAAACAAAACCCAAAAAACTTACACCCAACAACTCTTCCACAAAGGACTCTTTGAAAGTAGACCGAGATCCTTATCTTTCAGCGGCGGCATAACCACCGATAAGCAGTCCGAAACTCGGGAAAGTAATGATGGTATTAACCATCCAACTCAACCAAGACATACGGAAAACAACGACTCAATAATCATCCCTGCAAGCGAAACACACCTCACTGAAAAACAAAAAGTCGAACGCTTAAATCCAAATTGGCAACGAGACAAAGTACCTAACCACAAAAGGAAAAGACACGATAGCCCCACAGAAAGCCAAACTAAACGAACATCCGCCAAAAGAACCAACTACACAGTTCCTGTTCATAACACATTTGATATCCTCAGTGATGAAGATCCTTTAAATACAAATGAACACAAGGAATATATCCCGAAGCCTGAACCAATTTTTGTAACTGGCATAGTAGATATAACACCTCTTAGAGACCTTCTAAACAGAACTATCGATATAAATAAATATACCATGACTACACTAAAATCAGGACATATAATCAAGTTAATGCCTGCAGACATTGAAACTTACAAAACGATAAGAGACAACTTCATTGACAACCACGTCAACCACTACACTTACAAACTTAAGAGCGAAAGGGCCTATAGAGTAGTGATAAGAGGTCTGCATGCCTCAGAAAACACCGCAATAATCAAAGAAGTTATTCAAGAAAATGGACATGAAGTCCGTCAAATAGTTAATGTGTTACATAGAGCGACAAAAGAAAAGCTTCCTCTCTATTTCGTAGACTTAGAGCCACGACCCAATAACAGAGATATATTCAATATTAAGAACATCAATCACGTCAAAGTAACAATCGAAGCACCCTACAAGAAAAAAGAGGTATTGCAGTGTAAAAGATGCCAAAGATTTGGACATTCCAAAAATCAATGCTTCAGACCTTTCCGTTGCGTAAAATGCGGAAACGATCACCCAACAATAACGTGCACAAAATCCCCGGAAACAGAAGCTACCTGCGCTAACTGCCAAGGCAAACACCCGGCAAGCTATAAGGGTTGCAATAAATATAAACAGTACAAAGAAAAAATACTTAAAATCAGACCGGCTCCTCAACAAGACAAACATATACACGAAACTACATACCTAAGACCGAGCACTGACGAAAGTGATAAACCAACGTACCTTCCAAGAACCAGTTACGCTGATACCCTGAAAAACAAACGCAAGCCTGCAGCACAACCAGACGTTCCCTCAATGGAAACGGGCCAACAAGACATAACAAGCCTATTGGACACAATGTTCAATAGATTCCAAGCAATCATGAAAGACATGATGGACAGCATGATGGATCAGATGATCAAGCTAATAACCCGCCTGGCTTCACCGAGGGACTAAATATCCGCATTATCACGTGGAATGCCAACGGGCTGACCGACAGAAGGCAAGAGCTTGAACTATTCATGAATATCGAGAAAATAGATATTGCGCTGATATCGGAAACTAGACTTACCCAGCGATCACATGTAAAATTCGACAAATACACACTATATAGGACTGACCACCCCTCCGTTAAATTCCACGGCGGCACTGCTGTAATAGTGAAAACCAATATCAAGCACTATTCTCTAGAACCTTACAAAACGGAAAAAATACAGGCAACGTCAATCAAAATACAACACAAGAATAATGACACGACACTCACGGCTATATATTGCCCACCGCGACACAGAATAGGAGCTGATGAATTTAAGGTATTTTTTAACCGGCTGGGTTCAGTATTTATCTGCGGAGGAGACTGGAACTCGAAACATACATATTGGGGATCAAGACTAATAAATCCAAGGGGAAGACAATTACATAAAGCCACGCTAGACCTCAATCTTGAATGCATTTCCCACGGAGAGCCAACATATTGGCCAACGGATAACAATAAGATACCAGACCTTTTGGATTTCTATGTAACAAAGAACTTTGGACATAATTATTTAAAGATTGAAAAATGTGAAGACCTCTCCTCAGATCACACTCCAGTCATACTAAACGTTTTCAAACAAGCTATTGCACTCGAACCGCCTAACAATATTCACAGCAAAAACACAAATTGGGATCTATATAGACAAATCATATCAACTGAACTAAAACTAAATATTAGATTAAAAACAGGTAAAGATGTCGAAACGGCTGTCGAAATCTTCAATAGCACAATACATCTGGCTGCCACAGCTTCAACACCTAAAAATAAGAAATCAAAGACAAAGCAGATGGAAGTCCCTAAGAACATAATGGAGAAAGTCAACGAACGACGCAAAATGAGAAAAGAATGGCACAGAACCAGATACCCCATGGACAAAACTAAGTTAAACAGAGCAACAAAAGAATTGAAGGACATAATCCAAGAATATGAGAACATTTGCCTACAAAGACACCTATCTTATCTCACCCCACATAAAGACACTAATTACTCGTTGTGGCGCGCCACTAAACACCTTAAGCGGCCAACAGACCATATCCCGCCGTTGCGAAGACAAGACAGAAGGTGGGCTAGATCTGAAATAGAAAGAGCAACCGTATTCGCCGAACATTTAGCAAATGTCTTTACCCCTTTACCTTGCACTGACTTTGATAAGGATGATGAAATAGCCAACTACCTGCAGTCGCCGAACCAGTTATGCTTACCCTTAAAGGCTGTATGTCCTAGCGAAATAACCAGAGAGATTAAAGCTCTACTACCAAGGAAAGCACCAGGTTATGACCTATTAGATGCAGACTTGCTAAAAAACCTCCCAAAGAAAGGCATAATGTTCTTGGTGAGTGTCTTCAACGCATGCCTGAGATTTTCCCACTACCCATTCCAGTGGAAACTTGCTCAGGTTGTCATGATCCTTAAACCTGGCAAACCATCAGAAGAAAGCTCATCCTATAGACCAATCAGCCTCCTCCCTTTGGCTGGCAAACTTTTCGAAAAAATCATCCTTAACAGAATGCGTCCTCATCTAGCAACCTTACTTCCTGGACACCAATTCGGCTTCAGACAACAGCATGGCACTATTGAACAGGTCCATAGGTTGACAGATACGATTAGCCACACGCTGGAAAACAAAAAATACTGTTCAGCAGTCTTCCTAGACATTAGTCAGGCCTTTGATAGGGTTTGGCATGCCGGACTCCTGTTTAAGTTAAAAAAATACCTACCTCACTCCTTTTTCTCCATACTGGAAAGCTACTTAGACAGACGCTGCTTCGAAGTCAAACTTAACGATGTCACATCAGACCTGTACGAAATCAGGTCTGGTGTACCACAGGGGAGCATTTTGGGGCCTGTGCTGTACCTCATCTTTACTGCTGACATACCCACCTACGACAATACGTTCATCGCCACGTATGCAGATGATACTGCAATAATGTCAGTACACACCAACCCAAATGTCGCATCAGCAAACCTGCAGAAACACATTGGCGATATCGAAAAATGGCTAAAGATATGGAGAATAAAGGCGAACCAAAACAAATCTGTACACGTCACTTTCTCCCTAAGAAAAGGCAACTGTCCCCCAATCTCATTAAATGGAGAACAAATTCCACACGAAGATACTGCGAAATACCTCGGCATGCACCTAGATAGAAGATTGACTTGGCAAAATCACATCTGGATGAAACGAAAGTCCCTAGACACAAAGCTGAGAAACATGTACTGGCTGATTGGTAAAAGGTCTCAGTTAACCAACGAAGGCAAAATGGCAATATACAAAACCATATTGAAACCGGTTTGGACATATGGTATTGAACTCTGGGGAACTGCTAGTAACAGCAACATTGACATCCTGGAAAGATTTCAGACCAAAGCCATTAGATCCATGTTTAACATCCCCAAATGCATACATAATAAATACATACTGCAAGATCTGAAGCTCAAAACTGTGAAACAAGAAATCGCTGCCCGTAGTCTACACTATCAGGAAAAACTAACCAAACATGTCAACTCCCTGGCTGCTGAGTTAGCGGGATCTGGAAGTATTATATACTCAAGACTGAGGAGGAACAGTGTTCCAACTCTAATTAACCGATTTCCGATAGTATGAAGCGAGAGTGGTCAATGGACAATTTCTCACTGCTACAAATATCAAGTACAGAATAAATTCGAACAACGGAGCAGCTAAATGTCTAAAGACAGATTGTTGCGTTGAGCAGGATAAAAAAAAATAAAAAAAAAATTATACGATATCTAATATTGTCCTCGTAATTCTGACTTTCTTTGTGAAAATAGATGGCACTGTTTATAGTTTTGTTTTAAAAATAGATGGCGCTGTTTGCAGTTTCTGAATTTCGATGCTAATGTGATTTGCAATTCCCATATTTTTTTTTATAATAAAGTAGTAATAATAATAAATCTTTATTATTATCAGACGTGAAGTTTTTATAATACTTTTTTTGTACCATAGGGGTTGAAGCGCTAATACTTACCTACTATGGTCTGATAAGACAATACATACTTAGAGACTTACACCTACATACCTAGGTAGTTACCAAGGTTTAGGTACCTAGGACTTACCATATACCTATAAACCTAACAATACAAATTGGTAAGAAGTACTACAAAATGTTATTTAAGTAGTTTAAATAGGTTCGTACTAGGTAGATAGGTATATAGGTATTTCTCGCACCGGCACACATCGGCGCGGCGCTGCGCAGCGGCCCGGCCACTCCGTAGGAGCGCGAGCGCTCCGATTACAAACAATACCTACAACTACACGCGCAAATTGACGTTTGTACAAGCGCAAATAAGTGCGTGAAGTAAGTAGGGTTGCCGACGCGCTGCATATCTATAATAGGTAGTGTAGGTACATAAGGTACCTACATAGGTACATATTTCACAAAGTATTTTAAAACTAAAATCCGTTAGGTACTCAAAATGAAAAGCCAAATAAGTACCTAGGTACCTACCTAATATTAAAAAAAAAATCGAAGAATCTAAGAATAAAATATAAATGTTTATGCTCTTTATAACAAAAAACCCGAATATTTGGCCGTGCTCGCTCGCCAACATGATGACGAGCCCATAATATAGCCAAAAAATAACCTACCTATAACTAGTGTGCGTTTGAGAAAGGTAAATGCGAACGCGTAGTTCCTATTGACGTAATGAGAGGTGTGCCACAAGGATCCATTCTTGGGCCTGTTCTCTATATTTTGTATAGTGCAGATGTTATCTCCACATTTGTAAATTGCAAATACCATCTCTATGCTGACGATATTCAGCTTTATATATCGTTTAAGCCGTAGGATACTTCATTGGCAGTGCAAAAAATTAATGAGGACCTCCAAAGAGTAGTAGCATGGTCAGAGCAAAACTCGCTTGTACTTAATCCAATTAAGTCTAAGTTTATGGTTCTTGGGAGTAAACAACAAATTGAATCAATATTATCCAGGAACCCTAAAATAATTATAAGAGGCGAATCAATAGACCATGTCAAAACAGCTTTCAATTTGGGACTATTAATAGACCCAGAACTGAGATTTGAGGCACACATTGCTAGTGTAATGAAGACCTGTTTTTATAGACTGAAAATCTTATATCGAGTTAGACAGTATTTGAGTGTAAATATCAGGAAACAACTAGTGGAGAGTCTGATACTGTCTAAACTTAATTATTGCGACACTGTCTATGGACCGTGTCTATTATCTAGAACAAAGCAACAGGTTCAGCGCATTCAAAATGCTAGTGCACGCTACTGCTTCAGCATTCCAAGAAGAAACCATGTAACACCATACCTTAATGAGCACAAAATGCTTAAGATGGAAGCACGAAGAAAATTGCATTTGGCTAGTCTACTGTTTGGGATCATGGCTACAAGGAAACCTGATTATCTGTACAAAAAACTGGAGTGGAGACAAAATAAACTAAAGCTTCGCTTACGGTCAGTAGTTAACCCACTGTCAGTACCTAAACACAGATCTACAGCTTTTAGAGGGTGCTTCAAATATGCAGCTACACGCTGCTGGAATGATCTGCCGCCCCCAATCCGCAGCCTGAAAAGCAAATATAGTTTTACTAATCATGTAAAAAGATATCTCATTGGTTTACAACTTTATTAGCTAACAAAAAGGGTAAATTTTATATATACAATCTGGAGCAATTGAACTTCTGTGTTGTGTTGCAGTTTTTCCCTTGCATTTTGTTAGTGAGAAATTGTGATTGTAAATGCATCCATGATACAGTAGCA
Organism: Acronicta aceris; assembly: GCA_910591435.1. Taxonomy (NCBI): domain Eukaryota; kingdom Metazoa; phylum Arthropoda; class Insecta; order Lepidoptera; family Noctuidae; genus Acronicta; species Acronicta aceris. The sequence goes on along the minus strand of OU342757.1, from coordinate 11,603,177 downwards.
AAACCTTAGTGTAATGTTTAACAAAACCAACATAAAAAATATATTATTTACACTATACCTCAAGGTCATGGCTGACAAGTATGGGTGCAGATGCATTGCAGGATGGACACCGTTGAGGTTTCTCTGTGGTTGGAGCCCTATGGACAGCTTGGATTCATGGAAACACTTGAACCATATCGCCTGAAATATTTTGTTTATACTTGTTATTCTATAACTGTGTATGCATTGAATTTAGTTAATATTCTTTATTTAGATGCTATAATTTAGAATTCATTTAAGGTACTTATATAATGAAAATAAAATTAAAATTACATACCTATTGATAAATATTCACAATTTACTCCAATTACTTGTTATAAGTAATATTTAAATCTTAATTATTTATTTATTTTTATTTATTAAATCCACTCACATGACATATTGATAATAATGTATCTTTTATCAATATAATTATTTATTAATATACAGCAGCTTATTCATGTATTTGTTTCTGAATGTGTTCTTGTGGGTTGTCGCCATCAATGGTGGCACGAGGGTGTCGCTGAAAATCAGCGTTGTTGGCATTCCCATGAGTGCTAATAACTTCAAAGCTGAGCGATAGCCTATTTCACCTCATACGAGTGACACACAACTGCTCCACATTACTAATCCAATCTCTTTATTATTATCTTCCATTATAATCTAAATTTGAAATTGTTTATGTTTATGTTGATATAATATTATAATATTTTATTAATAATTTTTACGCATGTCTACAAGTGCATTCTGTTGTCACTGTCAGTGTCATAATGTTGTGTGACATTGGAACAGTGCTGCCAGGTTAAAATTGATATTTATGCAAAGTTTTATTTTATTAATCTTATTGTGTGATACTTTATATCTGTCTCTGTGTGTCCTTGGTTGAGGGAATAAATATGTTTTCTTTCTTTTCTTTCTTTCTATTGGATGTAGTGTATTCAACGACAATAACGATATGTATAGGTACCTATAAATAGGTACATTTTACACTGTAAGTATTTAGATAGATAATAGGTATGTTACAGTACAATATCTTTGTGCTGTATCTACAATCTACATCGCAATCTTATGATCTTTATCGCACGTTCAATATCTATTAAATGTTTCTACTATCCGTGATCAACACGTAGTCGTTAGTATATAAGATGCACCTTTGGATAATTATAACCAGACTATACTACAACTTTGTCTCATTTATACCTAATCATATACTGCCAAGTAGTTTGGCAAATTGGTGACCCCGACGAACGAATACGCAGCAAGAAACATGGCACAATCACCATGCAAGGCGAACATAAATCAGCAAGGAACACTTGAAGTAGCTGCTGGCACCTCGGTTTTATCTCGCATTCCGGAATTTTGGAAAGACCAACCAAGATTATGGTTCACGCAACTAGAAGCCATATTAGCACCACAGAAGCAAGGAGACGAATACAAATACTGTACAGTAATAGCAAAATTATCCAAGGAAGAAATACTACAAGTTAGTGACCTAATCACTTCACCACCGACTACAGATAAATATAAAAACATCAAGGAACGTTTAATTGATTGTTACGAAGAAACAGAACAGCGACAGTTTCAAAAATTAATATCAGAGACAGAACTCGGTGATCAAAAACCTTCGCAGTTATTACGTCAAATGCGAGTCCTCGGGAGAGGAAAAATCAGTGACGAAACAATTAAACTACTATGGTTCAGGCTTTTACCAACATCAGTTACTACGGTTCTAGCAGTTACGGAAGACATGGAAATTGACAAACTGAGCCAAATTGCAGACAAAATAATAATGAATTCAAAAGTAACCGAAATATCAGCTGTTAGCAACGACACTTCAAACGACAACAATACAGCATGCATTTTAGCCCAGCTAGCAAAATTACAGATAGATATTGACGCAATTCAGCAAGGTCAATATGGCTATCAACCCAGCACGCACAATCATTTCAAGAAACGTCAACAATTCCCGATTATGAGGCCGAGAACAAACTATAGAGGAGCAAATCGATTTTGTTACTACCACGAAAGATTCGGAAAATATGCAAGGAACTGCATTAAACCATGCGGTTGGAAACCAATGACTTACGTACGGAACCAGGGAAACGAATAAGAGCACAGACAACGGCGAAACTCTGTGCAATCCACCCATCCAATCGCCTCACCATTACCGACCGAAAAAGTGGTATGAAGTTTTTGATTGACACGGGCGCAAATATTTCAGTCATTAGCAAGCAACAGAGATATTCAATTTTACAAAATGAACAATACACACTATACGCTGCAAATGGGACTAAAATTAGGACTTACGGCGAGAAGACGCTTACCTTGAATTTAGGACTACAACGATGTTATAAATATATCCTCTCCTAGGCTATTTGGCACATATATAGACGGCCTAATTGTGGAGCTCAGTAAGATGCGGGTAGGTTGTAGCGTCCATGGTGTGAAAATAAATAGTATCAGCTATGCTGATGACATGGCGTTGTTGGCGCCGACGGCAGGTGCCCTTAATGAAATGCTTAGGGTCTGTCAGGCGTATGCTACCTCACACGGACTTATTTATAATGTGAAGAAGTGTGAATACATTGTCTTTGGGGCCGATGGGAAATGCCCAGATGCTACACCGGACATTACCCTAAACGGCTTGAACGTCAAAAAAGTGACAAAATGCAAATATCTAGGGCATTTTCTCACCGACGACCTTAAGGACAATGTCGATATTGAAAGGGAGCGTAGGGCTTTGGCGGTCCGAGGTAATATGTTGGCCCGAAGATTCGCTCGGTGTAGTAAGCAGGTAAAAGTAACGCTGTTTAAAGCATACTGCCAGTGCTTTTACACGGGAAATCTTTGGGTCAACTATACCAAGAGAGCGGTGGATGACCTACGAATCCAATATAATAATATTTTTAGGATGCTGTTGAGACTGCCACGTTGGTGCAGCGCGTCTAACATGTTTGCAGAGAATCGAACTGACGGATTCCATGCCGTCATTCGCAAGAAAACTGCGTCGCTGTTGTCAAGGTTGCGGGCGAGTGGCAACAGCATCCTCAAGACTGTGGCGGAGACTGTTGACTCTCCAATTATCATTGGTTTTGTGAAAAGGACAATCGCTAAACATTAAATGGTGATTGTCTTTTCCACAATTCCATGTAATCTGTTTGTTCTCCTTTTTATTTTTGTATTTTAATTATTTTTTAGTAGATACTAACACTAGTAATAAGCTCAAATATTGTTTACTAACACTATGGATCATTGTTGTCCGAAAATAAACGTATTATTATTATTATTATTAAATGGAATTTTATAATCGCCGATGTTACACAACCAATAATTGGAGCAGATTTTCTAGAGCACTATAAACTATTAGTCGACATAGCAGGTCGCAAACTTATCGACAAAGTTACAGAGCTGACAACGCATGTAACTTCAGAAAAAGCGACACAACAAACAATTCGTACTATCGCAGTGGGAACGAATTCACGTATTACGCAACTTTTAAACAAATACGAAGACATCACGAAAGAGTCCTCTCTACGCAATGCACCCAAACATAAGATTGAACACCACATTATCACTACAGGACCACCCGTCGCAGCTCGAGCAAGACCATTACCTCCAGAAAAATACGACATAGCCAAAAAGGAATTTCAAAATATGATAGAGCTCGGAATTTGCCGACCGTCAGATAGCCCATGGGCAAGCCCATTACATATGGTAAAAAAGAAAAATGGCGAATGGAGACCGTGCGGAGACTATCGAATGCTCAATAGCACGACAGTACCGGACAAATACCCACTACCAAGATTAACTGACTTTACATACATATTAGAAAATAAGAAGATACTAAGCAAGATAGATATACGCAAAGCATACCACTGTATTCCTGTTAAAGATATAGAAAAAACAGCCATCATCACACCTTTCGGACTTTTTGAGTACTTAAGAATGCCTTTCGGATTACGCAATGCGGCACAAACATTTCAACGATTCATGGATTCCTTATTTAGAGATTTAAACTTCGTATTTATATTTGTAGACGACTGTCTCATCGCATCGGACAACGAAGATTTGCATTATCAGCATTTAGAAACGGTTTTCAAACGTTTACACGAGAATGGAATAACCATTAATCTCGAAAAATGCGAATTTCTCAGAAGGGAAATAGATTTCTTAGGTTATCATATAACGAGCCAAGGAATACAACCTACCGAAGAAAATTACAAAGCAATCATGGAATTTCCCAAACCGAAAACAATTCAAGAATTAAGACGATTTTTGGGCATGGTCAATTTCTACAGAAGTAATATTCCACGCGCAGCGGAAAATCAAAGAATTTTAAACGAATATCTACATGGTTCAAAAAAGAACGATAATTCACCTGTTCCTTGGACAACGGAAGCAGACAAAGCTTACGAAAAATGCAAGGAAAGCATGAAAAACGCAGTGTTAACAGCGCATCCTTCCCGCAACGCATCACTAGCGCTCATGACCGACGCTAGTGCTACTTGCGTTGGTGGAGTTTTACAACAAAAATCCAGACGCAATTGGGAACCATTAGGTTTTTTTTCACAAAAATTGAGCGAAACTCAACAAAAATATTCTACGTTTGACAGAGAGCTGTTAGGAATATACATGGCCGTCAAACATTTTCACAGATTAATCGAGGGAAGAGAATTTACAATATTTACGGATCACCGACCTTTGACATACGCATTCTCCCAAAAACCATCATCAAACGATACACCGCGACGGGTCCGGCAGTTAGATTTCATTTCACAATACAGTACCAACATTCAACACATAAGCGGACGTGACAATATTACCGCCGATGCATTATCTCGAATAGAGGAAATATACGTGCCATCACCTATCGATTACGCTGAATTGGAAAAATGACAATCAACAGATAATGAACTAAGTAAATTACGTGACAATAAAAGATTAAAATTCAAAAACATTACGCTTCCGGGTTCCACAATAAACATCACCTGCGACACGTCTACTGGAAAAAGCCGCCCCTACTTACCAAAGCAATTTCGCAAACAAATTTTCGATACCATTCATGGTATGAGCCATCCAGGAAAAAGAACTACGAGAAAAATGATAACCCAAAGGTATTTATGGCCGTATATGAACAAAGATATCAATAATTGGTGTAGATCATGTATAGCCTGCCAAAAATAAAAAATACAACGACATACGATATCACCTCCTGGTACATTTATGACAGCGCAACGTTTTGAACATTTACATATTGACATCGTCGGACCACTTCCGATTTCACAAGGGAAGAGATATTTAATCACAATCATAGATCGTTGTACGTCATGGCCCGAAATATTTCCGGTAGAAGATATAACTGCAGAAACAGTAGCCAAGACACTTTTCGAAGGATGGATTACTCGTTTTGGATGTCCATTGCGCATTACTACGGATCAAGGCCGACAGTTTGAATCAAGAATATTTGAGTCACTCTCACAATTTTTGGGAATACATAAAATTAGGACAACATCTTATCATCCGCAATCCAATGGAATGATAGAGAGATTTCATAGAACTTTAAAGGTGGCGTTAATGACAAGAGAATCCAACGAAAATTGGTTAAAAGAAATTCCAACAGTTTTACTCGGGTTGCGGAGTAGCTTGCGAGAAGACACAGGTTATAGTTCAGCAGAGATGACATATGGAACGCCAATACGACTCCCTGGAGGATTTTTTGAGTCATCAGCAGCACAGTTATCAACGTACGAAGAGTTTGTAAAACAAATTCAAAAGGACATCACACAAATGACATCAATTCCGAAAAGAAAAAACCACAACCAAGCTATATTTGTGCATCCCGAACTCAAAGAATGCTCACACGTATTTGTTCGGTGTGATAGAATTAAGAAAGCCCTGACACCGCCGTATGAAGGACCCTACCCAGTAATTAGTAAAACAGATAAAACATTTTGCATTAGAATTAGGGATAAAGAGACAGTGATATCAATTGATAGATTGAAACCAGCATTCATGATCAATGACGAATCAAACTACGTGCCAGATTCAAAGGATTTCTACAGACATTCACACACGTACACTACACGATCGGGACGTAAAGTAAAGCCAGTAGTACGTCTATAAAAATCGCTGATATAAGCAAGCTATTCGTATATATATTAACATAGATCTTAACATATACCATTAATTCACAACTACTCGTAACAACAAGACATCTAAAATGGGAAATCAAAGTTCTAAGGACCAGATAACATACAATACGGACAGTTGCCTCAATCAAAACGAAGCGGACAAACTCCGTAACCTGATCCAGGAGGACTTACGGTGGACAAGAAATGTTGCAATGGGACAGATTATTTTAACAATCGGCGTGATCCTACTTTACGGCATAATGAAAACACTGGACAGAAGAATGAAGAGTTTAACGGAAAAAAATAATAAACACTCGTGCAACAGCTAAGTCAAAATTACATACGTCAGCAAATCACACCACAACAGGCGTCATCAAATTCCACCGCGTACAATAGCATTATTATTTATATACATCAGCAAATAACTAGTAAGGTTTAGGTCAAATTTATATTGTAAACACTATTACCATAATAATTTTTTTTTTTAAAGGGGGGTGTACTGTTACAGTACAATATCTTTGTGCTGTATCTACAATCTACATCGCAATCTTATGATCTTTATCGCACGTTCAATATCTATTAAATGTTTCTACTATCCGTGATCAACACGTAGTCGTTAGTATATAAGATGCACCTTTGGATAATTATAACCAGACTATACTACAACTTTGTCTCATTTATACCTAATCATATACTGCCAAGTAGTTTGGCAAAGGTATATAGAACATTGTTTATTCCACACCAAAAACTAATGTCAAGTACCTACCTATTTAGTTATTTAGTAGGTATGCAATTAAACATAATTGCAAAAATAATGTTTGATTTGCGGACAACCCTTGTTCACAGTCCGGCAAAATGCGGGGAATTTATGTATGGGATGAGGCATCTGTATTAGTATTATATTATCTGTGCTTTGGGGTAGCTTGTGTGACGAATCATACACTTCAGACTGAGTATTACAAGTATTTATTCATCCAACAGTATGTAATTATCAACAATCATTTATCACTTAATCGCTCAATAATTATTAACAATTATACAACAACAGCACTGGCTTATAAGATATTATGTCTACTGCTCAACGCCTCGGAATAGCATGTCTCAGTCCAGGTTGATCTGTTACCAGCCGAATGTTCCCCACTCTTAAACGTAGGCAAACACTCAGCTGGGTTAGACCAATCAGAGCGAAGTACACAGTACGCATGATCAACTGATTAATTTAAATACATTAGATTATCTTTAAATTTAGCAATAGTTATAAATTGATTACACAGACAAATTGATAATATAACACCTACTTATATTTGACTAATTTGTAATAAAAAGGGCGTTTAATAACGAATAGTTCAACTACAAGCGCCATCTGTCGCTCGTGATAAGGAAACCTATATAAATGTCTTGTCATTATTTTATAAAATCATTACATTCGGCCATCCGACAACGTGCGATCTCCTGACGCACGTTATCGTAATTCAATAACATAAGTCATACATACAGAAATATTACATGCTTAAACTGTTTGAACAAACACGAATCAAAATGCAAAATCATTACATTCGGCTATTCATTGATGTCCGACTCCTTTCTATGAAATAGTTTGTCGTTATCATTATTGCTTTCAGAAGATGGGCTACTATTACGATCTAATGAATCTTTATGGTCAGGCGAATTTATATTTATATTTACATTTTCATTATATTTATTTATATTTTATAAGGTCTAACACGATCAGCGGAAACGACGCTCTTAAATGAATCTCTACGTTTGCTAAAACCGGAATTTCAGTGATTTTATATCTGTCATTGCCCAAAACTTCTGTGATTTTATCAGATCTATGAATTTAAAAAGTTTTATTGCCTTTATTATTATAGTCAGTTCTGGTAACCTTAGTCAAATCACCTTGTTTATAGGTTCTAGGGGTGCTACCGGCATCATAATAGTGTTTTTCGCGACTTTAGTATTAGTACGACCTCATCTCTTACGCTTTGTAACATGTTTTGTATAATGTCAGCTCCAACATCGAACTTATTACTCTAACTATCTCTGAATGTCAAAGTCAAAGTTCTTTAATGCTTCATGTGTAATTTATATACATAGATCTCTAGTTTGGTAAGTATCAACATGAAACCCCGTTGGGGCACAGCATAGAATACATGGGTACTAACAAGTTAATTACATAATTATAATTTAACAAATTACAATATTAGAAAATAAAATTATAAACTTTTACTTAAAATTAAATAACCATTTAGGTAGTCAATTTACAGAAATTTAAGGTATTGTTATTATTTTGGTAAATGTTTTTTTTTTTGCACAAAGATTTTATTGTTATTAATTATAATTTAATTATCTTTTATTTTTATCTTCAAAGAATTCTTTTAGCGTGTACATGTAATAACATTATTGTAATAGGTGTTTATTTAGTCTGTTTTTTAAATACATCGTCATTTAGGATATCTTTTAGTTCTCGAGGTATTTTTATTGTGGTGCCAAATAAAGCCCCTATGGCAGTCTTTTTAGTAGAAGAATCAACTGAATTATTTACACCCCATTGGATTTTGCCAAGACACATTTCCCAATTGCGTTCGTCATTTTCGTCATTATGTTTTGCTAATGCGTTTAAGATGGTTTGGTTATATCTTTCAGTTTGACTTTTTGCCCTGCGACAAACTACAGCGATAGGGACATGTTTAGTGCTATGACTGTCGCAAAAGCTCGTGATCAGGTATTATTGGAGATGGTAAGCCAAAGTCATTTTTTTTTGTTTTCGTGTCTTTTACCGCTTTCACATATATATATTTTGTAAAGCAATCAACTATTGTAATAATTTAGGCATTGCCGTTTTTACTCTTTACAAACGAACCAAGATGGTTTAGGTGAATTGTATGGAATGGGACGCTAACTTTTTCTATAGGATACAATTATTCAGTCTTTTGTCTGGATGCATCATCTTTATTATAAGCGTACCGAATGTACCGAATTTTATCGCCGCAGCCTTGGAAACCAAAAGACAGATTGAATTCTCTCAGTCGTTTTAGTAATGCCTAAATGTCCTATATCATCATGGTTATAACGGCATATTTTCCAGCGGGCACTACGAGGGACAACTAGGCGTATTTCATCGTCAATTCTTTATACTCTATGATTTTTAATAACATAATTTTTCCTAATATCTTTAGATTCTTCGTCAGATTCAGGCTTAAGAATTTTTAAGTATACGCGAAATGTCTGGATCTACATTTGTAGTGTTAATATCCAATTGTCAGTCTCGATACTTTAACAGAAAACTCGTCTTTAATGTCAGAAGGCAAAGAATGTTATTTCGGCTTAATGCATCGACACGTGTCATACGAATACCGGGTCTATACTCGCTTGGTTAGTATGGTTCGGAGCGTATTATGGTCTATTACAATTTGAAATTCTAATCCCAACAGATAAACACAAAACTTCAAATTTCATAAGATTGTAAATGACGCCTTTCAGGTGTCGTCTGCCTACTAAAATAAGCAACCGGCTTAAGTACCCGAAGGCTAGACTGCCACTGTACTAATATTTCTCCCACACCTAAGGAGCTAACATCTGTGTGCAACTCCGTATCAAGTTTAGGATTGTATAAGGCTAGTGTTGGTCTATTACTCAAACTTTTATTTTAATGCTTGAAATTGATCTTCTACCCAAATTATACTATAGGACTAGCACAATCGGAATCGGATTCTTGTATTATATCATTTCGCAACAAGTCATCAATAAATTCTCGTACCTGTCCTCTCTCGAAGTGCGATAAGCGATAGGGTCTATGTGTCTATCTAGGTCTATCATTAAGCAAGTCTATGTTCATTTTAATAGAGTTATTACAACCTATCTCGCTCAAGTTAAATGCAAAAAAAATTCACGATACGACTGCGATAAAGCGTAGGTAAGGCTTATCCATTTGCCAACTTGAGGGACCGACTTTGATTTCAGACTTTATCAAAGGAGTCAAGTCAGTAATATCTCTCGTGATTTTGTTAGGGCATATAATTCTTTTTTTTTTACAAAAGGCATTGCTTTTGCAATTAGGGCATCGCAATGCAACGAATCTTGGGCAAAATTCTTTGGGAAAATTCAGGGTTTGACTAGCTAAATTTGATAATAAGGTGACATTTACCCATGCTTAGACGATATGTGCCTTGAGGTAAGTTATATTCTTTGCCAAGTTTATTACTATTATAACCTTCTATATAAACATTCCCAGGATAAGAAGAACTTAAATCCGAAACTTCAACTAATTCCGATTTGTTTCTGGCTAATTGAATGAAATCCGATAAGGTAAGCTTTAAGGGGCTCAAATCATTGGTTTGCTGCGAAGCTCAGGACTTTAAAATTTTATCCAATGAGTAACGCAGTCTGCATAAACCCATAATTAACCATAAGCAGGTACTTCTACATTCGATTCGATTTCATCAATCCTAAGAACGTACTATATACGGGTGTCACCACCAAAACCCTTGACTATAGGTAATCTCGACACAGTTTTCACGGGGTCAAGGCTGTTTGCATCATATTCACGCATTACATAAGTCAAAAGTCAAATCATCCATTTCAAATAAACCAATAATACAGGTACTTTTGAATTGCCAAAACTAGGTGCACGGTTCCAAATAGTGGGTCCTACTATACCCAATCTTAATAATCTATCAATCCCAACGAAAACTCGATTATTTACCCGTTTGTAAAACTTATTACTGTTACTGTGTGTAGAAGTTGTAAGGACTTTACGTTCTATTTCATCGCTTGACTTTGGGTCTATTCATGGAATTAACGGTGTCGGTTTGCAATTTTTCGTTCTAGCGCCCTGTCACACTTTAGACGCTTGTCAAGGGACTTGGGACATCTGGTGTAAGAGTGTTCTTTACGACGACAATTAAAACAAATAATTGGAGGTATCATTTGAAGTCGAAGGCGAGGTATGATCATGAGTTCATGACGCTTTCTATTTGTAGAAATAGGTTCTAACTAGGTATGCTGAGAACTGAGAATATGTAGCGAGTCTTTCCGGTTCATTACAATTTAAAGCTTGAGCTCCATTTCTAATGGATTTATCATAAATGCCGTGAGTTGCACAACCTACAGCCTTTTTATCACTAATATCATATCAGCTTGTATATCAGCATCAATTTATCATAAAAATATTCACGTAAACTTTCATTACTTCATGTTGTACCTTTTCATTTTGACACACATTATTGTAACTCGTAACATCCTAATTATATATGAAAACAATAAAGATTTGAATTTGTACGTACCAATATTTCTTTACCTTTCCCTTTTTTTTTTTTTGCTAGCCCGACAAGTTTTTGTCGGGCAAAATGTATGGTCCACTTCTCGTCCCATTCATATATTACACACTTACCTTTCATAAACAACCTTCAATACTCTGAGATTTACTGGAGGGATTGAACTTCGGTATAACATTTGGTAAATGGTAGTACGACTAAACTGGCGGCTCTTCGTCTGGAGTATGCATTCATTGGTTTCATCATCATTCATTGGTATCATCAGATTCCATGGCCTCAAAACATAAAAATGTATAAGTATTTATTTATTTTTTTATTTATTTACACTTTATTGTACACCAAAAATACAGATTAAAATATATATCCATACTATAAACAATGTACAATGGGCGGCCTTATCACTGAAAGTGATTTCTTCCAGGCAACCAAAGGGATTTGAGCACTGGACAAGATAACGGGCATATTTTATGATGGTCAGTGTACAAAAAAAATAGTTACCAATCTTAAACAATAAAATAAAAACAATATTAAAGCAGTTTATACAAGTAATGATAAAATAATATAAATACACAATATATTATATATATACAATATCAAACACAACATTCAAAATTTTGTTATTACAAAGTAAAAGGTACTAAGTATTACTGTTAATGTCCCAAATAATGTTTTTTTAAAAGCTTTTTAAAAATCTGTACGGATTGTGCACTCCTTACCGTAAGTGGCAACGCATTCCACAATCGAGCCGCTTGAACGAAAAAGGATTTACCAGTGAACTTTGTGGAATGCGAAGGGATTTTAAGTTCCAGATTTTCCGATGACCTCAGAAGCCTTGAATGCGTGTCACAGAGGAATTCAAAACGTTCTTTAAGGTACAGAGGGGTAGATGGATTAAAAAGCACATTATATAGCAAAGAAAGGATATGAGAATTCCGGCGAAGTCGGATAGGCAACCAGTTGAGCTTAGTACGAAATTCAGAGACATGATCATATTTACGCAAGCCAAATATAAATCTAATACAAAAGTTTTGAAGCCGCTCAAGTCTGTCTAATTGCTCTTCAGTGAGGTCAAGATAGCTGGCATCGGCATAGTCTAATATTGGGAGAAGGAGAGACTGTGCAAGCGCAATTTTAGTGGCAGTTGGTAGAAAATTTCGTAGTCTTCGTAAGGAAGATGCTGAAGCAAACATTTTTCGACTGACCTCCTTCAGGTGAGCAGTCCATGACATAGTCCTGTCCATATGGATCCCTAAGTTCTTGACTTTCTCACTTAGATGTATGACAATCCCATCAAAAGAAATTGAAGGAAGGATCGACCAGTTTATCCTAGTGATCATCCTAGAACTGCCAATGACAGTCACCTGGGTTTTAGCGGGATTCACCTTAAGTCCAAATTTAATGCTCCAGTCTAATATTTGGGCCATATCCGCATTAACTGTGTTGAAAGCTTCAGAGAGGTTTTCGACAGGAGCTTGACAATAAATCTGAAGATCGTCTGCATAAAGATGGTAGGAAGATGTGAGTCGTTCGGAGATAGAATTTATGAAAATCGAAAAAAGTAAGGGGGAAAGAACGCCACCCTGTGGTACGCCGGCAGAAGTATTGCACCAAGAAGATGTCAAATCTTCAAACTCAACACGTTGTCGGCGACCAAACAGGTAACTACGAAACCAGTCAATCACCGTTGGAGATATGTTAAGAGAAACGAGCATGCCAAGGAAAATGTCGAAATCTACAGTATTAAAAGCATTGCTAAAATCTAGCAATGCCAATACTGTTAAGTTACCAGCCTCCATGCCCAACCTGATGCTATCTGTAATATGAACTAAGGCTGTCGTAGTGCTGTGACCAGGACGGAAACCGGATTGGAAAGGATTAAGAAGACTATTTTTGTTAAGGAAAGAGCTAAGTTGGCCATGAACAAGATTTTCAAGAACTTTCGAAAGGAACGGTAAGATGGAAATGGGACGAAAGTCTGAGAAGGATAAAGGATTAGGTATTTTAGGCAATGGAATTATTTGGGCGTCCTTCCATACACTAGGAAAGACACCATTATTGACAGAGAAATTAAGAATGTGACAAACCACAGGGAGGATTTCATCAAGAATAGGGATGATCATACTACGGCTAACACAATCACAACCAACAGCATTGGACGTAATTGATAGAATGCTCTTCTTAACATCACAAGCAGTGAATTGATCAATGAGAAATGGAGGATAATCGGGACTCGGAAGGTTTGAAAGAAAATTTAGAGTATTAATTTTAGTTGTCTTATCAAAATCAGACGAAGTTACGAAGTGTTGATTAAGTAAATTGATATCGATATCTTTAGGAAAAATAATGTGACGTGATTTTCCGACCCCGAGTGACCTGAGAAATTTCCAGACTTTAGCTGGATCACTATTCTGTACTGATTTATGGATGTGTTGGCGTTGAGCATTCCTACACACCATATTGCAGCGATTTCGAACTGTCACATATTGCTCTCTGTTGGAGTCATTAGGCCGACTTTTATATTTGAACTTTGCTGCTGCTTTCCTCTCCATTAGTCTTTTAATCTCATCCGTAAGCCACGGTGCAGGTGCATGTTTAACTTTAACTGGCCGAAGAGGAGCGTGGCGATCAAACAGTTGAATGATATTTGACGTAAGTAAATCCACTTGCTCATCAACTGAACTAGACGTTGTGAGAGGAGTCCAGTCAATGCTACTAGCATCATCACGGAGACTATCCAGGTTCATGCCACTAAAATTACGCATCATGAGAACTTTAGACTTAGCCTTGGGTGGACGTATTTTGTATGAAAGGTAAATCAAATCATGATAAGAAAAAGAATCAGCAGGGCTCTGTCCATACTTAGCGACATGATTATTGGACGATACAAGTATCAGGTCAAGAAGTGAGGGGGTAGAATCTGGGAAGTGGTGAGTAGCACCAAGATCAAGTACAGACATATTATTTGATTCAATAATGGTATGAAGTAACAAAGACCGGTTATCTTTTTTTAGAAGACAGGTGTTAAAATCACCCATAATTATTGAGTGACTGTAAGAGGGTATTAGGCGTTCAAGGATGTTTTCAAAGGAGGAAAAGAAATCAATTCTTAAAGAAGGGCAATAATATACTCCAAGAAGGACTTTGGAATGACATAAATCTAGTTCTACAAAGAGATGTTCACCGGCATTCGACGGCGGTGGCTGTGCAGACATACTTATAACAGTGAATGAAATATGACTACGGAGATAGATGGCCACGCCGCCACCACGGCCGACCGAGCGATCATTCCTTATTAGTTGGAAACCAGGAAGAGAATAGGACGTTGAGGGGAGGCATGGCTTTAACCAAGACTCTGAGACAAGAATCGCGTGAATATTCTTACAGTCAAAACTTGCCAGCATATCGCAGAAATGGGCCGGAATGCTCTGGGCATTGATGTGAACAACATTCAAGTTTCTAGGTACATCAGAAAATTGTGATGTTAAAGTATCAACTAAAGTAGGTATGCTCACAAAGCTGTCATCAAAACTATTAAAAGAATAAAATTCACTATCATTACTACTTTCAGACATAACAGCAATACAAATAACAATGTTTATGTAATTTATTTAATATAATTACTTACTAATATACTACTACACAAAAAATAAAATGAACAAATGTAAAATTATAATAAATTCCACCCGCCGACTGTGTACGATAATAAAATTATTAGTGAACCCTAAATAATAAAAAAACAAGTTGACTGAATTATACTGTAAGGTAGTCTTCATTGGAGCGGAAGAAAGAAAAGAACATAATTTTATATCATTACGAAACAAAAACAAAAACTTTTATATTTGTGCATGAAGAAACTAAACGCATTTTACCCAAAATCAATTTGACAACTGTAAATTGACAATTGACATAACGACAGCTGTGCAACTGTCAAATAAAAACATAAATTATTGTGATAGTGTCGGTGGTAACAAAAATTTTGGAAACAAAGAAAAGAACGAGTGATTAGTAGGTAATTCGAATAAGAATATAATTATACAGAACCCACCAGCAGACAGGAAAAACAAAATGCAGGTGCACAGATGAATTTAACAAAAGAGCATATCTAAAGTTATGTTTCGGACTTGGATTAAAGTAATAATAAAGACTACCTGTAGCGCACATAATAGTAGGTATTCAGTAACCAAGTTTATCGATGCTCTACACTACAGCATTACTTCCTCGCGGCCGCACGCTTGGGCTTTGCGGTATTAGTGCTCCTGATGTCCGTATTCACCAGCGCGCTAGGCCCCGCGGCATTTGGCTGTTGACGCTGCCCGATGTCACTCCAATCTTCTCTGCAAGCAACCCGATGCTTCGTGCCGTCTGCTCCGAGGACATACACACAGCCTTCTTTGGTCCAGCAGCTAGTTACACCAAACTTGTCGCGCGTCGCCATGAAGAGATCGTGCCGAGTCCTAGTGAGAAACTCTGAAACGGTGATACCTGACCCTTTAAGTTTCGTTTTATCGAACCATATAGTGTCACGCAGTGCCAAACTATGCAGCTTGATAACAATGGGCCTGGGTTTGTGAACTGTGATCCGGCCCAACCGATGGCAACGTTTAATATCACCTACAGTGAAATTGTGCAACTTGATGTTGTCTCTAATGACCTGAGTTACAACCTGTGCAGTGTCTTCCTTGGACTTTTCCACCACTCCGTGAAGCAACAACATCTTCCTGCGGCCACGCATCTCCAGATCATCCACACTTCGAACAAGCACATGGACCTGTTGCTGTAGAACATTAAGTGCCTGAACAATGAATGTCCGGAAAGCTGTAAACTCTGCAGCCAAGGAGGTATCGGATGAGATGCTGGGAGCTTTAAGCAATTGAGCCTCAAATTCTGCCATTTTCTTGTGAAACAGGTCCATCATATCAGTCATACTGCTCTTGATAGATTCCATTGTATGTGAATGGGTGTGGTCACTAAAGAACTTTTGTAATAAGTGTTATATATACAGGAAAACACTAGTCCGGCAGGTAAATTTTACTAGCTAGCTGTTAGTAGCATTAAAAATTAATTAAAATGTAAATAATTATTTTTAAATAAATTATTACAGGGACTGTTTTTTTATTGCAACTGACCTCACAACTATTGTATTGTTTCAATTTGACACTAACAAGTATTGTTTCAATTTGACACTAACAAGTTAAAAGCTCCTTTTTTACTATTATTATTAAATTCATTTTATATTACTAAAATATCTACTCGAACTGGTTAAAATTAATAGCTCTATAAATTCGAAGTTATGCATGAAAAGTTCAATCAAAAATATACGTCTTCCAATAAATGTTTCCCATTTACAATTTATAAAATTAATAGAGGGTATATACACAACTATCTGCAACGCACTTAGTCGCATAATAATTCTTTTAATTATTCTCTTAGTATAAATCATGCTTTACTTACGCGTCTGAGGATAGTTCCGTTCCTATTGGGCACACTTGGCCCAAAACTTTTGACTCACTTGGCCAAAATAACTTTAAGCACACTTGGCTTACCATCTTTAAGCACACTTGGCTTAATAGGCGTACATAGCCTCTAGTAGCTAGAGCACACTTGGTTTCCTATTGTAGGTACACATAACTCCTATTCCTATTGGTATACTAAAACTACTTTATACTTCTTTAGTGGAATCTATTTTGGATTATGCTCTTGATTGCTACGGCCTCACATTTAAAAACCCATATAGATAAACTGGAGAATAACCAAATAAGATTTATAAAACTGCGTGTAGATAAAAAAAAAAAAAATAACTTATAGATACCCTACCATAAAACATTAATTGTGCACTCCATTACGAATTATGTACCTACCTACATGTTATTAAGACTAAAATTGATCCCACAGTCAAACTGTTTGTACAGTTTTGTGGGGCTTATATTACTTCGTAAGACCTAATATGTACCTCATAAAAATTAAATAAATATAATAAAAATAATTAACCTCTAACAATTTAAGCACACGTGGCTCCATAGGCATACATAGCTTCTAAC
This sequence comes from Acronicta aceris, assembly GCA_910591435.1. Lineage (NCBI taxonomy): Eukaryota > Metazoa > Arthropoda > Insecta > Lepidoptera > Noctuidae > Acronicta > Acronicta aceris. Next base: position 11,585,714 of record OU342757.1, on the reverse strand, counting down.
AATCTAAGCACACATGCCTCAATAGGCATGTATAGCCTCTAGTAACTCAAGCACACTTGGCTTCCTATTGTAGGCACACATAACCTCTAACAATCTAAGCACACATGGCTCAATAGGCATACATAGCCTCTAGTAACTCAAGCACACTTGGCTTCCTATTGTAGGCACACATAACCTCTAACAATCTAAGCACACATGGCTCAATAGGCATACATAGCCTCTAGTAACTCAAGCACACTTGGCTTTCTATTGTAGGCACACATAACCTCTAGACATACGTCACTCAACATTACTGTATCTGTGGATTTTCTTGTAGGCATATCCCACTTCTGAAATGTGACGAATCATACACTTCAGACTGAGTATTACAAGTATTTATTCATCCAACAGTATGTAATTATCAACAATCACTTATCACTTAATTGCTCAATAATTATTAACGATTATACAACAACAGCACTGGCTTATAAGATATTATGTCTACTGCTCAACGCCTCGGAATAGAATGTCTCCGTCCAGGTTGATCTGTTACCAGCCGAATGTTCCCCACTCTTAAACGTAGGCAAACACTCAGCTGGGTTAGACCAATCAGAGCGAAGTACACAGTACGCATGATCAACTGATTAATTTAAATACATTAGATTATCTTTAAATTTAGCAATAGTTATAAATTGATTACACAGACAAATTGATAATATAACACCTACTTATATTTGACTAATTTGTAATAAAGAGGGCGTTTAATAACGAATAGTTCAACTACAAGCGCCATCTGTCGCTCGTGATAAGGAAACCTATATAAATGTCTTGTCATTATTTTATAAAATCATTACACTGTAATGTGTCGTAATAGTAGCCCATCTTCTGAAAGCAATAATGATAACGACAAACTATTTCATTGAAAGGAGTCGGACATCAATGAATAGCCGAATGTAATGATTTTGCATTTTGATTCGTGTTTGTTCAAACAGTTTAAGCATGTAATATTTCTGTATGTATGACTTATGTTATTGAATTACGATAACGTGCGTCAGGAGATCGCACGTTGTCGGATGGCCGAATGTAATGATTTTATAAAATAATGACAAGACATTTATATAGGTTTCCTTATCACGAGCGACAGATGGCGCTTGTAGTTGAACTATTCGTTATTAAACGCCCTTTTTATTACAAATTAGTCAAATATAAGTAGGTGTTATATTATCAATTTGTCTGTGTAATCAATTTATAAGTATTGCTAAATTTAAAGATAATCTAATGTATTTAAATTAATCAGTTGATCATGCGTACTGTGTACTTCGCTCTGATTGGTCTAACCCAGCTGAGTGTTTGCCTACGTTTAAGAGTGGGGAACATTCGGCTGGTAACAGATCAACCTGGACTGAGACATTCTATTCCGAGGCGTTGAGCAGTAGACATAATATCTTATAAGCCAGTGCTGTTATTGTATAATTGTTAATAATTATTGAGCGATTAAGTGTTAAGTGATTGTTGATAATTACATACTGTTGGATGAATAAATACTTGTAATACTCAGTCTGAAGTGTATGATTCGTCACATTTCAGAAGTGGGATATGCCTACAAGAAAATCCACAGATACAGTAATGTTGAGTGACGTATGTCTAGAGGTTATGTGTGCCTACAATAGAAAGCCAAGTGTGCTCGAGTTACTAGAGGCTATGTATGCCTATTGAGCCATGTGTGCTTAGATTGTTAGAGGTTATGTGTGCCTACAATAGGAAGCCAAGTGTGCTCGAGTTACTAGAGGCTATGTATGCCTATTGAGCCATGTGTGCTTAGATTGTTAGAGGTTATGTGTGCCTACAATAGGAAGCCAAGTGTGCTTGAGTTACTAGAGGCTATGTATGCCTATTGAGCCATGTGTTCTTAGATTGTTAGAGGTTATGTGTGACTACAATAGGAAGCCAAGTGTGCTTGAGTTACTAGAGGCTATGCATGCCTATTGAGGCATGTGTGCTTAGATTGTTAGAGGTTATGTGTGCCTACAATAGGAAGCCAAGTGTGCTTGAGTTACTAGAGGCTATGTATGCCTATTGAGCCATGTGTTCTTAGATTGTTAGAGGTTATGTGTGACTACAATAGGAAGCCAAGTGTGCTTGAGTTACTAGAGGCTATACATGCCTATTGAGGCATGTGTGCTTAGATTGTTAGGAGCTATGTATGCCTATTGAGCCACGTGTGCTTAGATTGTTAGAGGTTAATTATTTTTATTTTATTTATTTAATTTTTATGAGGTACATATTAGGTCTTACGAAGTAATATAAGCCCCACAAAACTGTACAAACAGTTTGACTGTGGGATCAATTTTAGTCTTAATAACATGTAGGTAGGTAGGTACATAATTAGTAATGGAGTGCACAATTAATGTTTTATGGTAGGGTATCTAAGTTATTATTTTTTTTTTTATCTACACGCAGTTTTATAAATCTTATTTGGATATTCTCCAGTTTATCTATATGGGTTTTTAAATGTGAGGCCGTAGCAATCAAGAGCATAATCCAAAATAGATTCCACTAAAGAAGTATAAAGTAGTTTTAGTATACCAATAGGAATAGGAGTTATGTGTAGGTACCTACAATAGGAAACCAAGTGTGCTCTAGCTACTAGAGGCTATGTACGCCTATTAAGCCAAGTGTGCTTAAAGTTATTTTGGCCAAGTGAGTCAAAAGTTTTGGGCCAAGTGTGCCCAATAGGAACGGAACTATCCTCAGACGCGTAAGTAAAGCATGATTTATACTAAGAGAACAATTAAAAGAATTATTATGCGACTAAGTGCGTTGCAAATAGTTGTGTATATACCCTCTATTAATTTTATAAATTGGAAATGGGAAACATTTATTGGAAGACGTATATTTTTGATTGAACTTTTCATGCATAACTTCGAATTTATGGAGCTATTAATTTTAACCAGTTCGAGTAGATATTTTAGTAATATAAAATGAATTTAATAATAATAGTAAAAAAAAGGAGCTTTTAACTTGTTAGTGTCAAATTGAAACAATACTTATACATTTTTATGTTTTGAGGCCATGGAATCTGATGATACCAATGAATGATGATGAAACCAATGAATGCATACTCCAGACGAAGAGCCGCCAGTTTAGTCGTACAACCATTTACCAAATGTTATACCGAAGTGCAATCCCTCCAGTAAATCTCAGAGTATTGAAGGTTGTTTATGAAAAGTAAGTGTGTAATATATGAATAGGACGAGAAGCGGACCATACATTTTGCCCGACAAAAACTTGTCGGGCTAGCAAAAAAAAAAAGGGAAAGGTAAAGAAATATTGGTACGTACAAATTCAAATCTTTATTGTTTTCATATATAATTAGGATGTTACGAGTAACAATAATGTGTGTCAAAATGAAAAGGTACAACATGAAGTAATGAAAGTTTACGTGAATATTTTTATGATAAATTGATGCTGATATACAAGCTGATATGATATTAGTGATAAAAAGGCTGTAGGTTGTGCAACTCACGGCATTTATGATAAATCCATTAGAAATGGAGCTCAAGCTTTAAATTGTAATGAACCGGAAAGACTCGCTACATATTCTCAATTCTCAGCATACCTAGTTAGAACCTATTTCTACAAATAGAAAGCGTCATGAACTCATGATCATACCTCGCCTTCGACTTCAAATGATACCTCCAATTATTTGTTTTAATTGTCGTCGTAAAGAACACTCTTACACCAGATGTCCCAAGTCCCTTGACAAGCGTCTAAAGTGTGACAGGGCGCTAGAACGAAATTTGCAAACCGACACCGTTAATTCCATGAATAGACCCAAAGTCAAGCGATGAAATAGAACGTAAAGTCCTTACAACTTCTACACACAGTAACAGTAATAACAAGTTTTACAAACGGGTAAATAATCGAGTTTTCGTTGGGATTGATAGATTATTAAGATTGGGTATAGTAGGACCCACTATTTGGAACCGTGCACCTAGTTTTGGCAATTCAGGAGTGCCTGTATTATTGGTTTATTTGAAATGGATGATTTGACTTTTGACTTATGTAATGCGTGAATATGATGCAAACAGCCTTGACCCCGTGAAAACTGTGTCGAGATTACCTATAGTCAAGGGTTTTGGTGGTGACACCCGTATATAGTACGTTCTTAGGATTTATGAAATCGAATCGAATGTAGAAGTACCTGCTTATGGTTAATTATGGGTTTATGCAGACTGCGTTACTCATTGGATAAAATTTTAAAGTCCTGAGCTTCGCAGCAAACCAATGATTTGAGCCCCTTAAAGCTTACCTTATCGGATTTCATTCAATTAGCCAGAAACAAATCGGAATTAGTTGAAGTTTCGGATTTAAGTTCTTCTTATCCTGGGAATGTTTATATAGAAGGTTATAATAGTAATAAACTTGGCAAAGAATATAACTTACCTCAAGGCACATATCGTCTAAGCATGGGTAAATGTCACCTTATTATCAAATTTAGCTAATCAAACCCTGAATTTTCCCAAAGAATTTTGCCCAAGATTCGTTGCATTGCGATGCCCTAATTGCAAAAGCAATGCCTTTTGTAAAAAAAAAAAGAATTATATGCCCTAACAAAATCACGAGAGATATTACTGACTTGACTCCTTTGATAAAGTCTGAAATCAAAGTCGGTCCCTCAAGTTGGCAAATGGATAAGCCTTACCTACGCTTTATCGCAGTCGTATCGTGAATTTTTTTGCATTTAACTTGAGCGAGATAGGTTGTAATAACTCTATTAAAATGAACATAGACTTGCTTAATGATAGACCTAGATAGACACATAGCTACATATAGGCACATATCGCTTATCGCACTTCGAGAGAGGACAGGTACGAGAATTTATTGATGACTTGTTGCGAAATGATATAATACAAGAATCCGATTCCGATTGTGCTAGTCCTATAGTATCATTTGGGTAGAAGATCAATTTCAAGCATTAAAATAAAAGTTTGAGTAATAGACCAACACTAGCCTTATACAATCCTAAACTTGATACGGAGTTGCACACAGATGTTAGTTCCTTAGGTGTGGGAGAAATATTAGTACAGTGGCAGTCTAGCCTTCGGGTACTTAAGCCGGTTGCTTATTTTAGTAGGCAGACGACACCTGAAAGGCGTCATTTACAATCTTATGAAATTTGAAGTTTTGTGTTTATCTGTTGGGATTAGAATTTCAAATTGTAATAGACCATAATACGCTCCGAACCATACTAACCAAGCGAGTATAGACCCGGTATTCGTATGACACGTCGATGCATTAAGCCGAAATAACATTCTTTGCCTTCTGACATTAAAGACGAGTCTTCTGTTAAAGTATCGAGACTGACAATTGGATATTAACACTACAAATGTAGATCCAGACATTTCGCGTATACTTAAAAATTCTTAAGCCTGAATCTGACGAAGAATCTAAAGATATTAGGAAAAATTATGTTATTAAAAATCATAGAGTATAAAGAATTGACGATGAAATACGCCTAGTTGTCCCTCGTAGTGCCCGCTGGAAAATATGCCGTTATAACCATGATGATATAGGACATTTAGGCATTACTAAAACGACTGAGAGAATTCAATCTGTCTTTTGGTTTCCAAGGCTGCGGCGATAAAATTCGGTACATTCGGTACGCTTATAATAAAGATGATGAATCCAGACAAAAGACTGAATAATTGTATCCTATAGAAAAAGTTAGCGTCCCATTCCATACAATTCACCTAAACCATCTTGGTTCGTTTGTAAAGAGTAAAAACGGCAATGCCTAAATTATTACAATAGTTGATTGCTTTACAAAATATATATATGTGAAAGCGGTAAAAGACACGAAAACAAAAACAATGACTTTGGCTTACCATCTCCAATAATACCTGATCACGAGCTTTTGCGACAGTCATAGCACTAAACATGTCCCTATCGCTGTAGTTTGTCGCAGGGCAAAAAGTCAAACTGAAAGATATAACCAAACCATCTTAAACGCATTAGCAAAACATAATGACGAAAATGACGAACGCAATTGGGAAATGTGTCTTGGCAAAATCCAATGGGGTGTAAATAATTCAGTTGATTCTTCTACTAAAAAGACTGCCATAGGGGCTTTATTTGGCACCACAATAAAAATACCTCGAGAACTAAAAGATATCCTAAATGACGATGTATTTAAAAAACAGACTAAATAAACACCTATTACAATAATGTTATTACATGTACACGCTAAAAGAATTCTTTGAAGATAAAAATAAAAGATAATTAAATTATAATTAATAACAATAAAATCTTTGTGCAAAAAAAAAAAAAACATATACCAAAATAATAACAATACCTTAAATTTCTGTAAATTGACTACCTAAATGGTTATTTAATTTTAAGTAAAAGTTTATAATTTTATTTTCTAATATTGTAATTTGTTAAATTATAATTATGTAATTAACTTGTTAGTACCCATGTATTCTATGCTGTGCCCCAACGGGGTTTCATGTTGATACTTACCAAACTAGAGATCTATGTATATAAATTACACATGAAGCATTAAAGAACTTTGACTTTGACATTCAGAGATAGTTAGAGTAATAAGTTCGATGTTGGAGCTGACATTATACAAAACATGTTACAAAGCGTAAGAGATGAGGTCGTACTAATACTAAAGTCGCGAAAAACACTATTATGATGCCGGTAGCACCCCTAGAACCTATAAACAAGGTGATTTGACTAAGGTTACCAGAACTGACTATAATAATAAAGGCAATAAAACTTTTTAAATTCATAGATCTGATAAAATCACAGAAGTTTTGGGCAATGACAGATATAAAATCACTGAAATTCCGGTTTTAGCAAACGTAGAGATTCATTTAAGAGCGTCGTTTCCGCTGATCGTGTTAGACCTTATAAAATATAAATAAATATAATGAAAATGTAAATATAAATATAAATTCGCCTGACCATAAAGATTCATCAGATCGTAATAGTAGCCCATCTTCTGAAAGCAATAATGATAACGACAAACTATTTCATTGAAAGGAGTCGGACATCAATGAATAGCCGAATGTAATGATTTTGCATTTTGATTCGTGTTTGTTCAAACAGTTTAAGCATGTAATATTTCTGTATGTATGACTTATGTTATTGAATTACGATAACGTGCGTCAGGAGATCGCACGTTGTCGGATGGCCGAATGTAATGATTTTATAAAATAATGACAAGACATTTATATAGGTTTCCTTATCACGAGCGACAGATGGCGCTTGTAGTTGAACTATTCGTTATTAAACGCCCTTTTTATTACAAATTAGTCAAATATAAGTAGGTGTTATATTATCAATTTGTCTGTGTAATCAATTTATAAGTATTGCTAAATTTAAAGATAATCTAATGTATTTAAATTAATCAGTTGATCATGCGTACTGTGTACTTCGCTCTGATTGGTCTAACCCAGCTGAGTGTTTGCCTACGTTTAAGAGTGGGGAACATTCGGCTGGTAACAGATCAACCTGGACTGAGACATTCTATTCCGAGGCGTTGAGCAGTAGACATAATATCTTATAAGCCAGTGCTGTTATTGTATAATTGTTAATAATTATTGAGCGATTAAGTGTTAAGTGATTGTTGATAATTACATACTGTTGGATGAATAAATACTTGTAATACTCAGTCTGAAGTGTATGATTCGTCACATTACATTCGTAAGACCTAATATGTACCTCATAAAAATTAAATAAATAAAATAAAAATAATTAACCTCTAACAATCTAAGCACACGTGGCTCAATAGGCATACATAGCTTCTAACAATCTAAGCACACATGCCTCAATAGGCATGCATAGCCTCTAGTAACTCAAGCACACTTGGCTTCCTATTGTAGTCACACATAACCTCTAACAATCTAAGAACACATGGCTCAATAGGCATACATAGCCTCTAGTAACTCAAGCACACTTGGCTTCCTATTGTAGGCACACATAACCTCTAACAATCTAAGCACACATGGCTCAATAGGCATACATAGCCTCTAGTAACTCGAGCACACTTGGCTTCCTATTGTAGTCACACATAACCTCTAACAATCTAAGCACACATGGCTCAATAGGCATACATAGCCTCTAGTAACTCAAGCACACTTGGCTTCCTATTGTAGTCACACATAACCTCTAACAATCTAAGCACACATGGCTCAATAGGCATACATAGCCTCTAGTAACTCGAGCACACTTGGCTTCCTATTGTAGGCACACATAACCTCTAACAATCTAAGTACACATGGCTCAATAGGCATACATAGCCTCTAGTAACTCAAGCACACTTGGTTTTCTATTGTAGGCACACATAACCTCTAGACATACGTCACTCAACATTACTGTATCTGTGGATTTTCTTGTAGGCATATCCCACTTCTGAAATGTGACGAATCATACACTTCAGACTGAGTATTACAAGTATTTATTCATCCAACAGTATGTAATTATCAACAATCATTTATCACTTAATCGCTCAATAATTATTAACAATTATACAACAACAGCACTGGCTTATAAGATATTATGTCTACTGCTCAACGCCTCGGAATAGCATGTCTCAGTCCAGGTTGATCTGTTACCAGCCGAATGTTCCCCACTCTTAAACGTAGGCAAACACTCAGCTGGGTTAGACCAATCAGAGCGAAGTACACAGTACGCATGATCAACTGATTAATTTAAATACATTAGATTATCTTTAAATTTAGCAATAGTTATAAATTGATTACACAGACAAATTGATAATATAACACCTACTTATATTTGACTAATTTGTAATAAAAAGGGCGTTTAATAACGAATAGTTCAACTACAAGCGCCATCTGTCGCTCGTGATAAGGAAACCTATATAAATGTCTTATTATTTTATAAAATCATTACACTTGTTTATCGTTAAATCATTATAGATAATTAAATTGGGGGTAATTGATGATGAAAATATCAAAAGCCTTTTTAAGGTCAATAAAAATACCGAAAGCCACTTGTTTTTTGTCAATGTTCTTTTTAATTTTTGATATGAGGTCTACTGTGGCCGAAAGGTTATTAGATTGTGGTCTAAACCCGTACTGCTTGTGATAGAAGAAGTTTTTCGAGTTGAGAAACGTTTCTAGGCGGTTATAAAGTATTTTCTCGAAAATTTTTGAGATAACCAGGAGGACAGATATTGGTCGGTAATTACAAGGATCTACTTTGCTTCCAGATTTATATATAGGAATTACCTTTGTCTGTGTAATGTATCTCAATTCTGATTCGGTGTTTTCTCTTGCTTCACTTAAATTTTGTTCATTTGATTCAGCCAAATTTCCTTTAGATGTATTAGCGATGAGATTTGCCAGGGACGAGCCAATAGTAGAGAAATAAGATAGCATTAGTATCCTGCTTCTGCTGATTTTTCTTCAACAGGTCAGTCGCCCTTTGTCTCAATATGTCTCGTCTGCCTTCACTGCTAGACGCCTCCGGATTCATTACGTCAGCCACGTCGCGTACTAAAACTGATTGCCGGTGTAGCGCTTTCGTGACGAACTAATAAATATAAGGCGGACGCTTGAGTAGTTTTCTGCTTCGTTAGGTTTAGGATTAGCTGCATCTGCCACAACTCATCGGCCCACTCAGTTTTTCGATAGCTCGTGGTAACGCGGAGCATGTTCAGCACTGTGCGGACATACCGTTCCACCTGACCGTTTGCGTGATGCATTTCAGGTGTGATATTGTGGAGTGCAATGCCCAGAACTTGCATCCAAGATTTGAAATCCACTGACTCGAACATACGTCCCCTATCTGATACAATTAATTTTGGCGTACCAAGTAATGAAATTACAAATTTAAAGACACGTTTCAACTCTTCAATATCTTGCCGTGCAATCAGTACCAATAAAAAATATTTTGGGAATGCATCGACTACAAGCATAACGTATTTAAAACCCTTGGACTCGGGAAGGGGTCCCAAGACGTCGGTATGTAGAGTATCAAACGGGGCAATCTTATCCCATGAAGTAATAGGTTGTAATGGGGCACGTGGTACCCTCTTGTGAGCGACACATGTTAAACAATGGCTTACATATTTACGAACAAACGACCTTAGGCCAGGAACCCAAAAATGTCTTAATATCAAGTCTGTCACTTTGTTTGCCAACGTGACCCTGCTCATCGTGAAAGATTCGTAGGAGGCTCAATCGGTATCCTTTCGGTATAAAGCAAAGTAATCTAGGTTCTTCACCGGTAGGCGAGTATCGATAATAGAGGATGTTATTTTGTTTAACATACCTCGTTTGATCCAATTGGCCTTGTTCGAGTGTGCGGATAATCGACTGAACCTCCTCATCTCCTGCTTGAGCGATCTGAGCCCAATTTCGGGGACGTTCGATGTTGTTGACTCTGTGACATGGGTTCCGACTAAGGTAATCCGCGTGCGGCATCATGGCACCCTTTCGGTATGTTATGTTGTTTAGCGTTTAGAGGGGCTGATGAATCGGAATGCGCTTGAACCTTCTCTGCGGAGGGTCTTACTTCTCCGTTTGACACTACACGCCCCAAATATTCAATTTCGGTGCATAAAAAGGAGCAATTTTGGAGGTTAATAGAAAATCCCGCTATTGTTTGTGTCAGGAGAACTTCACGTAGGAAGGGTTATAAACATATAACCCTTCCTCGACCGTAAAACTAAGAATTAAGCAATCATCTATGTAAACTAATACCTTTCCCTGGTTGATAAGCTCCCGAAGAGTCTGGCTGATGATGCGTTGGTACACAATAGGTGCATTGGCCAGACCATATGGCGTCTTCACATACTCATAATGTCCTTCGGGCGTTACAATTCCAGTGAGTGGGATTGCAGACTCATCTAAGCGGATCTGATGAAATCCGGTGGCCATGTCTAATGTGGTAAAGTATTTGGCCTTACCTAATCGGTACACATCTATCAGTGGCAATGGGTACCGGTCCTCGACTGTAAATCGATTTAAAGCACGGAAATCTACACACATGCGATCGGATCAGTTCTTAACTAGCAACACTGGGCTAGCATAAGGGGACTCGGACTCGCGTATTATACCTTTAGACAAGAGGTCTTGTATAATTGCTCTTACCCTAAGTTTTTCGTCGTGACTTTTTAACTCGTTAACTCGGATGTGCATCTCACCTGTGGTTACCGTAGTAGTGGCTGTTCCAGAAATCATAAAGTTGGAGAATTCATCTATGATTGCCTTCAACTTGTTCAAGTCCTCTCCAATCAGGGATGTCTTTATACAGTCACTTTTAATAGAGTTGAAATGAAATGAAATGTAAATAATGTAAATAATGTAAATAATTTTTTTTCCTAACTGACGACCTCTGAGAAGAAACACCGAAACAAACTCAAAGAATCATGGTCTCTTTTAAAGTCCAGACATGGAAGAACACAAGTTGACAACGGACATGACCCGCGGTGAAGGATCATGAATAATGCGTTGAGAACCCTTTGTCCTCACGTACGTGACTCCATCACGATTGAGAATGTCGGTGCCAATGATTATTGGGGCGTTCATGCATTCACTAGGTACAACTAGGGGTTTCCGCTTCTAGTGATATATCCTCTAATTCTATCACAAGGGTAACAAAATGTTTAACATTCGTTATTGACTTACCGACTCCCTTCAACTGTCGATGGATTGGTTTGGGTTGGCACGATAAATGTTTTACCACCGCTGATGATATAAGCGACACACCTATGGCACCACTATCAATTAAAATATCAACCGGTATACCTTCAACAACACCAACAATAACGTCACTCCTGTCATGTTGGTACGTAGAGCAAAAATTCACATTGTTCTTATTGCGTTGTTCAGAACGCGGCTTTGCATAACATTTACTCACGTCATGACCTTCTTACAATATGAACAAGTGGGGACTGAGCTTTTATTGACGGTAATCACACTTCGCTGCTCATTTGATGCGAGTGGTTCAGGACCGTCTGAACCACTCGCATGTTTGGGTTTCTTGGGGCAATCTGATTTGTGGCCAGAATTTCCGCAAGAAATACATTTACCTGAAAATGGCTTAAACAGACGCTTTTTACCATGGTTAATCTTGATATTTCGAGGCTCTATAGTTGCTTTGGGCTTCAAGAAAGTCGAAAGGTATGAAACGAAATCGTTAGGCTTTAAACTTGCGTTAATTGTAGTGGCCTTGACATGTGGGTCTTTGATACCGCGGAGAACTATAGCCGTGGTAAGATCGTTGCTTAAACCTTTGACTAAACGCAGGCGTAATAATGATTTACGCGCATAATCTGCATACGTTTGAAATTGATTTGAGTCAGTCGACATCTTTTTGACACACAACGGCTTAGAATCAGCTTTGAAAGTTTTCCACGACCGATCACTAGTGACCCAGTCGTCAAGCCACGTTTTAGCGTCACCTTTTAAACAGCCAGCTACTCGAGACAAGCACTCTGCGTCTTCCCAATTATTCGTCGTTTTTGCTCGATCTACCTCTTGCTTGAAACCATGCGTCGAATTCATGAATAGAAGGGTCGAAGTTCGAGACATAGTACTTACGAGGTACTCACAGTTCTTAAAGATTGTATAGCTGCCACGATCTGCTCGGTGCCACTAATGGCACTAGAAGGTTCACAGGAACGGTCTTGATGGGATCGCTCAGCTGTACGCAACTCTAACGCATGTAATCGAGACATAATGGTATGCCAAGAATCATGACTGCGTCGCACACGGCTGCGAGAACGGCTCCTTTCACCGTAATCGCCCCTATGGGTAAACTCACGGTTGTTGCGAGAATGATAGTAACGAGCGCGGGTGTGACTATGTCGCGAACGGCTTCCACCACTATAACTACCGTTACTGCCTCCGCTTGAACTACGCCAGGTGCGAGGTGGTGTAGTGTGTCGTGACAGACTACGTGAACGACGGTCACGAGGTTGTCTGTTGCGTCTCGGGTATCGCGAACCAGATCGCTTCCGAGATCGAGGCTTTCTATCCATCCTAAAACACAAGAAAATAAGCACAAAGTGCATTTAACGTGCCGCTTTTTATAAAAAAGAAAGAACAAAACACAAGAGGTGCCTATGCGGACTGAATCAAAAACTTATCGATATAAATTATGTGAGAGTGTGTGGACGTTTTTCAGATTCCTATCCCACTTCTGATTTGGAAATCAGAAGTGAAATTCTTTTTAAAAAAATACAAATTTATTGACCTAAAAATTAACAATATTTGAATTTAGAAAAATATTCTCAAATAATAACAAGTGAATAGAAACTACGTCCGCACAGCACGAGAGTTCAAAAATAATAACGCCGATGCTGTCAGTCGCGTTGTTTTTATATTGTTCGGCCGTCCTACCCCCTCTCTTCGCTAGAAATGGCTAACAATATAAAGTTTATTCCAATCAAAACTGAAAACTTTGTAAACAAACCATCACTCAACATAAAATCGTCGATTTCATACTGATTTCGTTATCACTTCATTACATTCTGATGTCGGAATCTTCGTAAATACTGTCACTTTCATATTTAACTCGTTTTTTATTGCAATTTCTACTGAATTATGTAAAAATCATCGAATTTAGAAAAATTGTATTAGTTTGACAGTTTTTTTTTTCTAAAACTTTAGTGACGTGCTGATCTGTACGATATTGAATGAATGAAAAACAGATTCAAAAACGTGAAGAGGCCAAGATATTATAGCATTATGCCAATTGACAACATTTCATTTTTGCAACACGCTTATTATATTATTATTTATTTGAAACTAGATCGAATAAAATAGGATACCTGTATTGAAAACAAAACAGCTTACGGATTCTATCGCGTCGAACTCACATTAATAATCCCGACGTTTCGGACCCTTTACAGCGTCCATGGTCACGGGCAGACTGAGGTGTTGTGCGTCTTGATGTCGTATTTAATGACAGCTCCCCTCCACTTACCCTCCCACTTTAGTCATTACTCATCCGATTCACACAAAATGAGCTCACCGTATCATTCGGTCTTGCAGTTTTTGGCTTGGATTTAGATTTAATCGCATCTATTATAGGATTCCAAGCAGGTGGTATGACCCAGCCATCCTCTCTGTTGAAATTTGGGTGTTTCTTAATTTCAATCGCCTCACGAATCATCCTGGGCAGGAATCGGTCTTCCTTTGCAAGGACTTGTGGTTTGTCAAATCTGATATAATGCTGGGCCTTGTCTAGTGTGTGTTCACAAACTGCAGACTTTTTGAAACGGCGGTGTTTAACATCAGCAATGTGCTCTCTCACACGGGTCCCTATACTTCTTTTTGTTTGGCCTATATACGAGAGACCGCAATCACAGTCAAGCTTGTATACACCTGCATCTTGTAAAGGTAAGTGACACTTGACAGGCGGCAAGAACTGACTGATCTTTTTAAGCGGCTTGAAATAAGTCTTTATTGACGCACGCTTTAAGATGTAGCTAATCTTGTCGGTGACTCCTCGTACATACGGTAGTACGGCAGGTAAGCGCTCGACTGTGGCTCGTTTCTCACGTTTTCTGTAACTGGAGCGTGGTATTTGGAGCTTGTTGTCGTGCAGTACCTTCCTGATATGCTGGAGCTCTGCAGCCAGATGTTGCTCGTCACAGATCCCACGTGCTCTCTGGAATAGTGATTTACCGACGGTGGATAACTGTGTTGGGTGGTGATGTGATTTGCCATTTAAATATCTGTCTGTATGGGTTTTCTTTCGATACACAGTATGACTCAGGCTATTATTACTATTACGAATGACTAAAACATCTAAGAAAGGTAAAGAATTATTGGCCTCCGACTCCATAGTAAATTGAATTTTAGGATTCAAGGAGTTAAGGTGGTCTAGAAATGCTGTTACTTTGTTAGATGGCAATATAGTAAAAGTATCATCTACGTAACGCTTGTAGAACTTAGGCTTTACAGGAGCAGATTGTAGGGCGTTCTCCTCAAAATCTTCCATAAAAATATCAGCAATAATTGGAGATATTGGAGAGCCCATGGCTACTCCGTCCACTTGCGTGTAGAATTTATTATTCCATAACATATAGCCGGATGTTAGGCAATGTTTTAATAATTCAGCATATTCGATAGGCATATTTTTCTCTACAAGTTTCTTAGATACAATTCTGTGCAATGCAGGGATTATTAATGTGAGTTCGACGCGATAGAATCCGTAAGCTGTTTTGTTTTCAATATGTCGAATATTCGCGTAAGTCTCAGAAATAAATAGGATACCTGTATTTTTTATTTTCCCGATATTTAATCATTTTCATATTTATTATAGATTTTGACGGATTAAATATTCTACTTATATAAATTAAACGTAAATGGACATTATATAGATTTTTTTTCGGTTGTGAGATTTTTATTTGGGGGTTTCTTTTAATTTTTATCAATATTATTATGCAATGTACACATTCTCAATGATGCAGTAGGCTTAATTCCTTTATCTCCCAACTCAAAATACTTATTTGAAAGCATAACAGTAGTAAAAATCTAAGTAAAGCAGTATACTAATATATATTTATAATAAGTGTTATCATACATAGGTACTAATGTCGATGTCGATGTAAAGAAAAAAATCCATTCACTCATTCGTTCAAATACATTATGTTTTGCAATAGGCATATCACTAAAATTATTTAAGGTCATTGACTTTTCTTTGTTTACAAAGATTTCAGTTTTGATTGGAATAGACTATATTAATATGTTGTGTAAAACGTGCACCCAAATCAAACTGCAAACAGTACTTTTATAAACACTATATTAGTGATTCCACTTATTACATTAAACTCACTTATCTCACTTATACATATATCTGCGATTTACTGTTGTACAACTTGCTCGAGTTTATATAATAAATATCTTTTTAGCGTCCGAATAACTCGGCTGCCTTCCACAGAATGAATCTCCCAACCATTCGTTCTCCCGATCCAAGTGCAACGAACGTCACGTGGTTTCAACCGCGTGACGTACAATCGGTAATAGTCAAATGACCAACTAAAATATTTTATTATAAAAACTGGTACAAATATAAATGAAGACTTACGAAAATTTAAAGGACCTTACATTTGGAATTGGTGCAATGTTGCTGCTAGGTCCATAATCAGGGGAGTAGGGTTCGAGTCATTTTCTCCTATTCCTAGTATCAGGTAGTTTTGTGAAGAGTCTTCTATATCATGACACGATTTAAGTATTTCATTTAAATTAATTAAATTCTGTGCTAATCCTAGCTAATGTATTTCATTTAAATTAATTAAATTCTGTGCTAATCCTAGCTAATCATCTTTGCACTGTCTGTGTCCTCCAAGTATATAGATACAACGATGATCGCTGGTAGTTTTCAATACATTATTCCCGCCCAATCCTCTTTTAAAGGTCGGCAACGCACTTGTGACTCCTTTTTTGGTGTTGCGGGTGTCCATGGGCGGCGGTAATCGCTTACCATCAGGTGATCCGTCTGCTCGTTTGCCCTCCTATCCCATAAAAAAAAAACCCCTTTATGGGTTCTTGCGATCTAGCATTCTGGTCGCTATTTACTTGTACTGGTTCCGATAAGTGACTGGTGGCGCCCTCTCTTTTAGTTTCACTTGTAGTGTCATTGGTTAGCCCAAGATCTATGCAGCTCGTATTGGCTTCATCATCGAATATTTTGCAAATGTTTTTTATATTTTTAGTTTTTTTAGATTTGGTTGTACTAATTGTTTTATTTTTGCTTAATGGCTCTTTGCAGAGTGACTTGAGGTTAGTAACAGCTATGTTTTGCTGTGCAATGTGTTTATTTAATGAGCTGTTTTCTTGTACTAGATTATCGATTTCCAAATGTGCAGCCGCAAGTTGAGATTTAAGGTTTTTTATCTCATCCAATAACTCTGCTATATTGTTTCCTGCCGTAGCCAAATCCGGTAAGCTTTTTGTGCTGTATGATTGGGGAGAATCTTGATTCTCCGACGGCATGGTTTCAAGCGATTCATTGCAGCTTTTGCATACAGGAGAAGTGGACTTTGTAATTGGTTTTCTCATTGTAACATTATCTAGTTGCTCCATTGTGTGTTTGTTTACAATTTTATTTATATTTGGGGACGCTAAATATAAATAATTAATTTATTAATTAATTTATTTATATTTGGGGACGCTAAATATAAATATTTAATTTCTCATCATACCTTCGAGATCGCCAGCAGTCAGTCCACATTGAGGAGTCTTTCTCAACTTGGTGCAAGCTGGAAACTGGCGTTCCCCAAGGCGGAATATTATCTCCACTGCTTTTTTCAATTTTCATAAATTTTATTACCCAAAAGCTTCAGTGTGCGTATCATCTATATGCCGATGACCTACAGATTTACTCTCAATCTAGAATAGAAGATTTATCCGTCGCGATCGAAGCTGTGAACCACGATCTTGACTCAATCAGGGACTGGGCTGATAGATTTGGTTTGGCAGTAAATCCCAATAAATGCCAGGCTATCATTTTGGGCAGCCATCGCAATATCTGCAAGTTGAGCAATATAAATATTTCACCAATAGTCTTCAATGACATAGCCATACCTGTCACTTCCAGCGTCAAAGATCTCGGCTTGAGTTTTGATCCTACATTGAGTTGGCGATCCCAAGTCTCAAGTGTAAGTCAAAAAGTTACAGGTACCCTGCGATCTCTCTACCGCCTCAAAAATTTCCTTCCAGCGCACATTAAAGCAATGCTTGTCGAAACCTTAATTTTCCCCATAATCGACTATGGTGATGTTTGCTACTTTGACCTGAATGCAGATCTGCTCAATAAATTGGACCGCCTTCTCAATAATTGCATTCGATTCGTTTTTAATCTCCGTAAATATGACCATGTCTCAGAATATCGAATAAAATTGAAATGGTTGCCCATTCGCCAACGAAGAAATTTGAGGGCGCTGACTACTCTTTATTCTATACTTTTTTCTCCTAATTCTCCATCGTACTTATCATCTCATTTTCAGTATATTACTTCCTTCCACAATAAACATCTTCGTTCAACTAATAATCGTCTTCTTCGATGTCCTTCTCACCACTCTGACTTTATACATTCTACCTTCTTCGTCCAATCAATACTGTTATGGAATGCTCTCCCCCTTGAAATCAGAATGATAAACAGCCGGCAATCGTTTAAAACTTGTGTGCGCAAATACTTGCTGGATAAAACGCTGTTAGATTCATCTCGACACTGACTTTTCTTTTTATATCTATTATGTATTGTATATATGTATAGTATATATGTATTATATTTTATGTTATTTTATATTGTATATATATAAATATATATATAATAAATATTTATGTAATGTATATATTGTGTAAGTTTATAGTTTTGGTAAGTCTTCAAATCACACATTTCACTTCTACTCTTTTAGTGCATCTACCATGATCGTCTCTGCACCACCCTAAGGTCGTCTGGTAGAAAATGCCTAAGGCATTAAGACCGCCTTTGTACACTTCTGTACATGAAGCATAAATAAATAAATAAAATATAAATAAAATAAATATGGTTACATGTAGGTTATTAGTCCACTTTTCGTGTGCTCATTATAGCTATTCCTCAATAGTTGTCGCTGTTAGATCTCAATTGAGAGTTCAATAATGTTACACGTAGTGAGGTTGAAGTATTTTCACCACGCGACGCAAGATGGCGCATTGAGATGATTACCCCAAATACATAGAAAGTAATGCCATCTATATCGCAATGGGCAAGATTAATTCTGTTAACGGTAGATCAATTCAAACCGTTAGTTACAGCAATTCGATACTATTAGCGCTGTGTATTTCACCGTAAAAGAAATAACTGTTCACTTGAATTAATCACATATCTTTAAATTATCAGCCACACATTAAAGTATTTTAGTCAAACTGATGTCCTTCTATATTATTTCTCCAATATAATCATTAATTATGTGTTGTTTTCAACTGTAGGTCAAATTTGTATCACTGTTACATAACTCAAGTCACACGCATCCATTTAAAAGGATAACGTTTCCACTATCAGTTCACATCATTATAATCACTTTTATGCATTTACACGTATTTTTAGCGCACAAATATAATTTTAAAACGATAATATAAAAGGCCATTGACAGGACTATGTGTTTACTTATCAGCGCCACCTAGCGGACTCGCGAATCGTGAATTGATGTAGTATACCCTTTTTTCAGCCAAATCTGTATTGTTTAAGAAAGCATTAGCATCTTCAGGAGACTTAAACTCAACTGAAATCCTATTGCGACCTACTTTCTTAACTCCATCTGCTAAAATATTTTTAACTAGCTTTTGCCAGCGACTTCGTCCGCGTGGAATAGTTACTTTGTTCCCTAGTTCTTCGCCCGCGGTTTCACCTGCGTTGCCCCGTTCCTAAGGGTTGTAGCATGATGTTTTATAGCTTGAAACCTTTCTCATGAATCACTCATTTTCCCAACATTTCCCTTCACTGCTCTGCTCCTATTGATCGTAGCGTGATGAAAAGTATACTATAACCTGTGGTTTGGGCTGTGCGTTGATAGATCACTATGTCAGTCAGTCAGTCACCTAACGTAAGAGTAGACAAATATAATCAGAAAGCTCCGAACTGCTAAGCTATCGGGAGTTACACGTGTTATTGTGAGTCAACCATAAAAGATAGACATTTGCTGTCGTGGAATATTTTTTATATAATTTTAAGGAGAACATTTCCGTCATAAATGATTTCTGTGTAGCTTTAACCATTAAGGCTGCACACGCGACGGAAGCTTAAAAAATGGAGTAAGTTCTCCTGTTTTCCCAACATTTCCCTTCACTGCTCTGCTCATATTGATCGTAGCGTGATGAAAAGTATACTATAACCTGCTCAGGAGTATGAAGAACAATTGTACCAAGTTTCGTTGAAATCCGTCGAGTGGTTTTTGTTTCTGTAACGAACATACAGACAGACAGACAGACAGACAGACAGACAAAAATTTTACTGATTGCATTTTTGGCATCAGTATCGATCACTAATCACCCGCTGATAGTTATTTTGGAAATATATTTCGTGTACAGAATTGACCTCTCTACAGATTTATTATAAGTATAGATGAGTAGTTTCATCAATAGCTGACCAAATTTTATAGGGTTGATGGTAGTGCTGGCAGAGGTATCCTCACTTTTAATGGAGGCGTGAACTAGGAAAGGAGCGGAATCCTTTGTAGAATATCTTGTGCGACTAACTATTGATGTGGATTGAGATGGATCGTTCTGGGTGTTTTGTTTTTTCGGAGGAGGAGGGCCGTCAGAATCATCGGTACGTTTTCGGTAGCGGTTTTCTACAACTTCGAAATTGGATAATGGGGCAGATAGGCCCGGGGAATATGAAAAAATATCTTGGGAATTATCAATATTGTCCACAGCTTCTACTCTGTGAACGTTATGTTGGGAAACATTGGGATCATTTTGGGAAGGGGGATCTGGCGGGCGGCCATGGCGTTAAAGTCAACTTCCATGGCCACGGCCGGCTCGCAAGCCAAATCCCTTTGGCATGCGAGCCGGCCGTGGCCATGGAAGCGCAAATAAAGTAAAGTACTTACCTATTCACAATAAACAAACACAATACAACGAGAAAACAATCACAGGAACATAAAAGGCACAGAAAATAACACCACAATATCAGGTTTCAGCCTCTATGATAACAAATAAAATGCTCCACATGTGTTAACCATGTAGTGTGGTCAGGGGGAATGGTAACTAAAACCAAGGTTATTCTAAAAATAGGTCCGTTTATTATATGATACATAGGTCCGTCTTAATGATACAGAGGTTCACCCGACAACTGGCTTGCGAGAGAGCGATAGCATAAACATGTAAGTGATACCTAACGTGACACGAATATGTCAGCACATTACACCTTCCATTTTTTGGAAAAAAAATTATAATTTTGTAGTATAAGAAAACACAATTGATAGTTATGAACTATAATTGATTTTAACGTAAACAGTACAAATAATAATACACGTTTACACTGTACGTAGAAGACAAAAAAATTGTTCACTAGTTCTCAGAGCTGTCCAACCAGTGAGGCTGAAGCAGTCCGAGAGCGCAGCGAACACTCTCTCTCGAATGCGCGTGCGCCCGACTTATATACCGGCCGGCGCATAGCGGGGAGCCACGCTCCGCCCCTCGGTGACGTATAGTGCTGCGAAGTAGGGACGCCGCGTCGCATGCGCGCTTTGTGTTGCTACAATCTCCCCCTCTGGATCTGAAGTCGTCCCGACGATGATCCAGGATCAGAAGAGTTAACCTTGGGTCTGCCGCGCTTCCTTCCTTGTACCTCCTCATTCACAAACTCGAGTTGTTGTTTCCGTGGCCGCCCTCTCTTTCTGATAGGCTGTACGGGGGCGGGTAGTTCAGGACAATTTCCAACATAGGGTACTAAAGCGGAAGAGTGATACACTCCAATCAAAACATCAGGTTTCTGAGGATCGGCAAGTTGATAGGATGACGGACCATGTTGCTTCTTAATTATGTAAGGTCCATCACGTCGCGGCGCGAATTTACTACTCACACCTTTAGTAGCATTACTCAGAGAATGCACTGTGGCGAGTACAAGGTCACCAGGATTGTAACCCGGACTCGCTCGCCTGCGTTGGTCCACATATTTCTTACGTCTTTCTTCAGATTCTTCATGGACGTCTCGAGCCTTTTGTAGGTTAGTAGCCAATTGCATTAACTTTGGTGTGATTTCGGGTATAAAATTCTCGGATTGCAGGATCTTCCGAAAGTCATGACATGTATCATCTGGCGTTCTAAGTTCCCTACCGAAAGTCAAGTAGGCCGGTGTAAATCCTGTCGAGAGACTGGTCGCTGTGTTCATTGCGAACCGAATACTAGGAAGGTGTTCTGGCCAGTTCCTATGTTTGTCTTTAACTAGGATAGCTAGTTGGGGTTTCAAATCCCTATTCTTCCTTTCTACGGGATTTGTTTCCGGATGATATACGGGTGTGAATGCATGTTTGATATTTAGCGAATAAACGACTTGTTGCATGATAGAGCTGACAAACTGAGGTCCGTTATCACTTATCATACGCCGAGGAAGTCCATAGCGAAGGAAAACCTCATTGATAAGTGTCATAGCACAGGTCTCTGCAGTGGCCTGTTGTAGGGCAAACAGTTCCACCCAACGAGTTGCCACATCTTCCACAATGAGGATCCAAGTTTTCCCATCCGGGGATGCTGGCAATGGTCCAAACAAATCAAAAGAAATGACTTCAAATCTTTGGCTCAACGCGGTAGTTTGAAGTAGTCCCGATGGTTTTTGGTTTGATGATTTGTATCGTTGGCACTCTAAACAATTCTTTGTGTAGCTATCAATATATTTCCTCATTCCAGTCCAATAATATCGCTGACTGATCCGCCGATAAGTCTTATCCGGACCATAATGGCCTGCTAATGGGTCATCATGATATGTCGCCAATACGTTGGCCCATTCATGTTCTGGTACAACCAGTTGTGCCTCGTCAGAGTCTGAATGAGTACTGTGTCGATAGAGTATTCCATTGTTTAGTAAGTACCCCTTATTGCTCCAATATACTGCATTCTCATCGTTGTCTATACCTTCCAAATTATTCACTATCGGTCTTAATCTTTCGTCCTTTAACTGTTCTTCTCTAATTTCAGCTGTACTACGTAAGGGCATATCTACAGTCACCGTACAAACGTCACATATTTGAAGCGTTTCTTCATCACATGGTGGTCTAGAGAGACAGTCAGCGACAGTGTTCGTTCTACCAGGAGCGTATTTGATTGTTATGTCAAATGCTTGCAGTAATAATGCCCATCTTGCAAGCCTTCCTGTAGGCGTTTTTAACGACATAAGCCACTTCAAGGCCTGATGATCTGTTATTATGGTAACAGGTAGACCTTCAATGTAACCACGGAACTTTGTGACTGCCCAAACGACAGCAAGCGCCTCCCGTTCCGTGGTAGAATAGTTGCGTTCGGCTGAAGTCAGAAGACGACTAGCAAACTCTACGGGGTGCTCGTCTTCTCCCTCCCCCTGGACCAATACTGCCCCGATCGCATAAGAACTTGCGTCACTTTTTATTATGTAGGGTTTCGTTTCATCAGCCTGTCTGAGTATTGGAGCAGATGTCAAGCGGCTCTTCAGTTCTTGGTAGGCATTCTGCTGGTCCTCTGTCCATTCCCACTTAGCGTTCCTTTTCGTCAAACGAGTGAGAGGTTCCGCAACCATTGCAAAGTTTTGGATAAATCGCCGATACCAGGAACACATCTGTAAAAAACTCACTAGGTGTTTCAAGGTTTTGGGTTGAAGCTTCATGATTGCAGTTGTTTTCTCAGGATCCACTTGCAATCCTTTCGGCGTAATATAGTGACCTAAATATTTAATGAATGAACAGCAGAATCGACATTTCTCTCGATTTACTGTTAGGCCAAATTCTGCAAGCCTATCAAAAACTTTTTGCAGATCTTCGAGATGTATCTGAAATGACGGTGACAGTATTACCAGGTCATCCAAATACGCAAGGAGCTTCACATCAGGCAGACCCACTCGCATTCGATCAATCAATCGCTGAAATGTGGCTGGAGCATTACGTAAACCGAACGGCATGCGAGTGAAGTTGAATATGCCAAACGGTGTAATGAATGCAGTTTTGTCCTGGTCCTGTCGGCGCACTCCAACTTGCCAATAGCCTGCTTTCAGATCTAGTAGCGACATATACGGAGTTGGCTTGGCTTCATGCAGGAGGTCATCAATGCGAGGAATTGGGTATGAATCTGGTATAGTAATTGCATTGAGTCGACGATAATCCACGCAGAGCCGGATGTTCCCGTTAGGCTTTGGTACAAGAACTACAGGCGCAGCCCATGGGGACGAAGAGGGTTCAATAATACCATCTGCCAGCATAGCGTTGATCTCACGCTGCAGAGCTTCTTTGCGAGGTGGTGAGAGTCTGTATGGTGGGACCGAGATTGGCTTATCGTCTATGGTTCTGATGCAGTGTTCAATCAGCTTTGTTGGTTCTCGCTTGGCGTTGAAAACGTGCCTGTTTTCTTGCAGAAGCCTATCCAGCTGCTCCCTATCAGCACTTGAGATGTGTGTTTCGATGTCAATCGAGTCAATTCGTATTTCCCAACTGTTTGCGTCAAAGAGACTGGCACTGTGTGGGGATAATTCGATGTCTTCCCGGTGAACATTGAGTTGGGCGTCTCGTAGCATGAAATCCGTGAAACTAGGAGAATACCCATCGAATAGTCGTGGTTTCTTTTTTGTTGGAGACGTACTGGAAAGGTCTATCGGTGCCAGCTTATACACGACGTTATCGCTTTGCTGATTCTTTGGTGTTGAAGGAGGCTCGGATATTTCCATCGGCGGAGGTGTTGGCGGTGGAGTAGGTGGTATTGTCGAAATACATGTACTAAGTGAAGTTACTGGGCTTGGCAAATCCATCATTTCACCGATGACAGTGGTTTCAAAAATAGCAAATTCTTCAGAGTATAGCTCGTATTGTTCTTCCGGTTCGTCGATGAAATGCCATGTGAACTGCGGCAAGTTAATGACCATACCCGCGGTCCGCAGAAAGCCAACACCCAAAAGAGTGCGGTTCTCCTTTGCTTCAGGTAACACAATGAATGTCGTATGCACCTTTCGACCTATTATTTCAACCTGGGCTCTGCACATTAGGACTCTCTGACTTTTTGTTACTCCGTCAGCTAGCGTTAAGTTAACTGGCTGTTCCTCGAACTTACATCCGCATTTGACCAGTGCTAAGTACAAGGAGTAAGATGCGACACTCATCTTTGCGCAGGTATCAATGTAGGCGGTACCTTTTATTCCCTCTATATCCACGAACACAACAGGCCGTGACTGTGCATCTGAATGTATGTAGGGACGCCGCGTCGCATGCGCGCTTTGTGTTGCTACAATTTTACATACTTTTTTTTTTTGTTACTTAAACTAATTACAACTAAGTTACAAACAGGAAAAAATTCAATCGCGGGCAGGATTCGAACCTGCGTCTTCTGGTTTGATATACCAGACGCTCTGACCTCTAAGCCACCGCGAACCCTACCCGCATGATTGAAATTTTGCCTTCACATTCTGAATTTACGTCATAAGGTGACGTTTGTGACATCTATGAGAGGCAAGTTAACTTACTTCTCAACCGACACGACTTACTTTACAGTTAGTTCAGTGTCGTACGATGCCACCTTACTTTTTAACTATTTTTGCATTGCTAAGATTATTAAGTTATTTTTTAGTAAAGGTGGCTTAGAGGTCAGAGCGTCTGGTATATCAAACCAGAAGACGCAGGTTCGAATCCTGCCCGCGATTATTTTTTTTCCTTTACTAAAAAATAACTTAATAATCTTAGCATGGAACATGCAAAAAAATCACAAAAAGATATTGAATTCTATGTTATGTATAGTCTAAGAACTCTACGTTCCCACATAAAATGCAACGTTACTTATTAATAATTATGTGTTACTTATAGTATCGCTAGGTTCTGTTCTTGTGAACGGTTACATGTTTACCATTTACATTTATGATAACGTTCGGTGAATCGTCTCTTATTACATTATAAGGAGCCTTATACACTGGCGACAATTTATTTCCTACTTAATTTTTTAATAGAATTAAATCATTTTTCTTATACGTAATTTCTTTAACAATATCAAGATAAAGTTTATCAAAAGCGGTATGTGCCGTAGTGGTTATTGTCATAGGCTGTTTCGTATAATGATTTGTATGTTTTTGTTTCTGACACTTACCACACCTCCACTTGTCGGAAGTAAATGAAAGTCATTTAATATAATTCTTTTTTCTTCATTATCTATTATTTTCTTTACTCCATTTACTACATTTATTCGCGGTCCGGACCATTTATTTTCTTTATTTAATATCTCTAAAAATGTATTATATAATAATATCTTATTTTCATCATTTTTTAAATTGTCAATTCACTTATATTTTTATCTTTACATAATTGTACCAAATCCTTCACCAGTACGCCTCGCGTTTTCCCTTTTTTAATATTTCTACAATATTCGGTTGATCAGACCGACTATGTGTAGGAATATCCGTATTTTCCTTCCCGTCGCTTGACTGTCCTTGCATTCTTATTTTCATACCTCTTGTCAGCACACATACAATGTTCTCGTTAATGCGCTTTAATTCGTTACTTGATATTATAATACGTGATAAAGCGTCTGCAAACACGTTATCACGTCCCCTACCATAAACAATACTATAGTTATACTCTTCCAAACACAATCGAAATTTAGTCAAACGACTTGAACTTGGGTTTGTCATAATAAATAAATAGAGAAGTGGTTTATGGTCCGTCTGTATAATAAAATGACGTCCATATAAATATGGTCGAAAATATTTTACACTCCAAACGATAGATAAAAGTTATTTTTCAATTACTGGGTAATTTTTTTCGGCCTTATTTAATCCACGACTTGCATATGCCACTGGTTTATTATTACTGTTACATAAGACTGACCCAATAGCGCAGGACGATGCGTCTGTTTTTAAAATGAATTCATTCTTTGAGATAAATCAGGGTAATCTAATATTGGTGGTTTAATTAAGCATTCTTTTAATTTATTAAATGAATTTTCACATTCTAAGGTCCATTTAAACTGAACATTTTTTCGGCATAGCTCATTTAATGGTGCTGCTATATTAGCAAAATTACAGATAAATTTACGATAGTACTTTGTAAACGCTACGAATCGTTTTACTTCGTCAGCTGTTATAGGAACTGGAAATGTTTCTATAATTTTAGTTTTTTCAGGATCCGGAAGTAGGGGAGAGCGGGGTTGAAAGTGCCGATTTTGACAAATCCTTAAATGATTCGAATAAAACAAGTACTATGCCTGAAACTAGTGGTTCATCCTAAGCCAAATTTAGTCTATAATACGAATTTACCTATAGATTTTGCACATTTCTAATAGTTTTTAAGAAGAAGTGATTTTTTATACAGCGGCGGCAAGGCACTACCAACCCCCCTTTGGGGCAAGTTGTGCCGTAGCTGAGGTCGGTTGTGCCGTTGATAATGCTAGGTGTTTTACATGAATTAAAAATAATTTATAATTTAAAATACATCAATTTTATAATAATATATTTATTCGTTATACTTTTACCATAAATCAACAATGTTTAAAATATAGTTGTTTATAATTAGTTCAGTTGTTACCTACTTATGTTATTATTTCAAACAAAAGCATATTTTTAATCAATAGTTTGTACTTATTTTTATGTGAATGAGATCAATTATTAATAATATAATATCTGTCTCTAAGGACTACATTACAAAAAATAATAAAGATTTCTCTTAAATTCTCTCCAGAGTTATTATCTTAATGATCAGTCTCTTGAGTCTTTCTAAAAAACCAAAAAATATATCACTAGTTATTCTCTAGATGACTGATCAGAATAGCAATTAGGACATACAAATGCTAGGCTTTCTTCATCGTCAATACATTGCAAATGGGCCCAATTCTTACATTCTCTGCATTCAATCCATTTTTCTCCAGGGGCAGAGTTAGAATAGGCATCACAACATATGATACAGTACCATTCTTGTTCGTCAGAACTGTCGTCATCTTGCAAAACTCTTCTCTTAGCGGGGTTCTTATTCGGTTTTTTGTTTGCTTACCTTTTCTCTTGCCTTTTCCCTTCCTTTTTCCCTTAACCTTCTTTGTAGTTTCACTTTCTTTCTTCTTCCTTTTAGCCTGTTCTTCGGCCAAAGCATTTTTCTCTGGAGTGTCTGTAAGAACAGCTGTCTTTCTTTTACATCCTTTATTCAGAATCAGAATCAGAATAGTTTTATTTGTTAAACATAGGTATTTAGATACAGATCTTATATTAATTATGTGCGCTATGTTTTGCCGTTAATGACATACAAATATGTGTTGGAAAAAAAAATGTTAGTACAGATCAAAAAACTTAAATGTTAAAGTACTTAATAATAACATATACATGCTTAAAGGGAATTATCATTAAAAAATTCATCTAAAGTATAGTAACACTTGTTAAGCAGTAAGGCGTGAAGGGATTTTTTAAATTTTTGTAACGTCATACATTTTAGTTTATCTGGTATTTTATTATAAATCCTTGGAGCCAGACCAAAGAAGCTCTTTTGCATGAGAGTGGTTTTACATTTTACTAAACACAATTTATTAATATACTGAATACGTGTTGGGTTTTTCTTAGTCGTGGAAAGTTTTTGAAATAGATGAGGGTTTGTTTTTACAAATATAGCAGTCTCCATGATGCACAACGATGGTAGGGTCAATATATTGAGCTTTTTAAAGTACGGAATGCAGCTATCAGTTGATTTTAGACCACACATTGACCGAATACATCGCTTTTGCATCCTGAACACTGTCTCCCTATTTGTTGACTGCCCCCAAAAAACAACACCATATCGTAGAACTGAGGCGACAAGTCCATGATATGCGGTTAACAATGTCTCAGTATTAACTTTTTTTGATAGTTGAAGGAGTGCGTATGCAGACTTACTTAGGCGCTTGCTAATTTCCTCCAAATGAGGTTTCCAAGTTAGTTTATCATCAGTTATAATACCGAGGAACTTTGCATTACTAACTTCTTCGATTTTAAAATTGTTATAAGCTACATTAACATGAGGACTTTCAATCCGCTGGTGGAACTGCATAATTTTTGTTTTACTTAAGTTAATTACAAGATTATTATTATTGAGCCAGTTTACGATTTCAGATAGACATGTATTATGTCCAATTAATCGGGGAGGTGCTTTAGGCAGTGGTCTTATTAGCTCTGGTGAGAACATTGCTGTATTTTTATCTCCTGTGTTGTTATCAGCTGATTGAGGAAGCTGGAAGCTGCAGCAAGGGATAGGCTCCTGAGAGCACTGACGTGTCTCTTGTTCTTGATTAATTGATGGTTCACTTGTACAGTCAACGCTGCAGTTGCTTTGCCCAGGAACATGCTGTAGTATTGATGGACTAGTCTCAGTCACAACATTGCTGCCCACATAATTTGACTCATCAAGATATTCAGGAGTCCTCTCTCGATTATTTGCAGGGACAGGCAAGTTGTCTGTACCTAGTGAGGGTCGATTTTCTGGCATCGGGCGATCAGTGACAAAAGACGGTGCATAATCTTCGTCTGTAAATACGTTTGAATCATAGGGCCAAATGCCAACCTTTTTAAATGCGTTGCATATATTGATAGGTGTTGCTGCCAACGGGAAAGCGTATTTTACTATACCTGGTATTTCATAAATGCTCATAGTCTTCCCGGGATTAGTTCTCAGCCAGTTATTTTGAGCTTTAGAGCAGTATGTTTTTTAAAAGGGCCATTGAAACCAACATCCGGGGGTTGCAGACGGTGGGTGCAGTGTGGTGGGAACGATAATAATATAACAGAATTTCTTTTGGCCTTTTCAATCACCTCAATATCAATGTGAGAAGAATGATTGTCTAGGAGTAATAGCACTGGCTCTTCAGGACTAGGCTTAGTGTGTTTTATAAAATGATCCATAAATACTAAGAACTCTGTGCTTGTCATCCAACCGGATTGATTACCAGCCCCAATACACTCAGGCGGAGCGTCGCGGATAAACAGGTCTTTATATTTCAAACGTGGAAATACAAACATCGGTGGAATCGAGTTTCCCAGAGCACTTACCGCTAGTTCAACAGTGACTAAAGTTCCACGCTCTGATGAAACAATTTGTCCTACATGCTTTGTTCCTTTTTCAGCCAAAATTTTCTTCGGTTTCAGTACAGTTTGGACACCAGTCTCGTCCAAATTCCAGATTCGTGAAGGAGCTTATGATGGATTATGCTTTGTAATCAAGTCGCCAAGTTTCTCGAAAAATTGATTTACGTTATGTCGGTTGAATAAGCTCGAGCGTCCTGCACTGGTAGCTTCGGGTGTTCTTATAGAAAGTGTAGAGTTCCTCTTCAGAAAGTTTGTCAACCAATCCTTGCCAGCCTCACGAGTTGTATGCCAAGATGGTGGAATATTTTGTACATTAAATTTCTCGGCACACTGGTACGCAAGTTGTCGTACTTCTTCCGGTAGAAGACCGAAGTAAATAGAAGCGCTTTTTAAAATGTACTTCGACAGTAGTGCCTCTTATTCCTCATTAAACACTAGTCTTGGTTTGTATCCAACTGCTGGAGTAAGTCCACTTTTTATTTTTTTGACATAACGTTGTAGTGTTGTGTGACAAGTTTCTAATTCACGTGCAACAGTTTTTAATTTAAATCCATCCTTAATGACTGCATCAGCAGCCCTTTGTAAAAGATCCTGAGAAGAAGTTTTTCGCTTGTATGTCCTCATTCTGTCAAAGACAATAAATGCAGTATAAAGTATCATGTCAAAAAGTATTTTCTTTCTTTCATAAATGCTCGCGTAAACATAAACAACATTGGAACAATAAAGGTTGCCTTGGGGGTTGGTTGTGCCGCGGCACAAGCAGCCCCACGTGAACGGCACATTTTACCCCGCTTATGAGAGTGTGATATTTTGTCTCACATACAAAAATCACTCTGCTCAAAGCATAAAAATTACACTGCATAACAAACTAGGATAAATAACAAACATTTTACTAAAACTATATTAAAAGCACGAAAAATGCTAGATTGCGACCAAAAAGTATCGAAACGAAAATATTTACTTACGTGGCGCTGGAGGACCCTCACATGCACTGCCACTCGGTCCGCGTCGCAGACGGAACTAAAATGGTAGCCGCATGTGCCCGACTGTTAGGCATTACGCGACACAATAAGATCGTAAACCTATCTCTTTCTGTTTTCGAGATATTCGCGTTGGCACAATTTAGCCCCGGCACTTTCAGCCCCGCTCTCCCCTATACCGTGTTCGGAAATAACATGTCCTAAATACAATATTTGCTTTTTTAAGAATTCACATTTATCCGGATTAAGTTTCAAGTTAGTGGCTCTCATACGTTCAAAAATACTTTGTAAATTTTTATTATGATTTTCAAGGTTTCTGCCAAAAACAATAATATTATCCATATAAATTAAGCATGACTCATAATTTAGTCCGGATAAAGCTACATTAGTCTTGAGAAGGAGCTAGGGCTTATTTTAAGTCCCATCGGTAACACTAGTTTACACGGTTTTCATACCCCAGCTGAAAGTTGTTATTTTATTATTCATTTAAGTAGAATTATCCAGAAAAATATTCTGTCACGTCTGATTCAAGAAATATTTATTCAATTAACTGGAATACATAATTTCGGTATTAATACAAAAAAATAATTAAAAATGACTAATTTTTGCCTTCTTTATATCGTTATTATAATCAGTTTCTCTCATAATGGACCAACAGTAATTTCCTAACAAGATTTTATCCTAAAATCCCTGATGTCGTTCTTCAAAAACCTTTAAATCTTGGTGGAAACGTTCCCCTCGTTCGTCACTCATAATAAGTTCTCTAAGACTCATACTCACTCCTAAGTTTTCAGGGAAAAAACGCAGATGCGAGTGCAGAAAATGAATCTTTAATGATATGTTTACTCCCATCTGTTGACAATTTTCCAATAAATCGGTAACAATTTCTTTGTAATTTTCACTTTTTTATTTCCCAAAAAATCATCCACAACCATTTTGAACGACTTCTAAGAATATTTTTGTGAACCAAATGGAAGGTGAACGTTTTCTCCTGATGACCACTGGAGTAAGACGATTCTACAGCTTTCGCAATATACATGAGGCACCCACTTTTTATCATGATTTGCAACTGGAAATCCAAAATAATGAAGATATTTTAACGAATCTACAACGGGTCGTCTTTTTTTTGAAAATATAAACTGTCTACAAACATAACAAAAATGATCAGAACTTTCTTTTATCTCTTTTATTATATCTATTATATCTTTCGTTTAGACTTTCTACTCGACATTTTAAATCAATCCGAAAAAAGATAATTGTCGTTTGAAGCGAACGAATAAACAATAAAGTGTCGTCACCACGTTAGGTAGTTAAGGCGCTGACAACAGCCAAATAGGCATATCTCAAACAAATTTTTAGCCGAATCCATACAGTTTGTGATAGCGAAAAAAATATATGTTAATCTTGAACATATTCCGGAGAACCTAGTTGTATTCAAAACATGTTTTTGAAAAGTTTTCTCGATACAAAAAAATGGTAAACTAGCCTCATAAAACGACCTTCCAACAAAAATATCTGTATTACTAATCAATGCACATTGGTAAAATTAAGTACTAGACATGTGTAGGTGATGCGCGTAATATTACTCGGGTGATATTACTTCACAATGTGATGCCATATTACGCATTACGCGACGAAAACTAACATCACACCATCACCCGCGCATTTCCTATAATAGAAGAGTGCGAGTGTGAGGAGTGATGAAGTGATGTTTGATGTTAAGTAATGTTCGTTTCTGGAACGTAATTTCGCATCCCACTCGAATCGACTTCGCGCGACGCGCGGTAGAGTGAGACAGATGGACGTTGTTCCACAAGTTAGATAGAGACACGAGATAAGGCGAAGACAAGAAACGTTCGTGACGGATTTTAAGCCGTAAGTTTTTATGAGAAGGTTTATTTTTATTTAGCCGGGTTTTTACCTATGATCACTTGCATTGTTTACATTTTTTTGAGTCAGAACTATGTAGTTGGCGAAATGCATTTTGTTGGCTAGATATTCTTTAAAATTCTTTTAATTACTTCCTAATAACTTTATAATTTATTAGTGCAGTTTATTTAAATTGTAAAAAGTGTAAATATAGTTAAATAGGAATAGGTTTAGCGAATATGTATAGTACTGTATGTTAGTGACTTAGTGAGTGATAAATATAAAAACAAAACATAAGCAGACTGTAAACAAGTGATGTACAATTAACTATATTTATATACTTACATAACTTTATAGTGATCAGACATTTAAAATATGGCTTCTCGAAGAAAATATAGCCCACTATGGACGCATTTTGAAGAAATAGCGCCGAAAAAGGCTAAATGTACATATTGCTCTCGCATCATAGCGCTATCGTCGAGTTCAATTGGCAGTTTAACTCGTCACATGAAAGCGGTGCATCCAACTATAAATATAAAAGTAGACAGCCAAGAATCTACTATAGGAGAGATAGAGATTTCTGAAAGACCCCCAGTTTTACAGGCAGTGGTAAGTGATGAAAATAACAGGGCCATCAGCAACACTACCACCAGTACGGCAACGGCAACCACCAGTGCCATTACTACCACCAGTAGACAGAACATTCCTTCTATGAGATTACGTAATAGTAAAAAAACCATTGCCTCAACATAGATTACAACAGCTTGATGAACAACTCGTAAGGATGATCGCTAAAGGATATCATGCCTTACGCATGGTAGAAGAAAAAGAATTTTGCACATTTGTTGAAATGTTAAATCCGGGGTACACCTTGCCGACTCGAAAAACATTGTCCGAAAGCTTACTCTCAAAGTTACATAATAAAGTACTTGAGTCTGCTAAATTTCAAATAAAAAAGGCAACCACCGTCTGTATAACAACAGACGGTTGGACATCCATCGTTAATGATGGATATATTGCTGTAACGGCTCATTTTATAGACCAGGAGATAGACAAATTGGTATCTATCATGATTGGCTGCATACGTTACGTTACGTTATTTTCTACTACTCGTAGCGCAAATTCGGCTTCATCGACAGTGCTCGATTGGTCTAGTAGTAAATGCAAAGGATTCGGAGTAAGGGGTTTCGAGTTTTATTATTTTATTTTACATTTTTAGAATAATAATTATTAATTTTAATAATTTCCTTGAATTATTTAATTTTCTCTACGGTAAAAAGAGACGTTTGGGGAACAGTATAGAAACAGCAGGCTTACTCTTGAAAACAATACAATATGTCAGAATCCTTTAATCAATATTTGTAAATTTGACTTGTTTGTTTGTGTAAAACTGAACGAGTTCACTTTGTGAACTCGTGAGTCATAACCCCCTCCACTTGACAGCTGACGTTTATAAAAGGGGTTGTTACACAAGCAGAAAAGTTAGTTCGTAGCTGACTGTCGACACGTTCACGTCTCAACATTGCTAAGTGTAAGTAAAGTTGCCATGATAAAATAAGTTGTAAATTGTATGTATAATTATGAAGTAATAATTATCGATAATTAATTGGTATATTAATTATGTACAAACCTCGGTTGTATAATTGAATACGACTATTAAATTTTCATGTAATACACGAATTGCAAAATACCCTCTGAATTTTTCAATTTAAACATCCTTTCGTTCGACTATCTAACAATCTCAGAAGTGGGATAATCCAACAATTATTTGCGTGAACGGGCAATCTGCGTAATTTTTTTTCCTATTTTTGTTTATTTTCAGACGACATGGATCGTAATGTACAAACACCCGCGAAGGGCTCTATGGTTGGACCCAATCGGCAGCGATCGCGTAGCCCTGTCCGACGTAGTGTCACCAGATGCTCTGGGGAACTACCAAAGAGCCCTATATTGACACCGCGATCACGTAGTGAACGTGATGCGCATGTAAGCGGACGTCAGATTGTACAAACATTGAATCCTAATGTGGAACAATCTGGAAACCAGTGCGATGAACGGTCGCGTAGCTGGCGCGAAAATCACTCGGGTAGCCGTTGCAACGAGTGGTCGTGTAACCGAAGGGAAAGACGGTCTCGTAGCCGAGTCAACGAACGGTCAAGCCGCAGGTGTGAGCACCGATCGCGAAGCCGCGACCAACGTTGGGGCAGTCGGCGCGACCAGCGTTCGGGCAGTCGGCGCGACCAGCGTTCGGGCAGTCGGCGCGACCAGCGTTCGGGCAGTCGGCGCGACCAGCGTTCGGGCAGTCGGCGC
This sequence comes from Acronicta aceris, assembly GCA_910591435.1. Taxonomy (NCBI): domain Eukaryota; kingdom Metazoa; phylum Arthropoda; class Insecta; order Lepidoptera; family Noctuidae; genus Acronicta; species Acronicta aceris. Next base: position 11,550,846 of record OU342757.1, on the reverse strand, counting down.
GACCAGCGTTCGGACAGTCGGCGCGACCAGCGTTCGGGCAGTCGGCGCGACCAGCGTTCGGGCAGTCGGCGCGACCAGCGTTCGGGCAGTCGGCGCGACCAGCGTTCGGGCAGTCGGCGCGACCAGCGTTCGGGCAGTCGGCGCGACCAGCGTTCGGGCAGTCGGCGCGACCAGCGTTCGGGCAGTCGGCGCGACCAGCGTTCGGGCAGTCGGCGCGACGGGCGGTCGGACAACTGGCGCGACGGGCGGTCGGACAACTGGCGTGACGACCGATCGTGTGACTGGCGCGACGGACGGTCGGCTAATCATCGCGACAAGCGGTCGAGCACGGAGCGTACAGAGCCATCACGCAGCTGCTGCAATAACCGCAGGGACTGCAACAACTGCAGCCAACAAGAGCTGAAATCCGGTGAGTCGGCAGCACATAATATGGATTTATCTCAAATTATCAAATTGTTTAAAACCGTAAATCAAACCGATTCGTTGGACAAACTAGGGTCTTTACAAAATACCATCCCCGAATTCGATCCCGGCAGAAAAGAACAGACGATGACCATGTGGCTCCATAAAGTAAATGAGTGTGCCAGTATCTACAGTTGGAATGAGAAACAAATTGGGGTTAGGGGGAAACTGGCCTCTGGTCCGCGGCCCACATTACACGGAGTAGGAACAGTAGTGGAAAAGTCGGCCGAATGCGTGGGCCAAAATACCATGGGATAAAAGTATCGTAGTTAAATCGACCCATTGTGATTTCATTTCATTAAAATGAAAAAAGGTGCGAAATAAAATGTAAATATCAGAATATGTATACTTTATTTGATAAACCTATATATGTTCGTACTTTGGGATTACTTTATAGTTTTAAGGAAAATCATCATTATTGTTTTAACAGTTTATCAATTTTTCAATACAATGCCCAAGAGTAATATCTTGATCAATCATCTCACGTACACACTGTATTGTTTTTTCATGTGTTCTTATCGTATCAATTTTTGTTTGATTTATATATCCTTGTTTTTTATATAGTCCAAAATAATAATTAGCGTCTTTGTACAACTTGTCTAACAAAAGTGCCAAGTTCGGCTTGGACTGAATTTTTTTATTAAATCGTCCATTCCAAGACTCATTCACATTGTTTGTTCTATGATGAACATTAAAAAAGCACCATTTATCCGAAAAACAAGAAGTTTCTTTTAACCAGGTTTTATAAAAATAGTCGTTAAATTTGAGTATACATTCCTCCTTGACGCATTCTCCGCGGACATAAAGCCAGCCGTCCTGTACATACTCTTTAGGTATAAAAGCCAATGCAATGCAACGCTTTACATGTGATCGCATAATCTTAGATTTTTTTTATCGCTAAGTGATCTGCTTTCCTCCATAAAGCTCTTATAAAATGGAATAAACATCCGACTAAAGTAGCATTGGGAAAGACATTTTTGATAGCAATCATAGCGCTTATTTCATAATCCGTAGTAAATGTCTCAGGCGAAAATTCTGGAATTTGACTTTTAATAAGTTCAAATAGCACTGTATACGTATATTGTTTTTTATTAGGAAGTAAAGCATAACATACTGGGATAATAGTTTTTTTTTTTCGCTTGTGCTACCCATGTCGACTTGTATACAATAAAGTTGAAGAAAAGGTGGAGTTGCACACTTGAATGTACCGTCGCAAAATACATGTTTTGCTTGCCTTAAAGTTTCTTTGGCTTCAGGTGTTGCAAACAGAAGTATTCGACATTTTTTTTCTGCAAAATCTGCCAACAGAAACTGCTTAAACTTACCAGGTACAATTACATTTTTTAATTTCAAGAAACGTGTTTTAGTAGTCTGCAATTGTTTATTCCTGTGTTTAAAGTTTTTTTTAAATTGTTGTATTTCGGTATTTTAGCTATTAAATCAAGTCCAGAATTGTTGTAATCCTCTAATACTTCTGCATAAATTGAAGGTATTGGTGTCATGTCATGTTTTGCTTTATCTATAACTAGAGTAGCACTACAGATTTTCCTATTAACACAACGCCAAACCTTATGCCCATTTAAGTTTATACGTCTGATAGTATATCTGTATCCATTTTTCATTAGTATATTGCCGCCTCTCTGAGACGTTATAATTTTAAAAACATCGTCCTTACTGTTCGAAGGTAAATCTTCCATTTCTAAAAAAGAAAACAATTATTGTATATAACTGTTATAATTATGTTTTATGCAATATTGTATTTTTTTAATATTTCAATAATATTAAAAGCTTACCTTGTCACCTTTTTTCTGTCCCGTAGAAAACAGTAACATGTCACAAATATAAAATAATAAAAATAAAATTTTAGATCTACCCTCGAAAATTCTACAAAACCAACACTAATATACATCAATGTTACTACTTCAAATATTAATTTATCGCACTTCAGTAACATTTAATTGTATTTTATATTATTGTCAAAAAATCAAAAGTCAAAAGTCAAAATGTTTTATTTCATTATTAGACCACTAAATAGGTACTTTTGAAAAGTCAAAACTATTTGCACGGTTCCAAAAAGTGGCTCGTATGGAGAAGAGCCGGCAAGAAAATCCATAGACACTCTTTTAAAAAAATAAAAAAACTTGGTTACAATATTATGTTTTACAACTTTGTTCCACCTAGTTGCTGAGAATTCTGCAGTTTGATGTATAAGATTTATTCAATATACAAAAGGAATTAGGGATTGCCACAGCAAGTAAGAGCTGACCAGCCCCGACAGACAGCACCCGTTCACGACCGTTTCACGTTGTAATTTATGAACTCCATATATTTCATTAATAATGATTTTCCTCAAAACAGAAACAACACATGAAAAAACAATACAACAACCTAATTAGTCCAGCGGTAGTTAACACTGCCTTCTGTGCTATGGGTCCCGGGTTCGAATCCCGGTAGGGACAAATGTTTGTGTGATAAGCATAAATATTTGTATCCGAGTCATGGATGTATCTATGTATAATATGTATGTATTTACAAAAAAAAAGTATAATATGTAGTATATCAACCAACTAGTATCCGTAACACAAGCCTCGTTGCTTAGTACGGAACTAGATGGCGCTGTGTCATAATGTCCAGAAATATTTATTTATATTTATACAGTACGTGAGATGATTGATCAAGATATTACTCTTGGGCATTGTATTGAAAAATTGATAAACTGTTAAAACAATAATGATGATTTTCCTTAAAACTATAAAGTAATCCCAAAGTACGAACATATATAGGTTTATCAAATAAAGTATACATATTCTGATATTTACATTTTATTTCGCACCTTTTTTCATTTTAATGAAATGAAATCACAATGGGTCGATTTAACTACGATACTTTTATCCCATGGTATTTTGGCCCACGCATTCGGCCGACTTTTCCACTACTGTTCCTACTCCGTGTAATGTGGGCCGCGGACCAGAGGCCAGTTTCCCCTTAACCCACAAATTGTGCATTTTGCATTACCTAAGTTTATCCTCTGTTCTCTACTCTTGGGACGAATGGCAGCTAAAGCTTTTGTCCGCATTCCCTTCCGAGGAAAATTATGGGCAGATGCTAAGCGATATGTTAGCTAAACGGGCTCGTTTCACTGACTCGTTAGAGGAATACTACTATGAAAAGATAGGATTAATAAATAGGTGTGGTATAGTGGGCACTCGCGCGGTAGAATGCATCCTACACGGTATCGATGACAGATCTGTAAGGTTAGGTGCTGAAGCGGTTAAGTTTGATGACCCCGATAAATTATTATCCTATCTACGAAATGTCAGGAATATTAAGAACATTAACGATCGCAAAATTAATAAAGTCCCTCTAAATAAAAATAGTGATATACAGCCTCGTTTAATGGGCAAATCGTCTCGTTGTTTGAACTGTAAGCAGGAAGGTCATTTGGTAGCTCAATGTCAGCTTCCAATTAAGAAATGTGGCAATTGTAGTAAAATTGGCCATGAGACTGAACGATGCTATTCGAAATCCCGGCTTCTGATAAAAGGGTTCTAATGATAGCGAGTAATGAAGCAAACAATAAAAATTTTAAACAGGCTATAATCAACGGGGTTTCAATGCAGGCTTTTATAGATCTGGGCAGTGAATGCTCTATGATTAAGTATACAGATTTTAAAAAGATTAGTACACAGTTTAACACAGAGAACCTACCAACCTTAAGGGGATTCGGAAACTCCATGGTCAAAGCTATTGGGAAATATAAAGTACACATAACTTTAGATAGTGCTTCTGCCGAACTAGAGCTTCTCGTAGTCCCAGACGATGTCATGTATGTCCCTCTTATGATTGGTCAAACTTTTACCGAGCAAGCGCATATAATTATAAAAAAAACAAGCAACTACTTAGATATATCCAGCCTTGGGTTACTTGATGATCCAACACACAAAATAAAATTACTTTGCAAAAATGACATTGAGGTGTCCGGGGTTACTGTTGTAGAAGTATACAACGACGATCCTAGTTTCGAAGGGGAGATATTTGTTGAAGGTAGTTTGCGGTATAAAGGATACGTACGTTACTCTGTTTTATCTGGGTTATATTACGTCCAAAATGGCTTCGGCCACGTAGTTATTAGTTGCGTCCCCTCAGTAAAATTAAGTTTTCAAGCTGGTTCTTTATTAGCTCGAGGTCAAATTGCTCAACAAGAAGAAACCGGTCAGGTTTTGAATATTGCTAGTTGTTCAGCTCATGAGCCTTGCATTTTAACCGAATCACAATTAAATATTGCCGATGACCTTTCTGTTGAGGACAGACAAGAACTTTTATCACTACTGAATAATTATAGAGAGTGTTTCGCATTTGATTTAACGGAACTGGGTAGTACGTCCATCGGGGATATGAAAATAGACCTTAAAGATGACCAGCCTGTTGTTTATAGGCCATACAGATTAGCAATTTCTGAAAAGGAGGTTGTGAGGGGAATGATTAAGGAATTATTAGATAATAACATCATACGCCCTTCTATATCGCCTTATGCTAGTCCCATAGTATTGGTCCGAAAGAAAACCGGTGAATTCCGCCTCTGCATTGATTATCGGGCATTAAATAAGAAAACCATAAAAGAAAATTACCCAATGCCTCTTATTGACGACCAACTAGATATCCTAGCAGGGAACAAATTCTTTACAACACTAGACCTTGCGTCAGGATACTATCAAGTACCCATTTGCGAAAAAGATAAATACAAAACCGCATTTGTTACACCCGATGGGCACTATGAGTTTAATCGGATGCCATTTGGACTTGCCAATGCACCAGCAACATTCCAGAGGTTAATGAACCAAATATTAGGGAATGCTCGTCACGGGGAGGCATTAGCATATTTAGATGACGTAATCATCCCATGCAAAACTATTTCAGAAGGAATGAAAAGATTACAGTCTGTATTACAGTTGTTTAAAGATGCAGGACTCTCCTTGAAACCATCTAAGTGTTTTTTCTTTAAAAATACAGTAGAATACTTAGGGTTTGAAGTATCTGAAGAGGGTATTCGCCCCGGTTCTAAAAAGATCGAAGCTGTCGAACGATTTCCTACTCCTCAAAATCCACACAATGTACGCCAATTTTTAGGGCTAGCGAGTTTCTTTAGACGTTTTGTTCCCAAGTTTTCGATTATAGCTAAACCGCTCACTCATTTATTAAAGAAAAATACTGATTGGGTTTGGGGGCCTGACCAAGAGACTGCCTTTAAAATTTTACAAAGAGAACTATCCCAAAAACCCACTTTAGCACTTTACAGCCCTAAGGCAGATACAGAATTACATACCGATGCATGCAAAATAGGCGTGGCCGGAATTCTTTTACAGAAAGACAATTTAACGTTAAGACCGATTGCATACTTTAGCAGACAGACGACCCCCGAAGAACAGAACTATTCATCATATGACTTGGAGACATTAGCGGTTGTTTCAAGCCTACAAAAATTCAGAGTGTACCTAGTTGGCATTTCATTTAAAATAGTTACAGACTGCAACTCGTTAAAAGCAACTTTTCAAAAAAAAGATATGCTTCCCCGTGTTGCGCGATGGTGGGAACAGATGCAAGAGTACAATTTCTCAATAGAATATAGACCAGGCACATCTATGTCCCATGTTGATGCACTAAGTAGAAACCCGGTACCAAATTCAGAAGTTTTCGATGTTTTTGCCATAGCGGAATCCACATGGTTAACAACCGTACAAAGCGCTGATGAGGAGGTACAACGTATAATAGGAATTCTTATGGATCCGAAATTTGATGACTTAGTAGATATAAAATCCAATTTTAAAGTTAAAAATAACAAGTTGTTTCGAGTAACTCCTGATGGAGATCGGTGGGTCGTGCCAAAGGGAGTACGTTGGCAGATCGTGAAACAAAACCACGATGATATAGGCCATTTCGGTTTTGAGAAAACTCTAGAGAAAATTAAAGCAAATTATTGGTTCGCAAAGATGCGCCATTTCATAAAGAAATATGTAGACTCGTGCTTAGAGTGCGCTTATGCTAAATCTGCAGCAGGCAAGAAACCTGGTTATCTCCACCCAATACCGAAAGTAGCTACTCCTTTTGACACGATACACATTGATCATACCGGTCCCTTTGTAAGAAGCCATAAAGGCAACAGGTACATTTTAGTGATTATAGATTCATTTACTAAATATATTTATCTAAAAGCGGTAAAGAATACAAAAACTAATACATCTATAAAAGTACTTAAAGATTATTTCGGAATTTTTGGGGTACCTAGAAGGATAATTTCAGACAGGGGCACCTCCTTTACAAGCGATAACTTTAAAACTTTCATTAATGAGAAGGGTATCAAACATATCCTAAATGCCGTTGCAACACCAAGAGCAAACGGGCAGGTAGAGCGTTACAATAAAACAATTGTAGATTCATTAACTGCAAAATCGATTGGCACAGCGGAAAATAAGTGGGACGATCATCTACCCGATGTGCAATGGGGGTTGAATAACACGTTTAACAAAGGGATTAATCGTACTCCTGCAGAGGCATTATTTGGTTTAAGGTTAACGGGAAGTAGTGAGAATAAAATCATCTCTGAATTAGAGAATGATATAACTAAAACTAGTGAACAAAATATCTCAACTATTCGAGACGGGATTAGTGATCATATAGCAGCAAATCAGGAAAAACAAAAAGAATATTACGATAAAAAACATCGCTCTCCAATTAAGTACCAGGAGGGGGACTTGGTACGCATTGAGCGTCAAGTTCCCTCTACTGGGCATAGTAAAAAGCTAGCCCCTAAATTCCAAGGCCCATATAGAATTACCAAGATCTTGGATTGCGATAGATACTGCGTCGAAGATACGCCTCTTACGAAAAAGGGTGGAAGGCTTTATTCTACAGTGGTCGCTGTCGATAAACTAAAGCCTTGGCTAAATTTTAGTAGACCACATGATAGTGAAACTGGGTTGTCCAGCGAATCTGAATAATTTGTAGCATTTCGAATAGTACATATTTTAATATTATTACTGTGTTTTAGGGCGGAAGGGCCTTATTAGTAATTAGTAATTTTGCTAAGACGGAAGGGTCTGTATGTTTTAAAGAACGGAAGGGTTCTTTAAGTGTATTTTGAGGACGGAAGGGTCCTATTTTATATACTTTCAAGGGTAAGGACGGAAGGGTCCTGCTCTATGAATGTCTTAAGGATGAGGACGGAAGGGTCCTACTCGTGTGAATATTTTGAGGACAGAAGGGTCCTGTTTTATGTAAACCGTTCAGGAACGGAATGGTCCTGTCGTGTAATTTTTCTTTTCTTTGTTTTGAGGACACAAGGGTCCCACAATGTACTTAAATGTATACTTTTAAATTTGTTTCAACCTGATTATGTATACTATGATTGTGTTATCAAGCACGAGGTCGTTCTTGGTATAGGATGGCCGACTGTCAGAATCCTTTAATCAATATTTGTAAATTTGACTTGTTTGTTTGTGTAAAACTGAACGAGTTCACTTTGTGAACTCGTGAGTCATAACCCCCTCCACTTGACAGCTGACGTTTATAAAAGGGGTTGTTACACAACAGCGACGGGGCGTTAAGATACACTGCCGCAGACCGGGCAGAGATCTTCGCCTCTCACCTGGAGCGTCAGTTCACGCCGAACCCGACCGACGACACGGAGCACGTCGCAGCAGTCGAGAGGCACCTTAGAGAGTACTTGAACACGCCGACAGCCCCCGAGGAGGAGCACTTCTTTATCTCCCCGGGCCAAGTAAAACGGGCCATCGCACGCTGTAAGCCCAAGAAGGCCCCCGGTGCGGATGGCATCACGAATACCGCGCTACGCCACATCCCCCACCGGACGGTGGCGGCGTTAGCGCGCTTGTACACAGACATCCTCCGCACCGGGACCTTCCCCGACGTTTGGAAGACGGGGAAAATAATAATGATCCCCAAACCGGGGAAAAACATGAGGAAGCCGGAGGGCTATCGGCCGATCACGCTGCTGGCCACCACCTCTAAGGTGTTTGAGGCGCTCCTGCTGCGATTCCTGGTACCCCACATCACCCCTCGGGCAGAACAATTCGGGTTCCGCGCTGAACACAGCACGACGCTTCAGTTGTCGAGGGTGCTGCACATACTGACAGCGGCTGTAAATAAGCGTGAGTACGCCGCCGCAGTATTCCTCGACATGGAGAAGGCGTTTGATAGAGTCTGGCATACCGGTCTGCTCTACAAACTGACGCACACGACCACGCCCCGTCGACTTGTACAGGTGGTCTCCTCCTTCCTACAGGATAGACGGTTCAAGGTTGCGGTGGAGGACCAGCTGTCTGGCGCGTACCCCATCTCCGCGGGGGTGCCCCAGGGCAGCTGTTTATCGCCTGTGTTATACTCCGTATACACCGACGACATTCCCGCCACGCACTCCTCGACGCTCGCGCTGTACGCGGACGACGCCGCGTACCTCACCACCTCGCTCTCGGCGGCCCACGCGGCCGTTAAGATGCAGCGCGCGCTGGACGACCTCCCCGACTGGCTCCGCAAGTGGAGACTGTCGGTCAACGTGGGTAAGACACAGGCGATCATAGTCACAGGACGCGGTGACTTTCACCCACCCAACCTTGAACTCATGGGGGCCGATATCGCATGGGCCCGGACCGCCAAGTACTTGGGGGTCACCATCGATCATCGGCTCACCATGGGCCCGCACGTCCGGAAGACAGTCGCGCGGGTGAAGACCACGCGCCACCTGCTCCGGCCGGTGCTCTCCTCGAATCTGCCCCTACGAGTCAAGCTGGGCGTCTACAAGACGTACATTCGCCCGCAGCTCACGTATGCTGCCCCAGCTTGGCTCGCCCTCACGTGCGAGTCGCACAGAAAGAAACTTAGGGCTATACAGAACACTACATTACGCCAAATCACTCACGCGGCTCGCTACGTGAGGAATTCTGTGATCCACAGGGACCTCCGGGTTGAGAGCATCGAGCACTTCGTCGAAGGGATGGCGAAGAAGATGTTCGCGCGTGCCGACGCCTCCGCCTGGCTGCACATCAAGGGCATGGCGCCCTGGCACGCGCGCCCCCCCGACGCCAGGCGCTACCCGCGCGACCTCCTGCCCGTAGACCACAGTGCGGGCCACCCACCGGACTTGACACCTGAACGGGCCGCACCCACTCTACACGCGACCCGTTCAAACAATGAGACTCCACAAAACACATAACACACACCCCGCCGCGCGCGTTGCTGTCTAAGTTAACATAGGCGCAACGCCCGCGAGGCGCATACAAAACATTACTCCGCAATCGCGATGACTCACGCGCGGCTACCCGCGCGACGCCCTCGGGCGAGTGCGGGAACGCCGTAGCAACCACTGAGCGACGCACACACACACACAAAGTCGCCCAGTACACCACCTCGTCTCGGTTCTTGCAGTGTCTTTGGCTAGCCCTGATTTCACTGTAAAAACCGGGTCAGACACCGATTTCGCAGGGGGCGCCACCTAAAGTCGCTGCCCTGTTGCTTGATCGGTCTTCGCCGGGCCTCCCCCGGGCAACCGGGGGTCTCACCTAGCGGGGATCTGGTCGCACGGGCAGCGTGAAACACTTAGGGCGCTCCTGCTGAAAAACACATAGCAACGACTCCCGGCGAAGCGAAAGCCGAGCCAAAAAGCAGTAGGGTTCGCGTGCGCGCGCGTGTGCGCGCCCCCACATCCTACACACAAAGGGGTACATTAACCCGCCCCAATGACCGGGCTAACTTATTAGCCCGCGCCAGATGCCTCGGCCAGGGGGCCTACGCCCCGACGCCGACTCCTCGCACCCCATGCGGGGTGATGAGAAGACATAAGTGGACAGAAAAGTTAGTTCGTAGCCGACTGTCGACACGTTCACGTCTCAACATTGCTAAGTAAAGTTGCCATGATAAAATAAGTTGTAAATTGTATGTATAATTATGAAGTAATAATAATAATTATCGATAATTAATTGGTATATTAATTATGTACAAACCTCGGTTGTATAATTGAATACGACTATTAAATTTTCATGTAATACACGAATTGCAAAATACCCTCTGAATTTTTCAATTTAAACATCCTTTCGTTCGACTATCTAACAAATACCAATTCAAACGTGATCCAATTCCAATGTCAATGTGGCTGTCAGGCGATTTCGTACTCTTGACTCTTGAGCACAAATCCGTTATCCTTGTATCAGCATCTAGATTGGCCAATGACTGGGTCGTTACACAGAAGTTAGCTACGCTACTAGCCGCAGTAGAGATGTTCCACTACGAGAATTAACTAGTATCGTTTTTTACGGTAATTTATTACACGAAAAATAGTTGAAATAATGCGTTTATTAAATATATTTGATTGAAAATATTAATTTACGAGCAAATATCGTACCCCTAGCGGAATATAGGCATAAGTGATTTTACTTTGAAGAAGAGAAGATAGAAGATACATACTGAATTTAGCAAGAAAAATATGAAAAACATATTTTTCTTGCTAAATTTGACGAATTTTAATACAAGAAATTAATATGTATCTTTAAACGTACTTCTTAAATATGATAAAATCGATGATTCAAAGTAAAATCACTTTTGCCTATATTCCACTAGGGGTACGATATTAGCCTTTTGATTGTAAATTCAAGTGAAAATAGTCTTAATTTCTATTATTTTGTGTAAAACATGTTACCAGACAGATAGTAAAGTCAACTGTCAGTCATATGACATATCGTAATTACATACATTAGTTTATCTGTGGTCATCAGATGTTTGGAAATTTATTTTTACAAGTTGTTGGGAGATTTAAATTCATGATTTCCATGTTATCCACGTACTTATCTCGATTATGATATAAATAGTACGTAACTGCAGTTAGGCCTCGTTACAATTTCTTTTCAGGTGATCAATGTTTGCTGAAGAACCTCTAAACCCATGTGCTCTTAAATTATATTATAATTAGTTGGTTGAGCGGGATACCTTGATGAAGACACTGGAATCTCTAAAGACGTGATGAGAGTTTAATAAATATATTTTGGAATAAAAAGTTACAACAGTGCTAGAATGTTTATTTACTTGTCAAATAGTAATTACATAATAAAACCAAAGTTAATGAACTAATACAGCTCTCTTTTCTATTCCTCATCTTAGTTCAGTTACAGATGTGGCTCTCGGTACATCCAGAGTTTATAAAATATTTAATTTTCACCATCGGCTATTCCTCTTATGTTTTACTCCCAGTTTATTATTGCCCATTTAATGACAGCAAGCATTATAATTTTAGCTGCAACATCAGGGTGATAATGGTAGAGTTCTATCTTCAATACCATCAATGTGTAAGTGCTTGGGGGCTGTACTGGATTCATCATACTTTATAATGCCTCCGAGTGTAACCTGAATCGTTCTCATGGAATCACCAGAAAGTGCAATAGGTATATTCAGAAATGTGCAAAACTTCATAGATTATAATTTAGATATTTTATTGTTTCAGTAATTACATAATAAAAAGATATTTTGTTAATAAGTGAATGATGAGAATAAAAAATATGAATAAAAATCATGTCATTTTTTATTTGTTTGAAACTCTTAATCCTTCCATGTATTTACACATTTGAGGTGGCTGTGTTTGTGATTTCATATAATATCTATGTTTGAGCATCTAAATAGCAAGTGACAACTAAAGTGTGTTGTTTTGCCATACAAAACAGCACAATTTAGTAGTAGCATCTTTGTATGGTGCTTTGACTTTACAAACATCTACTTTTACAAATACTGCATTCCTCCAACATAAAAACATAAGTTGAAGCAGTTCCTCATTAATAAAGCATATTATAACCTTAATGATAAGTTCAATACACAAAGATAAGGAACATATAGAAGTTTAGAGTAGGTATTTTATTTTCAATTGATATATTGTTAAACTTACTAACTGAAAATCTCAGAAGTGACAAGTAACTTTAATATCAAACAATCATAATAGGTAATCTTCAGTACTAAAATAGTACCATAGGAAAAAAAATTCAGAAGTTGTAAGTAGTAGATAAACTTAGAAATCATATCAACATTTGTAAAATTATTTTTGTGATAAATATTTTTCATTTTTTCAAACTATTTAATGTAACTTTATCTTTTCGTTTTAGTTTGTGATAACATCATTAAATCCATTTTCTGATGGCTGAATAGTACATGTCTATAGTCAATTACCTCCAGCTGGCACAACAACTGACCTAATAGTTGTTTCTCACAAACTGACCAGTTGCTGGTCTGTTACCCCTATCTCCACCTTACCCAGCCTGCACTGGCAGTAGGTATATTTGTGTTGAAGGCTGCTTGTCCTAGGTCTATTCGACTCTCCGGGAGTCTTGGAATCGACATCAAGTCCACATACCATGGTGCAAGGGAGCGTGAGATTTTATCACCAGCTAAAATAGTTTATCCCAGTTTGCTGCTATTATAAAGCACTATGCTGTTTAAAGTTGCCAATACCCGAGAGATGAGATTGGACCCTTAGACAAAAGAGAGATCCATATCGGCCGAAATTTCCACCTTCGGCTGAAGGCATTCCAGTAGATTACAAATTGAACTTTTCAGTTTAATGTCACATATCTGTTGACCACGGATGCTTCTGCAGACGGTAATGGATCTAAGTACGTCTGAAGTACCCCAACGATGAAACAATCGGTTTGTTGCCGTGGGCAACAGATGCCATTCGTATCATCTCTGCTGATGCCTAGAGAGGCGGTCCGCAGTGCAGTTGTACCTCCCCGAGAGGTAATGGGCTGACAGGGCTATGGTATGTCTGAGTGTCATCTCTACTGATGCCTAGAGAGGCGATCAGCAGTGCAGTTGTACCTCCCCGAGAGGTAATGGGTAATGGGCTGACAGGGCTATGTTATGCCTGAATGTCATCTCTGCTGATGCCTAGAGAGGCGATCCGCAGTACAGTTGTACCTCCCCGAGAGGTAATGGGTAATGGGCTGATAGGGCTATGTTATGCCTGAGTGTAATCTCTGCTGATGCCTAGAGAGGCGATCGGCAGTACAGTTGTACCTCCCCGAGAGGTAATGGGCTGACAGGGCTATGTTATGCCTGATTGTCAGTCTCAACAACTTGCAAGTTAAACATGTCCAATAGTTGGACTAGACAAGAAAGTGGGTATTCTGCAGACAATGTAATTGATTCCGAATCAATGCATGTACTGCAATCACTCATTCCCGTATGATTGCAGTCTCAGCTGTTTTTATTGAGATCCCTCAACCTGCATCTGCTGCATTGGTTGTTATGAAGGGTGTGTCAACACATGGCAACTATTTTTTGGGAACAGTGTATCTAGTTTTTGACTATTCAACTTTTTAACTGATGGCCTGATACAACAAACCATACAGTCTGTTATTTGGACCATCCATCCTTCAAAGCAATCTCAATGATATTTGTAGTGCAACTGTAAAGCTTCACATGTTGTAGTAGGTACGGTTGTTGTTGTAGATAGACCTTGGTCTTGACTACTTGGCTCTACCAATGGTGATTGGTTAACCCTGTGATAGGAAAATGTCTAGAGCAACAAAAAAAAATTCTAGTGCTGTCTGAGTGTACTGGTTATGCACTGTAAGGCTCATCTTTTCTTAGAGCTCTTTTAATTCACCCCTGGCAGTCTACCTGCTGTACTGCCCGTGTACTGGTCAGGTAATGATTTGGGTAGTTTATTTGCCATGCCATAGATTCCAGTAGTCCCACAACTTCCGCAGTTGGAGATCAACTTGGACTGGTCTGGTAGACCAAAAGGATATCAACTAAGTAGATTAGAACTCAATTCCTTTTGAAACGAAGGAACTCCGCGATCCAATTGGGTTGCAACAGTGCAACGAGTCAATGCCAGACCTAATGGCAGGGATGGACATTTGTAAAAAATTCGCCTTAACATACTCAGATAATAACAATGAGTGTATATCCAGAATGTGAAACAGACATTTGTGTGCATTAAACATAACTCTTGAACATCTAGTCTCAAATCTGACAGGGTTGTGGTTATCAAGCACTTTTGTGCCCCAGTGTGTAGTAGTATTTAATGTGTACAGTGGTGCATACATACCTATTCGAACACTTATCAGTCCAAGACTGAACCAAGGTTCTTTTGGTATTTAACAATGTTTTTGACAAGAAACTTAGAGTCCCTTGTTGTTGTTATTGTAATTCTTATGTCTTTATTATTTGTATAATCTCTGGGATTACTTTGGTGCTACCACTTGCTATCATCTTTCCTGCCAAAGGACAGTATTATAAAATTAGTGCTTTTTCACTCATGGGGCATTCATGCATTTAAGTATTTAATCTCATCATACCCACTAGGGATGGGAAATCTTATGAGACTAAGGTACAAAAATAAATATTATATATTTAGTATAGATGTAAGAATGCTAATTGTAGCCACCTCAATAGACCGAATAACAGTCAACCTAAGAGGACTGCATTAATATCACTGGTGTAGCTTATCATATATCATATTTATTGAATGACTTACAATTTGATTTTACATATGATTTGGCATACTTAGCCAAGTGTTAATATAGCAGAGGTATTGTATTATGTATTAAACCAGTGTCCCACAATTGTAGGCTTTTATGTACTGTACAGGGGGCCTACCATGACCTTTTTAAATATTTGCCAAATACATGACAGGTCAACTTAGCATGTTAACCTGTCAGGTTTTCTATTTGTACCATGAGCAATTCCGACTGAACTGCAAGATATCAAGTTCACACCTGCTACATTATTGCTGAGCGGTTCGCTTTAGTATAAACAAACGTTCAGAAATGCTCTTCCGCATTATTATCGGTTTTACGGTTATAAAGAACTAGATATAATCATTTAAAAAACAGTTTATACGATATTGAGATAAAGTAAAGTGGATAAAGTGTAAGTTTCGGTAATACGACATCAAAGAGAGTTTCTTATGAACAATTGGAAACATAGTGGAACTTTTAAATAATCACATTGGCAAGGACATTACAATGGGCTAACAAATGTACAAGTGCAAGCACGGTCAATGTCTCACAGATTGTGAACGGAAAATCTTTGATGGTGTTTTCAAAGATTTTAAAGGCTAAGGCTAGGGTGTAAGTTGGTTTTATATATTACTAAGAACGTATACTCTATTTGAAACAATAAATAAATTAAATAATGTCTTCTTAATTTTTATTTATGTACCTAACAACTAATTTGCAAATTTCTTGTTAACTTCCCAAGGAACTCAAATATTTCATCTTCATCATACATCTAAAATAGACGTCGAAGATGATGTTTCTTAATTTGTCTATAATTTTAAATACTGCCATATTATTATGTTATGCTCAAATTTACTTGTATTTACGATTTTACTTTAAAATTAAAGAAAACAGTTCAATAATAGTTACTTTTACACGGCTGCTAGATATGACTGCAGGGCAGTTCAATTTTCGAGTGTTTATATGTTCAAAATGAGTTCATGGTAAAGCTGTTTGCAGGTCAGAACCGCTGACATGTTGTCATGTGATCACTCGCCGGCTTTAGTCACGTGACCGCTGGCTCGCCGGTTATTTGATGCGCTAATGGTACAAAATAGCCCGACAGTTCACTTTCCGTCTAAAATTGACCTGTTATAAGAGTTCATGGTAAGCCCCCAGATATTATACACTTCTGATATCAGACAAACATTTCTACATCTATGCATACAGATGTTCCCCATCAACTTGTAAAAAAAAAAAAAATTAAATTCTGAGAACCTAGGAGTCTCACAGAATTTTTATAGTACTTCTACTCTTTTTCTAGGTATACGGTGGCATTGGCTTGTATCAGGCATTAAAGCTCATCAGCCAGACGTAACCAGCCTCCGAGGCAAACTCTCTTATCAAATTCGCTTTGGCAAGAGTAGTCTATACACCTATAAGGGTTTAATTAATATTGTGCTTAGCCTGCCAAAGCAGTTTTATTTGTTTTGCCGTATCTGTTACAGCGTGGTCTCCCAAGGTCTAGGAAAAGGGATTGACCACAAATTCCACCGTGGAGACGGGCTATGTGTGCTGTATCAATCTTGTACATATGTAGGTACGTAGGTAGGTAATTTGACGTACTTGATTTTTATGTGTACGTGTGTAGGTACTCACTGTCGCAGTCACCTGACCTTAGCTCGTCGCTCTCTTGTAGGTAAGCCTCGGACTCCGAATCAGTGATGGTCATTATTACAACAACAAATTACGCATTGCACTTTTCTTCCGTAATGATTAATGCATTATTGAAATTATCAATAACACGCTGTCAGATAACAATCCGCCCTGCCATTCCATTTCCACGATCGCGCTGCGCTCGCGTCGCGTACGATAATGTCACTGTCATTACGTAACGCTACATCATGATAAGATTCATTTTCTTTTCGAAGTGACCAACGCTATTGCTATCCGTTGTCATTCGGTCAAATGTGTTTTACGAATATAAGCTTTACGGCATCGAAATAAAGTCGATTTTTTTTAACGAACTATCATTATTTCATAAAACGGTTATAGGACAACACAACTTGTCGTTGTCATTACGTCGTCAATTACGCGCTGTCAAATAACGAGCCGCCATGCCATTCCATTTGTGTTTTACGAATATAAGCTTTACGAAATCGAAATAAGGTCGATTTTTTTTTACGAATTATCATTATTTAATAACAGGGTTACATTTACATTACAGGACAACACATGTTGTCGTCGTTGTCATCACGTCGTCAGTAATAGATTGGTATTCATCGTGCTCAGTGCTGTTCGATAGCTGTTTTGTTCCTCGCGATTTGCGTACTTTGTTTGACTATTATATTTATTGTCAAATTGTCACCGGTCGTGTAATCGTGTTATGTAAATATTTGTATAGTATTATTGGTGACTTGTGTAGATAGGTTAAGTTTAGGTATAGTTTAGTTTTAGGATAAGTAAAACATTTAAAAATATGCCGAAAATTAGGGTTGGAATTATTTTGAAAAAATTGATTGTGAGACTAAAAAGCTACGTATAACTATTATAAAAATACTTTTTCGTAGAAAAGTTATTCATATTATTTCTAACTATATTGAGTTCTAAGAATATATATGTAGGTATATTGAGCAAATCATGTTCTTAAATCCCAACGCAAAAATGTATATAGTAAAATAACCAGCTTGTATAAAGAGTAAAGAATGTAAATAATTAAATCATGTACAAATCAATGAACTTTAAAATAAGCGTCAATGAAAATTATTATTTGCAACAATATCATATTTGACTTATTTCTTTTCGTCATTCAATACATGTTCATGTTTTATCATCTCTTAAAAATATATTCATATTTAAGGTGGATCGTTCACCCGAACCCGCCAAATTCAAATTTCAAGTGATTTTTCGCTGTTTGTAGGTCTATAACAAGTTCTAGATTCATGACAGTAGTAATCGCGACATTATATAGACAACATTCACAACTGAGAACTAAAACCTTTACTGTGTAAAGTGTCAATTTTGACAAGTTTTCACAGTTTTTGGCAAGTTTTTAGCTTGATAAGGATCTATAGGTAAAGGTTTTAGTTCTCAGTTGTGAATGTTGTCTATTTAATGTCGCGATTACTACTGTCATGAATCTAGAACTTGTTATAGTGAAAAATCACTTTAAATTTGAATTTCGCGGGCTCAGCTGAACGATCCGCTTTAATAAAACTTTGTCATGGTGGTCACATCAATCAACTAAAAATCTTTGGCACGTGTGTAGAGCGCTTAAATTGTCTGTGGTATGCAATATCTATGGAACCGATGGAATGGAACGTGGGCTTTTTAGTTTTGACAGTTGACATTTGTCAATGTCATCAACACTAACATTTGTCGTAAACAAAGTGGTGTTTGAGACAAAACTTTTGACTAACCGCCGAATATTTACGTCGTAGTTTCGACGCAACCCAACAGAATAACAACAACAGTATACAATAACAGTTGTTGGGAAATAACATAACACTAATATTCATTATCGAAAAGTAGCCGTTTTTACCACCACTACTCCGAATCCATTTGTGCTTACTCCCATATTACCTACACTACCTTATTACTAGGATTACTATAATGATGAATTGAGAACTCATTTTTCTTCACTAGGAATACGGTTCAACACTTTTCACACCAATAGTTATGAGCTATATATACTTTTGCGCTTCCGAGCACTAAATTTATCTATAATTCTGCATAAAGAAAAGCATGATTTTCATGAAAACTTTCCGAAGAAAAGTTTTCCGTGCGTCACACGGGAAAATCACAAAACGCTATGACAATGACAGGTGTAAAGGGTTGCCAATCTCACGCAACCCAACCCCAAGAAAAATTAGTGTCCAGCCGGAGACAAACAGGTAGTGTTACCAGCCTTGCGGGAATAAATGGTAAGTCACAAAATCTTCTTCATATCGACGCTGTGTGTTTTTAAGTAAACACATAATAATAGTAATTCACCAGTAAGTTTGGGATCTTACAATCATATTATTATACGGATAATAATTTTATTATTTAGCGGGGATAGCGACAAAAAGGATTCCCTTTACTTTTAGAAAAAAAGTCACAAATAAATACAGTGATAAACTATCAAATTTCCATAGACCTATGACTATCTTAGAACTGGACCTATAGGAAAATACTCGTAACTTTGCGCACCCGCCGATTGCTGCCGCGCCCCGCAGCTCCGTGCCTGTCCCCGCGGCTCCTCCGTGCACTGCCGCTCGAGCCCCTCGCCTCGCCCCGCAGCCAGTGCCTGCAGCCTCAGCAAAACCAATCCTCAAGGATTTTGCTAGCGTCACTGCGAGCGTCCCTAGCGCTGCTAGTTTGAAGCCTGGGCCACATAAGCCAATGGAGAAGGCTGTTATGGATGATGGTTTCGTGACGGTGCAAAGGAGGAAGCGCCGAATGCGAAATAATAAGAACCGCTGCGGCAACGCTTCTACGGAGCCCAACATAAGTTTGCGTGCCGCCAAGCCGAACACACCGGTGTATATCTCCCGCCTGCACTACACCACTAGGGCGGAGGACATCGTGGAGTACGTGCGCCAGAAGACTAAGTACACGCCGAGGGTGCAGTTACTGGAGTCGCGCCGGAACGTCAACTTTAAGGCGTTCGTGGTGCGAGTACCGAATTGCTTTCTGCCCCTCGTCATGAAAGAGGACTTTTGGCCGCAGGACGTGGTGTTCCGTCGCTTCCGCGGACAAGTGCCACAGGCCAGCATAAAGACATAAGTGCAAAGTGAAGTGCTACTAACATAGTCTTAAGCCCTATTGACTAACACTATTTTGTATATATTTTATATATGTTAGCTTGTAAGGTATATATCTATGGGCCCTAGATGCCTGAAAATAAATGATAAATAAATAAAAATAAAGGTCAACAAATCATAAAAAAGATTCTTTTATAGGGCCATTTTTCCTTTCGAAATAAAACGTAACCAAAATATTTTTTAATAATATAAAACCACATTTTACTTTTATATACTAGCATATTTAACTACTTTGTTTAATATTAAATGGTTATTATTAATTCTTAAGCTTGTGAACAATTAATTAAATTAAAAAATATAATTATGTCATAACGTATTGCAATGTGCCTACTAAAAATAACCTAAAAAGACAGGTATTCAAAACATTATTCTACGTATTAGACTTTTGATAACTCGAAAAAATTGAGAAGTAGTACTGCGAGGAACCGCAACAAAATATTTAACCTATATTACACTTAGTCGGGTAACCAGACGCCATTCGTGATAGTTTGTTTACTATAATACTTTCGTTCGTTTTTGTGTTTCTTTTGCCATAAATTGTGTTAATAAGTTATTGTTTTGTTTCATGTTTGTTCGTTGTTTTTATTGATTGTTAGTTGTGTTCTTATTAATTTTAATTATTAAAAAAGTAATCCCGAGTAGGTGACACCTGTGATCGTTTCATTATTAGTGTTGGTGATTGTTTTCATCTGATTCAGATTAAAATTTATAAAGTCAATTAAAGGTACCTATATTCATTTCACTCCCAATCCGGCAATCCGGCTGGGGTTCAAAGGTTCAAAGCTGGGGTTCGGGATAAATTAAAATCACTAATTTCACCGAAATAAACAGTCACTTTATTTACTACACAAACACACACAGAAATCACACGAAGGTCTTGTGGTGCCCAAGTCTCACAGCGGCTCTGACTTCTAGGTCACGAATTCCATCGACGAACGCCTGAACTAGGTTTCCGTCGATAAGTGCAGGTGTGGACTGGTAGGCTTTCCGAACCATCTTTTCGACTTCTACAGCCCACTGCTGTAGGGTCTCTGCATCGCGCTGTACTCGGTCCTTCAACTGGGCACGAAACACGTATTCTAGATGTGCGTCGCCGTATCTTGAGTCCAATGCTTTCAGTAGTTGGTCGTAGGTCATGTCCTTGCCGAGCGCCTCCAGTACAGTTAAAGCCTGGTCGCGGAGGCATAAGGTGAGTGCCGTCTTGGCCTGAGTCTCGTCCCATCCATTTGACTCCACATAAGCTTCAAACTGGACTTTGTAAGCTGACCATGAAGAGGTTCCATCAAACGGTGGCATTTTAAATCCACGTACTGAGAGAGTCGTGGGAGTATCAACCATAGGAGCCACAAATCCTTTTCCTGCCTTGAGATCACTCAGGGTCTTCTTCATATCAGCCATCTCAACTTTGACTTCGGAAATCCAACTCTCATGTTGTTTCAACTGCTCCTTCGTTGCGCCAAGCTCTTTGCCAAGAGTTCTGTGAAGGTCTTTTATAAGGAGCCTCTTGGCGGCGGGCCTGCTCCTTTTCCCGGCGTGCCTGCTCTTCCTTATCTTGTTGCAGTTGCTCCCGCAGTAGGCGTGCCTGTTCTTCCTTATACTGCTGCATCTGCTCTCGCAATTGGCGCGCCTGCTCTTCCTGCCGGCGAGCCTGCTCCTCTTTATCTTGCTGCATCTGCTCGCGCAGCAGGCGTGTTTGGTCCTGCATCATTACCATCAAGGCCGCCAGGTCAACTGTCGGTGCTGGAGATGTTCCTGATGGACCAGCGACTGGGTCATTAGGTGGTCGTTCATGACACGAAGGTACAGACGGCGAATCTGTGAATCGTCTCTGGTCCATCTCCTGCTGCCGCTGACTTCTTGTACGGATACCCTCTGTGTCTTCTTTCGGTAAAACCGGCATAATTTATCCCACTTCTGACACCAAATGTTACGAGCTGGGGTTCGGGATAAATTAAAAACCACTAATTTCACCGAAATAAATACTCACTTTATTGACTACACAAACACACACAGAAATCACACGAACAGTCACTATACTAGCACTTGTTACACTTAACGTCGCACTGATAATCACTTGGTAGTTCACTTCGATCTTCACTTCGATGTGTCCAAAACTGAACTGCCTTTCCGACGCTGTCAATCATTATTTATATGGGCCACGAAGATTCTGGATTCGAAAAATCTCGATAAATCTCAAGAATGCGACCCGCCCGCATTCTTGAGACAATAGCTGTTTACATTCTTTATTCAACTCTTGAACAATAGATGTTTACAATCGCCATTGTTAATCCTTGACCTTGAGCCCGGTCTCCGCTATTGTGTTTTGTTTGTTTTTCTTTTTGTTGCGGGTGCCGCATTCTAGCGTATTCCTCTGTAGTTTAAACAAATATCTTAGAAGATATCGTAAAATAAAAATATTCGCGCGACAAAATAATTACGCGCGCGGCAGTCATTCGGTCCGGCCGGCGACCGTCGCGTCGCAATGTAGGTACTTATACGTGGGGATTCTGGCCTCCGGAAAATTCAAATTCAAAATATTTATAATCTATACTATAATGAAAAAAGAATTGTATGTTTGTGTCTTTGTCACAGTTAAACACAAAAACTACGGGACTGATTTCAAAAATTCTTTCACAATTAGAATGCTACATTATCCCTGAGGAACATAAGCTATATTTATTTCAATAATGTCCACCCGTGCGGAGCCGGTACAGGCCGCTAGTAATATCATAAAGAGGAAAGATTTGATTTTTTGTAGCACGTTCAACGCGTCGTGTTTGGGCGTCTGTGCAGTGATGCATGTGTGGTTAAAGTATACGACGTGCCTATATTAACTTAGCACACGTCGTACACTGTGTGCGTAAGGATTGAGGTTCCTAATCGTGAATCGAAAAACTAATGTTATATAGATTTAGAAGTTGTAAAACAATTGTAGAACCGATTTAAAAATTTGTAGAATGTAAATTTAAAAAAATATAGCAACTTAAATGGGGTCCCTCAATCCTTACTCAAGGGTACCTATTTTGCGGTGAACCACTGCAAGTAGAAGCTAAATGTAATACTCATATTTTAGTAGAAATGCAGATAAACATTTACCAAAACATTCATCAAGAATAATAAACATTCCAAACTTTTCCAAAAAACATACCATAACATACCATCACGCCTATATTCCCCGAAGGGTTAGGCAGAGGCGTACTTAATGTACACCCACAGTTCGCCTGGTATGTTTAGGTTCCATGTTATAGGGGGCGAGCCTATAGCCATTAACCGGGCACAAATCCAGACTCCGAGCTGCTACTGAGAATTTCATAGAAAACACTTTGCTCGACCTGGGGATCGAACCCAGGACCTCTAGCGTAGCAGTCGCGCTTGGGCCCACTAGACTAATGAGGCAGTCTTTTACAAATAAATGTTTTAAATGGGTCCTTCAATCCTTACTGTATGGATTGAGGGTCATGGTGTTTTGTGAGAAAGTGGCTGTGTGTACAAAATTTATTTTTGCATCTAGATTTCGTAGAAGTCGTCTAATAATTTCTCTGTCTGGAACACATCACGGTTAAAAAATTATAGCTCTAGAAAGTAAGTCCCTCAATCCTTATGCCTACAAAAAAACACTTGTTCGTAGCTCATTATGTACTGTAAGTATATAATTAACTACGAATATAAATTTTAGTAGTAATTTTCTACTAAAAGTTTATACAGTTAATTTGACTAGAAAGTTCGTTATTCATCAAAATATTAACTTATCAATTATTCCTAGAACTAAATATGTGTAGGGTGACCAAAATTAAACAATGATGTAGGATTGATTTCTTTATTTGGATGAGTTTTTATTAACCTTTTGAACGCCAGGCATAAAACTCATTGTCGTGCTCTGTACGCCAAGCCACTTTTTTTATTTGCATTGCAAATAAAAAAAGAAAAGAATAGGGATGTTAAAATTATATTGATATGTTATCCTTTTTATATGTAAACCGCTTGTATTACACCATTCCTGTAAAGAAAAATAATAAAATATCTATGGAAAATCAGTATGAAGCTTTTATTTATTGCAAAAAAACAAAACAAAAAATATAGAATATGCACAAATCTACTAAATAAGTCCAAAATAAATCTTATAAATTTATAGGAGCCACTGAGTTTATTCTATCGGTGTTACCTAATAGTCTCGGTCACTATAAATGCCATATTTTCTTAGATGAACAATTATACTGTTATTATGACAATCAAAATAAATTATGCCAAAGCAACACCACGCTACCAATATACTTGCACTCAATTAGCTACGGTCTTGTAAATCTATAGATATAATAAAAATGGGATTCATTTTTATAGCGTGGTGATTGTTTTGGCATAATTTAATTTTATTGTCATCATAACAGTATTTAGTATTTCCCTTAGTGATGTATCATGCGTGAACGGCTGGACCAATTTAGCTAATTTAATTTATTTTTCTGTTGTGTTTGTTATTGTTTGTAAGGAGGTTCTTATGAAAGAAAAATTAAAAAAGTTAAGAAAACTTAACGGCCATTTTAACTTTTCTAACCGTAATATAACCTTGTTTTAACCTTCTCTCCTTTTATAACCTTATGGCGTTTGACATATCTGCTAGTTGTGTGACAGTTAGCGCAATTGATAGTATGCGAGCTGCAAATATCGTTTATATTAGATGCGTCGGTCCGAATTATATTGATAAAATAATAAATTTATCATTTCTTATTACAAAGTCAAAGTCAAAATGATTTATTTCAATTAGACCACTAAATAGGTACTTTTGAAAAGTCAAAACTATTTGCACGGTTCCAAAAAGTGGGTCGTATGGAGAAGAGCTGGCAAGAAACTCTATAGACACTCTTTTTAAAAAAATAGAAAAACTTGATTACAATATTATGTTTTACAACTTTGTTCCAACTAGTTGCTGAGAATTCTGCAGTTTGATGTATAAGATTTATTCAATATACAAAAGGAATTAGGGATTGCCACAGCAAGTAAGAGCTGACCAGCCCCGACAGACAGCACCCGTTCACGAGCATGACGTGCGTATCGGCGTGGTTCGACTCAACCATATTGTAGGGAATAAAACAACCCGACACACAACGCCACCATCAGCAGGACATTTAAGTGAGCATGACAAGCTCAGACCGCGGGCACAACAATTTTACAGATAAATATATATATGTACTTATACAGATTGCTACATCAATATCTGCACTATACTCGTACATTACAATTTTCTAATTATGAAATTATACAATATTAAAAGTCCAATCTAAACCTATATCAATCCAATATCATAATGTGTGTAATTGCATAGGTATTTTGTTAAAATTATCAGTCATCATCCTGTGGAGCTGGACCAGCACTTTGCCAAATATTTTTATCCAAAAGATAGTCTTCCAGTTTATAGTAAGCTTGCCTGCACAGGGTAAACTTAATCATTTTTTTGAATTTATTTTCTGGTAATTTTAAAATGAACTCCGGAATTTTATTATAAAATCTTACACAGTATCCCATAA
Organism: Acronicta aceris; assembly: GCA_910591435.1. Classification (NCBI taxonomy): domain Eukaryota; kingdom Metazoa; phylum Arthropoda; class Insecta; order Lepidoptera; family Noctuidae; genus Acronicta; species Acronicta aceris. The sequence goes on along the minus strand of OU342757.1, from coordinate 11,525,568 downwards.
AGGAAGTATGGACTTTAGCGAGACGAAACTGCGGCTGCATTAATCTTGATTTATGTCTAGTATTATAACTATGCAGCTCACATTTTCTGGAATAAAGGTGTAAATTTTTTCTTACGTACATAATATTCTCATAGACGTACTGAGAAGGCACTGTCATTATATTTATTTCTTTAAAGAGTTCTCTGAGCGAATCGCGACTACGTAGGTTGTAAATGGCTCTAACTGCTCTTTTCTGTAGAATAAAAACAGATTCTATATCTGCAGCGCGGCCCCATAGCAATATTCCATAAGACATAATACTATGAAAGTAGCTAAAGTAGACCAGTCTTGCGGTTGCTTCATCTGTAAGTAGATTTTTCTAACTGCATAAGCAGCCGAACTCAGGCGTCCCGCCAAAGTCCTTATGTGCGGCCCCCATTGAAGCTTTGAATCTATCTTTATCCCTAGGAAAACCGTTTGTTCGACAAATTCCAGCTTATCATTATTTAGTACACTTTACATTGGGTAGAGCAAACTTTACGCATTTAGTTTTCTGCCTATTTAATACTAAATTATTAACTGTGAACCAATCATGGACCTTAAGAAGTGCGCTATTTACATCGTCAGTATTAGGTATACGCCTGTTTAATTTAAAAATTAAAGAAGTATCATCTGCAAATAACACAATCTTCGCTTGATCCTCAAGCATGAATGGTAAATCGTTAATATACACTAAAAATAAGAATGGACCTAGAATAGAACCCTGAGGTACGCCCATTTTCACCTGTGTGCCGGACGATTTAACCCCATTTATTTGAACTTGTTGTTGCCTATTGCACAAGTATGATTTGACAAGTTTCAAAGACTTGTGCTTCAAACCATAATGCTGTAACTTAAGTAGCAGGGTTTCATGACTTACGCAGTCAAAGGCTTTCGAGAGGTCACAGAATACACCGATCGCGTCCTGAGACTCTTCCCAGGCATCAAAAATGTGTTTAATAAGTCTGATACCAGCGTCAGTAGTATTACGTCCTTTTGTGAAGCCGTATTGCTGGTCATGAAAAAGTCTATTTATATTGAAATGCACTAGCATTTGATTGAGCATGATCCTTTCAAATACCTTGCTAAGCACAGGCAGAACCGACACCGGCTTAAAATTGCCAGGATCTTCACAATCTCCAGATTTAAACAAAGGTATAACTTTGCTGTACTTCATTAAATCTGGGAAGGTTCCTTGGTCGACACACTTGTTAAATATTATCGCTAGGTGTGGTGCTACAGTGTTAATTATACTCTTACAAACATTCACCGATAAACCCCATAAGTCTTCAGTTAACTTAACTTTAATTTCTTTAAAAGCTTTTAAAATACACACGGGGTTAACGTGCTTAAATCTAAACGTTACAGGACAGGCAGCTACATTCCGTTTCAGTAAAGCTGCAGAAAGTGCGGGTGATGAATTTAACGAATCTGTAATTTTTAAGGGTACATTGGTAAAGAATGTCTCAAATTCTTGGGCTACTTCGGCATCTGTGCTTATAAGACCACGTGCCGTCTGTAGAGTGAAATTGTTATTGCCCTGCAATTTCGATTTACCACTTTCAGTATTAATTATCTTCCAAGTGGTTTTGATCATATTATCGGCGCACCTAATTTTATTACTAATATAATGAGCCTTAGCTACCTGACATACCTTTTTAAAAGTTTTTGAAAAAGTGTTTACATATTGAATGAATTTCTCACTTTTGTTGTAACGCTTTAACCCATACAGTTCGAATAAATGTTCCCTACTTTTACGAATACCTGTAGTCGCCCAGTCACTGAACTTAAATTGACAGTTAATCCTCTTTGATTTTATTTTAAAAAAGGAATCAAATTCGCTTTTCACAATCGAAAAGAAATGCGAATAATGTTCGTCACAGTTACTAAAATGGTTTTCTTGAACAGCCAATTTACTAATTAAAGACTTATTATATTTTTTTCTAATTTATGTAATGTGATGTGCCTCGATTTAATTTGTATTTTACTTGGAGGTTTATAAGTATTAAATGTGACGGTTTGTCCACTGTGATCAGATGATAAATAATTTATGATGGCTGCCTCTAGGTAATCACAGTTGCAGAAAACATTATCAATGCAAGTTGCAGATGTAGACGTAATTCTAGTAGGTTCGAAAAATACATGTACTAAATTAAATGACTTAAATAGACAAAGTAACTTGCAGCTAACCAAATTATCAACTAAAATATTAACGTTAAAGTCGCAACACACAACTATATATTTTTTTGAGTCTAAAAGTATTTTAAGAACATCCTCCATTATGGATTCAAATTTTGTAAAATGTTGGCTGTTAGGAGGTCTATAAACACATAATACAATATGCTTATCCAGCTCTACACAGGAGATTTCAATACAATGTTCAACCGACCTCGACACTATATCCTTACGTTCTTTTGCTTTTAATGAGTTTTTAATTAATATAAGCGAACCACCGTGTATCATAGACTTTCGGTTGAAACAACTAACCACATAATAGTTTTCATAACTTATTGACATCTGGTGTTCTTTTAACCAATGTTCTGTTAAACAAACAATGTCATACTTATACCTTTCTAAGAAAAGTTCAACTTCTAACATTTTGGAAGAGAACCCTTGAATATTCTGATGACATATTTTAAAAGTATTCAAACTATTTCCCTTTGCAATTGAGTGTGATTGTGAGCCAGAAGATATTATATTTTTGTTATTGTCTTCTGTTGTCTTATTAACTAGTTTAAACTATGATCCGGAGTAAGATCCACAACGCCTGTGTCAAAACTAGTTGGCAAGGCCGTACTTCGCGTACGTCTCCCCATTTGTGAACAAAAATCCACTTTACTGGTGAGGGCATTAGGCGTCATGGAGTCCAGAATCGGACACTCCTTCGTTTTACCGCCAGTGTTATCTGTACAACTAGATACCACTGGCTTGTCATATAAATTAATAGTGTGAGCTATCAATGTAGCGATTAAACACTTGTATTTCTTAGGAAGAAACATAGCTTCCTTTGTCAATTGGAATCCACTAACAAACTTGTTTGTGTCAAAATACACTAATTTGTCACTATGATAACATGTCAATAAGTGCATGGTGTTATTCAAATTATATAAACATTTATTCTCATTTTCTGTCAAAGTACTTGAGTAAGGAAATGCACATAACATTATTTTTCCTACGTGTAATTTTAATAAGGTGTCTATACCATCCACAATGTCCTTTTTTTTAACACCCGAACTATCACCTAACAATAACACCAGAGAAGTGTGATCATCCATAGGTTTATTTACAATTTCCTTAATAATTGTATTCAATTTAGCATTAGGATAGCAATAATTAGTTACATTTTGAGACAGGTGGTTCTGTACTAATGACCCAAAACCAGATCCGAATTGATCTGTGAAGACAATAGTTTGCAAGATATTGACACCACCTGCCACTGGCTGAACTATTTTAGGTGTTGGTGCAGCAGGTTGGGGTTTAGGAGAGAGAGGAGCGCAGGCGCAACTGCACAAAAGATTGTTAGTCAATGACTCATATCTCTCAGCGTTGTACCTAACCAAATCCACCAGCTCCCCTGCCTCCAACATGCGCTTGCTCAGTTCTTGTTGAGCTGCCTCATATTTACTAAAAATATCAGCTAATAAGTTCTCCCTGACAAATAATTCCTCCTGCAAACCCTTGGTATCACGGTCATACATGGCCCTACTGTGTTCTAATTCAGAGGTGCATGTGTCTAAATCATTCAGTAAATGAATACGGTCCTTTCTTAAACCTAAATTAGATTTCCAGCGGCTTTGTTTATTAATACTTTTACGGCATCTTTTAATTAATTTCTTAATTTTAATATATTTTTTCAATTTCTTGTGACTATTTATAATATGTGGGCATGTGGATGTAGTATCATCACCAGTCAGATCAATAGTCACGGCTTGCTCACAGTCAGCAGTGAACCCGCTCTGACCAACCAACTCATCAAACAGACTGTGGGTGTGAGCAGTCTCTAAGCCAGCCTTGAATGATTCTATGACAACTATAATATATATATATACACATTTCACAGTCGATGCAATTGTACACTGAGTTTTTTGAGAAATATTTGTTCATGAAGGTTATTTCAGCGCAGTCACGCCGAATATATGGAATTTTGGTATGTTTTGATAGACTAACAGAATGTATGGTTTGTTTTAATCCCGTCATGAGATATAGCGCCACACTTATTATGTATTTGCCAGTGTCAAGTATAATGAGTAAACAGGTAATATTTATTAGTTCCCGTTATGGGATTATATTAAAATAGTACCACACTTTTTCTGTTTGCCCCTGAACCAGTGGAAACTTCACTGAGGCTTCGATGAAGTTTAGGAGTGAACGCAAAAGTCACGATTTTCAATTTTATATAATTTGCCTACACTCGCACACGTTTACGAACACTTAATGTTTAACTATTGACTATAATCACATATTAACCTTCGGAGAAACACAAGTTTTTGAAAATAATATAAAACTGCATTTTATTTGCAATGCAAATAAAAAAAGTGGCTTGGCGTACAAAGCACGACAATGAGTTTTATGCCTGGCGTTCAAAAGGTTAATAAAAACCCATCCTAATAAAGAAATAAATCCTACATCATTGTTTCATTTTGGTCACCCTACACATATTTAGTTCTAGGCATAATTGATAAGTTAATATTTTGATGAATAACGAACTTTCTAGTCAAATAACTGTATAAACTTTTAGTAGAAAATTACTACTAAAATTTATATTCGTAGTTTATTATATACTTACAGTACATAATGAGCTACGATCAAGTGTTTTTTTGTAGGCATAAGGATTGAGGGACTTACTTTCTAGAGCTATAATTTTTTAACCGTGATGTATTCCAGACATTTTTGTTTTTTACAAATTATTAGACGACTTCTACGAAATCTAGATGCAAAAATAAATTTTGTACATACAGCCACTTTCTCACAAAACACCATGACCCTCAATCCATACAGTAAGGATTGAGGGACCCATTTAAAACAATTTGTAAAAGTTTAGAATGTTTATTATTCTTGATGAATGTTTTGGTAAATGTTTATCTGCATTTCTACTAAAATATGAGTATTACATTTAGCTTCTACTTGCAGTGGTTCACCTCAAAATAGATACCCTTGAGTAAGGATTGAGGGACCCCATTTAAGTTGCTATATTTTTTTAAATTTACATTCTACAAATTTTTAAATCGGTTCTAAAATTGTTTTACAACTTCTACTAAATCTATATAACACTAGTTTTTCGATTCACGATTAGGACCCTCAATCCTTACGCACACTCGTACACTTGGTGCATATTATGTGTTTACTTAAAAATACACAGCGTCGATATGAAGAAGATTTTGTGACTTACCATTTTTTCCCGCAAGGCTGGTAACACTACCTGTTTGTCTCCGGTTGGACACCAATTTTTCTTGGGGTTGGGTTGCGTGAGATTGACAACCCTTTACACCTGTCATAGCGTTTTGTGATTTTCCCGCGTGACGCACGGAAAACTTTTCTTCGGAAAGTTTTTATGAAAATCATGCTTTTATTTATGCAGAATTATAGATAAATTTAGTGCTCGGAAGCTCAAAAGTATATATAGCTCATAACTATTGGTGAGAAAAGTGTTGAACTGTATTCCTAGTGAAGAAAAATGAGTTCTCAATTCATCATCTAGTAATCCTAGTAATAAGGTAGTGTAGGTATTATGGGAGTAAGCACAAATGGATTCGGAGTCCGAGGCTTACCTACAATCAAAACTGTAAGAACTTTACGCCTCTTTCCAAGCCACCATATGTCCAAAACCGACTTGACTTTACCCAAATCACCCATGCTAGACCCAACATCTCAGTTAATAAAAGAATTGACTAGACAACGGGGTACTTTAAAAGGCAGGTTGTCAAAATTATCGACTTATGTAAGGTCAGTAGATGTGTCAGATCGTAGTAAAAGAGCCGAATTACTGTTAAGCATGCAAGGGGCGGCTAATTTACTAACTGAATTTAATCAGATTCAAATAAAATTACATGGGGTCTTGCCAGAGTCGGAGATGGAAGCTCAATTAGAGGAGAGAGAAAATTTTGAAACTAAATATTATTGTTTAGTAGCCCAAGTTAATTGCCTGTTAGAGGAGACATCATGTTAAGCAAAATATAGACAGTCAAGGTCAGAATGCGCTTCGGTCTGATAAGTTACCTACCATCTCATTGCCTGAGTTTGACCGGTCATATGAACAGTGGCTGGAGTTCAAGAATACTTATGTATCACTTGTCCATGATTCAACGCAAATAAGCAACATCCAGAAGTTTCATTATTTAAAATCATCCTTAAAAGGCCCGCCCAACTAGTGATTAATTCATTAGAATTCACATCGGACAACTATTTCATTGCATGGGAGTTATTATTAAATAGATATAATAACAGCAGGCTTCTTATTCACAACCATGTTAAAGCCTTGTTTAATGTTCACAATTTATCTAAGGAATCACCAATATTATTAAGAAAATTTATTGATACCATCATGAAGAACATACAGGCTTTAAAATTGCTTGGGGAGCCGACAGAACACTGGGATACATTGTTAATATATATGATAGTATCTAGGTTAGATGATCAAACTGAATGTGAATGGGAAAAATACAGAAGTGAATGGTTACGTAGGTAATACTCAAAATTATTCTATAAAAATTAAATTTGATGATTTGCTTCAGTTTTTAAAGGCCCGTGCTGACATGTTGGAAACCTTGCAGGTGTCACACAGTAAACCCACACATGAAAACACAAGGGTAAATAAACATCCACAAAATAGTCATAAAGTTCACTGCAATGTTTCCACATCAAAACCAGCTTCTGATATCAAGTCTTTCAAACGAGTATGCCCATTGTGCAATTCCAGTCATCCTATATATTCATGTCAACAATTTCTGGATTTAAGTATAGATGATAAGATAAACTTCATTACAAAAAATAAACTATGTGAAAATTGTTTGCGCTCTTCACACAGTGCTGAGTCATGCAGGTGTGGTCCCTGTAGGAAATGTAATTCTAAGCACAATACACTCATCCATCGTGACCTTGAGCCAGCGGATGGTCAGGGTGTTCTCAAAGCGACGCCAGCGTAGGTATATAACACACATGTGTGCGAAAAGTCTGATCAGTCACAACATACAGAAGGACAATCCTACTCGGTACAGGTTAATAGTTTAGGCGCCCAATGCACGCAAGCGTCATTCTTAGAACCCGTTTTGTTATCAACAGCGCTTGTCAATATAACAGATGAGGTAGGTAATTCTGTAATATGCCGCGTGTTGCTTAATAGTGGCAGTCAACGTTGTTTTGTACGCAAATCTTTATGTGATAAACTCAACTTACAATTAATACAGTCCACTCATAAAATACAAGGAATTGGAAACTCAAGCACGCAAAGTTTTCAATCATGTCTAATTAGTATTAATTCAAGAAATGGAGGTTATTGAACCCGTCTGCAATGTTTGGTGTTGCCACAGATAACGCCTAAGTTATCAGCAGTGGTTAATAACGTAACTACAATTAAAATACCTACGCATATTGAGCTAGCTGACCTATCTTATTTAGACGGGAATGAAATTGATATTTTAATAGGCGCAGACCGTTTCTGGGAAATACTTTGTGAAGGGAAGATTAACCTGGACAATGGGCCCGTGCTGCAAAATACGAAATTGGGCTGGATTATTTCGGGCCACATCCACTCAAACGCGCTCGCTAGAAACTCTATTCGGTGCAATCTATCTCACAGAATTGATTTTCATTTGTCAAAATTTTGGGAACTCGAGGAAATTCCGTGTAAGTTTGATACACGTTCAGATGTCGAGCAGGCTTGCGAGGATCATTTTTTGAAAAATACTACACGCAACTCTGAAGGGCGGTTCTGTGTTACAATCCCTTTTAAAGATCCTCCGACCATGTTAGGAGAAACTTATTCACAGGCGCATAGGCGTTTCATTTCTCTTGAAAAACGAATTCAACGAGCACCAAGATGTAAACAGATGTACACAGAATTTATGGATGAGTACATTGCATTAGGCCATATGGAACGCGTTGACGAATATAATAAAGATCATTATTTCATGCCTCATTTCTGTGTCTTTAATGAGAATAGTACCACTACCAAATTGCGGGTCGTTTTTGACGCTAGTGCCCAATCGTCAACAAACAAATCTCTGAACGATTTGCAGATGGTAGGGCCTCCTATTCAGGGTGATTTGATGTCCATTTTGTTAAGATTTAGAGAAAATGCATACATAGCATGCGCCGACATAGAAAAAATGTACCGGCAAGTGTTGGTTAACGAGAACCAACAAGACTTGCAATTAATTTTGTGGCGTTTGGACCCTGCCGCCGCACTAGAAGTTTATCGTTTAAAAACGGTTACGTACGGCACCGCATCTGCCCCCCATTGTCCCATTTTTAAGTGTAAGGTGTTTCAAGCAACTAGCTATAGAATGTCATGATCCGGACATTAGTAGGATTATAAATGACGATTTCTACGTGGACGATTTGATATGTGGGTCAAATGATAAGGACAGGTTGTTGGAGTTGTGTAAAAAAACCTCACAGATATTGGCCACAGCTTGTTTTCCGTTGCGGAAATGGGTATTCAATTTCAACAGCGCTGATTTCCCATTGTCGTCACACACGTGTAAAAATTTGTCACTAGGTGAACAAACCCAATCAAAAACACTGGGCTTAAATTGGTTAAACAAAACAGACGAACTCTATTTTCAGTCAAAAGTGGAAATTCATAGTAGTAAGATCACAAAACGTGTAATTTTGTCCACTGTATCTCAGATTTTTGACCCCGTAGGGCTACTTAGCTGGCTAGCCCTGTAATTATAACTTTTAAAATGTTTCTTCAAGATTTTTGGCTGTTAAAAGTAGATTGGGATACGCAATTGCCTCATGAGAGTGTAACTAAATTTATTCAGAGTTTAAATCAGCTAAGAGAGTTAGATCAGTTACGCATACCCCGTCATGCTATGGGTAGGCTTCCCACACGATGTGAATTACATTTGTTCACCGATGCGTTACAAAAGGCATACGGTGCATGTGCATATGTCCGTACTTATGATGCCAACCAAAAGACTGATTGTACAGTTAGGCTGTTATGCGCAAAGGGTAAGGTGGCACCTCTAAAAACTATAACAATACCTAGGCTTGAATTGTGTGGTGCACTGATAGGAGCAAGACTGTGCGCCAAGATTATTGAGTCATTACGGTGTGAGTTTGATAGGGTTGTACTGTGGACAGACTCGACTATAGTATTGGGGTGGCTACACATGGCCCCAAATCAGCTTAAAACATTTGCACAAAATCGCGTAGCTGAAATACAAGATCTCACTAAAAAGTATATTTGGCGTCATGTGGATGGTGTAGATAACCCTGCCGATTTAGTCTCGAGAGGGCTAGACCTCCTTTCTCTTAAAGCTTCAAAATTGTGATGGGAGGAACCTCAATTCCTGCAAGATATCAATTTTCAGGCAAGTGCTGATGAAACACACAAAACTTGCCCGAATTAAAGTCATTACTAGTGCATAGTTTTGCATCCCATGATGGTTCTAAGTCTCAATATTTTCCATTTGCTAGGTTCTCGCAATTTGCTTGCCTCCAGCGCACCATGGCATACGTAAAACCATTTATACATAACGCGCGCAAGTGTATGTCAAACAAGCGTACAGGTGCGCTGAGCGTGTGCGAATTGCGAGAATCCGTAAGTACACTTGCACAATTATCTTAGCGAGAATCATTCTCAGAATATAACGTACTGGTACAAAATAAAACATTGTCTAGAGCTAGTAATTTAAATAAATTCATGTATTCATGGATGATAACAAAATAATGAGGGTTGGTGGTCGATTATCCAATGTTACTGAATTTTCTTATGACAAGAAACATCCGATTTTGTTATCAGCCAAACACCATTTCACATACTTGTTATTTACTTACGAACACAAAAAGTTGATGCACGCAGCTCCTCAGCTGCTCCTAAGTTCTATCCGTCAGTCATGGTGGCCGCTGGGCGGTAGAAATTTCGCTAAAAAGATAGTTCATGGATGTGTTGTATGTGTTCGTCATGGTGGTAAAACAATAAATCCCATCATGGGCAATTTACCCATCAAACGTTTCGAACAAAGTTTTGCATTTGCAATTACTGGTGTAGATTATTTCGGTCCACTGTTCATATTAGATCGTAAAGGCAGAGGTGCTAAAACTATTAAGTCATACGCATGTTTATTCATCTGCTTTTCAACTCGAGCTATCCATCTCGAGCTGGTGGGCGATTTATCGACCGACGCATACTTGTTGGCCTTGAAAAGGTTCATGTCACGACGCGGCAAACCTGCTGAAATATACTCTGATAATGGCAGGAATTTTCAAAATTCATTACTAATTGCGGCGACAATATAAAAGAGTTTGCTACCGCAAACAACATTGAATTTAGCTTTATCCCTCCTTACGCCCCCCATTTCGGTGGCCTATGGGAAGCAGGCGTAAAGTCAAGTAAGTACCATTTGCATCGTGTAATTGGTAATATGCATCTTACCTTTGAAGAGTTAACTACGGTATTGGCACAAACAGAGTCCATACTAAATTCCCGACCTTTATCTCCTTTATCCAGTGATCCTTGCGATTACTTACCCCTTACTCCTGGCCATTTTCTGGTTGGCCGTCCACTTACCATGCCTGCGTGCGAAGACTTCATCAACGTGCCGGTCCATCGACTTACACGGTACCAGAGAGTCGAACAAATCCGCCAGCATTTCTGGGCCAGGTGGTCCAAGGAATATGTGTCCGAACTCCAAGCTAGACACAAATGGAACAAACCAGGTGACACCCTTGAAGAGAATACGCTTGTGTTGGTCAAAGACTGCAACACTCCTCCCATGAAGTAGCCTTTGGGTCGAGTGGTGAAAACTTATCCTGGAAGAGATGGCGTGTCCAGAGTAGCAGACATCCGTACCGCGTCGGGCTCCATCGTGCGACGCGCATTCCCACGTCTCTGTCCCCTGCCAACCTCAATGGAAGCAGCACCAGCTGAACAGTAGTTGGAAGTATACTTCCAACGCCGGAGCATGTCCATGCAATGAAACGAAACGCAGCGAAACAAAGTGACGTTAGTGACAGGAATGACAGGAGGAGGGGGGATTAAAAGAAAAATGGGTGCAAGAAGCCGGTAAAAGAATCCGTTGAAAAATGTATTAAATGTTTCTGAATTTACACCGCATTTTTTCAATGTCGACACACAACGACAAAAACAGATAGTTTATTTATCGAGGAAGGTTATAGGCTATATAACATCACGCTACACCTCTTAGGAACGGAGCAGCGCAGGTGAAACCGCGAGCGGGCCACTAGTAAATAATAACCGTCATTTTTCACGGTAAATTCAAAATGATAATGTGACACTTTTAATTGGTCCGGAATGCACATGTTTGGTTGATGATTAATACTTTTCCCCAAATATTATCGTAGCGTATATTCTAAAGCATATGAGTTAAGTAAATTCTACAAACACCGCCTCATACATATTTTCTGAGTATTAATATTGTTTTCAGTTATTATATCCTATTAAATATCGTAGTTGTATACTATGTTTTTTGTATCCGTTTCTTGGTAAACATTGTTAAACTAAGCTTTTTACGAAATTATGGAAAGTACGAGTTTAAAATTAGTTTCTGTGGGTGATTAAACTATTTTGTGCTGGAGCAGGCACAGCGTACTCCGCATTTTAGGTAAGTATTAGAGATGTTCCGACTAATCGGCAAAGTCGACTATTCGGCTAATTTCGTAGTCGGCGACTATTCGGCAAAGAGCGCCAACTATCCGGCTTCTTACTCTCCAAATATAGTTTTCATTTTTTGACCTTAACGTACGGCCAACAAATAAAAGATACATTTTATAGAAATCAAAACGGTTAGATCGCGAACTGTCTTACAACCGCATGTCACAAACGAATGGCTGATATAGCTAATATTATAGGGCTGTACCGTACATCTTTGGTAATCGTTAGTCTCTAAGATTACTTGTAAAGAATAAATAAAAACATCTATGGGATAACGTCCTATTTTTTTTTATGGATTAAGTCGGCAAACCAGCTGACGAGCCCCCAGGTGTTAAGTAGATTTCGTCGCCCATGAACACCTGCAACACCAGAAGAGTTACTGATGCGTTGCCGACCCTTAAAAGCCCCTACGGACTGCAAACTGCCAGAGCCGCAGCAACTGGCTCTTACGTGCAAAAGTCGGAACACAACACGGAGCTTTACGACAGACTCCGAGGTAAGGGTGGTCGTCAGCCAGTCAAACCTTAAGAGATCCTACCACCGTTCTGTGTTCTAACCGGTTATTATTATTTTTTTTAATCGGCTGTAAAAGAAGCGTGAGACTGGTCCACAAGTTATAAGTCGCACAGCGAGCTATGGAGAATGCTATGCTCGGAGTCTCTCTGAGGGATAAAATCCGCAATGAAGTTATCCTTCAGAGAACTAATGTTATCGACATAGCTCAAGGGATTAGCAAGCTGAACTGGCAATACGGGCTGGTCACATACATATATTTGAGAACCAATAAACGCTTGAGCAAACGAGTAGAGTCCACATCTAGACAGTGTAGCCCCTCCCCAAGGGGTTCTCGCCTTGTCGCAGCGGGGGGCTTAGTAACCGTGGAGTATTGCACCATGGTGGAGCTAAGTAGAACCCCAGGTAGGGGCTGCTCCCGTGGGTTTTGCCCAAGAAGCCCGAATTGGAGCAGCCACTCTAGGTTTCGGTGTCATATGGGAGGCACCGCAACTGAGGTGGATAGCGGTGTTGTATCAGCGACAATGCGGCTGAAGGTTTGAGGGGCTGCGGCGGAAGATCAGTGCCGGTATCACGTTGCGCCGCTCTCCCTGCCTTCTGCGGCCTCGGCGGTTCGCAGCCGCAGGACTATGGATACGGTGGGGCCGCAGGGGGAGAGGAGTGCGGCCGAGATATGGACGGTGGCGCGGCTACATATGTGTCCCACCGTCATCTGACCTGATCATCTGACCGGAGAGCCCGACACAACCGTCCCGCATCCCCGAAGCGGGGCGGCGTGCATAAGGCGCATGTCCCCACCCGAATGAAAAAAGAAAGTGTAAGGCACCCGCTGGCCAGGTAGAGTGACGGCTTGCGGTAGGCAGCTGGCAGTGACTGGATGAGGAAAGCCGAAAATCGGCCCTGCGGCGTTCACTAGTAAGTGACATAGTATTGTAAGTAGGTAAGCAATTACAATTTTATAACGCGGCGGGCTCGATTTATCAGGCCTTACTCAGTGAGCTGCCGCCACAGAGTGCTTTATATATGTATATACACTATGTTAAAAAACCTTTCCGATCGGAAAGGGGCATATAGGTATCACACCATCAAATAAAACAAGGTGTAGGGGATGTGGATGGGCAGCAAAGTCCAGGTTTACGAAAGAATGAAGGGTGGGGAGACGCATCGACTGAGTACGTCCGTGCGCAATCCTAAGTACCTTTACTTATGCGAATTATTTATTACTACTAAACTTATGCGAATCGCGGCGCTGCTATGTGCGCGCCTCCCGTCCCGCTTGCGTGTGTCAGTATATGTATATGTCGGAGAGAGAATGATTACGGACTGTCTGTTGACTAATCGAGACGCTAGCGCCACCTGGTGGCACTAAATGGTATCAAAGGCGTGACAATTGGAAGGGGCAAATACTGCGACGGCGAAGTCGAGCTGCGGAGTCACACGACACATCTGGTGGTCGACTTGTGCGCACGTCGTGGAACCGTCACGCGTTCCTTTGTAATTCTACCTACATAGTTATTGTTAACGTTATAGTTTAAAAGTCACTTTAATAATCGTAACGGACGTGCTTGGGAGTTTCTTGTGGCTTCTTCTCCCAGTAGGAAATAGCACTAGTGAAGCCACGCTGGCGTTTTGGGGGTTTGCTGGGTTGTAATATTGACGTAAGAAAAGTACTACAAGAAGTCTGATTAAATGAGAGATTTAATGACTTCTAAATGTGTGTTTTAATGTTTGAACCAACATGACCCACTGTCGCCCACTAAAGTAATGATTGGCTATCACTTCTGATTACGAGACACGTAATAATAGTAACCCCCTCCCCGCATTTTTCCCCGATATCAGAAGTGGGATAAGTGTTGGTTCAGGCATAAAGTAGCACAGACAAGCGTACAGTCGAATCCTTTATCAGGAAAACTTCGAGATCTGGTGAGTGTTGTCATTTTCACAACTATTCTAGTATTGAGTGCTCATTACCGACATTTGGTTACTAAGTTAGTTCATGAAGTCGATATTTTAATGTAAAAGTGTAAAATGCAGTGCAGATTTTATGGGAAGTTATGATTAATGAGTACCTACTCATCGAAAATGTTGTTACATTTTATTGTTGTTCAATTCTAAATGAAGATTACTGTTGCCATGGTCATTAAAATGTGGGTAGTCGCACATATCCCGTGATAACATTGAATGTTCACCGTTGGGTAATCCAGGTTTGTTAGTGAGAAAGTATGCCCGATATTAAATTGTGTGCTAATTAATCCCGTTCAAAGATTTTATCATACCCTCCGATCGGTTAAGGAAGATGCCAGCAGGTCACGTACCAGTCGAACTTGATACTGATAATGATTTGGATGTAGTGGATAAGCAAGCTTAAATTGACTTCGAGTAAAGGGTTCTAGCGGCCGTATTGTGTTTGACCGTACCAGTGGTTATTGCGTAGTCGTAACCCAGTAGAAATCAGTCTGTGGGTGTGTGATGCGCGTTTAGCTCTGGCGGAGGTCAGGGTCTGGAGAGACCGTAGTGTGTGTAGTCACTGGGTGATGCACATGGGCAATCCACTCGATGGTTTATGTGTACAAAGTTTTGATCCATGCGCTGGATGTGTGAGGGCAATAAGATTGCCGGTCGGCTGGAGACCCATGGCGCTAGAGGTTTTACTCGAAGGTTTCTGTAAGCTTTTACGATTTCGGTTATGAAGTTAAAGTTGATTAGGATGACTGTGGTACATGGCCTTGGCTAGTGATAGTAAATTTCGCTTATTCTCAATTTCTCCATGTCTAATTAAGTAATGGTGATTGATGAAAAGTCTGTCAGTATTCTTGACCTTGGAATTTTTTGTGGTTAGTACGAAATTGCATATTGACTTTGGTGTTCAAACGTTTTCGATTCAATTCAATTCAATTTTTACCAAGTACGTTTTATTATTTCATCCGGTTCATATTGATTCTAAAAACAGTATCAATGCAGTAAAAGATAGCGTAGCTGTATTTTACGCACCAACTCGTATTATCGCGGATCAAGAGTGATGTTTTGCGAGTAAGGAATTTAAAGATTTTTGTGATTCTAGTAACATTAACTTGCACTTGATTGAGCTATTGGAGGTAGTCGCGCAAACGGTCAGTCAGTTGGCTATGAACTTTGTTAATAGGGTCTAAATCTGGCCCTCTCGAGTTGATTATAGGAAGGGTAGCACGACTGCTTAGTTTAGTGACCATACGCCACCAGGACTATCAGACGCCGGATAGAAATTGTAATAATGATTATGGGTATAGTTTTCCGTTTAACGTAATGATGATATTTAACAGTCGTTATTGTGGGGTAATCACAAAGATGTTTGTCATGCATCTGGCATCGAAATATAAAGTATTGCATACTGCCATAGATTCCATTTTAAGAAAAGTTATTTCTGTTAAGAAGTTATGCCAGGTCAGGCATGACCGAACGTAAATGATGCTGCGTAGACATTTTGTTATTTCAGATAAATAAACGAGTCTGTATGCAAAGTGTGGACATGCTATCAAGTTGGTTATCGCCATAACGCGACGCGGCACAGAGTGAACAGCCAGCACTATCGCCGGACACATAGGAACAGAATGGTGAGCTGTATTGTTTTCCTTATAATTCTGGATCTGAATGCTCTCGTAGCAAACATGTTTTTAATGTTGTTACAATGATAAGTTGTAGTTTATCCTGGTATTGTCTGGTGACAATGACTAAGATTAACCTGTACAGTCTAGTCGTTGTTGTAACTGCGATTCTATGAGTCGTTCAGGGCACAAAGCTCTGCTAGATATATGATGTCTGGGTCTAAGACCACTTTTGAGTCACTGTGAGGAAGATCCCCGATCACCAAGTTCCTCGAGAATTAGATGTCATAGTTGATGATTGGTAGTGAGACCAAATCTGACTAAAGATGGTTTGTATGCTCAAACTTAAAACTTAAGACCGCGCCTCATGAGTAACATGTGGCGGTGGGTCTAGAAGGAATCGTTGGTGCGATTTCTGTGTTGGTGCACAGAGCCCCTCATGTGTTGTAGCATATGTGGCGGCAGATACGTAAAGAATCGTTGGTGCGATTCTGGCTTGTGTTGGTGCACAGATTAAAAAATAATAAAGTTTTAAGAGTTGGGTATGCATTGCTTATTTTTAGTTTTTTTTTAAATTACTGTGTTGTAACTTGTTTATCGGACCTTTTCCAATAAGTAACGTTGTGCAGGATGCACTGTGTACGAAGCCTTAATAACAGGGCCTCATGATGACGATAACAGTAACGACGTGCGTTTCTGTAACTAGTTAAGGATTATTTTGATGGAGGCTACGTGTGCAGGTGATCGGATAGAGGTTGCCTGTTGTGTTAGTAACCTGATGGGGGTTACGTGTTGAAGACCGGATGGAGGTCGTTTGGTATGATGCTTATGACCGGATGGAGGTTATAAGTGTGTTGAAGACCGGATGGAGGTCGTTTGTTGGTATGATGCTTATGACCGGATGGAGGTTATAAGTGTGTTGAAGACCGGATGGAGGTCGTTTGGTATGATGCTTATGACCGGATGGAGGTTATAAGTGTGATGAAGACCCGATGAAGGTCAGAGTACGAGTTTTGTTTGTTGATTGAGATTTTGAGTCATTTCAGTGTTACTCTGAAAACCAAGTGTTATTTTATTAAGAGCTATAATCATGTAATCTGTGACTTTGTTCGTTAAAGTTAGTATAAGATAAGCATAGTGAAATGCTTAACAGTAGTTTCTTTTGGAACTAGCTGGTGACGATGTGATGTGATGTTGAATGGTATCTTGGTTCTTGAGCTACCATGATGTACCGAGCTGTAGTCTCCTGTTAAAGTTACCTTGCTTTAAAGTCAAGACGAGGTCAGGATTGGCCGAGTCGGACAAGTACTTTGTTGAGTTTTTGTTACAGATTAACACACGAGGACGTGTGTCTTGTCAGAATGGCCGTGTCGGAGAGAGAATGATTACGGACTGTCTGTTGACTAATCGAGACGCTAGCGCCACCTGGTGGCACTAAATGGTATCAAAGGCGTGACAATTGGAAGGGGCAAATACTGCGACGGCGAAGTCGAGCTGCGGAGTCACACGACACATCTGGTGGTCGACTTGTGCGCACGTCGTGGAACCGTCACGCGTTCCTTTGTAATTCTACCTACATAGTTATTGTTAACGTTATAGTTTAAAAGTCACTTTAATAATCGTAACGGACGTGCTTGGGAGTTTCTTGTGGCTTCTTCTCCCAGTAGGAAATAGCACTAGTGAAGCCACGCTGGCGTTTTGGGGGTTTGCTGGGTTGTAATATTGACGTAAGAAAAGTACTACAAGAAGTCTGATTAAATGAGAGATTTAATGACTTCTAAATGTGTGTTTTAATGTTTGAACCAACATGACCCACTGTCGCCCACTAAAGTAATGATTGGCTATCACTTCTGATTACGAGACACGTAATAATAGTAACCCCCTCCCCGCATTTTTCCCCGATATATATATATCCCTCGGTTCTTGTTTTATATATTTCTGAACTGTTTTACTTTAAAGTTGTTCTTTAACATAGATCATGATTTCGGAACGAAAGTTATGATCTATGGTACTATTTATTTAATACGAAGTACATATTTATTGTCATAAATATGTTTAATTACTATAAATTAATTAATGATATTTAGAATGATCCTCGGGTTTTATTTTGTTAATTTAATTTATATAAGACAGTCAATTGATGTAATGTTTATCGACTTAAAGCTTAAGGTTAATACATTTGTTGGTTTTCAAACTTGCTTAGTTATCCTATGATGTTTTAAGATGGTTCTACTGAATTGTATCTTATTATTATTGCTAATGTTTATAGATATTTGGCTAAAATGTATGACGATCTGTGATTGGTAGAATATGGCGCCTTATTGCTAATATGGTGCCATTGTTTGGATAAAGTATAAAAAGGGAGGTATTCCTCAAAATCGGTCAGTTTCATCGGAGTCAGTAGTTAGTAGTTTAGTTGTATTGGAGTCAGTAGTAAGAGTTACAGTTAGTCAAGGATTGGCTGCCGGATGTTAAAGTTAAGTATTCTGATTGTTACTATGTTGTTATTATGCCACTGTTACTATGCCACTGTTACTATGCTGTGTTCTATGTTCCTATTTGATACAAATTATGTGATAGTTGTTATAAGTTGTTTTATGTTGGACTGTACTTTAATTATCAAATGAATATGGCTATGGAGTTTCTTGCCGGTTCTTCTCCATAGTACAATATTTGGAACCGAGCATTAATGATCTAATTGAAATATATTAGACTCTTTCCATTGAGAAATATATCACGTTAAAATCAATTTATGCATTGTTTCATTCCTTATTATAATTATTTTATTAGCAGATTAGCAATGACTGGATCACATAGTTGTAACTTGATAATATCATAATCCTGACATTTACATATTTGTATATAGGTAATATGTAATATATAGCCTCTTTCTGACACGTGCGTCTCCCGCGCCTTGTAAATATTTATTTAAACAACAGGAGGTACTTAGGTAAAATATAAAATAGCAACAGGATATGTTCACGCGTCGCCTGCACAAGGACTATTAAATGTTCATAAAATTAAACATAAATGAAGTTTTAATTCATCGTTGGGTCGCCGCCCGTGCCCAAATTGCCACAATTACCCCAAAATCCAGTTTTTTTTTTAATAATGTAAACCCATTATACTCCTAAAGTTTGATACTTCGGGACGGTGTCGCTCCACCATAAGTATTGCCATTTCAGTTTCCTCGTTTAATTTTTTTTTTCGGGGTTTATTTTTCGAGTAAATTGAAAATAATTATATAAATAGAACCGGATCTCGATACCTAACAATACCAGTCACGGCCTCACGGGTCGGACAGGGTTTTCTTAACACATTTTACCTAAATACGAAGGATATTTTTTGAAATCGTTAAAAAAAATTTATCAGATATTTTTGTTATGTAAAATTGTTTGATTCATGTAAAGCGTGCGACTTATAACTTTACCATCATGCATTTTATATACAAAAAATTGCTTATATAAGTTTTATTTAATAAGAAAAGACATATTTTAACTAAAACCATGTATTTATTCAAAACTGTTTTTTCTGCCCAGCGTTTGGGCATTTATTTGGGCGTAAATCGGTTATGTCCATTAAACCGCGCGTTAATATATCCGCCCAGTTTTTGTCCATTTTTGCCCTCTGGGTTTAATCCCTCGACCCATCACTATGTGACTGAACTTTTAAAAAACTACTATTTTTGCAACCGAGAGTTGTATGTATTTTTTTATTTATTTTTTATTCGTGATAGGCTTACGCTTGACCGCTAGTTTGCCTGATGTTAAGCGATACTGCGATCTACGATGGAGCGCGCTTGCCTAGAAGAAACCGATTCACTCGTGATTTAAAGACACCCAGATTATATCTATCAGGGAAGACCCACTCGGGAAGTGCATTCCATATTTCAGCAGTACGCATTATAAAAGTGGACTTAAAGCGTTTCGTTCGGGCTTTTGGAATGTCCACCGTGAATCGATGACGCTTTTTCGTGCTTCTGGTCGTACGATAGTGGAAAGGGCTAGGGGGAATAAGATCGTGGAGATCTGATGCACACTCTCCGAAATGTATCCGATAAAAAACCGATAAGCTAGCAACTTTGCGGCGATGTTCAAGACTTTGGAGTTTAGCCCGGACAAGGGAATCGTTGCCAATGAGCTTCTTGGCACGTTTCTCGATGGACTCTAACGCCTCGAGCTGGTACTTAGCCGATCCATCCCAAAGGTGCGAACAGTACTCCATGCACGACCGAACTTGTGCTTTATACAATGCGAGCAATTGTTCCGGCGTGAAGTAACGCCGCACCTTCGAGAGGATACCCAGCTTTCTGGCAGCTATTTGAGCTTTGGACTCTATATAGGGGCCGAAGTTGAGGGTTGACGTCAGAGTGACGCCCAAGAGCACAAGGTGGTCAGTCATCGGCACAGATACATTCCGGAAAGTAGGAGCCAGTTGGAATGGGCTCTTTTTGGCGGAAAACAGACACGCCTGGGTCTTGGCAGCGTTGAATTTGATTTATCATAGGTTTTGTGATCGTAACATCAGTCTACACAATACTCACACTTCACAAATTATTGTTACCATAAAAAAAAAAACATGTCCAGAAATAGTAAATAATAAATAAAACATGTCACTTGAAAAAATAAAACATGTCCAAAGGAAATAAATATGTCAAAAATTGAGATGTCATCCATGAATGAAAGAGCCCGGTTCATTTGAGCGGCTTAATCCCAAGCATTTTTGTCGTCTATATAATCTCTGACTGTATAGAATGCTTTTTTACACAGTTTTTGCTTGACCACAGTCTTGAATTTATTTAAACATAGATTTTGAAGCTATTGAGTGAATGTGGTGATAAATAGAGTTTTTTTGTTCTTGCCAGAAAAGTATAGGATCATACTTCAGATGCACAACTGCCTGTGGTAAATAGTGTTTAAATTCTTCGTTTAAGCCCTGACTTTCCAGTGCAAGTGCATTACATGTAGAGAGTTGCTTAAAATAGATGAAATCAAAATAAGTGTAAAGTTAACTGAGTATAGAATTATCGCAAAAATATGGTCCCTGATTCTTTATTGGTTGAAAAATTAAAGCGCGCGAAGCGCGTAATTTATATTCATAATTGGAAATAATTTTATGGTTTTTACCAAAACTGAAAAAATCGAATGTCGATTTTGAAGGGTGAAATATCGATTCACTGAATCGATTCAGAACTACATATGGATTTAAAAATCGATTTTTTTGGCTCGAGAAATCGATTCTTCGATTAATCGATCTCAAATCGCCATCCCTGATCGACACTAGTGGTAAAAACGGCTACTTTTCGATAATGAATTATACTGTTATGTTATTTCCCAACAACTGTTATTGTATACTGTTGTTGTTATTCTGTTGGGTTGCGTCGAAACTACGACGTAAATATTCGGCGGTTAGACAAAAGTTTTGTCTCAAAACACAACTTTGTTTACGACAAATGTTAGTGTTGATGAAATTGACAAATGTCAACTGTCAAAACTAAAAAGCCCACGTTCCATTCCATGGATTCCATAGATATTGCATACCACAGACAATTTAAGCGCTCTACACACGTGCCAAAGATTTTTAGTTGATTGATGTGACCACCATAACAAAGTTTTATTAAAGCGGATCGTTCAGCTGAGCCCGCGAAATTCAAATTTCAAGTGATTTTTCACTGTTTGTAGGTCTATAACAAGTTCTAGATTCATGACAGTAGTAATCGCGACATTAAATAGACAACATTCACAACTGAGAACTAAAACCGTTACCTATAGATCCTTATCAAGCTAAAAACTTGCCAAAAACTGTGAAAACTTGTCAAAATTGACACTTTACACAGTAAAGGTTTTAGTTCTCAGTTGTGAATGTTGTCTATTTAATGTCGCGATTACTACTGTCATGAATCTAGAACTTGTTATAGACCTACAAACAGCGAAAAATCACTTGAAATTTGAATTTGGCGGGTTCGGGTGAACGATCCACCTTAAATATGAATATATTTTTAAGAGATGATAAAACATGAACATGTATTGAATGACGAAAACAAATAAGTCAAATATGATATTGTTGCAAATAAGAATTTTCATTGACGCGTATTTTAAAGTAAATTGATTTGTACATGATTTAATTATTTACATTCTTTACTCTTTATACAAGCTGGTTATTTTACTATATACATTTTTGCGTTGGGATTTAAGAACATGATTTGCTCAATATTCCCTTCCCTCCGGATCGCTGTAGCGTTAGGACGTGTTTTTAGTGTCAGTCTGTCCACTTTAAAAATCACAAAATATAAATTATAATAAACCATAATATAAATTCACATAAATTAAATCCACTCAAGTACCAGGCGACTATAGCATTGAAGAGTGCATCGCTACGAATGAATCAGCAGTGCAGCCGCCAGCCACTACAACATACATCGTTGCTACGTGAGTAAACACTTGCACACATTCTAAGTCGCCTACGCAGCAGTGTGCATAACACTGATAACTGCATGCACACAGAAGACTCCCGTCATCAACGCCTGCGCTTACGCACTCTGTAATATATCTACTGCGGTTGCTACTTGCCTGGTATAATGATTCGCTCGCCAACTAAGTGCGGGTCCGATACGGACATAAACATAAGGAGGGATACAACTCCGCCGCCGTCGCTGTTTGCTACCGCACGTCATAAGCGCCGTCATGAAAGTATTACTAGAGACGACTTTGATGAGTTTAGAGAAGAAATAAGACTAATGTTTGCCTCACTACAAAACAAAATGGACACTTCGTTGGCTAGTATCGAGAAGAGTTTTGAAGCTATCTCACAACAACACGATGAATTCTGTGTAAAAATCAAAAACCTAGAACAGAATTGCCAGAATAACCAAAAAACTATATCTATCCTGCAAGAAAAATTAGAAGAGCTTCAACGTGTATCTAAATTAACAACTATTGAATTAAGAAACCTCCCCCAAAAAGATAAGGAAAATAAACAGGACCTCTTGAATTATATTTTCAATATATCGAAGTCAATTAACATAAATCTGCAACCGTCTGACATACATGATATATACCGCCTACCCACGAAAAAAGGACCTAAACAAGATTCGTACAAACCAATAGTTGTTCAGATATCACATTTGTTTGTTAAAAACTCACTTCTTAGCGCCGTAAAAGATCACAACAAGTTCAACCCGAATAACAAGCTCAATATAAATCATGCTGGTATGGGAGGCAATTCAAGTCCAATCTATCTCTCGGAACACCTCACCGTCAACGCTAGAAAACTCTTTTATCTTGCGCGCCAGCTAAAGAAAAATAATATCATAAAGTATTGCTGGATCAATGATGGCAAAGTGCTTGTTAGGAAGGCAGATGGAGCTCAAACAATCTACATAAAAAACGAGACTCAAATCGAATCCATAACAAAAGAAGCCTGACTAGTTTTAATCATTAAGTGCATGCTAATTAGATATTTAGTCAAAATAATTTTAGTCTACCTTCTTTTCCTTAAATTTATTGTTTATTTTATTATTAGATTCATTCTGACGCTGCAAACACAAACAGCCAGTCCCATTCACGACCCACTTTTGAAAAACCCTCTTATATACACAAACACACCCCATCCACATTTATTACATACACCACATAACATACACTATATCATACATACTCTTATCATTTCTAAGACACGCCCACCTCAACGACCCATATACATACACTCCTCACACACTATAAACTCCATAACACATTCCCATTACCCCACGATATTTTATTCAGTTACTCGGGAAGTTCCTGTCCATCACATATTTATTAATCATTTCCAAATGTCCTATAAAATAAGACAACTGCTTACAAATACTAGTGGATAGCATTGTTGATATTGGCAATCATATTGACCAACTCTCAGTCTCAACCTCAATAACCTGTGATCCTGATGAATGTTCTACTCACATAATTAACCCCACCAAACAGCTAAAGATAATTACGCAAAATATCAGATCTATAAATGCTAACTTTGATTCTTTTATAACCCTGCTGTATCAAACAAATGTAGATTGTGATATTATTGTTTTGACTGAGTGCTGGTTAAAATCCAATCACCTTATACCAATTATGGACTGCTACTCCAATTACCATACCACCCAACTGGTCAATCAGAATGATGGAGTTGTACTTTATGTAAGAGATCTTGATAACTACTCTGTTGAGGAACCCGACTTCACTGATTCGAGCTGTCTTGTCTTGAAAGTGGGAACTGATAAAGCCTTTATCTGCATTTATCGGTCACCGTCGGTTGTGGACATCAGTAACTTTCTACAAGATTTAAACTCACTTTTAGTAAATCTTTCATCCTACAAAAATATAGTCATTATAGGAGACATTAATCTTGATATTAGAAGTTCGTCGTGTCCTAACCACATCTCTGACTATCTTAATCTCATGGCTTTTCATGGCCTACTCCCTGCACATAATTTCCCTACTCGCCAACAATCCTGTCTTGACCATGTAATGCTCAAATCGAACTTACTAGCCCTCACAGTGGTGCTCAACTCCTCTGTGACTGATCATAGTGCTGTTTTGCTTTGTCTTCAACAAAAAAAGCAGATTAATCAACGGATTAAAACCCTCACCAAGGTAAATTATATAACTCTGGATGACAAGATTAATGAACTCAACTTCTTACCGGTCTATGAGTACACTGACGCAAATGAAGCAACGAACTACTTGGTCACTAATCTATCCAGTATTATAAGCGCTCACACCTCAATTATTAAACTCCCAAACAATAAAAGACTACTTAAACCTTGGATGACTATTGGCATGCTACGATGTGTACGTAATAGAGATGCGATGCACAAAGAGCTCGTAACGTCTCCTGGAAACTTCATACTAAATATAACATATAGAAGATACCGCAACTTCTGCACTAAAATTCTAAAAAAACTGAAAAGAGAGTATGAGAGGGCTGAATTAAGAGAGGCTGCTAACGATAATAAAAAGATTTGGCAAATATTGAAGAGAGTAACAAATACTGGAAAAACTAAAACGCCCGCTGCAGAGTTGCTTATGTCTTCTTCTTCTCCTCAGCAATCAGTTGACCTGGTAAATGACTACTTTGTCAACATTGGTAAAAAGCTTGCAGAAGATTTGGAACAGCATCACGGCAGTTACGCCTCGAAACGCTACCTAGGTGGTACCTCATCACTACAATCATTTGTCATGTTAGACACCGATGAGAGTGAAGTTGAGGCTATACTTATGTCACTTAAAACCAACTCCGCTGCTGGCTGAGACAATATATCCACTGATTTTCTCAGACGTTATAAGCACCTCCTTGTCCCCCCACTTACACACCTATTTAATCTTTGCCTTGGTACAGGCACGTTCCCCCTATACCTTAAAAAGGCTATCATACACCCAATCCATAAAGGACCATTTGCGGACCAATTGTCCTAAAAAGCGTAAACCAGACGAAAAACCTAATACAGTGACATGTGCCTTTTGGAAGAAGGTTGGACACGCCGAGAGTGATTGTTATACGAAGCGACGCGTCGAAGCTTCGAGTAGCAATCAACGGAAAGTGAACCTTTGCAAAGAGGTACATGGCTCTTCCGAGGCTAGTGACATTACTACCGCGGTAATTCAGGGCATTCCGGTCGACGTCTTAATAGATAGTGGGGCGGTTGATGTGTCCTTAATCTCATCGGATATCGTTAAACATTTTTCCTGTTCACGAAAGCCAACCCATCGTATTCTAAAAGGTATAGGTAACAACGGGATTGTTGCTCATGAGTATATCACCCTAACCGTTGAGTTCAATAAAATCTCCCTTGAAATAGACTTTGTTGTGGTACCGGCACCATATATGAATACGCCGATAATTATTGGAACCGATGTGCTTAACCGAGACGGTGTTACGTATATTAGAACAAAACATAATCAATTTCTAGCACATGCCCAAATTTGTGCAATAAATACTGTTAGGCCGGTCGAGCTCTCCGATATCAACACACCTCTTCAAGGTGAAGAATTAAGCCTGTTAATCGAAACAATAAACGATTTTATACCATTTTTCATATCTGGTACCGCCACCACAACGGTAACTACTGGCAAAATGCAAATCAACGTGACAAGCGATGTCCCCGTGGCATACCATCCCTATCGCTTATCATACCAGGAAAAACTTAAGGTCAGGGAAATAATAAACGATTTATTGCGCAAAAATATAATCAGGGAGTCCAAATCCGAGTATGCCAGCCCCATTATCCTGGTAAAAAGAAAGATGGTGCAGATAGGATGTATGTAGACTTCAGAGCACTCAACCGCATCACTGTCAAGGACAGATATCCCCTGCCCTTGATAGAGGATCACATTGACCGTCTTGGGTGCTCCAGGTTTCTTACAGGCCTCGATATGGCCTCGGGCTTTCACCAGATTTTAATAGACGAGGCCTCAGTTCACAAGACAGGCTTCGTAACCTTAAGATGCCATTCGGTTTGTGCAATTCCCCTACCGTTTACCAACGAATAATCAATAAGACCCTCCGAAGATTTATCGAAGCAGGCCAGGTTCTCGTCTACATTGATGACGTCCTTATTATGAGCATGACAGTCAACGAAGGCATCAATTTGTTACGAGAAGTTTTAAAAACGTTAACGGAAGCTGGATTCTCGATAAATCTCCGAAAGTGCTCGTTTTTAACCACTGAAGTAGAATATCTTGGCCGCGTCATAACTCATGGTCAGGTTAGGCCGAGTAATCGCAAGATTGAGGCTCTGGTAAACGCTCCCGTACCGAAGAACGTAAAACAGGTTAGGCAATTTCTGGGCCTAGCTGGCTATTTCCGGCGTTATATTAAAAACTATGCCACAAAAACTCTAAATATCTCTCGTCTTACTAAGAAAGATGTAAAATTTGAATGGGGTAGTGAGCAAGAACAAAGCCGTCAGGATCTAATCAAAATATTAACTAACGAGCCCATACTTTCTACTCTTACTGAGTTTGTGGGACGTAAATAAGCTATTTTATTTACACAGTGATCAGAGTAATTAGTTTTAATTACCCTCTAATTAACAATTAGTAAAAATACACCAAGCAAAAAGTTACAAACAGTGCCATCTATCGGTCTGGTTGATTCCTGTAACGATCCACCGTATTGATCCCGCACTGGTGCCATCTATCGAGCGAACTTTAGACTATCTACAGAACTAGTTGAGTAGTTACCTAAGTAATCATGCCGGGTGCGAAGTGTGGAGGCTGCGGCCGTTTCATTTCGTCAATAGAGGGCGCTAAATGTGGGAAATGTCAAGGGCAGTACCATAGGGTATGCGTAGGCATTTCAACGAAGGTAAATATTTCTGCCAACTGGCGTTGTCCCGAATGCAAAAAGGATATCGCCAGGGACAACAGGGCTGAGACCCCAGTCAGAGGGTCCCAGGCCGATAATTTGGAGAGGGCTGGATGTGAAGACGGTACGCTTAATACCTATGTTACTGGTTGCACACCTGCTTCTATGCAGTCTGGAAGCCATCCCAAGGCCGCCACTCCCCCGTCGTGTTACATGTCCACAGTCGATGTAACGGCCCAGCAACCATCGCAGATTATTGACTCCGACATGAAGATCATCATGGCGGAACTGAGAGCCGTTCGTGAAGAGATACAAGTTTTTAGGAAGGAGATGGAGGTAAGGATGTCGAAGCTGGAGACATCCATGGGCACCTGCAATGCACGCATTGACGGTCTGGAGGCTAGGGTGGAGGCTTTAGAGCTACGGGCCTCCTCTCGCCCGGCGAATACTGACGCAGTGGAGAAGATTGTTGAGGATCTAAGACGCGAGCTCAATGACAAGGACCAGGAACTCTTGGCTAATGACATCGAAGTCTCTAATGTGCCGGAGGAAAAGGTTGATAGCCCGGTTCATATCATCAAGGTTATCGGCCTTAAGTTAGGGGTAAAACTGGAGGATCGCGATATTGTCAGCGCCGAGCGAGTAGGTGGAAGGCAATTGAATGCGACGAACTCTACGGGTGCCATTGAAGCTCGCCCACGCGCCATTGTAGTGCGCCTCGCACGCCGTGATCAGCGTGATGAGCTGCTGACAAGCGCCCGAGTGCGACGTGGAGCAACCACTGCCGACCTCGACATGCCTGGCCCTGCCTTACGGTTCTACCTGAACGAGCGCCTTACGAAAACAAATCGCCAGTTATTTCGGAGGGCACGAGACGCCGCTGGTCACTGCGGTTGGCGATTTGTCTGGACTAAGCGCGGCCGCATTCTCGCCAGGAGGAAGCCAGGAGACCCCACTCATAGAATCCGGGCCGTCGAAGACATATCTCGGGTCTTTGGACCTGATAACGAAGCAGCATGATCACTATCCATCTTCTTTAATGATTAGCTTACTGAATATGTTATTTACTGTTTTTGGGAAAGATATGCGTCACACCCGCTCAGAACGGTTGCTCAACCATGTGTCAGCGGATCTGTTAATACATTTACTCAATTATAACATATTATATTTTATTCTATATAATATTATCTTACGATCACTACATAATATAAATACACAAGTAATACTTCACACAAAATGCCCAACTAAAAACACAAATACATATTATTATACAATATTATACACAATCTACTTACCTAATTACAATGTCATATTACATAATCAAATAAAAAACATACAATTACAGTTCTATATACAATCTATTCACATATTTACTGTTCTATATACAATCTATTTAATTCTAATATTACAACATTTATCTAATCAACCAAACACCTATGTTAATTTCCTCATGTACTTACACATACACAATAATACTAATTTATCTGTTACACATATACACACTACACAGATGACATACTCTAATGACCTCTAGTAAATGTATCAAGTTTGGGCTGTTGAATGCAGGGTCTCTAGGGACTAACCACGATGAATTTCTAATAGCCATGTGTAACCACAATGTGGACATTATGGCTATCAACGAGACATGGTTACGTGAAGGAGAGGATGACCGAGCCCCTTGCGCACCTGGGTATAAACTTAAACATATCCCGCGCCCCACATCAATACGAGGTGGGCGTGGCGGCGGGGTGGCATTTTACATTAAAAATGGTGTGGGTGCGCGCGTAAGACCTCACCCTGATCACCCAGATGTTGAACAGCTCTGGTTAGGCCTAAATGTAAAAAAGAAAAAGTTTCTGATTGGCACTGCATACCGCCCACCATGGCTGAATTTGGACATTTTTCTCGAGGGTTTAACTGAGAGCATTGTCGGTTTGGCCCCCTACGATAATCTGATAATATTAGGCGACTTCAATGTTAATTTGCTAGATATAAGCGGTTCGAAATCAAAACAACTCCTGGATTTTCTCAGTCACTTTAACTTAAGTCAGTTAGTCCACACACCTACGCACTTTGTGGGTGACAGCAGAACGCTAATTGATATAATCGGCTCTGATGCTTCAGTTCGTAATGTTGAGGTGACTCACATTAGTGAACTCAGTCACCACTGCTTCATTACATGTGAAGCAATCTTCAAGAAGCCTAAGACTAATCCAAGGATGGTTGTTTTTCGCCCGCTTACAGACATATTAGACACCTACTTTAATTCCGATTTAAATATGATACCATGGTCTACTTTTGGAGATATGGATGACGTTAACTCAATGGTGCAAACTTTTAACTCTCTCATCACTCAGCTATTCAATCTTCACGCTCCTATCAGGAGGAAGACTTTTAAACAACGCCCTACTCCTTGGATTACTGAAAATGTACGACTGATGTTTAGATTGAGAGATGAGGCCAGGTACCGACGCCAAAAAGATTATTATCGGGACTTAAAGCATCAAGCCGCTACAGCACTAGGGAATGAGAAAAGAGCATATTTTACTAAAAGTATAAACGACCACATTAAGGACCCGAAACTACTGTGGCGAAATCTAAAATTGGATGTGCTTCCCGACCATAAGCAGAGATTACTACCTAATCACTTTGACAATCCAGATGCTGTCAATGCAGCATTCTTGGACGTCCCAGGTAACTGTTCACACAATACTTCGCAACTATCCTTCTTTAATTCACAAAAGTACTCCTCAGCTAGGTTCTCACTCTCAACAACCAATCCAGAGTCTGTCTTTAAGATAATTAAGAGTTTGGGGTCAAATGCCCAGGGTGTGGATGGTATAAGTTTAGACATGCTAACACTCACATTGCCTACTACTCTGCAAGCCATTACAGATATCATAAACCGGTCAATTGTCACATGCACATTCCCTGTTGACTGGCGCTGTGCAATTATACGTCCCATTCCTAAAAATAGTAATCCGGCTGACGTAAAAGATCTCCGACCTATAAGTATACTGCCACTCTTATCAAAGATCCTGGAACGTGTGGTGTATCTACAGGTTACCGAATATTTGGAAACAAATAATATCCTTCCTGACCTCCAATCTGGTTTCAGAAAGGGCAGAAGTACTGCAACGGCCCTGGGTGATGTTGTGGGAAATATCCTTGAAGCACGTGATCAGGGGGAGGGAGCGATTCTCGTTCTACTCGATTTTTCCCGGGCGTTTGATGCAATTAACACCACCCTACTGCTGTCCAAGTTGGCTTACTACGGTTTCGACAACAAAGCGGTGGAGTGGTTTAATAGCTATCTAACAGACAGGTCTCAATATGTAGAAATTCACAGAGAGGACGGGTCTACAGTGTCGTCAGCCCCTCGTCACGTGCCAAGGGGAGTACCACAGGGATCAATTTTGGGACCTTTACTGTACATTTTGTACAGTGCAGATGTAATAAAATCCTTCACTCACTGCAAATACCACATGTACGCTGATGATATTCAGTTATACACATCCTTCAAAAGCAATGATACATCTTTGGCAGTGCAAAGGATAAATGAAGACCTGCACAGGGTTGTTGTATGGTCTGAGGAGAACTCGTTGGTTTTGAACCCTCTCAAGTCAAAATTCATGGTACTTGGTACTAAAAAGCAAGTATATGCGATACTATCAGCCAAACCCGAGATAGTCATCATGGGAAAGAGAATTGAGAGAGTTGAGCAGGCATGTAACTTGGGCCTTATTATAGACCCAGAGCTGCGCTTTGAAGCACACATAACCAATATCCTAAGAAACTGCTTCTATAGGTTAAAGGTTCTATATGGGATACGTAAATACTTAAGCCTACCAGTACGGAAACAACTTGTTGACACTCTAGTTCTGTCAAAGCTTAACTACTGTGACACAGTCTATGGACCATGCTTGCTGGCCAGAACAGAGCGGGTGATCCAGCGCATTCAGAACGCTTGTGTACGCTTTTGTATTGATGTCCCACGAAGAAGTCATGTAACTCCATACTTGAACCAAATAAAGCTTTTAAAGATGGCTGCCAGGCGGAAACTTCATTTAGCCAACCTACTGTTTGGTGTAATCACATCCCAAAAACCACACTACTTCTACTCAAAGCTAACTTGGAAGCATCAACAATCAAAATTTTGTCCTCGTTCCATTGTGAGCCCGTTGTTGGTACCAAAGCACAGAACTGCAGCTTTTAGGGGGTGTTTCAGGTATGCAGCCACACGCTGTTGGAACAATCTCCCTCCACCAATGCGTTGCCTGAAAACATTACAGAGTTTTAAAACTCAGCACAAAAATCTATTAATGCTTGACCAGTTGTCATTTCAACTCTAACCTTACAGTAGACACAATTTTAGTGATTGACTCAATGTACCTCATGGGTCATGGCCTTCAGGCTTTGGCTTGGGTTTGCCAACGGCGTGGGCTGCCGGCTTCTGGGTCTCATGTCAATTGGGGTTGTTTCGCTTTAGATGTTCCGGTTATTTTTAACCCTTCTTCCTATGCTTGCGCACGCCATCTTGTTTCTGTAAGGTGGTAGTGTTACTTAAATACATACCTAGGTATTATTTTTATTATTATAATCTGATGAAATTCAATTCCAATTTAGTAGGTAATTTATAATATTTATTTTTTTTAATTTTAAATGTATACTAGTTAAAATATAGATTACCATAATAATCATAATGTTAGGCGTCCCGGTCACCCTGGAACCCTCCAAGTCTGTCATCAACAATTTCAGCAGCATAACACCATAGCACAATTTCACACACTGACCACAATACATAACAATTTACAACACTACTTTACAAATCAACTATTTATACCTAATTATAGAAAAAGGAACTTATATATGTACAATATAAATACCAATTATGCAAGATAGATATGTAATCAATTTAATTTAATCATGTAAACACAAACATCTGTACTCGATAGCGTATCGCTGTCAGTTAAGTGCACGCCAGAGACAAAGTACTCTGTGTCGAACAAAAGATACACAGACTATACGAGCGCCGTGGTCACGTAATTAATTTGTTGCCATAGACAAATATTTAATGTTATAAACAGCACACATCATTTATGTACTCTATTCTTCTATTTCATATTTAGTAGCATAAATTACTATTACTTATTATATATTTTTTTATTTTATTTATCTATTTATTTAACTCAAAACTTGTAAGTATTCCTGTTTGAGGATGCACCGTCCGACGTCAATATGTCGACACCGGCTGTCGCTGAAAACCAGCGTTGTGACTCTGCCCCGCGCACGAGTCATAGCAATAAGCTGAGCGATGGCCGTTTTGCGTGGATGTGACGCATACTCACCCACCTACACATTTAGTTTGCTTTTTGTTTGTTTGTATATGACGATGATACTGCTGTGTGCGTCTTGTCCATGCAAATAAATATATTTTCTTTCTTTCTTTCTTTCTTTCTTTACTTGCAATTTTTGACCCTAAACTAGTAACTGAACTTCATACAGACGCGAGTAGCGTAGGTTACGGTGCCATCTTGATGCAAGTCCATGTCGACAGTAGCAAACGTGTGGTGGCTTATTTCAGCAAAGTCACTCAAGGCGCTGAGAGCAGATACCACTCGTACGAGTTGGAGACGCTGGCGGTCGTCAGAGCATTGCAACACTTTAGACATTATTTGATCGGTATTGAATTCAAAATTATAACCGATTGCAATGCACTGAAGTCCACCGAGCGCAAAAAGGATCTGCTCCCACGCGTTGCGCGCTGGTGGATTCATTTACAGGATTATAATTTTTCTATTGAATACAGAAAAGGCATTATGATGTCTCATGCCGACTACTTGAGCAGGAATCCACCAGCGACGCATATCAACAACATAGAGAAACCATTAAATTGGGCCCAGATCGCACAGGCCGCTGATGATGAAACACAGGAACTTCTGCAAAAGCTTAGAGACGGTAGCCTTGACACACGACGCTATGTGTGTAACAACGACCTTCTCTACTATCGATATTCTCCGATTGGTGAAGAGTCGAGACTTTTATGTTTTATACCGAAGGGACATCGACTCAGCCTTTTGCGTATTTTCCATGATGAGCATGAGCATATAGGAGCTGAGAAAACATTAAGCCTTATTCTCAAACATTTTTGGTTCCCCGGCCTTAAGCAATTTGTCGATAAATATACATCTCACTGCCTAGTGTGCATGTCCAAAAAGAGAGTTCCCAGAGCTCCTTGTCAACCTATCACGTCATGGGTCAAGCCTGACGAACCCTTCAACACCATTCACGTAGATGTATTAGGTCCATTGCCCGAGTCAAATGGTTTTAAATTTGTTTTAGTACTTGTAGACGCATTTACAAAATTTTGTCTTCTTTATGCATTGTACCGCCAAGACACTAGCGAACTCAAACGTGTATTCGAAAACGCAATATCTCTTTCGGTGTCCCTAAATTATTAATTTGTGATCGTGGCCGAATGTTCGAGGCCTCTAATTTTAAAGGGTGGGTACTAGAAATGGGTTGTGACATTCATTATGTAACGCCTGAAATGCACCACGCAAACGGCCAAGTAGAAAGATACGTGCGAACCGTTTTAAATCTCATTCGCGTTGAGAGTAACAATAAAAATACTACCTGGTCCGATGCGCTGTGCAAAATTCAGCTAGTATTAAATATTACAAAGCAAAAAACCACCCAATTGTCTGCTTTAAATTTGTTAATTGGATCCGACGCGACCACTCCCGTTATCCGTGCGCTTGTCCGCGATGTGGCAGTTGAAAATGCACAACCAAATCGTGAGGCGTGGCGGGAAATGTGCAGGGATAGAGCTAAGGACCTGCTAAAGAAAAACCAAAAGAAGCAGGACTCTTATGTGAACCGTCATCGACGCTCTCCCAAGACTTTCCAGGTTAACGACTGTG
This sequence comes from Acronicta aceris, assembly GCA_910591435.1. Taxonomy (NCBI): domain Eukaryota; kingdom Metazoa; phylum Arthropoda; class Insecta; order Lepidoptera; family Noctuidae; genus Acronicta; species Acronicta aceris. Next base: position 11,491,360 of record OU342757.1, on the reverse strand, counting down.
TATTTGTCATAAAGTACTCGCAATCAACCGGAAAACTTGATTCGGGGATGAGAGGCCCTTATCGAGTAACCACAGTGCTGCCAAGTGGCCGCTATGAGCTCAAATTATTGAGTGGTGCTCGTGGGAAAACCACGCAAGCAGCAGCGCAATATATGGTACTTTGGAAAGGGGAGTGGTGTCCCGAGAGTTGTGCGGCTTTCTTTGAAAGTGAGTACCTACTATTATTTGCTGTGTGCCTAACAAATGTGTATGTTACAGCTTTTAGGTATGTTCCGTGTAAATGTATGGAATTGTACGAGGACTTGCCTCGTTACGAAAAGATTAGAGCGCTCAGGGAGAGGTTCTGGAGGCAATCCCGGCAGACACGCTGTGCGTGTGTGGGCTTTGTCCCGGCAGACACGTTTTACGTGTGGGGTGTTTACCCGGCGGACACGCTATGCGTGTGTGGGCTTTGCCCCGGCAAACACGTTATTACACGTGTGGACCTCGGTCCGGCAGACATATCATGTGATATGTATAGGTTGTGATGTAAGAGAATGCGAGTATGTGATTAAATAGAGATGCATGTATTGGATGCTTGTTAGAAGTGACCGACGACTCATACTTACCCGTACGATTCTATGACAGAGGGCCTTGGTAGCGTGAAGTATGATAGTGTAGGCAATATTTAACGAAGTTAACGAGTTAATAAAGCTACCTTAATTTCTTTTAGGCACAGAGGACGGAAATGATGACGATGAGCGAATGAACGATGCCTGCGAATCCCTCTCCTGCCGCTGGACATGTCGCTGAAAATGCCACCGAAGGCTTTGCTGAAAAAGTGCCCGAGGACGGCGCACGGTCAGGAGAGGCCGTGTTAGGATAATCAAGGATCGTTTACTGCATTTAGTGACGTCATCTCACGATTCCTATAAAAATGGGGTTAGCTCGCCGGACAAGTCATTTGCTGGTCGGCTTTCAAACGGGAAGGTGTCGTGTCGTGAGGTGTCGGCGCTATTTGCAGTGAGTCATTCTTATAGTGTCTACCTAATTGTGGTTTATTACTTTTGTGTAATTAACGGCTGTTTGTCAATTACGATTATTGATCTGCCTAAATTAAATATAAGAATTAATTATTGTACTTTGTGTTGCTCGTTTTTTTTTTTTTTTTAATAAAATCCGACTTCTGATCCTAAAAATATGAATAACTTTTCTACGAAAAAGTATTTTTATAATAGTTATACGTAGCTTTTTAGTCTCACAATCAATTTTTTCAAAATATTATCAGTCAGATGTCACCAAACGTCACCTTATGACGTAAATTCAGAATGTGAAGGCAAAATTTCAATCATGCGGGTAGGGTTCGCGGTGGCTTAGAGGTCAGAGCGTCTGGTATATCAAACCAGAAGACGCAGGTTCGAATCCTGCCCGCGATTGAATTTTTTCCTTTACTATTAAATAACTTAATAACAATAATAGTCAAACAAGTACGCAAATCATGAGGAACAAAACAGCTATCGAACAGCACTGAGCACGATGAATACCAATCTGTTACTGATGACGTGATGACTGATGACAACGACGACAACATGTGTTGTCCTGTAATGTAAATGTAACCCTGTTATTAAATAATGATAATTCGTAAAAAAAATCGACCTTATTTCGATTTCGTAAAGCTTATATTCGTAAAACACATTTGACTGAATGACAACGAATAGCAATAGCGTTGGTCACTTCGAAAAGAAAATGAACCTTAACATCATGTAGCGTAAGGTCATTATCGTACGCGATGCGCTCGCAGCGCGATCGTGGAAATGGCATGGCGGCTCGTTATTTGACAGCGCGTAATTGACGACGTGATGACAACGACAAGTTGTGTTGTCCTGTTATTAAATAATGATAGTTCGTAAAAAAAAATCGACCTTATTTCGATGTCGTAAAGCTTATATTCGTAAAACACATTTGACTGAATGACAACGGATAGCAATAGCGTTGGTCACTTCGAAAAGAAAATGAACCTTATCATGATGTAGCGTAAGGACATTATCGTACGCGATGCGAGCGCAGCGCGATCGTGGAAATGGAATGGCATGGCGGATTGTTATCTGACAGCATGTTAATGATAATTTCAATAATGCATTAAACATTGCGGAAGAAAAGTGCAATGCGTAATTTGTTGTTGTAATAATGACCATCACTGATCGACACAACAATATCCATTATTCCGTATTTGACAGTGACGACTGTTTGTGGCACGATGTTTTTATAATCAAGTGAACATTTCACAATTTTTTAATATCAAGATGGGGTCCAAAAGTAAGTAATCTTCGAAACGTATTGCGTCTAATGTAAATGGTGATATAATTACAAAAACTCATGTTTGATTGGTTTTATAGGGAAGTTTGAAGAGAGCCAGTCAATTTTGGCTCCCTTTGACTATAGCCAAGACGAAGTAGACATAGACTGTAGCCAAGATGTTAACCTTCCATCAACGCTGACGAACGACGAGTATATTAGGCATGTGTCATTGACGGTTTTTTGGTTAATGTAATTTGACTGTTAATCATCAATGGTCAACAGTTTAAAAAAGCTGTTAAATAAATAACAGGTTTTGAATGTTCAACGGTAGCGTTTAGCGTTAATTTATGTCAACGTTTTCAATCATTGACAGTGAAAAGTTGACAATTTAGTTGCAAATATTTATTAAAGATTATTCATTTGAAAAGAATTAAAAAGAAATGACATTCCCTTCGTACTTTTTCCAGGCTTAGGACTGGCTGGGTACAAATTAATAGTATCCAGGCGTACTTAAAAGATCATTTCATTTTATATACATTCAAATCAAATAATATTTACATAAATTTTACATATGTGCATTGCTTTTTTTGTTTATTGTTTTAACTTTTTTGTTTTTTTTTTTTTTTTTTACTTTATATCTCTTTTCGGCTATTGACACGTTAAACATACTTTGAAAAACGGCCTTCGTCTAAGTTCACATTTAAAAATAGCAATAGTATATATAATAGTATAGTAGCAATAGTAGTTAATCGTGTTCTTCTTTGATTTAAAATGAGCCCCGACTTGGAGAACATTCTTTCGCACGGCACTGATGTTGCGACGATATTACATTTTTCTATGTAAATTTTGGCTAAGTTTGGATATACCATTTTGTGACTTCTCCACCACTCCAAAGGATTGTTCCATTCACCAGATGAATTGGTTCTTGGCAACAAGTCATCGGCTAAATATGTGTCCACTTCTTTTATGGCTTTTGATAATGGAGTGCCTGTGGTGGAAGGTACGACTAGTTGGTCAAAAATATTCCATGGACTAAATTCATTCGTAGTTCTAGACGGTTCATTTTGATATGAAGTTTGATGAGCCCGAATTACAGCATCAGCTTTGGATATTTCGGTGGCGACGAGTGTTCGTACTCTATCTTTTGTTTTGACAGCCTCAGCTTGGTCTGCAAATCCCTGCATCTTAAATCTTGGGTCCAAGAAAGTACACAGACTAAATGTGCCACTTTGTTCAATCCCTTTGAATCGATCTGTTAGTCCTGATTTTAACAATAAAACCACATCATAGACGTTTGGCGTTAGACCTCCTTTATCTAATATTTTTTTACATGATTCTGTCAGGCAATGCGTCATAATTATGACGTAGCTGCCTGTTAAATATTTATGGCCACTCATGGTTCTTGTCACTTCTTCGAATGGTTCCAACACCAGACATAACTGTTTGTAGGTAGTCCAATCTTCAGATGTGATAGTTGGCAAGTCTTTGTCTGCTAGCGCCACTGTCGATATAACTGCCTCTTTTATTTCGATTATTCTCTTCAACATATAATATTTTGAATTCCACCTTGTCTCGACATCTTGCAGTGGTCGTTTTGGAATTTCATTTTGCTGCAGTTGGAATCTAGCCAATCTTTCAGAAGATACTGAGCTTTTTTTTATATGAGTCACAATTTTTTTTATATTGTCTAATTGTCTTTGGCAAATTTTAATAGCATCTTCTACTATTAAATTTAATGTGTGCGCAAAGCATCCGAAATGTTTCCAACCTTGAAACTCTTTCATTGCTTTCACAATGTTGGCGCCATTATCACTAACTGAAAAGTTAATTTTGTCTTTTAATTCCCATCGATCAATTATTGCGCCTAATTCAGTCGAAATATTGGCCGCTGTATGTTGGCCCGAAAATTGGCAACACCCTAATAACACATTTTTTATTTCAAAGTCTTTTGTGACGTAATGTCCTGTTAGTGCAATGTAAGAATCACCTACTCGTGAAGTCCACATATCCGAAGTAATGCAGATACTGGTTGCTTCTTCTGCTACTTTTGCTTTCACTATTTGTTCAGTTTTCGTGTAGCATTCCTCTAGCAAGGAACCCGACAGGGTTTTTCTTGCCGGTAAATTGTATCCTGGAATCCACCTTGAATATTTTTTAAAGGATCTTTCCTCTACAATTGAAAAAGGGTGAAACCCATCGATACACAGATCTAGCAGATCTAAATCAATTTCTTTTTTCTGCTCAGCGGAAATTTTCTTGGTTGTATATGTTTCCATAACCCTCTGCCGCTTAGGTATAGGTACCACGGGTGCTTGTAATTGTACCAGCTCTTCTCTTGGTAGGGAAGAAGACGTAGTCGCTGATGTGCTAGGGGAAGGTTCAGGGTTCAGTGGCTGTGAGGAACTTAAATTTTCATTTTCCTGACTTAATGAAATATAGGTAGATATGTGCTTCCTTCTTAAATGGCTTCTTAAGTTGGATATTGTCGATTTGTAGCTAATTTTATCTCTACAAATATTGCATATAGCTTTATCACCAACGTCTTCCTTTTTAAAATGGTGCCACAACAAACTGGAATTTTTACGTGCCGCTGACATATTTACAATGTTTAATAATTTAAAATATTATTTTAAAGTAACTTATTAATATTATTTTACAGTACCTAATGTATAGTATAGTATAGTATAGTTATAGTATAGTTTTATAATATTATTGGTAAAAACAACCGAACACCACAATTTTAACTTTGATCGGCCGCCGCAATCACGGATTGTTTACATAATAAAAAAATCATAACATTACATTAATGAGCGACAAGAAATGTCTCGCTGACTCGCTCACACATACGAGTAGTGCGATGCACCACGACGCGACGATGTTCGGCAAATCGGCATTGTTCGGTATTGTTCGGAAGTAATCGTTTCGCAATACAGTTGATTCTCAGAAATGTTGTTAAATAAAATTTTAATGAAATAAGCCGTTGACGAAAATTAACAGATTAAATTTTCAACCTGTTTTTTCATTGATGAAAAACAGTTTTCTCGTTGATGAATGAAAAGTCGTTAAAAAAAACAGTTTATTGATTCAACGACCACCTCTAGAGTATATGGTTTATTTAAATCATTAAATGAGGGTCAGTCGCATTGTGTGCGTAAGGATTGAGGGTCCTAATCGTGAATCGAAAAACTAGTGTTATATAGATTTAGTAGAAGTTGTAAAACAATTGTAGAACCGATTTAAAAATTTGTAGAATGTAAATTTAAAAAAATATAGCAACTTAAATGGGGTCCCTCAATCCTTACTCAAGGGTACCTATTTTGTGGTGAACCACTGCAAGTAGAAGCTAAATGTAATACTCATATTTTAGTAGAAATGCAGATAAACATTTACCAAAACATTCATCAAGAATAATAAACATTCCAAACTTTTACAAATGTTTTAAATGGGTCCCTCAAGCCTTACTGTATGGATTGAGGGTCATGGTGTTTTGTGAAAAAGTGGCTGTGTGTACAAAATTTATTTTTGCATCTAGATTTAGTAGAAGTCTAATAATTTGTAAAAAACAAAAATGTCTGGAATACATCACGGTTAAAAAATTATAGCTCTAGAAAGTAAGTCCCTCAATCCTTATGCATACAAAAAATCACTTGATCATAGCTCACTAGGTACTGTAAATATATAATTAACTACGAATATAAATTTTAGTAGTAATTTTCTACTAAAAGTTTATACAGTTATTTGACTAGAAAGTTCGTTATTCATCAAAATATTAACTTATCAATTATTCCTAGAACTAAATATGTGTAGGGTGACCAAAATGAAACAATGATGTAGGATTGATTTCTTTATTTGGATGGGTTTTTATTAACCTTTTGAATGCCAGGCATAAAACTCATTGTCGTGCTTTGTACGCCAAGCCACTTTTTTTATTTGCATTGCAAATAAAATGCAGTTTTATATTATTTTCAAAAACTTGTGTTTCTCCGAAGGTTAATATGTGATTAGAAAGAAGAAAGAAAGAAAGAAACATTTATTCAGCTACAAGCGAGACAAGTACAAAGAAAAACTTACTATACGAAAAAGCAGAAACAAAACAAAAAAAAAATATATAAATAAGAAAAAAAAAATAAAAAAAAAGTACTGCCTCACGGTTGCGCTGAAAGGGATCTGGTTCAGCATGTGCCAGACAGATTGCCTGGCGCTGGTTTTCAACCAGACCCGGAGTGGATCACCGACGCAAAACCAGATAATAAAATAGAGAAGGAAGAAAATAAAATAAAATAAAGAAATAAATAAACATAATTAATAATTACATAAAATACAAATAACAAGAACTTGACGGCGAAGCGAACATAGTGCGCGGCGAAAGGTAGCATGCGGGACGATCGCGGCGGTATCCGAGCGATGGACACCATAACCGTATTATTAGCCATGGAATCCGATCGCTACAACGCAGCGGTGCACGCTTAGCGACTTAAGGCGCTGTGCATAGTCAACTTTTAGGTATTTGAGGGGGTGAAGCAGGTGAAGTGGGGCACGCGTAGTCCCGCCTACTGCGGGGCGCACCGGGCGAATGTCAACGATGCGCGACGTGCTTTAAATACAGAAACATAATTTCGCGACATTGGATAAGTGCACGTTTAGCTTATGCGCGCCGCTGTCCGGCTTAAAATCGCGCTTCCACAAGTTCGAATCTTAATAGATATTATGTATTTTCTTTTATTTTTAAAAATGTACACACTTGTTTTCTTATTTTTTAAATAATTAATTAATAATTGTTATTTAAAAAAAAAAAGAATATCGAGAAACCTAACAGATTCATCAGACGAATAATAAATAATTCATAAATAAAATGGCTTGGGCGTAGAATGGCCACGCACGATTCGTGCGAAACGACACTTCAAAATTGAGTGTCGTTTCGCACAAATCGTGCGAACCGCACACACTACTAAGCCGAAATCTTAAGATATAAATTGTAGAAAGATACTCAAGTCACAATTCTTCAAAAGTCAGCAGATGAACCATCGGAGAAAACTTTTCATGAGTAAGTTAATACATGATGTTACAGAATATTGTAGGTTCTAACTAGTAATATTAACTAGTAAAGAAACGAGATTATTGCGAGTTGAATGAGGAAGTACTCAAAATTACTGTATAGTAATTTGTATTTTTTGAATTGACCATTTTGAGATTCGAATGCAAATTTCAATTTCAATTTATATTGTGATCATTTTGAGAATTCGTCATTTTGTGCCTAAGCACAGTGGTATGTTATACATACATACCTACTAAAGTTTATAATTTACAAATGAATATAAAATAAAATAGGTATGTGCAAAGAACAGTTATGACGATAATATTTATTGTGACAAGCGAAGATTTAGCAAGTACACACAATGACAATGCTAACGTGGCCGCCGTTACAGGAATTACTTCTGCCGGTATTGGTTATTCGCAATTTTAAGAAATTACAGCATGTATCGACATACCCATATTTACGAAAACCACATATGCTCAAGATCCCAGATAAACGATTTGATATGATTTGATTTGATCAAGACATAATTTATGAAAAATGGGAATCAACATCTGACGAATCCTGTGGCAGCAGTAGCAGGTTTTAAGAACGCATAGCTGCTCTTGTCATGGATTTTTTGCTGATGATGAATTTGGGTACGTCCATACATGCTGTAATTTCTTCGAACTGCGAATAACCAATACCAGCAGAAGTAGTTCCTGTAAAAGCAGCCACGTTAGCGTTGACATTGTGTGTACTTGCTAAATCTTTGCTTGTCACAATAAAATCGTCTTTTCACATATTGAATCTAAAATTGAATCCGGAGATCAAGCCCATCCTTTATTCTGCTATGAGTGACAGCTGTGAGAAGTTACAATCGAATAAAGAACTATGGCTACATATAGTTTGCAACTGCTGATAAAATGCAATATGTCAACGACTCCTCGACTATGAACTGGTGAGTATGTATTATCTTGTCTTGAAATTCTGTCGACGGTTCAACGAATAGCACATCGTCATTGATTTCTCTGAAATAAAAATTTCTTCATTTTTTGTTTTGTTATAAACAAAAAACAACAAAGTAATTCTAAATCACAGTAATTACGCGATGTGTACAAATACAATGGATATATGAGTGGGTGGACAGACCGATAGGTGGTTGTCATGCGATCTCTTTGGAGGATAACTCTTCGGAATCGTCAGCTCCCATGATTGACTGACGACCTTCGCCCATCTGTCGATACTTTTTTTTTTTTTTTTTTTATTAATTTTTTAATGAAATTATAAAACAAAGGTATTACTTAATTCTAAACTCGCCAAACTGTTACGTTTGATGGCGAGAGGCGCTCTTTTACAAAACAATGAACCACCTTACACTTGGTATACAAAAAAGAAATTGCTCTAAAATATATTTATACATACATCTATATCAATATGTAATATTATTATGTTAACAATATAAGTTTGTCTAAACTAATTACCTTTTTTCATATATAAAATAGTGACTTCCTCCTTAAATCTTATATTCTTATGGTTTTATCGTTTACACTTATTTATATTAGTAATCCAGTACACTGTTTTTTAATTTTGTTTTAAGTGACACTTTACTAACTTTTTTTTCTTCTCTTAATAAATCTATTTTGTTAAACACTTTAGGTACCAAATACTTAGATGTTCTCTTACCATAATAATTTATTGTCTTAGGTTGAACCAGCTTGTTCTCTCTAGCCCTGCGTGTGTTGTACTTGTTCTTAATATTAACTTTGTATTCATCCTTATAATAATATTCTAAGCCTACCAAATATTCAATTTTTTTATTTTATTTATTTATTTATTTATCATTTATTTTCAGGCATCTAGGGCCCATAGATATATACCTTACAAGCTAACATATATAAAATATATACAAAATAGTGTTAGTCGATAGGGCTTAAGACTATGTTAGTAGCACTTCACTTTGCACTTATGTCTATGTGCTGTCCTGTGGCACTTGTCCGCGGAAGCGACGGAACACCACGTCCTGCGGCCAAAAGTCCTCTTCCATGACGAGGGGCAGAAAGCAATTCGGTACTCGCACCACGAACGCCTTAAAGTTGACGTTCCGGCGCGACTCCAGTAACTGCACCCTCGGCGTGTACTTAGTCTTCTGGCGCACGTACTCCACGATGTCTTCCGCCCTAGTGGTGTAGTGCAGGCGGGGGATATACACCGGTGTGTTCGGCTTGGCGGCACGCAAACTTATGTTGGGCTCCGTAGGAGCGTTGCCGCAGCGGTTCTTGTTATTTCGCATTCGGCGCTTCCTCCTTTGCACCGTCACGAAACCATCATCCATACCAGCCTTCTCTATTGGCTTATGTGGCCCAGGCTTCAAACTAGCAGCGCTAGGGACGCTCGCAGTGACGCTAGCAAAATCCTTGAGGATTGGTTTTGCTGAGGCTGCAGGCACTGGCTGCGGGGCGGGGCGAGGGGCTCGAGCGGCAGTGCACGGAGGAGCCGCGGGGACAGGCACGGAGCTGCGGGGCGCGCGGGAGGGGCACTCCGCAGGCTCAGCAATCGGTGGGTGCGCTGGCGACGAAACTGCTGACGCGGAACTCGATGACGACATGTCGAGGGCAGCTCCGCGACGCGTGTTTACGTTTGACGCATCGACTGGTGACCTAGTTACCGCCACGGTCTTGCGCAACTCGCAAACTTCCTTGCGCAAATCAGCGACGGTGTTCTGGGATGCGTCTAATTTCGCCTGCACATCCGCAAGACTGGCCTTCAAAAAGACAATGTCCTTCAAAAGGCTCGTGACATCGACGTGGTCGAAAGTGACGGGGGGGAGCTTGTGGAGCTCCTTCGCCACGAACGTTGGCACGTCGTCCGGGTCGGTCTCCTTGAACAGCTTGATAATATCTTCTAAGCTCTTCTTTGTCCCGTCACGCCGACGGGACACCATCTGGTCGCGCTTATTCAGTACGTTGTACAGCAATAGCTTGGCAGCAGCTATGTCGTTCTCGCTGAAGTTCGTGGCGCAGATCTGGATAGCGGACACCTCGTCCATCACATCCAGCTTCTGCTGCAAGAACGCCAGCAGCTCATTCGCCACAAGTTCCATACTCATGGCGAGTAATTACGAGCGACAGCTCGCGCCGCGCTAATCGACACGGAATAGATATAACGCGTCCGCACCGAAACGCTGCACAAACGAGACTGAACTTTTTATCTATGGGTATAATTTTACATATGGGAAATAACTTATCATACTCTTTATTACACTTATCATGAACATTTTTGCTAACTAGGAACTTTATAAGTCTTATTTGTAAGTCTTTGATATCTCTTAAATATGTAATAAAGGTTCGCCCGTATATAAGGAGTCCATAACTTATTAGCGAGTCGGCAAGTGCGAAATAAACTATTCTTAATGTCTTTTTATTCAATATATTCTTTAATTGATAAAACTTACTTAGCACCAATCTTAGCCTATTGCAGATGTCATTTACGTGTAATCTCCAGTTAAAGTTCTTATCTATTGTTAGTCCTAAATATTTAAAATTATCTACGTAATCCAATTTAGTACAATTGCATTTATATTTTTGTCTATGTAAACATTCATATGTGTGTCCTATCACTGTGAGATGTGCATTACTTACAGATTTTGCAATTCGATTATATGGCGAGTGTATGTGCATACATTTAGTTTTTGCAATATTTAATATTAATCCATTGTCATGTGCCCATTTGCTAATATTTTCAAAATCATTCTGTATACATTTTTGTATCTCGGCTATGTCTTTAGAGGCATAAACAAGACACATGTCATCAGCATACATGAACACCTTACATCTGTCTACAACATTGGACACACTATTCACGTGCATTATATAACCTACGGGACCGTACACCGATCCAGTCGGCACACCCAAATCTACTACCGCCTCATTCCCAGCCACACCGGAGATAATTGTTCTTATTGTTCTATTAGTTAGGTAGTTTTTGAACCAATTATTGGTGGGTCCGCGTATTCCGCATTCGTCCATAGCCTGTAATAAGATCTCATGGTCTAAGGTATCAAACGCCTTTTTATAATCAATGAAAAGTGCTATTATCTGTTTTCCAGAGTCTAAACAATCATTAATATAGTCTGAAAATCCCAACAAGGCAGAGACCGTGTTGCGCCCTCTCCGGAAACCATGCTGTGTGTCACATAATATGTTGTGTTGTTTTAAGAACTCGTTAATCTGACCCACAATAAGTTTTTCAGTGATTTTATCTATAACAGATAAAATTGCGATAGGCCTGTAATTCACATACTGTAAATGACTTCCTGATTTGTATATAGGACGTATAATTGTACTTTTTAACTGATCGGGATATATACCATTGGATAATTACATATTTATTAATGAAGCTAGAATAGGACTTATTTGCTTATGTAAGTATATAATGTCTCTCACCCGTATTCCATCTGAACCGGGTGCTTTTTCACACGACAACGTTCTTATGACCTTTTCTACATCTGTTGACGACACTTTATTGTATTCATAGCTTACATTGCTCGGTTGTATGTATTTATTCCTATCTAAAAATTTTAAGTTACAGACATGTTTAATTCCATTTATTTCCTCCGTGAATGTTTTAGAAAAGTTTGTACAAATCTGTTTCATATTATCTGTTTTTCCTAAATGTCTTAATATAACACCGTCCACGCTAGTTTTGTTTCTACCTAACCACATGTTTGCTACACATAATTTGATTTTGGTTTGGCTCCTGGAGTTACAAAGGTTGAAAGTGATTATCCCAGGGTTTTCGTGTTCAGAATGTAAAATTGAAGCAAATAAGTTTTTAAATTTTGACATACTTACATGATTGTTTTTATATCATGTGATTTTTTGAGAAAATGATGAATATCCACAATCCCCTATTATGCATTTAGCATTTAGAAAATTTGCCACTTTATCGATTTATATTGTGGCCACTTTAAAAATTCGTCATTGTGCTATACTTTAAACTATGGTCATTTCGTCGTCGAAGTTGTTCATAATAATGTCATTATGAACAACTTTCACTATGGCTCCAACCCTAAAATCGCGAAAAATAATCTGCCGAAAAAGCTCATTCACCCGCGACTAAATTACCTCTTTTTTTTAAAGAAAAAAAGACAAATGACCATAGTTTGTTGGTTGGCACCACAGTAAAAGTTGTTCATAATGATGAGTGATGACTGTAATGACCCCTTTTCGTATTTCTACACTCTTTTGTAAGACTGCAAATAATTTGAATATTATAAACTTTAGTAGGTATGTATGTATCACTTAGCACTGGGTTTCGGTGCAAAATGACGAATACTCAAAATGGCCGTAATATAAATTTAATTAATTAAAATTGGCATACGAGTATCAAAATGGTAAATTGTAAAAATGTCAAATTTTCTAATATAAATATGACAGTGACAAATTTTCATTTGTCATAATTGCCATTTAGAAATTGAGTAATATCAACAATGTACATTCTGATGCACATTGTTGATATTCCTCATTCAACTCACATTGATCTCCTTTCGCATTACTGGTTACTACCTACAATATTTTGTAACACCATATATAAGCTTACTCGTGTAAAGTTTTCTCCGATGGTTCATCTACTGACGGATAGATCGCCAGACGTTTCTTTTTACTATAAAATGCATAAAAAACGATTCAAGAAAATTAAAAAAAATCTTAGTAAAAGCTTATAAAAAAAGAGAATTAATAGAAAATTAAATAATAATTATTGAAAATTTATTTCAAACAAGAAGATAACAAAAGTAAATAATAATTAAAAAAAAGCAATTATATGTTACACATAAGAAAATCAACAAAAAGTGAAAAAGTATTGCGAGGTTTGAACCCAAGACCAGTGCATATCTGTTCAATACACGATACCGCTAGACCAATCGAGTTATAGATTCATACATCGAATTTATGAATCTATAGATAATCTATTTGTATGTACTTATTTTACAACTTCCATCATAAGTTTTTGTTTCATCGAATAAAAATAAAAATTATTATTATTATTGTAATAAAATAAACAGCTTTCAAAACGACCAGATATAAAATTATTTCTGAGCGGCGGGCGGAACAAAGTGACATAGGTCCATCAGGCAGCGCGCCTCAGCGCTCACTGTCGCTTACCGTAGAAAGGAAAGAGAAGAAAAAAGAGGCCACGATGGCGCGATGTTTCGTTCGACTCGTGCGAGTTATTTATCATGATATTTATTAATTATTAAAAATATAGTAATTCAATCAAAAAATGAAAACAACAGTTCCCTTTATTTTTATATATTACGTCACTGTTATAAATTTGATCAAGATTTGTTAATAAATAATACAGTTACAACTGCTAGAAATTTAATTTTAATGATTATTTTATGATTTTTTTTTATCGAGAAAATTTAACAAAAACGTGTTTTGAAAACAAAGGTTCCCTCGTAAATATGTTCAAGATTAACATATTTTTTTTTTTGCTGTGTTAAAATGTATACTTTTTGTTAAAAAATTGTTTTAAGATGCCTATTTTGACTAGTCACAGCGCCTTAAAATTAGAAACTGTACTGTGTGTGTGTGCGAATAATAATAATATAAAAGTTGTTATTTTAGTGCAGTACGTATTTATGTTAATGTGTTATGAACTTGTATTAAGTAGATTGAAATGGCACAATGAAACAATAGTGAATATTTATGGCGAAAGAAGAGGGTACGTATCTAAAATTTTAAATGGTTGAGGCTTTTGTCTTATTTTATACCGTTAGCTTTATACGATGATTGATAACGTAACCAACACCTTATGTTATAGGTTTCGCAGGCAACGAGGGTATAACTTGTGTATGTGCAATGGGTAACGATCACGAGTGGGCTAGACTCGAACCACCAGGGTCGCCGCGAGACGCATCTCAACGTTAGCCGTTAGACCATACCAACCGGGTACGTTAATTAAAAATGGCAAAGTATACATTGTCTTATTAGATATATTTAGTACTGATTATATAGAATTAAAGTATTGTTTTAGAGTGATTATTAATTATTGCTAAGAATAAAATTGAATTTATTTTAATTAATTAATTAAATTGCAGGTCTCCCTCCCGTGGTACGCTCGCATCGACCCAGATGGACAGGGACAGCCCGAAAATCACCAGAGACGAGACGAAGACCCCGACCCAGACAGACGAATACTTATTTACGAGCAGTTTGCTCCCGCGCGCGCGCCCCTGCCTTTATTAGATAAGTGATGTGTTTACATTTATTAAATCCAGCTTCCGTTGCGCATCAATTAAATAGCACCGAAGGTGTGTTCTAAATGTGTGAATCGTATTAAGAGATCTTATAGGTGGTGGTAAGTTATTCCATATTTTTGATGCTGCGTAACGGAAACTACCTCTGAACGCGGCAGATTTGTGCGGCGGAATGGAAAGTTGAGGCATGCATTGCCTTCTACCGCAGTCCCGCCCGCTAGACACCCAGCTCAGTTTGCCGTACAAATACCCAGGCTCTTCGTACTTAACAACGCCAAACATAAGACAAGCTAGATGAAGCTTCCGCCTAGACTTCATTTTCAATAGGTTATGTTTGTTGAGGAATGGAGTTATATGGCTTCTAGGTGGGATCGCAAAACAGAAACGGGCACAGGCATTTTGGACCCTTTGAATGAGCCTGTCAGTTCGTGACAGTAGGCGGGGACCATACACCGTATCAGCATAATTTAATTTTGACAAAACCAGGGACTCGATGAGGCGTATACGGAGCTCCTCTGACAGATAAGGTCTCATCTTATAGAGGATTTTTAGGCGATAAAAACAGTTACGTACCGAATCGGCTACATGCTTTTCATACCTAAGGCTGGAATCCATATATAGACCAAGATTTCGAACCTCATTAACTCTCCCAATCGCTTCCCCTATTAGCGTTAGATTTAAAGCGGGTAATGATTTTAACATATTATTAGTGCCAAATAACATATATTTTGTTTTGTTTGGGTTTAAAACTAGAGAGTGACTTTCAGCCCAGTCTACAATCCTTGCAAGGTCCTCATTTAATGCCGATAAAGCCATTTCATGATCACACGGTTTAAAGGAAACGTATATTTGTACGTCATCGGCATATACATGGTACCCACACTTATGTAGACATTTTACTATATCGGCGCAATACAAAATAAATAGGATAGGCCCAAGGATTGACCCTTGTGGCACGCCCCTTTTTACAGAAGTAAGGTCAGAGAATAGAGAGGATCCGTCATGTAAGCGAAGTTGCACACGTTGCTGACGTTCGTGCAAATAGCTGTGGAACCACTGCACCGCGCAGTGGTCGAAACCGTAGTATTGTAATTTAGATAAAAGAAGAGGAATATTTATAGAATCAAAAGCGCGGGAGAAGTCGAGCAGCACCAGCAGCGTACACATGCCCTGGTCTTGGGCAGACAAGATATTATCAGTCACGTATAATAAAGCAGTACTAGTACTGCGTCGCTTTCTGAAACCTGACTGGAGGACTGGAAGTATATCATTTTTCTCCATAAAATCCGTCATCTGTTCACACACCACCTTCTCCAAGACCTTTGACAAACAGGGCAAGATACTGATAGGACGCAGGTCCTTCACACCTACTGGGTTTGAAATTTTTGGCAACGGCCTGACGGTAGCTATCTTCCAGATATCAGGAAACGTAGCTGTCTGCACAGACCTATTGATAATATGGGTGATAGCTTCGAGTGTATATGGCAAAGTCAAGAGTATCATGTCTAGGTTGATGTTATCGCAGCCCTCAGCGGGCTGCGATATTGAAAAAACGGCATCGCTGTATCGGTGAAATTCGTAGAAAGTTATTGTTGACATCCGTACTTCTGAATCGCCGGGAACGGCCAAAAAATCGAGGTTTATGCGGTTTGGGTCAGAAAAGTGAGTTGGGAGGTCCTGAGTTCGATTACTAGGCAGTAAGGTCGACTTTAAATTTTTCCAGAGTGACTTGGGGTTGCCTATTTTATTATTAATATTGTGTTTAAAGTAGGCGACCTTTTCTGCATACAGCGAAGACACCACTAGTGATTTTAACTGCCTGTAGTATTCCCTCTTAACCGCTGATTTAGTTTGCTGATATTTGCCTAATGCCTCGTCTCGCAGCTGCATCATAATTTTTATTGTATCCGTTACCCACGGATACGAATGCTCTTTTATGACACATGATTGAAGTGGCGCGTGGACATCAAAAATTGCATTAACATATATACAGAATGTTTGGACCATATCGTTCACCGTACTAAGCATTAAAATGTTATTCCAGGCAACACTAGCTAGATCTTTATAAAAATCCTCCTTGCATATATTTCTAATTGGCCTAAAATTTACTCGATATGGTTTAAGTTTCTCACGCTTAACATCGAACTCACAGATAATTGTCGAATGGCCGATATTAGTTTTAAAAGGTTCAACTACTACTTGTTTAACTCTAAGGTCCGTGCAAACTAAATCAATTAACGATTCACTAGTCTCAGTGAAATGGGTAGGAGTTGTAACCACTTGATGCAGACTCAGACAGTTTAAGAAAGTATTTAATTTTTGTGTTTTAGAGTCATTTACTTTCAAAACATTTACATTGAAATCACCTAATAACAAACAATGATCAATTTTGCCCAAAATTATAGTCAATAGTTAACCATTAAGTGTTCGTAAACGTGTGCGAGTGTAGGCAAATTATATAAAATTGAAAATCGTGACTTTTGTGTTCACTCCTAAACTTCATCGAAGCCTCAGTGAAGTTTCCACTGGTTCAGGGGCAAACAGAAAAAGTGTGGTACCATTTTAATATAACCCATAACGGGAACTAATAAATATTACCTGTTTACTCATTATACTTGACACTGGCAAATACATAATAAGTGTGGCGTTATATCTCATGACGGCATTAAAACAAACCATACATTCTGTTAGTCTATCAAAACATACCAAAATTCCATATATTCGGCGTGACTGCGCTGAAATAACCTTCATGAACAAATATTTCTCAAAGAACTCAGTGTACAATTGCATCGACTGTGAAATGTGTAATAAGAAATGATAAATTTATTATTTTATCAATATAATTCGGACCGACGCATCTAATATAAACGATATTTGCAGCTCGCATACTATCAATTGCGCTAACTGTCACACAACTAGCAGATATGTCAAATGCCATAAGGTTATAAAAGGAGAAAAGGTTAAAACAAGGTTATATTAGATCGCGATCACGATCGCGTGTTGATGATTATTGCACCAGAAATAAACTGGACCTTAACCCATTAAAATGCTCCGTCGTTACTTTTACTAGAAAAACTCATATTGTTACTTCAGACTATATTTTAAAGGGACATAAGTTACAAAAATGTCCTAGGGTCCGTGATCTGGGTGTAGTGTTGTGACATGGTCCACGCTCGCCGCTCCTTCCCCACACCTCAAGCCTCACCCCGCGCGTCACTATAAATAGCTCGGCAGACGACGCGCGGGCCTCCTTCGCCCTGCTCCAGCTGCCCAAGTTAAGTGCCGCCCTCTACCGGTCGGACCTCGCCTCAAAGCCTTCGCCGAACCCTCCCTGAGCTTAACTCACCCTACTCGCATTTGTCTTCGTGTTTAGTTTGTATTAAAATCAACCTTATTGTCAATAAAATTTGTATATTTTGTGTTCTGAGTGTAATTTATCTCCACCGAGTAGTTCCCGGTTGGCCACGTCTCTGAAACGTGTCCACAACGTTACATCTGGCGCCCAATCAAAAACGGCAGAAGGCTTTGAGTCGCGAGTTTACGGCTTATATTCTATATTATTTTCTATTACTGTGTGTGTTGTGTGAAATCCGTCCAGGCAAGTATACTTTCTAGAATTTTTCTGTGCGTGAATATTGTGCTAACTATATCCACGTGTCTATCCACGTGCGTACATTTTTATTGCATCTATCTTAAATCTTGTGATATTACTCGTGAGTGATCGTGCCACGAGGTCTCGCCGCGCGGGCGCAATAACAATTTCAACCCACCCACTTTCTACATTAATTTATTAATTATTTCCCTTACTACGTTTATTCTCGGACGGATTTCCACAAAAAAATTTTTTTTCTTGCAATTGCTCGTGTTGTGATACCTATATCATCTTCGGGAAAAATGGCATTCGAAATTAAATTCTCGCACTTACAAAAAGCTGAACTACAATACGAAGTTTCTATAAGAGGAGGTGAGAAATCGAACACCGTAGACGAACTACGCAAACAGATTTCGAAGCTCGCTCCAGGTTCTCCATCTGAGGACCTTTTTGAATCATATTTGCCCCCCGAAGAAGATATAGCAGCCGTAAAAATTTCATTATTTAAAGTAAATAATAATATAAAAATGTTACAATCCAATCCGGACAAAAATCTTTCATCTAGAACCGAGTCACTTTTGCATCATATATACCATAGACTGAATCGTGTGAATTTGGACGCCCTATCGGTCAGGGACAGTGTTGAGGCTATATGGAACGAATTTCATTCATTATACTCGCAACTTAAACCACCCACTTCTCGGCCCTCTGGGCACAATTTGCAGACGGACTGCTCGATGGAGGGTACTCCAAATGTTTCGCTTAGTTTACTTACCTATGAACGTAAACTTTTTTCCGATCTATCAAAATTTAAATACAATGGCAAATCATGTGTGCGCGCTTTTATACAGAGAGTAAATGAATTCATGTCGAGTAGGAGCATCCCTGAGTATAAGATACTCTCTTTTGCATTTGAAATTTTTTCGGATGATACATTGACTTGGTACCGTAGCATTAAAGACAGTGTTTCGTCTTGGAGCCACCTTTGTCAATTATTAAAGGGAGATTTTAGCCCCCACAATTTCGACTATAGGTTGATGTCAGAAATAAGACTTCGTTCACAAGGCGAACACGAGAACATAACCTTATATGTTGCTAAAATGCAGGGTTTGTTTTCCCGCCTTGATGCACCTATTGATGAATCCGACAAACTAGAAATACTTCTCAACAATATTAGACCTTGTTACACAAATTCTCTTTTGACCGCGAATGTGGTCGACATTCCCAGTCTAATAAGTGTCTGCAGAAACTTTGAAAAATTCGATAGTCGCAGTAGGGACTTCCTCGAACCCCCTAAGACGTCCGCTAACACCCTAGAACCTGATTTCGCATATAATCATACTCCCAGTCCTTCCAGTCCATATAACAACACTTTCAAAAATAAAAACTTCTTTTACACGTCACCTAGTTTCATGGGTAAAAACTTTCATACCTCAGCTAGCATAAATCCTGACGCAACGACACACGTTAACGCAGTTGAAAAGCCATTTAATAATAATTATAATCGATTTTGCCCTCGATGTAGGAATACCTCACACTCGCTTAGAAATTGCTCCCAGCCAAGATATTTAATCTGTTTTAAATGTGGTTTGAAAGGTTTTCGCGTGTCCGATTGTCCTACTTGTAATCCCAAGCCTAGCACTACACCGCCAAAAAACTAACCTACAAGGATTGGAGAAATTATAATCATTCAAAATTTAATATAACGAATGGTCCAACTGGCTGACTTATATTTCTAAATTTTTCAACTGTTATCATCTTTCTTCAATCCGCTTCTAATATTGAATACACCCCTTATATCCCCCTTACTATAAATGGAAAAAAAGGCGTCGGCCTTCTCGATTCAGGATCTTGTGTAACAATTTTAGGAAATAATTCCCATAAATATTTTTTAAACGACCACTACCAATTTGATAATTCCCATCAGCTAAAATTAACTACCGCAAGCGGTGAAAAATTAAATTCACTAGGGTCAGTGTCACTTCCCTTTGAATTTCAAAATAAATTAATTAACCTCGTCGTTCACATCGTACCTGAAATACAAAACCCCTTAATTCTTGGTATGGATTTTTGGAGAAGTTTTGGTTTGTTCCCTAATCACTTAGATTCTATTTTGTTTTTAAAAAAGACCGACACACACGTCACTGAACTAAACACGAGTGTTGATAGTCATCTTGTTTCGTATGATAATCTAACAACCGACCAAAGAGCTACCGCCGACAACATTATCTCAAAATTTTCCGACATTTCTTATCAAAAGCGGGGTCTTGGTTGCACTTCCCTCATTACTCACTCTATCGATACAGGTGATAGCCCCCCCATTCGTCAGCGTTATTACCGCATGTCTCCCGACAAACAAGGCATTTTAATTAAACATCTCGACGAGATGCTCAAAGAAGACATAGTGGAGCCGTCCGAAAGCCCCTGGTCAAACCCTGTCATCTTGGTTCCTAAAAAAAATGGTGAATTACGTTTTTGTTTAGATAGTCGTAAACTAAATTCTGTAACTAGAAAAGACGCTTATAATCTACCCTACATTTCAGAAATTTTAGATAACTTAAGAGATGCCAAATTCTTATCCAATTTAGATTTATCCAAATCATACTGGCAAACTTTGATTAAAGAAACAGATCGATGTAAGACCGCCTTTTATATTCCCACGCGTGGTACATTCCAGTTCAAGCGTATGCCTTTCGGATTGTCCAACAGTGGGCTAACTCAGCAACGACTTGTTGACATGTTGTTTTATGGTCCTGAATTCGAAAATAAGGTGTTCTGCTACGCTGACGATATTATCTGTATATCTTCCCGATTCGAGGAACATATCGCACTGCTATCCCGAATATTAGAAAAACTAAAAACAGCTAACTTAACTATAAATCTCGACAAATGTAATTTTTTCAAAGATAAATTAAAATACCTGGGCTATGTTGTCGATTCAAAGGGTCTACACCCTGACCCCGATAAGGTCAATGCCATAAAAAATTACACCACTCCAACCAACAGAAAAGAAGTCCGTCGTCTCTTAGGCGCTGTGTCGTGGTTTAGGCGATTCATTCCAAATTTCAGCACTCTCGCTTCTCCATTAAATAAATTAACTTCACAAAAAAAAAAATCTCCTCCATTTTGTTGGTCTCAAGAAGCAAATGAAGAATTCAACAAACTAAAAGAATGTTTAATTTCTTGCACTGTTCTGTCTTGCCCCGACTACTCGGAGCCCTTTGAAATCCATGCCAATGCTAGTGACTATGGCATTGGAGCTGTCCTTTGTCTGGTCTTGAACGGAGAGGAAAGAGTTATAGCTTATTATAGCAAATCGCTCACTAGTCAGGAAAAAAATTATAGTGCTACCGAGCGTGAAGCTCTTGCAGTCTTGTCCGCTATCGAACACTGGCGTTGTTACGTCGAAAACGGAAAAAAATTCATTGTCTATACCGACCACGCTGCTCTCAAGTGGTTCTTAAAGCAAAACAACCCTACAGGTCGCTTAGCTAGGTGGGGTATTCGATTATCCGGCTATAATTTCGAAATTAGACATCGTCGTGGTTCCGAAAATGTAATACCCGATTTCCTTTCCCGTTCTATACCTATTTCTCTCATTACAAACGCCGTCGATGAAAATGACAATTCTAGTTCAAATCCGCCAGTTTCCACTAATGATTCTTGGTAATTGAATATCTACAACGGATGTAAAACGTCCCCGACCGCCTTCGTTGATTATCAGGTTATAAACAATAAACTATATCGTTTCAAAAAAACCTTAAACCCACTCACTAGAGAATTTCAATGGAAGGAGGTGGTTTCGTCAGACCAAAGGTCTAATATCTTAGCTGAAAACCATTCTTCGCCCACTGCTGGCCATTTCGGCATCTTCAAAACATACAAACGCTTGGCATTAAATTACTATTGGCCTGGAATGTACTCCGACGTGGTTAAAGCTGTCAACTCATGCGACACATGCGTCGCCCACAAGCACCAAAATCATTCCACCTTAGGTCTTATGGGTACCCCTAAATCATGTACCAAACCATTCCAAATGCTAAGTCTAGATCTTATCGGTCCATTACCACCCAGCAGGAAACAAAACACATTTATTTTTGTCATCAGCTGTTGTTTTTCTAAATACTGTTTGTTTTTCCCTATAAAACGGGCTAACGCAGAAATTATAACAAAAATTCTCGAGGAAAACGTATTCTTAGTTCACGGCATACCATCCACTATTGTCTTAGATAATGGAAAACAATTTATTAGTACAACATTTAAAAACCTATTAGACAATAGAATACAAAATTCCAAATTTACACTACACACCGCTGTATACACCACACGTAAACTCAGTCGAACGATATAAGAAAACTATTATAACAGCTATTTCTACTTTCATTGAACACGATCAACGGATATGGGACACACTTATTCCTAAAATACAATTCGCTATTAACTGTGCTGTTAACGAAACGACTGGTTTCTCACCATCTTTTCTTGTCTTTGGTCATGAATTGGTCACATGTGGTTCACATTATATTGTCAATAAACCTGACCCTAATATAATCCATGAGCCCCGGGATAGCTACGCTGAGTCTCTTGGCTACTTATCCTCTATTTTCGAGAAGGTACAGGAAGTCCTATTAGCGGCCCATCGCCGAAACTGTCAGTCGTATAATCTTCGTCGCAAACCCGCTGAATTCAATGTCGGCGACATAGTATGGAAGCGAACATTTTACCTTAGTGACAAAGATAAATATTTTAGTAAAAAACTAGCACCTAAATTCGTAAAGTGTAAGATTGTTGCCAAAAAGTCCCCTCTAGTATACAAGCTGTCGGACATGTCTGGTAAACCTCTCGGCGAATGGCACATAAATGATCTAAAACTAATAAACTACAAAGAATAACAATGTCATTACCATAAATGCCATCTAAACCTATCTAACAAAATATACGTTTCATTCCATTTTACCTAAATACTCCCTTAAATACCATGCTAAATAGTGTCTTATAATTCTCCAATCCTAAACTAAATATAATTTTTTTTTTCTCCTATAGTTCAGTGGTTAGAAGGTCACTGTCGAGTTGACCGCTGGTTCTAGTCTCATCTGCTGAGTGTTTTATTTTCTTATGTGGGTCTACTCCCCCTTGCACGGCTGTTTCGGTTGGTGTACTAATCACCGCATTCTATCCCGAAGTCTAGCGCACTGCAATAAGTTCTTCCAACAAATAACTTAATATAACATTATTTAGAAATCCTTTTATTACTACATAACACACGCGTGCATGCATGCATGCATGGCCAATGAGTCATCTTGTGTACTCGATTCGCTACTCATAATGCGAATTGTTATGTTTTGTCTTAGCAACTACTTACTAATAGGTTGTTTTATTATCTTTCCATCGAGCGGATCTGTTTACAAATTTTATTCTAAATTCATTTTCTGCTAAAAACATAGATTTACCTTTTAAATAAAAAAAAAAAACATATTACCCCGTTAGTTAGTCCTTGTTATATGTATATAGCCTAAACAGATCTTCACATCAAAACAAAATACAAGTGTGAATGTTTGGCTTACACACCGCCATAATCGAAGTGCGTAGGCTTTACAAACACGACGTGCGATACCTCACATCGATAGGACGTCCCAAATTGTTCACTCAATATGCAAGATTAAAAAGGCAATATACTCACATACTTATAGGGTCATATGTCTAATTGTCTACCTACAAAGTTCCTAACTACCCTATAAAACTGCTTTCAGAGACTACCGGCAGAGGAGGTGCAGGCGCTGGAAAAGGAATTTTCCGTCAGGAAAAATTCTGGCCTAATGGGGGGAGGGTGACATGGTCCGCGCTCGCCGCTCCTTCCCCACACCTCAAGCCTCACCCCGCGCGTCACTATAAATAGCTCGGCAGACGACGCGCGGGCGTCCTTCGCCCTGCTCCAGCTGCCCAAGTTAAGTGCCGCCCTCTACCGGTCGGACCTCGCCTCAAAGCCTTCGCCGAACCCTCCCTGAGCTTAACTCACCCTACTCGCATTTGTCTTCGTGTTTAGTTTGTATTAAAATCAACCTTATTGTCAATAATTTTTTTATATTTTGTGTTCTGAGTGTAATTTATCTCCACCGAGTAGTTCCCGGTTGGCTACGTCTTTGAAACGTGTCCACAACGTTACAGTGTATGATTCTAAGTTACTTTTTGTTAAGTACGGAAGTGACGGGAAGGATGCGCGTCAATCAAACTCGCTAGTTGGTTGCACACTATTTTATTTCCGATTTATTCAATGTCACTTATATCCTGGCCTGTTGTTGGTGTGGAGAAAATCGGACTGATTGCAAGTCGCCTTTGAGTTATGGCGGCGGCGCGCGGCGGAGTCACCGAAGTACTAGGCGACGTCGCTCCTTGTCCAGGGTCCGTTATCGGTTCTCCTTCTCCTCCCTCTCCTCCAGTCTGTGCGAAAGGTTCGGAGTTGGTGGTAACAAGCGGCGCCAAATCAGGCACCAGGTCCGGGTCCCAGTCCTGGTCCTCGCTTGGTGAAGACGAAAAGTTCAGTCTAATTCTTATTTGATCTTTGTGTCTGGTGACGTCACATCCCAAAGATGGCACATATACCGCGTACATAATATTGCCGATTTTCTTCCTAATGATACCTTGAATCCAACTGAATTTTTTATTATTTGTATTTTTAGTTATCCATACTTGTTGGTTTTCTTTAAAGTCTGCTCGGTGTACACCGCGGTAGTTTTTAGCCTGTAAGGACTGATTGCGTTCGACGGTTTGAGCTAGGTCTGTGGACGAAGGTGACGGCGCGATTGGGTTCAGTAGATCTAACCGTGAGCGCAGCGCACGACCAAAAACTATCTCCGCGGGTGACTTGTCTGTGGTACTATTTTTAGAGTTCCTGTAATCGAATAAAAATTTAGAGATTTTTCCTTGAATAGATTTTTTATTACAGCCCTCTAAAATTACAGTCTTAAGCCCCTTTTTAACAATTTTTACATAACTCTCGGCTTGTCCGTTACTAGCCGGGTGATACACAGGCGATAGGATATGTTCGATGCCATTAAGGCACGTTGTCACTCACCAACGTGTGTGGAACTCCAAAACGCGACATAAAATCGTATAACCTACCTATAACCGCCTTTGAATTATATGTTGAGGACATATCGTAGCATTCTACCCATTTACTATAGGCGTCCACAATAATTAAAAACATGTAATCGTGAAACGGCCCTAAGAAATCTATATGAATACGGTAAAACGGGTGCGGCGGCAAAGGCCAAGGCGCGAGAGGGGCGTGCGGCGGTGCGGGGCGGAGTGCGCAGCATACGTCGCAGGCAGCCGCGACCCGCTCCAGCGCTGCATCCACGCCAGGAAACCACAGCCGCTTTCGAGCCTCTGCCTTCATCTTTACCACCCCGAAATGAGAACTATGCAGTTCCCTACATACGCGTTCTTGTAAAGACAAGGGAATAACGACCTTATGTCCGCGCATTAAGATACCATTTTCGAAAGATAACTGTGTCCGACAATTGAAAAATGATTTTAAGCCTTCGTCATTAATTTTTCTAGGCCAGCCGTTTACAACATAACGTTTGATAATAGCTAGATAAGCATCCTGAGCTGTCTCGCGACGCATATCGCTTAGTGTCACCGGCAGGTCCCCGTCCACTACAAAGTTTACGTATTTGTCGCGCGATCCTCGCACTCGGCGAGCTCGTCCGATGCCTTCATAACGTTCGGACTCCCGCACGCCCGAGATAAATAGTCCGCGCTGTTATGTTTGCTGCTGATATACTCAATGGTGTAATTATACGCAGCTAAAAATATAGCATACCTTTGCAGGCGGTTGGCGGACACTTCGGGGATGCCTTTGTGGGGCCCGAATATAGTCAATAGGGGCTTATGGTCAGTACGTAGCACGAATGGCTCGGAACGACCATATAGGTATTGGTGGAACCGTCTTATACCAAAAATTATCGCAGTTGCTTCCTTTTGAATTTGTGCATACTTCCTTTCCGCTGACGACAGCGTCCGCGAAGCGAATGATATTGGCCTTTCTAACCCTTCTTTGCCTATTTGAGATAATACAGCTCCTAACCCTGTCGGTGACGCGTCTACTGTTAATATTAACTTAGCGTTCGGGTCGAAGTGTGCTAAGGTCTTATCGGATGCTAAAATGTTTTTTATTCGTACGAACGCGTCATCATGACTACGCGACCATTCCCACTTTGTATTTTTATTTAATAAATTAAATAATGGACTTAATACGGACGACGCGTCCGGCACGAAGTTCCGATAATAATTAGTGAGACCTAAAAACGACTGCAACTGTGACACGTTTGTCGGCTTGGGAGCTTGTAATATAGCTTTCACTTTATCGGGCGACTTCCTAACTCCATGTCTATCTATGACGTGACCTAGGTACGATATCTCATCTTTAAAAAATTCACATTTACTCATCTGTACTGTTAATTCCGCATCATTTAAGCGTCGTAAAACCGTAATGAGTCTCTGCCTGTGTTGATCTTTATTTACCCCCGTTATCAAAATGTCATCCAGGAGAAAGATAATTCCGTCAATCCCCGAGAGCAAGCATTCCATCGCGCGTTGGAAGATGGCTGGTGCGTTGGATAACCCAAACACCAAACGAGTGTAATTAAAAAGACCGCGGTGGGTATTAATGCATGTTAACCTTTGTGATTTTTCCTTTAGAATAAGTTGGTTGTACGCCATAGATAAATCAATTTTACTGAACTGTACTCCCCCGTGTAATTTAGCTAACAAATCATTTACCGTCGGCAATGGATACTGATCAATTATCAATTGTTTATTAATAGTAACTGAGTAATCAGCACACAACCTTATGCTACCGTTCTTTTTCAACACCGGTACCACAGGCGACGCATATTCAGAGTGTTCAACAGGCTTTAAAATACCTAGTGACAGTAATCGGTCGAGCTCTTTGTCTATTTTTTCTTTTAGCGCGTAGAGTACTGGTCTAGCTTTAAAAAAAATCGGTTTAGCATCTGGGTTTAAATGTAATTCAATTTTATATTTGTTAAACGATCCGAGATTATCTGAGAAAACTTTAGGAAACATGTTTATAAGTTGTTTATCAATATTGGTATTAGACTCGCATATTGCTTGCTATTGTTCGAACACGGCGCGTACGGGTGCCGACGCTGGCGCTAGCTCCAGGTCGAACTCGCGAATGAAGTCACGGCCTAACAGCGGCGGTCCGCCTGCGCGTACTACGTACCCGTTTAACGTATGTGTACGCCCAAGATATGAAATAGGTAATAAAACAACTCCGATCGTTTCGATTTGTTCCCCTGTATAACTAAATAATTTTTTGTTGGTGACTGACAATGGCAATCGCTTAAAATATGTATTATAGGTTTCCTCTGAAATAACACTTACTGCCGACCCACTATCGATTTCGAACTCTAAGGCATGACCACTGACCATTACACGCTCCGTCATAAGTTCAAGTTCAAGTTCAAATGTTTTTATTTCAAATAAGCTTTAACAAGCGTTTATGAAACGTTATGATTCTAGTTGCTCGGTTCCAAAAGGTTGATCCTATGGAGAAGAATCCGGCAAGAAACTCCATGGACACTCTTTTAAAATAATTGGTGTTACAATCTTCATTGGTACAATATTGCGATATGAGGATGTGTGAACATTGGATGTCGAAGTTAGGTAGAAGGTTCTCAGTGTTTGAGAACTCCATGTCATTAATAGAATATAAGTGAACTATGTGGTAAAGTACACACATCATCAAAGCAGGATAAATTAGAGTCCACTCAGACATGCCACAATGTACACACATTTACAGTTTCAGTTCAGGTAAACAATACTAACCATATGAAGACATCTCGAAATGTAGTGAATACAGAATCTCTGAAAACTATGTCCATATATTCACTATAGATACTAATTTGGAAAAACCTCAGGTTGCCAAGGAGGCCGCAAGTGCATCCGTATTTAAACACCACACATCTTTATCGTCAACGTAGTCCTTGATTTTATAATAGGCTTTCTTAACAAGAACTGATTTGACGTACTTTTTAAATTTCTTGTCAGTAAGATCGGTAACACATTTAGGGAGTTTATTGTAGAAACGCACCCAATTTCCTAGAAATGATTTATTTGTTTTGGTTAATCTAAATTTAGGTACCACAATTTTATGTTTATTCCTAGTATTAAGGTTGTGAAAGTCACTATTGATACTGAACGTCTGCAGGTTTTTGCGGACGTACATGATGTTTTCGAAAATATAGAGTGACGGCAGTGTAAGTATATTGATATTCTTAAAAAATTCTCTTAGGGAATCGCGAGGGCCCATATCGTAGATTGCGCGGATGGCCCTTTTCTGTAAGATAAAAATTGAATCTACGTCTGCAGCTGATCCCCACAGCAAAATACCGTATGACATAATGCTGTGAAAGTAAGCGAAGTACACTAGCCTGGCTGTAGCCACATCGGTGATTTGCCTAATTTTCCTCACTGCATAAGCAGCGGAACTTAATCTGCTAGACAGGGCTGAAATGTGCGCACCCCACTGCATCTTGCAATCAACCGTAATACCCAAGAAAATGGTTTCATTGATTAGGTCCAGTTTGCTGCCATCAAGAATTAAATTAGGTTTAGTTTGTGGTACATTTGGTAACGAGAATTTTAGACATTTTGTTTTGCTAGCATTAAGTACTAAGTTATTAGCAGCAAACCATTTAGACAAAGATTTTAGACTCTCATTTACGTTAAAGAGATTGCTATCATTTCTATCGATTTTAAATATGAGTGAGGTATCGTCTGCAAACAATACTATATTCGATAGCTCGGCCATCATATAGGGAAGGTCATTTATATACGCTAAGAAAAGAAAAGGGCCTTAAATAGAACCCTGTGGAACACCCATTTTAACAACAGACCCGGGAGATGCGACTCCTTTTATGTCCACTTTTTGTCGCCTCATAGCAAGATAAGAAGACACAAGCTCCAAAGATGGCCCTCTTATACCGTAGTAGTTTAATTTACGAATAAGCGTATTGTGATCAACGCAGTCAAAAGCCTTGGAAAGATCACAGAAGATACCTATGGCATCCTGTGACCCCTCCCAAGCCTGTAAAATGTGAGAGACCAGCTTCGTACCAGCATCAGATGTTGACCTACCTTTAGTGAAGCCAAACTGCTGATCGTGTAAAATCTTGTTTATGTGGAAATGTGCTGTCATTTGATTAAGCATGAGTTTTTCAAATATTTTACTTAAGGCGGGGAGAACAGAAATGGGCCTATAATTACAGGGATTTGTTTTACAGCCTGATTTGAAAATTGGAATGACTTTACTATGTTTCATTAAATCTGGAAAAGTTCCTGTCTTAATACAAAGATTAAATATATTTGCAAGAATCGGAGCGATATCGTCAATAATTGAATTTAGTACTTTAATAGATATGCCCCATAGATCTTCTGTATTTTTCATTATACTTTTTTATACTTGGCTAAATTCAAAATTTGGTATGTGTCTTTTGAAAAAATTCTTTGCCAGAGATTCTGCTAGTGAAGGGGACGAATGTAAAGATTTCGTGACCTCGATCGGAACATTAGTAAAGTATTGTTCGAAAGCGCTTGCAACTTCCGCGTTGACTGAAATTATTTTATTATTTATTTTCAAATTCAGATCTGTGTCCTGTTTATTGTTTTTTCCTGTTTCCGTATTTATTATCTTCCATACTGTTTTAATTTTATTATCGGATTTCATTATTTGTTTACTAACGAGTTTTGATTTAGCTTCAATGCATACTTTTTTAAAACACTTAGAATATTTCCGCACATAATTATGAAAACCTACGTCAGAGGTTAATGATTTTTCATAATATAGTTTGTAAAGCACATCTCTACTTTTCCTAATGCCGGTTGTGGACCATTCATTAAATTTACTATTTCTACGTTGGGAAATTCTTCTAGGAGGGCATGACTTATTAAATGATTTACTTATTATATTGAGTAACTTGTTATAATTTATATTGGGGTCCTTCGAGGTAAAATTAGTGTTACATAATTGCATTTTAATTAACTCCTGCATAGAACGTAATTTATTCCCTGTTAAAGATCTAACCATGATATATTTGTTAATAGGTAGCCTTTTGTTAGTCTCTATAGAAATCAGTTGTCCCATGTGGTCTGATCTAACACCGCTGACTATTGAAGAGCCTTGAACTGCGCAATTTGAAAAAATATTATCAATACAAGTAATGGAAGTAGCAGTAATCCTAGTGGGTTCATTAAAAATATTTTCCAAATTAAAAGATTTAAATAAAGCTAAAAGTTGCCGTTTTTCAGGTGATTCTATTAGAATATCAATGTTTAAATCACCACAAACAAAAATACGCACTGGCAACCATGAAGTCAGTTACATTGAATTGCATTGTATCAGGTTTTAACCAGGTTTCACAAAAACATAAGATATCAATGCAATATTTATCTACTAAAAGTTCTACATCTAAGATTTTGCCAGAGAAGCGATTTATGTTCTGGTGGTAAAGAAGAATGCCATCGTTTTGCTTCTCTATTGTCGGTTGGGTAAGTTTAAACAATCTATCACAGTATCATTAGTGAGGCTAGATAATACTGATTCGTCATTAAAACTAACTAACCTATTCTTTGGTATGTTTGCTATCACAGATTGAATGTTATAGGCTATCAAAGAAGCCATCAAATGTTTGCATCTTTTGGGAAGAAACATAGCTTCACCAGTCAATTGAAAGCCACTAACAAACTTGTTTGTGTCAAAGAATAGGTTTACCCTTCACGCACCGAATATTGTAAAAACACTCACCGTCGTCGTCTCCTTCGTCCACAGAACCTTCATCCACGTATTTCACTTTGCCCTCGTTAGGACACACTTTACGCAAATGGCCTTTATTACCACACTTTTTGCACTTATAGTTTTTGTAGCGGCACTGGTTTGACTTATGATTAGTGAATCCACACACACTACACTTTTCCTTCTTGGAAATGTTGAAGACGCCGTCCGGGCCCGCTGCGCCGATGCCGCTCGCGCCCGGCGCTGCCTGCGACGAAGCCTGGCGCGCGCAGCGCACGCTCTCTGCCAAGTCGATGGCCTTCGCGAGGGTCAGCTCCCGCTGGTCCTGCACGAAAAGTTTGTCCCGCTCACGTCCTGCCGCCATGCCCATAATGAATTTATCCAGCAAGGCCTCTTCCAAATTTTTGAATGCGCAGTGAGTGGCTAATCCTCTTATCCTGGCCGCCCATTGAGTGTGGCTCTCTCCTGGTCGCTGCGTTGCCGAATAGAAAATAGATTTCTCGGCAAACCCAAACCTTTTTGGTGTGAAGTGGTCGTCGAGGAGTTTGACTATCGCCTCGTAACCTAACTCTTCCACCTTGTTGGGTAACGCCAGGTCACTTGCAAGTTTGAATGTCGATTCACATAATGACGTTAATAATATCGCCCTCCGTTTTATTGTAGCTTTGTCCGTTTCAGAGGTTATGTCATTAGCAATGAACCACTGATCCAACCGCAACTTGAAACTATTCCACTCTTGTGACTGGTGGTCGAAGGTGGAAAGAACACCATATGTTGCTGCCGATCCCATCCTCGTCGCCACGTGTTAAGTACGGAAGTGACCGGAAGGATGCGCGTCAATCAAACTCGCTAGTTGGTTGCACACTATTTTATTTCCGAGATTAAGGAATATCCCCGCGGCGCGGGGGGAGGCGGGACGCAGCCCGCGCTCGCATGCATACCTACTTACGTACATACACAACACTTTTCGATGAGCACATGGATACTATTGATAAAAGGGCGTCTCGATCTCTTGGGTTTGTAATGCGAACATCGACGTTTTAAGAAGGCGAAAACTTTTAAAATACTCTACTGTACATTAGTTCGCAGTATTATGGAATATGGGTCACAGATTTGGAAACCTAAATACGATAAATATGTAATTAGATTGGAAAATGTTCAGAGAAAGTTTATAAATTTTATTTATTAATTTATTAAATTTTATGCTATAAAACTAACCTTAATTACAGAAGCGAGGATAATTTAAAATTATGTTCTAAATTTCACCTTCTCCCATTGGC
This sequence comes from Acronicta aceris, assembly GCA_910591435.1. Classification (NCBI taxonomy): domain Eukaryota; kingdom Metazoa; phylum Arthropoda; class Insecta; order Lepidoptera; family Noctuidae; genus Acronicta; species Acronicta aceris. The sequence goes on along the minus strand of OU342757.1, from coordinate 11,459,116 downwards.
GAAAAGGCGTGAAATCGCAGATGTTGTTTTTATATTGAAAATTATTTCTAACACTATTGACTGCCCTGAACTTCTTGGAAAGATTGGTTTTAACACCCCCACTAAGTCTATGCGTGCGTGCGTGCTTTTATGCCTATCAATTTACCCCTAGCCACTTCAAATTACCGGCAAAATACTTTTCTCTGGCGAGCTGGCAAGACCCTAAATGGTGTGTGTAAGTCTCATGAAATTGACATTTTTAACGATAATATAACTTCTATACCTAAGGAGGTTGCTGAGCCAGGACTTCTTCCTTAAATACCAAGTTTAATATAACTAATTGGATATATATTGTTTTTATTGTTAATAGGTTCTTAATATTATTTTCACCACAAATGTATTTGTAGTGTCACTTAAGAGTGAAGACCTGTAATTGGCTATCTGTAACATACGAATCTACTAAAAGCAAAGGCAGCTATATCCACTGTTGATTTTTTATGAATAATCGAAAATAACTTGTTAAGACCTCGTACAAAATTGTTTTTAAATATAAGCCTACTGTGATATAATGTAATTATATTATTACACACATTTTACGTAATACAAGAACAGATAATTAGAGTTAAAAGAAGTAAAATGGAAATAAAGATTGGATATTGCTGTTTTTGCTACAAACTTATGGATAATGCTGTGTTTGAATCTCCCGTAACAGGATATTGCTGTTTGTTGGGACAATTCTATAGGGATAGTACAACTAAACACAATTGATACTTGAAATTGTTTTATTATCAACTAGCTTTTGCCAGCGACTTCGTCTGCGTGGAATAGTTACTTTGTTCCCTAGTTCTTCGCCCGCGGTTTCACCTGCGTTGCCCCGTTCCTAAGGGTTGTAGCGTGATGTTTTATAGCTTGAAACCTTTCTCATGAATCACTCATTTTCCCAACATTTCCTTTCACTGCTCTGCTCCTATTGATCGTAGCGTGATGAAAAGTATACTATAACCTGTGGTTTGGGCTGTGCGTTGATAGATCACTATGTCAGTCAGTCAGTCACCTAACGTAAGAGTAGACAAATATAATCAGAAAGCTCCGAACTGCTAAGCTATCGGGAGTTACACGTGTTATTGTGAGTCAACCATAAAAGATAGACATTTGCTGTCGTGAAATATTTTTTATATAATTTTAAGGAGAACATTTCCGTCATACATGATTTCTGTGTAGCTTTAACCATTAAGGCTGCACACGCGACGGAAGCTTAAAAAATGGAGTAAGTTCTCCTGTTTTCCCAACATTTCCCTTCACTGCTCTGCTCCTATTGATCGTAGCGTGATGAAAAGTATACTATAACCTGCCCAGGAGTATGAAGAACAATTGTACCAAGTTTCGTTGAAATCCGTCGAGTGGTTTTTGTTTCTATAACGAACATACAGACAGACAGACAGACAGACAGACAAAAATTTTACTGATTGCATTTTTGGCGTCAGTATCGATCACTAATCACCCGCTGATAGTTATTTTGGAAATATATTTCATGTACAGAATTGACCTCTCTACAGATTTATTATAAGTATAGATTTAAATAATTAAATTTATTATTGGTTCTTGTGACTCGCACATTTGCTCCTCAGTACCATTTTCTTGAGAATCTTCTTGAGTCTCGGTGTGAATATCAGAAAATATCAAAAAAGTTTAAACATTCAATTGTTTCCCAGTTATTACCATAGTGGTTTGTTAGTAGCTTTTTTACATCTGTTGCTTTTGCTGAATTGACTCTGTTTATTGGGGGTATTTCAATTGGATTTATGTTTGATGATAGCATGATTGGGCGGTTCACATTTTTAAAAACACCATCATCATGGTTGTAATGGATATTACCTTTAATGAGAATATTACCTGCCTTACTCCGTTTTAGTATAAATCTTTTCGAATTTTTAAATTGGAAATGCCATCTGCCAACCGGCTTGAAAACTTCTGCAGTAGCAGTTTTCCAGTCAAATACCTTACAGTCATTTCCTACACTTATTACTGTCGCATTTTTTTTTATGGTTCACAAAACTGGATACAATCTTAAATATAGGTAATGAGTGACACCTTACTTATTAAAAAAATCCTGATTATATCCTACTAGATGTGAACACAGCTTGCGCTTAAAAGGTTATGTTATCGTGACAAGAATTTAGAAAATACATAAATATATTAAGTAATTGAGTGAATTTAAAATAGAAGTAAAATACTATTTCTTACAAAAAAGAATGCCTTGTGATGGTTTTTCTAAGTGAGGCTAAAGAAACTTGACGGTCGAATAAATCAATATGATTGCGAACGCTATTAGAAGTAGTACTCACAGAATGCTGGCCAAGATTAGTTTTAAATTTAGGAAGATGAAATGTTTTACGGTTGCAAAGACGGCTACCAGAACGTGGCACAGTAAAGGATACACGTCCAATGATGTCAGGAGAATCAATTAAACCATGAATGAGTTTGTATGTAAAAACAATATCTGCAATCCCACGACGTGTACTCAATGATTCCATTTTATAGAATGAAAGACGTTGTTCATATGATCGTAATTGCTGACACATATTATTATTATATGTGAGGTGGTATAAGAATCGTTTTTGTATGCGCTCTATCCTGTTAATGTGCACTTGATAGCCCGGGCTCCAGATAGTACTACAATATTCCAGTATACCTCGTACAATAGTATTATAAATTTGAATAGTGAAGCTTGGTTGTTTAAATATTTTCATTTGTCTATTAATGAACCCAGAGAGCCGAGAAGTCCTGTTTGTGATGTCAATGTGAAATCTAAAGCTTAATGAGGTATCCATGATGATACCTAAATCCCGGATACGAGTCACTTCTTCTAGGGGGATGTTATCTATGGAGTAAGTTGTCTGAAAAGGAAGGTACCTTTTCAGTCTTTTAGTGAATTTTATATAAAAACATTTGTTAAAATTTTAGGTACTGACTAAGGGCGATAAATGAAATATATTTTATTGTCCATACCTTTATTAACGACTCACACTGGGCGGCGACTAACTGTCCCCGCCACATAAGTATACAGTTACACACTACTAAACTATACCTAACACACATATAAACATATACCCCACATACACCCCCTTCTAAATAAGAATTTAATTAAATATACATGAGTACATGGATACATGAAATATTTATTTTAAATTTTAATCATTACAATTCTTTTGTGTTACACTTCATAATTGGTTGCTCTTTGCGTAGGTTGTGGTACCATACTTATAACATTATTGCCTTGAACCGCACTTATTTCTTTCCGTAATAATCGTTTAACTTTATGCGCACACACTTTATACACCGTCAACACACACGCCAATATGATGATGACCGCCATCACAGCCACCGTGATTCCCAATACCTCCAACTTGTATTCTGCGTGGGATGTTGAAGCCTGATTAGCCCCGTTCTGGGTAATAATGACCTCCTCTTCTTTCTTCTCGACGGAGTATGTTTTACCCATATTATTTAAATACTGTTGTAAATATACGAAGAGTGTACCAACGAGGAAAAGAAAATATATATATGGACTGTCGTCTGTGACTGTCACTATAAAATGCAATGATTACTATAACGAATTGTCATGGACATCTGTTTACTTATATCTTAATTAAAGTATACCTTGCTATTACTAGTTGCTTACTTTGCATTTACCTACTTACTAAATTAATACTACGTGCTCAAATCGTTGAATCGAATTGGCTTCCTAATATTTCTAGAGGATGTTTCGCAATAAATTGTATCATTCGTATTATTTAAATTCACACGCTTCAATTCAATGTTATTTGTGACACCTGAACTGATTAAAGGACATCGACCATCGTCCATACACCATAGGGCCCACAACTTGATGAACCGTTACAAGTTCCAAATTAGTGGCATTAGTTAGATAAATATATCAGGTTTAAGCTGCCTTAATTTCAGTTACATAGACAATTGCATAACCAAGCTATATAGGGTCGAATTTAATTTTAGGTTAAGTTAGATGGTGTTGTTTAAAATCACCTAGATATATAAAATAAAACAATTTAACAGCTGTGCATGACTTACAGCAGATAATATAGACCACATTTGTATAGATTATTATGTAAAAGTGGTTTATGATTTAAGTAACTACTACTTTAACATATAAAGGTACATCTTCTATATATATAAGAAAAGTTATTTTCTACCAAGTACGCTAACCGCTACTGACCGGCCACAAATCTAAACTGCTACTGAGGATTTCATAGACAAACCCAATAACACTGCTCGACCTGGGAAACGAACACAGGACCTAGCAGTCGCATGGATCACTTGGCGATAAACCCTTATGTTTCATGTCTATTTCAGATAAGTTTATGGTTTCCATTTTCTAATGTATTATTAAATACGTTTCTAACTATCTACAGTTACTGAGGAAACAGGTTCGTTTATAAAAAAAACAACATTTTTTCTAGGTACATAATAATTCTTTATTAATTAATTTACATTTGTCATTCGTCTTCATACACAACTAGTATGGAATCTAAGAAGTGTGAAGGGGGTGATATATTGTCTTGGTACCTAGCCCAACTCAAATACCATATGATAGACATCACATGTGCACAACAACCTACTGTACGCCTCCCTACTATACAATTGCAACAATATTGTAATATTGCTTGTCTTCCACTTAGAGAGCCGTCGACTAGTATATATACAAAATATGTTTTTCTGCTAATGTGTCGAGAGTGAATTTTGCCTCGTAGTAACCAACTACTGTTTGTAGCCGACAGCTCTCTTAAAAGGTCGTTATCAACCTCCCTCCACACTTCTATTACATAGGAGCCATCTGCCCTTACATGTTCCCCATAATAGGAACGAGCCTGTTTTATTTGATACGTTCCTAGGGAAACTAATATTAGTTCACTATATGTAAGCCGGGGAAATTCCGTTAAAACATTTCTGTTTACCGGTGTTGGTCTGAATTCAGATCTCCTTCTGTTTAAATTATTTTGTGCAACATATTCTGCTAGCCTATTTTCTCTGTACATATTTTCATTTATTATTTCGAGAATTTCCCTGGCATCATCCCGGTTCGTAATAACAGGATGAAACGCATTTATAAGAGCGGCAGCCACCTCAAAGTCTTGCATTAAATGCTTGGATGCTATATTAAAATACTCCTGCCTAAAAAGCTTAAAATCTCTTTTAAATCTACCATTTACTACCTCCACTACCCAACGACAAATGGTGACTGCCCTTGATTTATTTGCTTCTATTGTCGATAACTGTGTTTCACCCTGTTGCAACGAAGCAGGTACATATGTTCTATAACCACACGTATTAAGTAAGGGCAAGGCATCGCGAAAGCCCCTATCCAGAACAAATGCGTCACCAGCCTCAAAATATTCTCGCATTGCAGAACCATCTTTAAATTCTTCTTTCATTATAGTGGCATCTGACATTGTAGCTGGATAAGGGCCCAACACATCTAGTATATACCCATCAGTACAAACAATTAGAAATGGTTTAACCAAATTCCTATATTTATGTAGGCTATATGTATCTTTTTGGTACATATAATTAGAGCTTTTTTGTACATATATATATGTGCCATCGAAAATTAAAACCGGTTTACTTTCATTATTGTTATTTCCGAACAAACCTCTTGGAATCATTAATGTTCTATCTATCAGTTGTTGTTTATTTATATGATTAAGACCTAAGTGATGCGGCACATAATTATTAGTCATATGTTCTCTTGCTTTCTTCATTAATCTTTCTAATGTTGTTCTTGGCACTTGCAATAAAGTGGCCAATCTGTCATCAGAGTCACCTGTACGCAGTTTTATTAAATAAGCTGCCAGAGCTGTTACGCCTCTAGACATCCGTACCAATGTTGGCACTTCTGATAATAATTGCTGAAATTGGTCCTTAGTGAATCCAATCCAATAATAAAAAATATGGTCTTCAATTGTATCTATATCCTCAAAATTCAAAGTAGACACCATGGAGGTTTTTAATGCTAACATATCTTGAATATGTGTAGCTGAAAAACTATTTATATAATTATTTGTTACACCTATTAAAACATCCCAAGATTCTACGGCATATAAATGGTAATCACACAGGCGATTATTAGGTGGTATATAAAGATTGTGCATATTAAGCAAGTTTTTTCTTAATGAATCAGGAATTCTGTGTCTTTCACTTCTCCCACAACCTTCAATAAAACATCTCCTCTCCGTTTCAATAGCCCTAATGTAATCTGGTAAAATAATAGTTGTCTCACTATTGGTTGTAGGATGCTGGGTGTCTTGCTCAATTAAAATACCCGACTCGGAGGGCACAGATTCTGACATGTGTGTTGTTGATGTCGATTCTTCAGGTATTGATAAAGTAGACACAGACACATCGGATGCTGAAGTTGATGGTTGTGCTGTGAAGTGCCGTGCTGCTCTATCTGCTCTCACCCAGCAAGAGTGGCATATTTCACTTTGAGATCCAATCTGAAAAAAACAATTTTATTAAAAAACCTGAGTAAGAGTGAATGTACATGTGGTTGTGAGAGGTACATCTGGTAAGATGTAAATACTTACAGTCCTAGGTAGAATCCATTCACGTATGACAGTATATATCCTATGTTCCCGTTCAGAACTAGTTCGGAGCCGGTGGGATCGTGTATTCCGTAATAGAGAACGACCACAATAGGCACATACATTTACATGTCCACGTGGAGCAGGGCTCTGATCACTTGATCCATGTAACAGTAGAGTATCAACGGCTAGATCCCAACATGCTTGGCATAGATGATTTGCAGGTTCTACCTAAAATATGTTATACATCATGTAAGTTTTAGTAATACAGCATGTAAGTTAATTTTTATGTGTCTATTGTGTTGTATTGTATATTTCAGTTTAGTGCTGAATGTCTAGTCTTTCATAGGCAGTAGAAGATACAAAAAAATAAATATGTAGATAATGTGTACTTACAGTTCGGGGAGCAACCCATCTACGTACAATAGATAAGATGGATTCTTCATTTAAAGGTCGCCTTCCCGTTATATTGCAGCGAGTCGTTGCAATACCACAATTAATGCAGTAGTCCATCACGATAGGCGATATCGAGGTCCGAAATAACAAGCCGTAGTCAATCAAAGTAGCAGATACAAAGTCCGTCTTAGCGCCGATGTAGTTCGTAGAAGCAAGATTCGTCAGAGTCCGTGAAGCAGCAAAAGTCGTTGGAAAAATCACCGAAAACACGAATAACATAACAGAACACATCCACTTGCGCGAGACACAGAGCGAATTGTATATTTTGTTTAAATTGTCATTTTTCTATTTTTTATTTTGACAATGTCATTTTTTATAGACTGACTTATTGTCTTTTTATCCATTTCATGGCGATCTCAACAAAAAACATTAATATTTCAAAAAATATTTTTCTATATTTAGCCACTGTATAATAACAAGTTTTTTTGTGATTTTGATTTATCATAAAATGAAGGATTTTTCCCAACTTTATTTTTTTTTGTAACACGCTGGGCCCAAGAGTGGGCGATGTCCTTTGCTAACTCCGCGTCTGTCGCTTGCGCTTGTGCAATTTCTAAGTATTGACTCGAGGCCGGACATGTTATCGCTTCTATTCTCGATAATGCGTCCGCAACTGCATTTTTGCTGCCGTCTATATGTCTTATATCGCTTGTAAATTCACTAATGAACAGCAGTTGTCGTGCCCGTCTTGGTAATTCTTTGTTCGAGGTTAATTTCGTAAACGCGTATGTGAGAGGTTGATGATCCGTGTAGACTGTGAAATTTCTACCTTCTATAAAATCTAAAATAAATTATACCTGAATAAATCGCCAAAAGTTCCTTATCATAAGTACAGTACTTCTTTTGGGATTCCGTAAGCCTCTTGGAAAAATAGCCAAGGGGTCTCCATTTACCATTTTCTTTTTGTTGTAACACCGCGCCTATGCTAAAGTCTGAGGCGTCAGTCATTAAACCTAATTCTGCATCTGTAACCGGATATGATAATATGGCCGCATTTTTCAAATTTTCTTTACACTTTTCAAAAGCCCTTGACGCTTCATCTGACCATTCTATTCTACGCTTATCCCGCTTTTTTGCTCCGTGTAAATATCTATCCAAAATCCCTTGAAATTCTGCTGCCTCTGGTATATGATTCCTGTAAAAGTTGACCATTCCTAAGAACCTTCGTAACTGCTCAATCGTTTCCGGTTTGGGGTAGTTTTCTATAACTTTAACTTTGTCTGGTAAAGGGCTAATTCCCTGGTCTGAAACCTCGTAACCTAAAAAATCTATTTTTGCTTGTCCGAAGACACATTTCCCTAAATTTATTGACATCTTATACTTACTAAAACGCTCAAATAACAGACGCAAGTGCTCTCTGTGTATACTGACGTTATCTGAACCTATGATGACGTCATCAAGGTATCCGAATACTACTGACTGACCTGTAATATGATTATTCTTGTCTCTGAAATTATTATGGTTATTATTTAATTTTTCTATAACTGTGTTATTAATGAACCTTTGGAATGTTTGGGCCGCGTTTCTCAATCCAAACGTCATCCTTGGAAACTCATAAAGACCGAATGGCGTAATGATAGCGGTCTTTTCTATATCCTCTGGTTTAATTTTAATAAAATGGTAAGCCCTACAAATATCTATTTTGGAGTATACCTTTTTATTATGTAATCCATATGTAAAATCTTGAACTCTAGGAATAGGATACCGATCGGGTTTTGTTATCGCATTTAGCATCCTGTAGTCACCGCAAGGACGAATGTCGCCGCTTTTTTTTGGCACAACATGCAATGGACTCGCCCATTCACTTTTTGATGGTCTACATATCCCTAACTCTTGCATCAACTGAAATTCTTTTTTAACTAAATCATACCTGTGTGGCGGCAATCGCCTTGCGCGTGCATGCACCGGCGGCCCCGTAGTCTCGATGTGATGGTATACAGAGTGCTCCGGAATATCTTTAAACGTGGGAGGCCGTGTGATATCCTGAAATGATTCCAGTAGATCCGCGTAAGGGTGATTACTATTTATACATTTTACCGTGCCGTCAAAATTCGTATTTTTTGATCCACAAACGTACAAATTAGTGATTAAATCTACTAACCTATTATTAAATAAATCTACTGTTAATCTAAAGTTTCTTAAAAAATCTGCCCCTATTATTGGCTGCTTAACATCGCATACTATGAAAGGCCATTTAAATACGCGTCTCAACCCAAAAGTTATTTCTAAATTACATATGCCATAAGTTCTTATCTCGCTATCATTGGCCGCGAACAATTTAAAATCGCATGGTTCCATTAGTCTTTTTAGTGCATATTTTTTAGGCAATACCGATATGTTCGCCCCAGTATCTATTAAGAAAGTAAACCTAGTATAACTATCCCTAACTAGTAAACAATGATTTTTAGCTACCTGACCTTGAGTACATCCGTCCACCGATTCCGAACATACCGCCTTCAGTTTTCCGTGTCCTTCTTCCAAGCGCATGGCTGCTCACACCTTTTTGCATTATTCCTGTAGCGGTAGTGGAACCAACATAGCCAGTCTGGGTCGCCGGGTGTCTTCCTCTTACTTGAACCAGACCTGCTCCTCGGGTAGCTTTGCGGATCCCTGCTTCGCGAGCGCCCACGCCTCTGTACCTCATTGCGTAGCGCTGCAATCTCCAATGTGAGTTTGTTCAGCTGACTGGTCAGCTCTATCATGGACCCTTGTGACATTTGTGTCGGGTTGTCAGCCACTGCTGCGATCTCAAACGTCTTGCTGTTCTCAACTATTTTATCCGCAATTGCAGCTAAGCTATCTAGGGACTGGTCCGGACACACAGTGATTACCGCCCGCACTGAAGTCGGCATTCTAGACAACCACAAGCTCTTTAACGTTTGATCAGACACCTGCGTCGTGCGACCTAAATCCCTCATCCTGCGGAGTAAATGCGTGGGTTTCTGTGAACCAAGTTCAAGTTCAGAAACCAGCTTCTGAAACTGCCGTTCCGCGCTCTCCTCATAAACTTGAAGCAACCTTTCTTTTAGTGTGGCGTACTTATTATTAGCTGGCGGTGACGTCACGAGATCACTGACTGGTTGTATGGAGTCCCTCGTCAGCTTTGAGATGACCATATTGAATTTCGCCTCTTCTCCCTGTTTCTGTGGCGCCATAAACGCCTCGAATTGGGCGAACCAAAGACGCGGCATGTCCACCCAAAATTCTGGAAGTTTTGTAGACACGCTGATGGCAGCCAGTGTCATCCCTGAGGACTCCAATTCTTCCTTCACTTTTGATGTTGTAGCTTGGCTGGCCCCTGGCGCCGGTTGAGGTAGTGGTGGAGAACTGAACATTGTCGTCAGCGTGCCTAGAGTCGCTCGCTATTTATTTATTTATATTATTAATTTAACCTTGAATTTATATTTTTACACACGCGTTGCCCTCAGTACCAAAGAAAACCAAAATAACTGTCACTTATGAAAGTCACACAACTCTGCACTGTTCTTAACGTCGGGGTCACCAATTTAGGTACTGACTAAGGGCGATAAATGAAATATATTTTATTGTCCATACCTTTATTAACGACTCACACTGGATACAGATAGCGAGCGACTAACTGTCCCCGCCACATAAGTATACAGTTACACACTACTAAACTATACCTAACACACATATAAACATATACCCCACAAAATTTAGTACCATATAATTTTGAACACACCATTTATGGACAGCATTAATATCTGATTGAAGGGTTAATATATCGTTTTCATCGTGTATAGCTCGGTAAATTTTTAAATCATCAGCGTACAGTCTAAATCGAGATTCAATTACATGTTTAATATCGTCGATGTAGACTAGGAAGAAGAGGGGACCGAGGTGAGATCCCTGGGGAACTCCTGAGGGGACAGCGTATACACTAGATTTGAAGCCGCAAATGTGTACTAATTGACAACGGTTCCGAATATATGATTCACACCATCTGAGAAATGATCCGTGGATACCAGAGTCTGCAAGCTTGTTTAATAAGCAATTGTGATTGACCAAGTCAAAACCCTTTTTGAAGTCAGTATATACGGAGTGCACCTCACCTCCCCTGTCCATAACGTCAACAATATCACAAATATAGCCCACTAAGTTAGTATTAGTGGATTTACGAGGTAGAAAACCATGTTGATTTGAGTCAATTAATTGCTGAAAGTGATTTATAAGTTTTTTATTAACTATACTTTCTAATATTTTACTAAATCCAGATAAAATAGAAATTGGACGATATTGAGTAATGTCATCTAGGCGGCCTCCTTTATGAATCGGAGTTATATGCGCTAATTTCCACTGAGTAGGAAAGGTTCCAGTTTGGAGTGATTTATTATAAATTATAGCGAGGGGCTTACATAAGTTAAGAGCACAGTTCTTTAAAAGTATAGGTGGTATTAAGTCGGGACCGGGTCCCTTATGTATATCTAAACTTTTTAGTTGCTTTAAAACCTCGGTTTCACTAACTACACAGTTACTAAAAGGTGCACCATTAGGCAAGTTATGTTGGTAAGAAGGGTAATCTGTAGTAGGAGACTGAGTATTGCAGTTGTAAATACTTTGGAAGTGTTTCGAAAACAACTCACAAATTTGCTGTCCTACCTTTGCCTTCTCAGGATCAAGAATCATTACATTAGGCAGAGAACGACTATTTGATGTTTTGTCTCTAAAAATCTTCCAGAAATATTTAGGATTGTTTTTAAGATGTTCAGCAGCATTTTGCTTGAACTTAGAAAACCATTCTGCTATCATTACATCACACCTTTTTCTGGTTATATCAAACTGCAATTTATCTTTTAAGTTTCCATATTTTTTGTACCTTGTGTGGAATTTACGTTTTTCCTTAAGCGCTTTCAATAGTGGACGACTGTACCACGCAGTGTAACAATCATTGCGTTGACGCTGAAGTGGGGTATGTAAATTGATTAAGGGCCTAATTGTGTCGTAAAAATTATCTACCATACGGTCAACTGTATACGATTCATGTAAGATCAAGGACCAATCAACACACTCTAGGTTATCATTCAACTCTTCGTAATTGCATTTGTAAAAATTTTGGGTAGAGGAGGAACATTGTTTCATTATACGGTCAGTTGTTATTACTAACTCTATGTTTAGGGGTGGGTGGTGTAAATCAGGTGAAGGCGAGAAACCACTTGTATGGGTAATTGAGGTACCCGCTAAATCACTGCATAGAAACAGGTCGAGAATTCGGTTATTAATGTTAAGTATATTATTATGTTGATAAAGGTCACAATAAGCGATTGCATCCAAAAATGCAGTATGAAGGTTACTTCCGGATGATACTGGAGTTAGGAGTGAAGAGTTAGTGTCTCTATGCCACTCTGTCCCCCATGTTAAAATCCCCTACAATCAAGAAGACGGGTTTATTAGTGCCGATGGTCTTATTGCAATGGATTATATTAATTATGTTTGTAAGAAAGGTATCAACGTAGTCTTGCTTTATAGGTGGGGGTACATATGCGGCACAGATATTTAAAAGTGTTTTGCCGATATTTAAGCTGAGCCAAAGATCCTCACATTCAGACTCCCAAACGTTTTTGCGCACGACATCAAAGGATTTCAGAACTGCAATTAAGACCCCTCCGCCATCCTTCTTAGTTCTATATGAGCAGGTAGATGATCTGTCCCTCCTAAACACGTTATACCGATGGTCGAATAACTCGCGATCGAATACAGTGTCATTAAGCCAGGTCTCCGTTATTATAATAATATCATAATTATTTTGCAATACTGATAAATAAAAATCCTCCGTTTTAGTTCTTATGCCTCTTACATTTTGATAAAATATGTTTAGTGTGAATTTTGTTACAAATTAAATAGGTATCATGCGCATAAAGTAGAAAAAGCAGCTTATAATTTGAGTAAACAATCTAGAGACTTTATAATGATACGGTCGGAAGGAGTGTCTTTACGTACGAAGATACGTCCATTCTGTGTCCATACAAATTTATAACCTTTCTCCTTGGCGGCAACTCTGGTGGCAGCATGAAGTTTTTTGTTCTCAGGAGACAAGTGTTCTGTTACGTAAATTGGTTGCTTATGGCCAGGGTACCCTATATGTGATGTGTTTAGTTTATCATCATAGTCTTTGCTTTTATTAAATATTCTAACTGATGCCAGAAAGTTGTCTCGGGTACGCTGACTTATAAACTTGACTATAATGTTTTTCGGACGATTTGAATCAGGATTTAGCTTAGCCACTCTATGGAACGCCATGATCTCGTTTCCGTGTAAGTTACAGGATACCGATTTTCCAATTTCTTCAATTAAGGTAAGCAAGTTTTCATTCTTGCGTTCTGGTATCCCCTGGATTTCGATGTTAGATTCTCTCGCATGTTGTTCCAACTGAGCAACCTTGATGTTTAATTCAGATAGCTTAGACTGCATTATGTTGTCCCGTTTAAGCAGCTCTGACATGTTATTGTTTAGTTTCACATTGAGTGTTTGTTGGTCGTCGTGAGATCCAGATAGAAATTGAATAGTGTTTAGGGTCTCATCAAGGTCTTCACGCATATGGGAGTACTTAGAACCCAATTCATTAATATCAGCCAGCACTTTGGATAGTACTGAGCTGAACTTTTCAAACGTTGAATTTTGGCTATCAAACTTATTCAGCATTTCCTGGTGTTAGCATATTAAGCGGATGCATCATCGATATTGTTAACTTATACATAATACCAGTTAGTTGTCAACTATTTAAATTATAATCGGTAAATGTACCCACACACATATAATAATCAGAAACGATCCTTCCTTCCGTTATTTAAAATAATGGTTGAATATTTAGTGTTATATAGCTCAACAGATCATTATGTATTATTTTAAGTATTCTCATCACAATTATTTATTTTTATTGATCAACCAGGCATAAAAGTATACTTAATTTGTAATTGACATAACCTAATTTCCGTTCATAGAATTGTATAAAAGACAGGGTATTTGGCTTAAATATGGGCATTCGAGTAAAATATATTGTGCAAGGCGAAGCTCTGTTCAACTGTGTTTCCATAATAAAAAAATAAAGTGATTAGATCCCATCGCAAGACTTCTATTTTTATTGTCCGTCACATCTCAGAAGTGGGATTGTAGCCAAAATGTCTGGCCCCTACGCTGCTGGATTGGATGCGAAGAAAACAATATATTTTTTTTTCTTTAATACGGACGCGGAGCCCCCTTCCGACGGCGCAGAATCAATCGCGTCGATGCTGAATTTATTTCCAAATTCCGGCCGAGGACAATAACAGCAACGCGACTTCTTGGTTCATCTGGGTGATACCTGTCAACGAATGGGTCATCATGCTGGTTCGCGGTCACCGGGTTCATCGCAGCCACGTCTTCAGATACCAAGTAAGTGATATATTTTACACAATCAGCAGTAATTTTGACAGCATTTATAAATGTCCCGTGTGTATCCAAAATTTAAAACTAATTGCTTAAAAGATAAAAAAGGGGTGCTTCAAATGAGGATAGGAAATAGGTACTACAGATACTACATATAGGATGTCTTGTCAGGAGCACCTTAAAGTGAATGAAATAGATTTTTTTTTAGAACCTGGTATAATCCGTGAGTCTGTCCGGTAAATGTTGCGAAAAAAAAGGGGAGATTACAGATTGTGTATTGACTACATTATTAAATTATCAAACAAGATCGCTATCCGCGCCGCATGTTTGGATGACGTCATGCTCCCTACAGTTAACAGCGGAAGCAGGAATACAATTATTAGAACGAGTTCTGATACTTTTACATAAAGGCTATCTTAAATTGAATTCACAAAAAATGTTGTTTTCTGAAAAAAAAAAGCGTCACACATCTAAAGACATCAAATTTCCGCGGGTACTGTACGATCAGGTTTAGCCAAAATTAATTGTGTTTCAACATAAACGTTCCAGAAATAAGAGTTCATTGCGACTCGATCTTACTTTAGAAAGTTTATTCAAGGGTTTGCAGAGATACCTTTACCATTAACCATGTAACTTGGCAGTGGGAAATAGAACAAGAAAAGGCATTTCAAAATTCGAAAAATAAATTAATTGATAGACCTGTTTTAGGAATATACCATGTCAATGCAGCTACTTACCTAATTCCGCCTAATCCTAGTTTGCTTGCATCGGTGTGTAGTATACACCGATGCAAGCAAACTAGGATTAGGCGGAATTCTTAAGTAAAGACGGTTAGATAATTCATTAAAACCTATCGCATATTTTGGTAGAATTATATTTAAAGAACATTTTCATCAGTCATGAATTAAAAACGTTAACTGTAGTTAAGTCCTTAAAGGGTTTTCGAAATTATTTAATAGGCATACCAGTTAAAGTAGTAACAGACTGTGCGGCATTACGCACAACTCTAGTAAAAAAATATCTTTCCTCATACGATACAAGATTAACATTTGCAAATAGAATATCGTCCGGGGTATAAGATGAATATCGTTTAAGATGAAAACATGTCGATGCTCTAAGTAGGAATCCGATCTGCATTTCCATTGCAGAGGCGATTGACGAGGCGGATTGACTAATTGCGCTACAGTTGCAGGATGATAATTTACAAGTATAATTTTCGACCCTGACAACAATTGATTATGTAATTAAAAATAACTTTTCAGAAGGACTTTACATAGTGTACGGTTTGTCATAACCAAAATAAGATTTAATGCAAAATTACCATGACCAAATAGGATACCCAGGTTTCGAATAATGTGAGGCTACTATTAGACGCAGTTTTGGTTCCCTAAAATGACCCGCTTCATCAGAAAATGTATAACTTCATGCGTACAATGTGCTTATGGCAAAGGAAATTATGGCGAGACATAAGACGAACTACATCCAATAGAAAAGGCCCTTATACCTATTCACACTATTCGTGTTCATTTAGACCAATTTGTTAGAACTCGAATAGGAAAAATGTATGTTCTCGTTGTTATAGATTCATTTACTAAGGTATGTGTTTGCAAGACCTGTAAAAAAAAATGTAGTTCCGTAGAAACAAACGCTTTAAAGAAATTATATGGCAGTTTGATAATTACTGATAGGGAGGTAGCATTTACCAGTCGATATTTTAGACAATTTGCAGAAGTATGTCAGTTTAAACATATCTCAATGCAATAGCTAGTCCTAGATCTAACGGCCAGGTGTAACGTTTAAATCGGACTACTATTAATGGTCTCAACACCATAAAAAAAAAAATGTAAAAATGTATGGGATGTTAAATTAAAACTCCACTATTCCTTTTCCACCACTCAAACGTATGTTTAGCCACGATAAATTCCGCTTACCAGCGTTTTCTACAGGGGAAATTCAGGAATATAATTCACAACAGCCTTTAAATAGAAGCAAAAACCGCGCATAGACGGAAACATGATTTTAAAGAAAAAGAGATTCGATGAAGCCCACAAAAAAAAATGCATTAAATATTATTAAATTGAGCATCTTGTTATATGAAGAGGTGCCACCAAAATTGCCGATGCCATAGTTATTCAAAATGAGGGCTTATTGCGCGTGAATTTGCCGCTGGAAGCGCTAGTGTAGCGAAATGTAGTATGGTTTCCAAAATGTAGTGTAGTAATGTAGTCTCCGAAATGTTAAATTACACTATTTGTGGGTGAGCTATGCAAATATTACGAATTAGAATAATTTAGTGTATATTTTGCAACACCTGAGCATAATTATGGCAATGTGGTTAAGGGTCAATGAATGTTAGTCTTTTGTGACAAGTTTTATCATTCGGAAACTAATTCCCCCCTTTTCGCAAAAAAAAAACCGGAACTACGTATCTCTGCGGCATGCTAGGTATTGTAACGGTACAGTTTTAAGGTATTAAATATGATTTAATATATTACATTGTTTTCACACCGTTAAAACAAACTATACTTTAGGACTTTACTCATTAGTGGTGACATCTGGTGAGCTTAAAAAACGGTAGACCTCATTGGATTCTTTTAGTCTTGTGCCTATTCGTTCAGTAAAGAACAGTACAATTCGGTCAGTGAACTAGTTCACCTTATTAGTTGTATTAGTACTATTAGTTCTTTTAATTCATAGATGACATCTGACCAAATTGCTTATTAGTTCATCGTTCGGTTCCATTACAATAGTTCGACAGTCATAAGTATAGTTACTAGAGTTTAATGTCCAACTGATACGCTGAGCTTGATGATAAAAAAATATTAAATACACATGTTATGCATAAAATTAATCTCTCTGTCAATATTATTTAATTTTCCTTCATATTATAACTTTACTCGGTACATACTGTATTATTAGCTCTTTTATTCGATCTCGACCGTTCAGAAACATTACGTACGAAATTTACGAATAGTACGAAGTACTATTATGGCCGAAGGACCGATTATCAATCTCGGTTAAGAAACGTGTCTGTTAGGTCGTTCGTTCAGGATCTACACAATAATTATTTGACTCGTACTTTATCATCTCTTACTTACTGTAACGTTCAACACCTGCAACTAAATCATGTCAAAATATCCATACAACATTTGTATTTAATTTGATTAATAATGTCTTCGTCTTTTTTGCCTGCAATTATTGCGGTTAAATAATTACATTCAATTATTGCTTTTTACAAGAAAATGGCATCATGTAAATAAGGCTTTAGGGTATGAAAGTTATAAAAAAAATGCAGTGATTCTAGGTAACGTTTATTCTCCAACACAATAATACTAGTTAAATATCCAGAAGTTGTTACATGATACTAAAATCATCATTGTAAAATTATTAATCTAAAACTCGTACATAATGTGCTATTTGTCTGCCAGTCCAAAGCGTCATTAATATCCTGCAACAAATAAGTTTCATATTAAAATATGCCAAATTATGACTTGAATCTGCTATAAGAAAATGTGATTACTAAAAGAAATCTATTCTCTCGTAACTAAAGGAATAAGTGGGTACCTATATATGAATGGCCTGTCAGGTGTGACATGTTATTATAAAGATATCTACAATCCGCGTGATTAAACAAATAATAATTACATATCTGCAGTCTGTGTGACAATATCATGGTTCCTTCTTATCTGTGTGACAAAATAATATATCTAGTTCATCAATTTTTAGTCTATGTGACACAATAGTTAAATATATTTCATCGGATATGATTTCAATAGCCTATGTGATCAAGTCTATTTCAGTAAAGACGGCTGTGTGATCAAGTCTATTTCAGTAGAGACGGCTATGTGATCAAGTCTATTTCAGTAAAGACGGCTGTGTGATCAAGTCTATTTCAGTACAGACGGCTGTGTGATCGAGTCTATTTCAGTAGAGACGGCTATGTGATCAAGTCTATTTCAGTAAAGACGGCTGTGTGATCAAGTCTATTTCAGTAAAGACGGCTGTGTGATCAAGTCTATTTCAGTAGAGACGGCTATGTGATCAAGTCTATTCCAGTAAAGACGGCTGTGTGATCAAGTCTATTTCAGTAAAGACGCCTGTGTGGCAATAGCCTGCGTGGCAATAGCCTGCGTGGCAATAGCCTGCGTGGCAATAGCCTGCGTGGCAATAGCCTGCGTGGCAATAGCCTGCGTGGCAATAGCCTGCGTGGCAATAGCCTGCGTGGCAATAGCCTGCGTGGCAATAGCCTGCGTGGCAATAGCCTGCGTGGCAATAGCCTGCGTGGCAATAGCCTGCGTGGCAATAGCCTGCGTGGCAATAGCCTGCGTGGCAATAGCCTGCGTGGCAATAGCCTGCGTGGCAATAGCCTGCGTGGCAATAGCCTGCGTGGCAAAAGCTGTGTGACAAAACCTTGTGTGACCACAATGACCTGTGCAGCACAAAGGTCCTGAGTAGCACCTAAAGTCTGACCTAACAGTATGTGCGGTCGACTACGATATCACAGCATGATAATTGTCATTGCAATATTAAGAAAATCGTACTTACCGACGAACTTACCTTACCGTCTTGAATACTGCTCTCTCTTTCTCTTTTACAGTTTGCTGATCAGGGAAACAAGGCGATGGAGTCTGATAGTAGCATATTAAGCGGATGCATCATCGATATTGTTAACTTATACATAATACCAGTTAGTTGTCAACTATTTAAATTATAATCGGTAAATGTACCCACACACATATAATAATCAGAAACGATCCTTCCTTCCGTTATTTAAAATAATGGTTGAATATTTAGTGTTATATAGCTCAACAGATCATTATGTATTATTTTAAGTATTCTCATCACAATTATTTATTTTTATTGATCAACCAGGCATAAAAGTATACTTAATTTGTAATTGACATAACCTAATTTCCGTTCATAGAATTGTATAAAAGGCTATTTGGCTTAAATATGGGCATTCGAGTAAAATATATTGTGCAAGGCGAAGCTCTGTTCAACTGTGTTTCCATAATCAAAAATAAAGTGATTAGATCCCATCGCAAGACTTCCATTTTTATTGTCCGTCACACTGGCGCAGAGTACGAATTTCAGTCAGGATCACATCTTGACTCATTACTGGAGATATAGAAGAAATCGAACTACTTTTTTCCTTAACGTCGTGCGAGGGAGTTTTATTAATCTTAGCGCAATCAGCACATATCCATTTAGACCGAGCGGTGGTTAATTCATTATATTTTACACACTCCTGATGGTAATGATGTTGACAGTTGGAGTTGGTGCATTTGATACGTTTATGAGTGACCAAGATGTTCAGTTTGCATTCAAAGCACTGTACCATTTTGCAACTGATGCACTATTCAACTGGGATTAAGTAATTATTAAGGGTCGCCTAAAGTTTATTTCTTCACGTTACGTTATAAAATAAAATTATGGCACACTAATAACGGCCCGCATACATTTGATATTTTAGCTAAGCGCATCAGTCGCACACTAAAAAATGCCCAAGGTGAGTTAACTGAGGGTAAGATCACTTTATTCTGTTAACTGGCAGTCACTGTAAGAATTGTTTATAGTGATTTTATATTATTTACACTGCACTGATTCTCAAAATACTACGCAGTCACTGTATTTGCACGTTATTTTATTAGATTCAAACACTGAAGTGTTCATTTAATCACTTTAGAAATAAATATCATTTAAGATTCAGGAGCAATGAATAACACAACCGTATGACGTTGATGTTCCTTTATTATATCATAATACTCATCTGGATTTGCTATTATTTCCCTTTTGCGGATGACCTTTTCAATTTGTGCAAAAACTCGGTCTGGTGGAATAAATGAATGGCCTACTATTGGAAAGATAATCTCCACACTTTTTACATGCCGAGGCGCTTCAGTAAGCCACTTTGAACACATTCCTAATACTGTGGTGTTCTTGTTTTGCCCTGCGAGTCTTGATTCCAGTCCGTATTTTTTAGTCGATGGTAAATAGCCGACGCGATTTCATTTGAGGCCTTGGGAAACTTGTTTTCTGCCCAACAATACGCGAATACATTAGACGGCTCCAGTTTGCTTTTTGATGACCCTTGCACAATGGTAAAATTGAAAAAATTTATTTGTCGTGAATAATACGCTGACTGGTCTGGAGTTTTAGGCAAACATAAGTTTTTTTGGCAGTCAAATGAAAGCGTTAATAAATCTGGAGAGTTTTCTTTGACAAACTCAAAGAAAGCTTTTGCTTTTAACTTGTGCACTCTTTGTTTTATTATCAGGTCATTTCGAATACCAGTATCCTTCTCCGTTTTCAGTTTCACGTCAAATTGCAAACAAACTGAGCAGACATCCGTTCGAGGCGTCCCAAAGCCTAAATTGAAGTTTCTTGTGAACACGCTGCGGAAATATGAATTCTTGACTTTTAAGTCTGGTTCAGTCTGTGCGTTATACATTCGCCATAGTTTATTTATACTTAATTCCGCGGCTAAGTAAAATCTCTTGGTGTTACCGCGGCAGTAATGCGGTTCTTCGCAGTTTATTTTTTGGATGAAATTCATTACTGCAAGTTTTTGATTAATATTTTTGTGCGAAACGTGATCGCCTCCTCTGTTCTCTTCAAGAAGAGTGCCCGTGTTAGAATATTATATTATATATATATATATATATATAATATAATATAATATAATATAATATAATATAATATAATATAATATAATATAATATAATATAATATAATATAATATAATATAATATAATATAATATAATATAATATAATATAATATAATATAATATAATATAATATAATATAATATAATATAATATAATATAATATAATATAATATAATATAATATAATATAATATAATATAATATAATATAATATAATATAATATAATATAATATAATATAATATAATATAATATAATATAATATAATATAATATAATATAATATAATATAATATAATATAATATAATATAATATAATATAATATAATATTCTTAACTTTTTTAATTTTTCTTTCATAAGAACCTCCTTACAAATATAAACTAACTAGGCTGACGGCAACACAGAGTTGAGTAGAAACAAATAGCTAAAATACCTTATTAATTGATAAACTGATAACCTATAAATAACTTACATATACTTCGATAATTTAATCTAATTTCAATACAAGCTAACAGAGCAACTATTTCACACGAAATCCGAAGTAAAAAGAGAGCGAGCCGTTGGTGTCCAGTCTTTTTATCTTCTCGTACTGACAGTAGCTACGTAAGTGATCACGGTCGTCCGGTAGGAGGCGCTGGGGTGGCTGCTACCGGTCATTGGGTTGCCAACACGGCCATGCTGCACCGTGCCAGCCCCGGGCACGCTCACTCCACCTGGATAATTATTTTTGTAGCAGTCGAGTAGGTTCGATTCTGTAAACATACTTATATCACTTGTACAATTATGCTCATAGTTTAACAATAACCCGAGTCGGTCATCATGTCAAACAAGGCACGATTCATAATTAGCAAGTCTACTCGGCCCCAACGTGAAAATTTCCTTTAGACTT
This sequence comes from Acronicta aceris, assembly GCA_910591435.1. Lineage (NCBI taxonomy): Eukaryota > Metazoa > Arthropoda > Insecta > Lepidoptera > Noctuidae > Acronicta > Acronicta aceris. Next base: position 11,437,143 of record OU342757.1, on the reverse strand, counting down.
AGGTAATTTCACTGTTTAGGGAAAAGCAGATTCTCCCAGCTCCAAGATCCTCATCGTCAGGACGCACCTTTAGGCTTAGGCTACGTCCATCTATCTTTTCCAGATGCACCTTTAAGCTTAGGAAACACCTTTGACAGATTTCAATTGACATGAGTATCAAGTGCTGTCGAGTGCTAGTAATGTCACAAAAGCTATAATGTGCCAGAAACAAGTACAATTTATGTCTTAATAATAATAAACTTGATAAATATTTGTAGCAAAAATATTAGAATGCAGTAAACCTAAACGCTGAATGGAGCAGAATAATTAGAAAAAATAAAAGCATTATTAACAAAAATAAATATTTTGTGACCCACTCGCGAGTACATTATGTCATGTCGTTCCGTTATATTTCTGTCTATTAATATATCACAATCCGACAGTTCGTTCAAAACATAAAACTCCATATTTTCTAAGTTGACCGAATCGTAATTTAATATTTACTTGAACTTTTGTAGATATTTACAGTTTGTATGCTATCGTTTGAAAACTCTTGCAAGATCACAGGGGCGCTAGGGTAGCTATTGGTATCAATAACTCTCTACACAGATTTTCCCTAATGATGGAACAGCTACTACCAGTGTCAATAAATGCGGAACACATACGTGTTTGGACAGAGACATTATCAAACAACATTGACTTTGACATAACTTGTACAGTCATTAACATTAACAATATGATGGTTAGGTACATTGGTTGCATTTTGCAATAAAAACCAATACCGTTCGGCCATCCCAATTTCAATTGTAAATCTCAATGATTTTAGCCATGATCACCTTTATCACTTGCATCAACATTATCATCATCATTATCATCAAACAAATTTAGACATAAGCAAATTGGTCAGATTTCACCAAGATACAACATCACGGCAGCATTCCTGCCTCGATTCTCCAGCAGCTACTGAAGCTACGGATTGACCTCCGAAGCTAGCTCAGTAGTTGCACTCACACGTAATCACTGCTCAGTAATCTGTAATTTCACATTAGTAGGGACCCGCCAATGGCGGTAGTTTTATTTTATACTAAGAAATTATTGCATACCTCTTTCCAATCAGATACTTCAGTATTCCAATGTTGTGATTTCACAAGTATCATTAAGAAATAATGATATAAAAATCAGTAACAAATTACCTATGGGTGGGTACGATAAAATATTTAAACCGGGACATATTTAGTAGACATAATTATATCCGTTAACTTTTTCGAAGATGAACATTGTGCGACATGTGCGATTACCCTCATTCTCTCGTAATGACCATACCAACAGAAATCTTAATGCAATTTAGCAACGATAAAGTATAACATACTACCGATTAGTAGGTACTCAAGTGTAGTCACTCGACTTTATATATTTTAAATCGAAGAGTCAACACAAGATATGTTTTTTATTAAACTTCACCAATGAACATTCGATACCAGAATATTGTCAAAATTAAAACACTCACCAGATTTTGGTGTTTACCGTTCCAAGAATCGATCACAAAATGTGGTAGACTGTGCTCACCAATGCCATATTATGTTTGAACCAACGCTAATCCCGTTTCTGATATCGCGGTATAAGAACCAGATGGACGTATCTACAAAAAAACAAAAAACGTTTTTTTTCATAAAACGGTTCACAATATAGTCCTTTATGAAATGCCAAAACGACGTAACGGTATAGTCAATATTTAACAAATTCCAAAAAACTAAAATGCTTAAGAATCACTTTCATTGGAACCAGAAAAACGTATTATGAGTAACGTTTAAACAGTTCTAATTATCTTCCTACCTCGTTAGAGCTATAGGAACGTATTTGTAAAAAAAATATTTTTATTCGTAGAATATAGTTTGTTTGGCAATATTATACGAACCATATCAACGTAAAAGTTTATACGTTGTTTTGGGCGTTACAAAATTTTGGTTTTGATGCTTAGTTTAAAGAGCCAGAGCAACGTTTATCTATTTACGTTTCATTGGCACAAACATTCTCGTTAGATAAATAATACAAGTCAATGGCCAAAACGATGTATTTGTAATTTACGTTTTTGTGGCGGTATTATTTAGTTTGATAAGTATTATTGTTCATTGACAAAATATAAACCTACTTTAGTTTGGCACCTAAAAGTTGATGTAAGGTCTCAACACGCAGTGCGGGGAGCCCCCTAATTTGAAGTTAGGAGAATACTTTGTTTGCTTTTTACTTCGTAATAGTGATTTTAAGTGTTAATAACATAGATTCAGTAAAATGAACAGTAGAAATTGGAAGATTTTGGCATCGTTGGAACGAAGAGAACCATCTCAGGTTCACGACGAATTCCATCAGATTTTTGAACAGGTGAGTTATCTTTAATACCTATGTTTTAGTCTTTACTGTTATTAATTTGCATTGAACGTGCTGTTCTGGATTCGATTCCCTGGTAAGGTTAAGTGTAAGACTTTGAGCTCGGTTAATACTAATAGTAACAATAATTGTCTTATTTGTATTATAAAATGTGTGTAATTTGCGATTTAAATTACTAATTTTATAAAACTAAACCCTTTTACTCATTAGGGTCAATATTAAGTACCTATACCTACAGCTATGATATTATTTACTTTAAAGGTGAATAATTTGTTTTATGTTGTCTCAGGAACCAACTCATTCAATTGAAACCATAGTCTGCAATGCTGCCGTTGAAGAAATCAACAATTGCTTAAGCCCTTGTCCTCAACCATCCTTTAGTAACTTAACGACAACTTTAGAAAAGGATTCTCTTTCTGTTTTTAGTGAACCTGGACCGTCACCTAGAAAATTGGAAAAGTGAAAAGAATGAAAAGTATGATGATTTACAAGACTTATGCAGACAACGCATCATTCCAACGCAATACCATAATTTTATAAAGGGTTTTCAGTTGGAACACCAACAACAGATGACGAAGATAATTAATATTTTTCTTAAATATGTTGATTACAGGTTGTATTATTTAAATTGTACTATTTCAGGAGTATATAAAGATTATTGATTTATTACCTATTTTATTTATTACTCATTTCATCCCTACATAATAAAACTTAACGTCACAAATAATGTATTAAGTTTGATAACAACATAAGTTTGAAAATAATTAAGGGCCACACTAACCTATGTCAACCGAATGAAAATTATATATATATTGCGTCTATGTCAGCATATATAAATCAATAATTTCTCACTTTTTCAAAGCTCTAAGAGTATGCCAATATATGGAAAAAAATATATTTTCTTCACTTAAATTTTATCGGTATTAAAAAGCTGGTAAAGTTTAAAGAGCCGAGTAAAATTGAGAAAATGTAGATACGTTTATCTGACTCTTACACCGCGATATAAACTAACTAGGCTGAAGGCAACACTGAGAGAGTTGAGTAGAAACAAATCGCTAAAATACCTTATTAATTGATAAACTGATAACCTATAAATAACTTACATATACTTCAATAATTTAATCTAATTTCAATACAATCTAACAGAGCAACTATTTCACACGAAATCCGAAGTAAAAAGAGAGCGAGCCGTTGGTGTCCAGTCTTTTTATCTTCTCGTACTGACAGTAGCTACGTAAGTGATCACGGTCGTCCGATAGGAGGCGCTGGGGTGGCTGCTACCGGTCATTGGGTTGCCAACACAAACAATAACAAACACAACAGAAAAAATAATTAAATTAGCTGAATTGGTCCAGCAGTTCACGCATGATACATCAATAAGGGAAATACTAAATACTGTTGATGACAATAAAATTAAATTATGCCAAAACAATCACCACGCTATAAAAATGTATCCCATTTTTATTATATCTATAGATTTACAAGACCGTAGCTAATTGAGTGCAAGTATATTGGTAGCGTGGTGTTGCTTTGGCATAATGTATTTTGATTGTCATAATAACAGTATAATTGTTCATCTAAGAAAATATGGCATTTATAGTGACCGAGACTAGGTAACACCGATAGAATAAATTCAGTGGCTCCTATAAATTTATAAGATTTATTTTGGACTTATTTAGTAGATTTGTGCATATTCTATATTTTTTGTTTTGTTTTTTTTTGCAATAAATAAAAGCTTCATACTGATTTTCCATAGATATTTTTTTTTTTTTTTTTACAGGAATGGTGTAATACAAGCGGTTTACATATAAAAAGAATAACATATCAATATAATTTTAACATCCCTATTCTTTTCTTTTTTTATTTGCAATGCAAATAAAAAAAGTGGCTTGGCGTACAGAGCACGACAATGAGTTTTATGCCTGGCGTTCAAAAGGTTAATAAAAACTCATCCAAATAAAGAAATCAATCCTACATCATTGTTTAATTTTGGTCACCCTACACATATTTAGTTCTAGGAATAATTGATAAGTTAATATTTTGATGAATAACGAACTTTCTAGTCAAATTAACTGTATAAACTTTTAGTAGAAAATTACTACTAAAATTTATATTCGTAGTTAATTATATACTTACAGTACATAATGAGCTACGAACAAGTGTTTTTTTGTAGGCATAAGGATTGAGGGACTTACTTTCTAGAGCTATAATTTTTTAACCGTGATGTATTCCAGACAGAGAAATTATTAGACGACTTCTACGAAATCTAGATGCAAAAATAAATTTTGTACACACAGCCACTTTTTCACAAAACACCATGACCCTCAATCCATACAGTAAGGCTTGAGGGACCCATTTAAAACATTTGTAAAAGTTTGGAATGTTTATTATTCTTGATGAATGTTTTGGTAAATGTTTATCTGCATTTCTACTAAAATATGAGTATTACATTTAGCTTCTACTTGCAGTGGTTCACCACAAAATAGGTACCCTTGAGTAAGGATTGAGGGACCCCATTTAAGTTGCTATATTTTATTAAATTTACATTCTACAAATTTTTAAATCGGTTCTACAATTGTTTTACAACTTCTACTAAATCTATATAACATTAGTTTTTCGATTCACGATTAGGACCCTCAATCCTTACGCACACAGTCGCATCTAAGAAGTTTTGATAGTACGCCAGATTTATATAGATCTACAGCGACACAAACTTTAGCCAAAACAACAAGTGCAAGTACACAATACGAGCAAATTGATAATCCAATCAAAGAAAGTGCCAAAAGTTTAGCGGACAGTTATTTTGTTGGCGATGAAACTCGTAAAAATAAGTTTATCGAATGTTACACAAATGTGGTCTCGTCAATAATTCGCCTCGTCGATAGCGAGCATAAATAATTTTTCGACTGATCACACTATTAATGTCAATTTTTTCTCTGATTGTTACACGGATTTTAGTAATAAGAAATTATATCTGTGATTATTTGACTGATTTTATTGAAATTAGTGTGATGAACTCTCAATATTCAGATTCAGGTGTATAGATAATGAAACTGCTTGATTCATAACAAAGATTATATTACCCCAATCAGCACTCTTGCTTAAATTCTTACACAATTATACAGTAAGTAACACACAGTTATTATAGGATGTCTGTTCTGGTCGAGAAGTCCGATCAGAATGCCGCCACTTTTAAAAAATTCCCGTCTATATACATTTCGCTCCAGACTGAACGAAATGTATCCAGCAATCTGTTCGTTCTTCATAGATTAACAAAGTAATGACATTTAGAATCGACTAACTTACTAATATCGATTAAAACATAAATCAAATACAGTAATCGAATAGGGTAAATCTAATATAAATATTAAAAAATACCTTAATTTAGCCGATACATTTGTAAAACAATATTAAATAATACAAAAATCATTGCATTCGGCCGTCCGACTACGTGCGATCTCCTGACGCACGGTATTTAATCATGTACAATAATTTTACAAATTCAAATAAGTATACTAACAACATTATAAATTTTCATGTAAATCAACTGTAAATTAAACATTTTATATCTTTTAATCATTCATTACATTCGGCTATTTTTGGACTCTTTGTGGCAGTTCATTGTCACTTTTATTACTTTCGCTATCAGACGTACTACTGCTATTAGCCACTGAATCTACATTATCATTTTGTTCGGACACATTTATGTTGATCCACGGTCGAATCCTGTCTACTGCTACCACACTATCGAATTTATTTTTGCGTTTACTAAAACCAGGTATTTCGATGATTTTATACCTATCATTGCCCAAAACTTCTGCTATTTTGTAGGGGCCTATAAATTTTGACAACAACTTAGTACTATTACCTTTATTATTAAAATTAGTTCTAGTTATTTTAATTAAATCCCCTTCCTTATAAGTCGGGGCAGGAACTCTATTTTGATCGTAGTTTTGTTTTTGTTTAATCTGACTAGATTTGATATTTGTACTAACTTCTTGCCTCACTTCTGTAAGATTTGGGTTAGGCTCATTATTAACACCTAATATATTACTAAGGCTATCTTTCAATCTGGTCCCAAACAATGCTTCAGTAGCTGTCTTCTGAGTGGTGGAATTTGTGGCATTATTTATTCCCCACTGAATTTTGCCTAAACACATGTCCCAGTTCCGTTCGTCCTCACCGTCAGAATATTTTGCAAGTGAACTTAAGATCGTTTGGTTGTATCTTTCGGCTTGGCCGTTGGCTCTGGGACATGCGACAGCATTCAAAATATGTTTGATACCATGAGCATCACAAAAGGATTTAAAAGCTGCTGAAGTGAAAGACGTACCTCGATCTGATATTATTCGGGATGGCAAACCGAAGTCATAAAAAATATTTAATAATACCTTAACCGTAGTTTTAGTTTTCGTATCCTTAACTGCTCTTACAAACAAATATTTGGTAAATCCATCTACTATGGTGAGAATGTAAACATTGCCGTTCTTGCTTTTGACAAATGGACCCAAGTGGTCAATGTGAATGGTGTGGAACGGAATGCTTACTTTCTCTATCGGATACAACTGACCATTCTTATGTCGTGACGTATTATCCTTATTGTAGGCGCACTTAATACAAGACTTTACATATTTTTTAACAAATTTACGTAACTTAGGAAACCAGAAAACGGATTGAATTTTCTCTGTTGTCTTTGATACGCCTAAATGGCCAGCGTCGTCGTGGTTAGATTTACATATTTGCCATCGAGCACTGCGAGGAATTACTAAACAAAGCTTATCATCAACTGTTCTATACACTCTGTTATTCTTAACTACATAATTTTTCTTAATTTCTTTAGCTTCTTCATCTGACTCGGGTTTAAGAATTTTATATATTCGGGATATATCAGGATCTGTCATTTGTAAAGTTAAGAGCCAGTTGTCAGTTTCGATACTATAGACGGTGAGTGCAGAATTATCGATATCCTCGGGTGTTAATTTTGTGTTACGGCTCAGTGCGTCCACATGAGCCATACGGATGCCCGGACGGTACTCTATATTAAAATTGAATTCGCTAATTAAAAGCCACCACCTAGCTATTCGGGGTATTAAGTCGCGTTTAGTTAGTGTAGTTCGTAGCGCGTTACAGTCTGTCACAATTTTGAACTCTACCCCCAGCAAATATACCCTAAATTTTTTTAATGAACATACAATTGCAAGGGTCTCGAGTTCATATGAATGTAAGTAACGCTCCTCGGGGGTGGTTTGTCGGCTAAAATAAGCTATTGGTTTGAGAGCGCGCGGTTCCGGCTGCCATTGCATCAATATCCCACCCACGCCTAAAGAACTTGCATCCGTATGCAACTCAGTTTCAAAATTAGGGTTGTATAGCGCTAAAATTGGTCGCTCAATTAATTTGTCTTTTAGGGTAGTAAAGCAATGGGATTCTTCGTCTGTCCATTGAAAAATATTGCCCTTTTTGAGTAAGTTTGTTAGAGGTCTAGCTATTTCCCCGAAACTTCTGATGAATTTTCTGAAATATCCTGCTAGTCCCAAGAACTGCCGGATTTCATGTACGTTCTGGGGAACAGGAAACTCTTTAACAGCTAAAATCTTATTTTTGTTAGGTCGTATGCCTTCAGCAGAAATCTCATAACCTAAATAGTCAAGGGAATTATCGAAGAAACGGCATTTGCATAATTTTAGAGTAAGCCCATTCTGTCGCAACAAATTCAAAACATTCCCCAACCTCTCAAATCCCTCCTCCAAGGTAACCGATGGCACAAGAATGTCATCTAAATAAGCCAAAGCCGATTCATGACGTTTGTTACCCAGCATTGTATTCATTAATCTCTGAAATACAGCTGGGGCATTAGCGAGACCAAAAGGCATCCTTTTAAATTCGTAATGCCCATCTGGCGTCACGAATGCAGTTAGCGGACGACTATCTTCTGCCATTGGCACCTGATAATACCCAGAAGCCAGGTCTAGGGTTGTGAAGAATCTATTGCCACTAAGGTTTGTCAACTGATCGTCGATTATCGGTAAAGGGAAACAATCCTTCCTAGTCTTGTTATTGAGAGCCCTATAATCTACACATAAGCGCTGTTCCCCTGTCTTTTTCCTCACCAATAGAATAGGACTAGCATAATTTGAATTAGACTCTTGTATAATGTCATTTTGCAACAAATCATCTACTATCTCCCTAACCTGACCCCTTTCCGAAAAAGATAATCTGTACGGTCGGTAAACTACGGGTTTATCATCTAATAAATCTATTTTCATTTCAGTTGAGTTGATACAACCAATTTCTCCTAGATTGAATGCAAAGCAATCACGGTAACTGAGTAAAAGTGAATGAAGGGTACCCAATGTCTCTCTGTCAATCTGGGGACCGACTTTTATGTCAGATATTAGTAAAGGTTCATATTCCAAAGTATCTTTTGTTACTCTATTTGTATAGGTGGTACTCCTCTCAACAAAACAAGTCCCTTTAGCAATAGGACATTTCTTAGATAATGTAAGATTTTGACCAGATAAATTTGTCACAGGTAAACAGCACTTCCCATCAACAACCCTATAGACCCCCTGGTGCAAATAATGCTCTTTTTTTGGCTCACAATTGCAGTAACCTTCAACGTAAATATCTCCACAGAAGTCAACGTCGGATGCGGTAACTTCAACTAATCCTGATAATGTAATATTGGTATCTTTATCAATATTTAACTTTAAACACTTCACCGGCTGTATCATGGTATCGGTATCGGGGCTTTGGTAAAACATTAGCTGATGGCTATTCTTAAATACTGTTACACAAGGAAGTTCAGTAACGTTTTGTCCTATAAGTAAAGCCGACTGAAGGAACTCGTTGCTAACTACTAATACTTCTATATTAACCTCAACATCATCTAATTTCAGATCAATACTGCTCCTATATACTGGAAAAACTTTAGAGTTGCCGAATCCTTTGATTACTGGCAACTCTGTTAAATTTTTAGTTAAATTCAGACTTCGAGCATCAGATTCTCTGATTAAACTACATTCGCTGCCGAAATCAATAAAAGCAATTAAAGATTTATCGTTTACCTTAACGGTTTTGTAAAATTTGTCGCTGTTGTTATTGAAGGTAGATATAGTCAAAGTTTTTCGATCATGGTTATTCGTCTGTTTGGATTCGTTTCGTAACATTAATGGCTCTAGTTTACAATTATCATTATTGTGGCCTACCCGTTGGCATTTTAAACATTTAGTAAGGGGTTTGGGGCATCGAAAGTAAGGGTGTCCCTTTGAGCGACAATTGAAACAAATCACCGAACTTTCGCTTGAAAGTGTTGTAGTGTTACCCGGTCGAATTATCATGTTATCGCTACGTTTCCTATTGAATGTATTATTTTCTAATATGGGGCGTTGGGAGCTTAGAAAGTTCAATAAGTCTTCTGGTTCGCGACAAGTCAGTGCCTGTGCACTGCTTCTAATAGATTTATCTAATATTCCGTGGATAATACACTCGACGGCCTTTTTGCCCCTTATTTCACATCTGTTTAACAATGTTAACTTATCGTAGAAGTACTCACGCAAACTTTCGCTACTACGAGTAGTGCGAGCTAACATCTCCTCGAGAAGCCGACCATAATTTTGCTCATTGGGAAAAGCTCTTATGAGTTTGTCCTGCCACTCTGTCCAACTGAAAACAACGCTAGGAAGGGCTTCGAACCACTTCTTTGCCATACCAGAAAGTTTTTGAAGAGCAAAATGAATGGTCTGCTTCTCGTTCCATTCATAGATTACGGCACATTCGTTTACTTTCTTAACCCAACAGTCAATATTCTGAATCTTACTTGACGGATCAAATTCCGGTATCACATTGTTGAGAAGATTATTATTTAAATTATTTGTCTTTCTTTTATGTTCTTGAAGGGTATTAAACATATCAAGTACCTCTTTAGTAGACCAACTGCCTCTCTCCTTGGATCGTTTCTTATTCGAACTCCGTGAACTACAAGGTGACTCACTGCTGGATGAGGAAGAGCTGGACGACTGCTTACGTCTCTTCCTTGATCGCTTTTTAGTTCTCTTAGACTTAGCTGCTGCTTTAGAAGAGGATCGTTTGCGTTTCCTTTGGCGCTCAACTTTACGCATAGGCGAGCCTTCAGGAGTCATCGCTTCGTCAGAATTCATACCTCAAAAGAATAGAATATCATTGTAATCATGTCAGAATATTAGTATATTGTTTAAAACTGTGCGAAACTGGATTTTCATTTAGTATATGCAATATTTATGGTAAAAGAAATTAAAATGTCATTTCTTTTGTATAAAAACGTATAAAAAAAAATAAAAAAAATAAAAACTTCATTTATTCCCTCAAATAATCATCCTTGATTTAAAAACAAAATATAACCTAGCTTTAACTTTAATACGTTCTAGTGGACACAAACCATTCTAAAGGCATACTTTTACCTTCTTATTAAAGTACACTTTGTCCCCATTGTAGGTACACATGACCTCTACTCTAACAATCTATACGCTCATGGTTCAGTAGGCGTACACGGCCTCTAGTAACTAAAGCACACTTGGCTTCCTATTGTAGGCACACATAACCTCTAACAATCTAAGCACACATGGCTCAATAGTGGTTTCCTGCTGTAGGTATACTTAACCTCTAACAACTAAGCACACATAGCTTTATAGGCATACATATAGGCATACATAGCCTCGGAGCTAAAGCGCACTTGGCTTCTTACTGTAGGTATACTTAACCTTTAACAACTAAGCACACATAGCTTTATAGGCATACATAGCCTCCACTAGCTAAAGCACACTTGGCTCAATAGGCATACATAGCCTCTAGTAGCAAAAGCACACTTGGCTTCCTATTCTAGGCATACCCTCTAATTATCTTAGGTATACATAACCTCTAATAACGATGCACACATGGCATGCTCGACTTCTAGTATAAATAAAATTAATAATCATATGAAACACTTGTACGTACCTTCAGATTAGGTTCTGATCTCACTTCTGAAATGTGATGAACTCTCAATATTCAGATTCAGGTGTATAGATAATGAAACTGCTTGATTCATAACAAAGATTATATTACCCCAATCAGCACTCTTGCTTAAATTCTTACACAATTATACAGTAAGTAACACACAGTTATTATAGGATGTCTGTTCTGGTCGAGAAGTCCGATCAGAATGCCGCCACTTTTAAAAAATTCCCGTCTATATACATTTCGCTCCAGACTGAACGAAATGTATCCAGCAATCTGTTCGTTCTTCATAGATTAACAAAGTAATGACATTTAGAATCGACTAACTTACTAATATCGATTAAAACATAAATCAAATACAGTAATCGAATAGGGTAAATCTAATATAAATATTAAAAAATACCTTAATTTAGCCGATACATTTGTAAAACAATATTAAATAATACAAAAATCATTGCATTAGTGTTAAAGAAATTGTGATTGTGATATCGTTACATCTAGTCAAGTAAAATTTTTATTTTTATGTTTGTTGTTAATTGTTTAGTAGGATAACTGGAGTATAAATGAATACACATAAGAACTCATTACCTTTAACTTACTTAAATTTATTTCTCAAAAGTTTTTCTTCTCTGGACTGATTTTATTGTGAATAGCCTAAGTACTAATTAATAAATCATTCAAATTTTTCAACACTTTTTGTTTTACTGACTTACGAAAAATGCCGAATAATTTCGTAAGGTAAGTAGTATTCAAGTAGGTACCTATATCTCCACCAAGTTAAGTTTGCACCTCGGTGGAATGCAGCGTGTACCCATGTTTAATATACGGTTAAAAAAATAAATGCAAAGTAAGATCTAACGAACATTTGTTTACTTTTTTAAAGTCATAGCGAATCCTTTTTGCAGCCCGTACCGAAGCGTCAGTGTGACGTAATCGACGCGAGGTGCAAACTTAGCTTGGTCGAGTTGTAGTTAACCACGCTCGCAAATACAAATGTCGTTATTAAAACGAAATATCGACCTCGAAAAGTTAAGTATTGTCCATCCCTCTTTGTTGCAGGTATTTATTTTTCGATTCACTGTGCCGGGCGCTGGGGGCACGCCAACTGATGTGAAGTCGGGCGGTTAAAAGGTTAAGGCGCTGTGCATAGTCAACTTTTAGGTATTTGAGGGGGTGAAGCAGATGAAGTGGGGCAAGCGTAGTCCCGCCTACTGCGGGGCGCACCGGGCGAATGTCAACGATGCGCGACGTTCTTTAAATACAGAAACATAATTTCGCGACATTGGTTAAGTGCACGGAATATTAAAGACGTGGAATTAGCATAATGCTTATATTCTATGAAAACCAGTGTTGCCAAACTCACACATTAACGTGTTACACATACTATTGTAACTGGATTGTGACTGGTCAAAAATAACAATCACGATCAGATGTAACACCCATATGTATTTACATTAAATTCAACCTAATTACCATTGTACAAAATTCACATTACAAAATGGGTTTGTAACCTTTTACGACTATTTTCTTTTGCAGTTAAAATCGATTTCAACACAATCAAGTACAGCTACTCTACGCTAGATGGCATTTATCACATTTTTTATCGAATAAAACTCTAACGTTCTTGTTTTAAGAGAAGATTTTGAATGACAAATAGTGTGTCACGCATACCGACAATAGTGATGTTCCCATACTATATATTGTTGTGAACTTATCGATAGTTACTACGAAAATAGTGAATAAAATTAAGATACAAAGTTATAATACCTAACGTCGTTTCTTATTTCAATATGGGTTTTTAAATGTATAATGTAATACTAATAAACATGATATAGTTTACTGTGTATTTTACTTAACTATATTGTGTATTACAGTAAGTAAAACTACGTTGTAAAATCTTCCAATTCGATGAGATATTAGCTATATAGCACATTAAATTACCTCATTAGTCTAGTGGTTCCAAGCGCGACTGGGTTCGATTACCAAATCGAGCAGTGTTATTAGGATATATACTAATCTCAAAGTGCTAAAAACACTGTTTTTGCGATATTTGAAGTATTTTTTTAAGGACAGCAAATTTTAGACAGTAACTTTTAACTGTAGCATCATATAGAACTACTCTTTTCCTTTCAAATCCATTTTAGTTTGCTTCGTTACGGTTTTTTTTATCAACACCCATTTTGTAAACCTGTGATTGATTACCAATTTTCAATAAATTATGATATAGTGGGAATATGTAATTAAACAAATAATCATTTGTTTCATAATAATATCCTTTAAGGGTTTAAAAAAAACAAAAATAGAAGTTAACATGTTTTAAAATTATTTATTGCCCTTGAAATATAACATATTTCGTGAGGGCCTGCCGCTTTGATACCAATTTATTATTTGTCTTTAGGATGTGATGTATTCGGACATTAATGTATTTATCAATTATAACTTTAATCAGGTCTGTAACATGATTTGACGTAGGGAATTGGTCAATTTGATGAAAGTTAATAGTTTCAAAAATGTTTGTCCCTATAAACATTTTCAAAACTCTTGCTATTACATATTCTTTTTTAAATATTGTCCCCTCTAAACTTCTCACTACTGATTCAGCTGCTTTACATATTTTAATCGTATCTGATGAAGGAAATAGAAGACCACCTTTATTTTTGGCAATTATAAATTTATGTAAGTCTGAGCTTTCGTTCGTTGTGAGAGCTTTTACACATACATCACATTTAATATTTTTTATTAGAACACGTGCAATATACCCTGCAATATATGCGATGGCTTGAGAGCTGTATTCGGATATACTACTTAGGGTTGAATATTTTTCCACTTCTACATCAATAAACGAATCTTCCTCTAACAAATTTGCTCCAGATGTTCTATTTATTCTCTCTATTGCAGAGGAACAATTTAAAATTGATACCTTTTCGAGTTCTGTACAATTTCCATTAACCGAGTTTTTTATTTCTACATGCACTAATAGTTTTTTGTAAGCGGCCACAAACTGACGGGATGTGGGATTATTGTTAGCACCACCATGCGAACGTATGTTTCCAAAAAACAATTCTATATGGTCTTGACTGAACTTATAAAAAGGTAAATAAGCTAGATGTTTTTCTGTAACAAGTTCATTGTAAAGTAATTTTACTGCTGCTGCACATCCAAGAAAGCCCAAAATGCCCGTTTTACGCAAACTTTTTGTCAAAAGAGAGCCAGATGCTGTTTTAAGGTTCGACATGTAATTACAAGCCGTATTTAAATAATCAAATACTTGACTGGCATTGTCTTCATTTAAAGCTTTCTTGAAGCTATATTGGTGCAAGTTCTTAGAATTAAAAATGTCAAATAAATTATTTATTAACATAATAAATTTCTCCGTTGCTTCACTTCCTTGAAACTGTGTCATTTTTAAATCATCACGACAAAACTTTAAAGCTTCTGCTACGCTCGCACTAAATAGCTGTGTAGCTAGTTTCACTTTCATTCTTTGGTTTTCATAGTTGATATGACGACGTGTCAACTTATTTGTCAAATGAAATTTTTCATTTTCTTGTAATGTATTCAACTCCTCAAGGAAACGCCACTCTATTTTATTGTTATCTTGATCGATTAAAGTTTTATAGGTTTGCAGTGTGTTCCTCAGCAACTTAATCATATGGCAGGGGTCTAGTATAACAGCAACAGGCGCCTGTGTAACAGGATGATTAAATGTTATATCACCTTTGTCAATATGACAGTTAAGTTTGCTTGCCATGGCTAAGTTTGCTGCGCAACCATCGAACGTTAGAGAAACAATTCTTATACCTGATTCATCAAGTAATTTAAGGCATTGTTTTACAAGCTCGGCACGTTGGAGTCCCGGTACTCCGTCTACCAAGAAATAACCAACGGGTACTTTAAAATTACTGTTTATTGCCGAAACCAAAAATACCAATGCTTCTTTGGCTTCCTCTAGGTGATCCCCTTCTAATCCGGTCCCTATATCAACATAGCCGTGAAGCTTTTGGCCATCCCACTCAATTCGACGGCGTATGGCCATTTCATCTATTATTAAGGCACCAATAATAGGGTATTTAGTAGTAGATACTTTCAGTCTTATTGCCTCAAAGGCTTCTTTTGTAAAGCCCGGGCCGCCACCTACTTTCGAGTACCATTTCTTAAGTGTTTGTGGATGAGGCAGGCATGTATTAAATGTACTTCTGACATACTCGTATGCCCTAGGAGAATAATAATGTAAAGTAAGGGCAAAAGTTCGCAAGGCTGGCGAATATTTCTGTTTTGTGATGACTCCAGACTTAGCATTTTGGGTTTGCCGAGTTATTAATTCGTGGACCTGAAAAAGGGACAATATACAAAAAATTACGAGATTTAAAAAAATATATTAATGTAGACTTAGCGGCTATAAGAAATTTTCCTAATTAAGAGATCGGTAACGACATGAAAATATAATAAGGCTTTTACTGATTAGCCGTACAATAAAGATCACGTGGAGGATATGCTGCCCGGTCTCCAAAGGAATTAGATAACGGAGAGTGATAGATCTGGCTCATGGTTTTTAAATACATAATTGAACCAGGTCATAAACATTGTCACATATCATTGTTACATTAGTATGTGGTCCTATCAAAACTTACTGGTAGATTTGTATTTTCTAAATTTCTCAAATGTTCGTTGTTTATGAAAAATTTTTCTTCGATTGATTTTAATACTTGATAAAGATTAGCATTCTTTTTTTGTAAGCGCCGGTTTTTTACTTGCAATTTTTTTATTTTAGTATTAAGCTGTTTTATTTTGGCTTCTTTAAATTCAAGGACTCGCATCAGTTTTTTCTTTCTAGGAGTCACGGGAATATTACTGTTAGGAAACAGTTTATTTACTACAATCTGTGTACTAAGTACTTCACTGTTATTGAAATTGGTCTCATTTTCCTTTTGGATATCATTAAACTGTAACAATAAGAAAGTATCTCGCATTGTAATATTTATAATATAGCAACTTAATGTAACCACAAAAAAATAATAATCGATAAATGTTTGCACCTGAAGATGACTTGATAACCTTTTTCTCTTTTTAGGGATGATAATTTCCTGTTCATTTGAGGTTGATTCAGCTATCTTTATTGGTCTAGATCCAGGTTCATTTTTGGCTTCGTCAAACTGTAAAATGTATAAACCAACAACGATACCATATCTTTTTAAATTAGTTTGAAAATTTGAAAGTCTTACGTAATATTCCCATAAGTTACTGCAAGAAACACACCGGTTTGGAGCAACTATTATACATGTCAGATAATTATCCCATTTTTAGTCCAATCTATACATAATTATAATAAGAGTAGCTGTTCACCACAGGTTCAGTCGCATCCGGAAGGACTTTTGAGATAAAGGGTTCAGCGGCTTATGCGTGAAAAGGTAAAAAACAGACAGACAGCTATTTTCTTATTTATAATACATACTATGAATTTTATAGTAGAAGTAGTCCGTAAGAAAAGTCATTAGAAAGACGGCATAACGTTTAGATAAACTATAACTCGATTTCTAGGCGGTGTATTAAGATGAAACAAGCACCAGATTATACTCCAGCAAACAAATTGTGAAACCGCATCCAATTTCATGCAGTTGTTTTTATGTGATGCGCGTATAAACATACAGACAGTCCGATGACCTTTGAGATGCAAGTAAAACCGCGGGCAACAGCTAGTATTGAATATAAGTAATTGTATCTGATTACCTCTTCTACCTTAGAACTACCTAGACAAATATGTGTAGTCGTTAACTTCCGCTTGTTATTATGAGTATTAATTTCAACTAGGGGCTGGGTTGATGACGTAGTTACCGTTGTATTTATACTGTTTATTTCCCGCTGAGAACCTCCAGTCTATGAAATAAATACGAATTACTCAATTATTTATAAATAATTTGAAATAATTATTTATTTAGTAGTAAGTAATAATTATTTTATTAATTAGCAAGTAAAAAACGGCTACAAATAACTTCACAATATATCGCCGGATTCTTAATAAGATAAACTAAATATAAAACCATCATACATTAAATCTAATATTTTGTGATTTGACTAACCACATAATGGCGAACTAAAATATTTTGACGTGGTTCTGCTTTAGGCTTAATAAACCTATTACCACTTTTTTTTTATAATAAAATCATCTTCCATGAAATGATCCGAGCAGATAGTGCTTGACTTGGAAGGGAACCAATTTAGCCTTTCAGTAGCGTTTATCCATTTCTCTTTAATAAATGGATCTTGTGGGAAACTGAAATTGTAAAAACTTTCTTGGTTGCTCATTTAGGTATATTAATAAATTATAAATTGCCTACAAAAACGTAATACCAAAATAAATCGTTATCCAAACAATATTATTTCAAATTGTGTTATTATTCGGATACTGTTCTGAATCTAGGTTCCTACCGTATTTCGTCTACTACTACTTCACTGGAATTAAATTATCGAAATATCGTTCCAAACTTGGTAAAGGTATCAAGAATTGCATTCGCTTTACCTAATTTATTTCCAGTGAAGTATTTTGGACCAAATGGTAGAGTAGGTAACCTTGAGTAACGGTATCGGAATCCGAATAATTATTTTTGTTTTGTATTACGTTTGTATGGGAAATTCGGTCCATATTTTTTTTCTAAATAAATGCAATTACATTTTTTTTTTCAGTGTTTCAGCTTTATGGATTCCAAAATAGTTTTATATCCCTCTAGTTGTTTTTCGTAATCTAATCCTATTAGATTTAAGTTTATAAAAAGGCAAAGAGAATGCAGCGAGGTCTCCATTTTTTATCATGTTTACGAGATTAATAATTTGCACCACAAGTTTAAAACATTTTTCTTAGTTACTATATTGGAAAGTAGTCGATTTATCGATAAAAACGAAAAATAGTCGATAACATTTTATCGATATTGTATGCACTAATTGAATAGCGGAATTAATTTGGATTTGGATACTTAAGGAAACATTATAACACTCTAAAATAGAACAAGAGGGCATTTTAATATATTTTTTTAATTTTTTTAAGTCTTCGGCGCAGGTATGCACGTTAGGTATCTGCGACCGCGACTGAGAGCACTTATACGGCAGGTGTGTACATCGAACCAGCAGGCCTAGCCAAGTTACAAATCTATGATCGCTAGCGCTATAGAAAACTATTAAAATGTATGGGAAGTAAATATCTCTAACGCTAAGTCACGTGGTCAGAATAAACGAAACGATAAATGGTAGACAATTTTACAAGTTAGCTATTCGTCAAAACAAATAGAATGGGAAGTTGTCGATTCTACAATCTTGATCGCTATTGCCATACAAATGGTAGACAAGTTGCACTTTTGACAAGCGATAACGAAACGTAGTCTAAGTTTTCAAACGATTGCAAAACGAACGCCAAGGCCCAGTAGAAATCGCTAAAAAAATGGCGTCGTGAGACTTGTTAGTGATAGCAGCTGGCTTAATTGTTGAAACGAGAAGTGTTTTGTTCGTTCTGTACAACTCAGTGGTTTTGTTTAATTGATTCATTCGCTTTGTTTCGGACTAATAACTAATACTTAAAATAAAAAAGGACAAATTATTTACATTACTTATATAAAATAAAGCATTAAAAATGCATACTTTGAATATGTTGTGGTGTGCCCATAATGAAGAAGTGTGGCTAAAACGCCAGAAAAGATATTTGTATCGTCAGTGCATCGAAACAATAGATGAAATGTCGGAAAATTTGTTTATAAAGCGATTTCGGTTCGATAAACCGACTTTCAAAGCCCTCGTGGAAGAACTACGACAGAAAACTTCTTTGAAAGGATCAAATGAGATTCCACTGGAAGTTAAGGTAAAAAGCACAAAATTCATTGTTAAAAAATATACTTAGTTCAAATTGGTTCAAATAATCCAAATTGTTGATGAAGTGCCTACCTTTATAGGTAAGTAACAACTTATTTCATTATAGTCTTTAATTTGCAGGTGTTGTGCACTCTTAGTTTCCTGGCTACAGGCTCATATCAACGGATTGTGGGTATTACACACCATCTTGTTCAACGCACAGCTAGTCGCTGCATCAGACAAGTTGTTAATGCACTGAACCACCCTGCTATCATGGCAAAATGGATTGTGTTTCCAAAAACGAGACAAGACAGAGGACTTATAAAACAGGAGTATGTATCAAATTGACATATGTTTACAATGTTACACTTATGTGCATGTATGTAATAAATATTATAAAGTTTTGTTATTAAATATCATTATTTTTATAGGTTCCAGAGAAGATTTGGTCTGCCAGGTGTTATTGGTTGCATAGATTGCGTCCACATAGCATTAGTGAAACCAGATGATGAAGAACATCTTTATTATAATAGAAAAGGGTTTCATTCATTGAATGTGCAAATGGTAATTTATTTTGAATATACTTGCTATGTGACATGTTACAGGCATAATAAAAAATTTTTACTTATAATGTTTTTATTTTACAGATTTGTGACAGTAATCTTCACATCATGAATGTAAATGCAAAGTATGGTGGTGCTACACATGATTCACATATTTGGTCATCTAGTAGAGTTGAATCTTATATGCGTGAACTTCATCAAAATAATGAGCAAGTGTGGTTATTAGGTAAGCATTTGAAAGTTATAAAAGTTAAATTTGAATTTATAGGTATTCATTATATTCATAAGAAACAATTTTTTTAGGTGACTCTGGATATCCACAACGCCCTTGGCTTATGACTCCAATCCTAAATGCAGTTCAAGGATCAGTAGAAGAGCGATATACTCAGAAACATGTACAAGCCCGCAACTGCATTGAACGTTGTTTTGGAGTACTCAAAGGACGGTGGAGATGTTTACTTAAAGACAGGGTACTTCATTATCGTCCATATGTAGCTAGCAAAATAACAATGGCATGTTGTGTGTTACACAACATGGCATTGAAAGCAAGCTTGCCTCCACCACAACCACTCCCACTAGAAATTGAAAATGATGATGATGATGTACCCTTGCAAGGTTTTACATCAACCTCTGCGGGTAGCCAAAATGAAATAATCCAAGGCAGAGCCATGCTGAGTTGTTTATTGAATAGATTACAGTAAGAGTATTTTACACTAATTATATATTTTTTTAATTTACACTAAGTATTACACTTATATTATTATTACTGTCTAAACTTTAATGCAGGTGTTTAGTTATACATATACTAGGGTCCTGTTTAACGTAATAATTATTATTGTGACATTTCTGACAGATACCATCAATTCTTAATTACTTAGGTATGTGGTAAATAGCTAATTATCTATACTTCTTTTTTCTTTAAAAAAGCATATTAGCAATGTGATTCGCACATTACTAGTATTCTTGTTAACCCCTCGTGCGTTACCCGACCTCGCAAAAGAGGGCAATGTTTTGCTCTATCAATGACATACGCGCGGGCGGCAAGGTAGTCTAAATCTAAATCTAAACTAATATTATAAAGAGGAATGATTTGTTTGTTTGTTTGTTCGTATTTAACTCAAAAACTACTCAACCGATTTTAAAAATTCCTTCACTGTTAGTAAGCTACATCTTCGCCGAGTAACAGAGGTTATATTTATTTCCAGAAATAATTAGGGATCCTTACTAAAACATGAATATTCTAACTCAAGGTGTAAATTTTTTTTACATAAAATGTCTTACATCGCATGCGCTGCGAAAACTATTGATGATAGAACAATGTACTACAATATTAAAGAACATATCAATATCTATAAAAAAGGTCTGCGATGGCATATGCCTATCTCTGACGGATAATTCACAATAACTGCTTTTACTATTAAAATTTTAGATTAATAGTCCAAATTTGGACTATTAATCTCTTACAAACGTAATACCGAAATAAATCGTAATTCAAACACAATTTTATCAAATTGTGTTATTATTAGAATTCCGATACAATTAATCTAGGTCCCTACGCTACCATTTTGTCGAAAATACTTCACTGGAAATAAATGTAAGCGAATGCAATTTTTGATAACTTTACCAAGTTTGGAACGATTTTCCGGTCTTTTATTTCCAGTGAAGTAGTAGTAGATGAAATAGTACCGTAGGAACCTAGATTAATGGTATCAAATTCCGAATAATAACATAATTTGATAGAATATTGTCTGGATTACGATTTATATCGCTATTAATGTAATGCCTATATAAATCGTAATCCAGCTATTTTGTGAGCAATTCAAGCTCCGCCGGACCCTTAAAAAGGAATGAATTTTTGCGAAGGTTATTTAACCCATATGGTATTAATTCTATATCTAAATAAATCTGTTGGAACGGAAATTTTATTTATAGAATATTTGTGCCCTTAACTCGATATAGTTTAAACAAATATCCTAGAAGATATCAAAATATAAAAATATTCGCGCGACAAAATAATTACGCGCAGTTATTCGGTCCGGCCGTTGCATCGCAATGTAGGTAGTACGTGGGGATTCTGGCCTCCGGAAAATTAAAAATATTTATAATCTATACTATAATAATATTTTAAATTTTTGTGTGTTTGTAACGAATAAACTCAAAAACTAGGTATTGGACTGATTTCAATAATTTTTTCACACATTATCCCTGAGTAACATAGGCTATATTTATTACTAGAAAAAATTTGGGATCCCCACTAAAACTTCAATAATGTCCACCCGTGCGAAGCCGGAACAGGCCGCTAATAATATTGTTAAGAGGAAATGTAATTATATTTGTTTGTTCCGATTAACGAATAAACACAAAAACTACTGGACCGATTTCAAAAATTATTTCACTATTAGAATGCTACATTATCCCCGCATAATATAATAATTTTCTAGTAAAAAAATTAGCGATCCCTACTAAAACTTCAATTATGTCCACCCGTGCGAAGCCGTTAGTAATATAGAAATACAAATAGTTATTAATATAGAAATACAAAATATTACAGAAACTGTATGCCACTTGTTACGGTTCGTGCATAGGTAGTACTTTTTTTGCTCCACATTCATACATCTCATACATACGCGCCAGTTCCGAGTACTGCGCATCTGACCTTTGAAGGATCTCGCCGATAAGATCAGCGTACGTCCTTATAGGGCGACCTTTTTCGACGATGCCGCTGACATTCGCCTTATAAATTCCTTTCGTCAATCGTCTTCACTCAACATGCCCAAACTTAGTATTAGGTACTTGTTTAAATTGTTAGAAATGTGTAAAAGACGAAGCATGTCACCATCTCAAGTAGATACTTGTGTGACCCTTTTTTGTTGCACGTACTTATATAAATCTAACTTTGACCTTTTTTTAATTTTTTCTCATGGATTTGGCGTCAGCCCACATTCCCACACAATATAGTTACTTATTTATACCTGACACTTACACCTAATTCTTTTGCAAATCTTAAAAAACTAATAAATGTATTTTAATCTATCCTAATAACTGATGGTGGTGTTATCATCAGTCCCGTCACCGTCTCACACACTCAAATGGTAATCCTGCCCTATTATAAAAACGAGTGATGTATGAATAGATTTTAGACTAGAATGATGTGTTTACAATAAGACTTTCAAACTGTTATCAGAAATATTGAAGTATGAATAGTTTTGAAGCTAGAATTATATGTTATCAATAAGAACTGTTATGTCTTATAATTTTATTATAAAAGCAAGTGTAGTGTAGTGTACAATATGCATTTAGTTACTTGTTCTTTACTGACCTGGCATATTAAAAAATTAAAGCACCAAATAATTATTATTGTTTTATTTAGGTATTGGGATAGCCATTGCCTCCAATTAAGTTTAACTTTGTTATAAGCATATTTACTTATTATTTCTATAAGTATAGAAAGTGGGGTAGGTGCTTTCTGCAACATAGTTTCTAAAACTACATCAAAAGGCAAGGAGGTACAAATATTTGTACCTCCATGAAAAATCAAAATAAAGAATTTTGTATTATGGCTGGGGTTATCGACAAGACACAAATTTATGTTTTAATTTGAAATTTAAATAAGAATTAATTCAGTGAGTTTTATAATTATGATCATATTATACAATCACTCAATTATATCTGTTGAAGGTAGTGATGAATGTCTCAACTGGGGTAAAATTTGTGTCAAATTGTCAAGAACCGCAGCCAAACGATTTAAGGTTTGGTTCCGATTTTCCTCCATTTCAATCCTTCTGGATTCTAATCGAAACCGTTCCATCTCCCTTTGATGAATATTTCTTTCCCGGTCTTCCTCTAATTGTAGTCGGCGATTCTCCACAACAACAAATTCAGATGTAGCCCCTTCAAAGGGCGTCTGTACTCGCCGGGTGCGTGCACGAAGCAGCCTGTGCCGCCGCGGCGTAGATGTGGTGGGCGACGCCACGGGCGAAGGGGTTGCCGGGCGTTGTCGACGTCGCGGTGCCACTCGTGATGTAGATGCTATAGGCGACAACGGCATCTGAGTGGACATGGGGTCAAGCAGAGGCATTGACACTTGAGATGGAGGAAGACCCGAAACATTAGGGGGCTGTGGAGATGGGCCAGTAGGTGCTGAGAAACGAAAAAATAAAAAGTTATTCACTGATATAATTATCTAATCTAATATCTTTGAACGAGAAAGTCTTGTGCCTATATATTAGGTGTATACCTATATCCTCGTAAGACCCAACCTAAATTTAAGTCAATATAAATTAAGACCCAATATACTCAAAATAGTTGCAAGTAGTTATGATTTGATTTAGTATAAAAGTGTTTTATTACTTTGGATTAAATTTTATGAATGGTATTTCTTATACATAAACTATTTCATGCAAAAATATATTGAAATAATTTGTCCTTTTTTTTGGGCAGATTTTAAAACGGGTTTATTAAACCGAAAAATAGGTTTAATATATCGTGTCATAATTTTAGGTCACTGGGTAGTAATTTAACGATTTTTTAATGGGTCGGAAAGTGATTTTTTTGTCATTAAATTAGGTTGTTTGGCCTCACGAGGATATATAATATACACACACACAAAATACACCCAGAATCAGAAACGAAATTTTCCATGGGGAGAAAATTTTCCATAGAAGGCAGACAGACCTACTACCAACTAACATAATATTGTTATAAGGAGTTTTAACAATTTGGATGAAGTTTTGTATTCAGACAATGTTTGATTTTCCAGATAATCAAAAACATCAGAATTAATAGATAGTTGTGATGATCAACTTTATCATTCATCATTATCACCATGTGGAGAGTGATGAGAATGTTGTCCCTGTATATTTTCTAATTATTTATAAAATTAAAAATACCGTCTATAAAATCCAACTGAATATCAGCTGTGGCAGGAAACTGGGAGGGAAATCCATCGTGGGCGGAATCACTGGTCGGAGGTGGTAGAGAGATTCTTTGAGATTGTGGTTCCTGAAAAATTTAAGGAATATAGTTAAAAAAATATATTTAATAAACGAAGTATTAAGCAATGACCATAAGCAAAAAAAACTAACATCAAATCCTCTCTCCTCAATTCCATCTTGACCAACAACAGCAGTCAAACCCATAATGGCCAAAACCCTCTCTTCTGGGGCTGTAAGAATATGCCTGCTACTTGGACCACCACCAGTACCACCAGCTTCACGACGCATTAATAAGGATTTTTTTTTTGTTTTTGCTTTCCAATCTGCCCACACCTAAACAATATTTGTGTGTTATTTTTTAGCCATGCACCTGTAACCTGCAGTGTGTTATATACAAAAATGCTATTTAGATTTAGATCATTAACACCTATAGCACTATATTATTGAGTACCTACTTATATTTTCGAATTTTTGGTTTTCATGACTAAATTAAGAAAAGGGTCTCACTTTTTTCCATTTTTCCATTGACTTTAAAACTCCTCCACCAATGGAGTTAAGTATAGTTACTAACTCCTGCCACAGATGGTCAGCCTTAATTCTACCTTGAGCACCTTGCTGAGGCCTCGCTATGTCACCATGGCTAGAACCAGAGTTAAAGCTATTTTAGAGGAATAAAGGGTCTGTTTCATGACCAAAAGGCTAATTAAAATCGTGTGTATGTATCATAAGTAGGTGGATAGTTCAAGTCAAGTGGCGAATCACGTCATTGTTTATGTTTCAAGTTCTTGAATATGTGAACGATTCAAAAATAAGAAGAATGATTTACGTAATAACTGAATTTACATACCTTTCCATGAATTCCAATAGAGCTGCAAACTGTTCCGGGCTAGCTCGGGATCTAGATTCCATCCTATAAAAGTTACGAGGTTTAACTCATTAACTTGCGAAACAATTTCAGTTTTCATGTTCTAAGTTGTGTCAAACTTTTAAAACTTGCCTAATTTTGCAATATGATGTTAACATACATCAGTATGAGAGACTTAATACTCACTTTCACGAAATCACGAATATTTCACGTACAAAACAATTCCACACAATTTAAACTTTTAAATTCACCCGCGCACCGCACACAAAGTTCAAACAACTTGTGGCTCTGTCAACGAAATATTGACGTTTAAGAGCGCTAACCATAAACAATTAAAAACATTTAATCTCTCTTCATTGTAGAATCAGCGATCACGACTGTAATGTCGATATGGCTACCAACTTATCGTTTTCTACAATCGCTTCCGCTAACACGTTGGCGATTATAGAAATAGATTAGATACGGAGCGTTTGTAACTTGGCTAGGCCTGCAGACTAGTGGAAACAGGGTTACGCCCACTTACTATTTCTAGTTACTTCTTTGTTCTGTGGTTAAGTGCACGTTTAGCTTAGCGCGCCGCTGTCCGGCTTGAAATCGCGCTTCCACGAGTTCGAATCTCAATAGATAATAAGTATTTTTTTTATTTTTAAAATGTACACACTTGTTTTCTTATTTTTTAAATAATTAATTAATAATTGTTATTTTAAAAAAAAGAATATCGAGATACCTAACAGATTCATCAGACGAATAATAAATAATTCATAAATAAAATGGCTTGGGCGTAGAATGGTCAATTCAAGAAATGGCCTATTCTCAAAACTGCAATTGTGAAAATTGCGAAAAATTAATATAAACAGACATTTTTATTCCCGTATATATTTTTCTTCAGAGTAGTATAAAAATCAGTCACCAAACTTGATGGTTGGCTGAAGAAAAATAATACAGATACAGGATGTTACAAAAGAGTGTAGTCATACCAAAGGAGGTCATTGTACTCACCACTATGAACAACTTTACTATGGCGCCTGCCCTCAAATCGCTAAAAAACATATTTTCTCGTCTAACCTACGTCTAACCTATTCGCAAAACCATACATGCCAAAAAAAAAAAACTATGCCGTTTTGAGAATTTAGCATTCTACATCTAAACCATACGATGAACAGGTGAACGAACCGGAAGAATACATTAAATTTAAACAAGCTAATTATTTTTATTATTTTCGACGTCACGTCGTTATACGTCGTTATACGTCGTTAAAAAGTGACGTTTCGCACGATTCGTGCGAACCGAATTCGTGCGAAACGTCACTTTTTAAAAACGGATTATTTAGTAGGTATTTCTTTACCACTTCATAAATAAGTAGTGGGTTATACGCATGAATTATATTACACGAATTAAAAAAAAAACAAGTACAGTCGCAAACATACATTATGGCTATCTTTTTGTGTTTTTTTTTGCATTTTCCATGCTAAGATTATTAAGTTATTTTTAATAGTAAAGGAAAAAATTCAATCGCGGGCAGGATTCGAACCTGCGTCTTCTGGTTTGATATACCAGACGCTCTGACCACCAACGTCACCAACTGTTGGACTAAACAAGGCCAAATTTACGTCCTGGGATCAGACGGTGCGAAACTCACTGTGGATGACGACTGAGGCGGCCCCCAATAAGAGGCGCGCTGCAGCTACCAAAAAGTAGTCCATTGTGTCCATCGGTAATTGTTTAATACGTATTGTGTAGTTTTCCTTTACCCTCATATTCTAGTTATTCTTTTTTTTTTTAATTCTTTGTTTATATTTACTTTTAAGTTATTCATTTATTCTAGCCTAAACTCATGCCTGCATTGAATATTCCAAACTTATTTTTACTACCTCCCTTTCACTTATTTCTTAATACTTTTGTATGCATTTGCATAAAATATATAGAACCCATGTAGGCTGTTCTTAATTCTGTTACAGAATACTACAGTTACAAGAACAAAAATAATAGATAAGAAGAGTTGTCCATATAACTACTGTTGGCAACACAATGACCGGTAGCAGCCACCCCAGCGCCTCCTACCGGACGACCGTGATCACTTACCTAGCTACTGTCAGTACGAGAAGATAAAAAGACTGGATACCAACGGCTCGCTCTCTTTTTACTTCGGATTTCGTGTGAAATAGTTGCTCTGTTATATTGTATTGAAATTAGATTAAATTATTGAAGTATATGTAAGTTATTTAAAGGTTATCAGTTTATCAATTAATAGGGTATTTTAGCTGTTTGTTTCTACCCAACTCTCTCAGTGTTGCCTTCAGCCTAGTTAGTCTACACTACCTATATCCTATAATAACTAAAATCATTATTCATTAAACGGCATTAAGAGACTAATTATTATAGGTATATACTACTTTATCTTAATTTCATGTTATTTGTTCCAGGGTGATACAAATCAATTTGATTTTGATACCAACATAATTTCATAAGTATTGATGACAGGCTTATATTTTGGACGGGAGACACAAAAGACAATGTTAAAGAGAACTGAACTTATTATAAATATATTTTACTAGCGAGGGAAGGATGAGGGTGGGATGTTAAAATCATCAGTTATTATTGTAGTCATATCTCTGGACAACGGACAGCAGGTTGCTGTGCTCACATGACATTTGTGTGGTATTTAAGTCAGGCTCGGCACTATGAAAGCATAGAAGGGATGATGTGGAAAATGAATAAAATCATAATCATAATCAAGTTGTATTATTTATATTAGGTATACCTATATAACCTATGCATCATGACTGTTTCTTATTTCATTCCTCTATCGCTAATAAAATGGAACTGTATAGTTGGACTAAAATATTTGCATTTCTGTAATGGAATAGGTAAGCACTTTAACAATAACTTGTAGTCATCAGCACATTTCACTGCTTTCCTATGAATTATCGAACTCCAGGGTATATTGATAGTCACCAAAAAAATAAATTGCAGGAATAGTTTGATTAACAAGATCACATTCGAGGCTCCGTTTCTTGTTCTTCTTGACACCGAGGTATCCAGTCCCTAAAGTCCCTTGCTGATCCAATAGGTAAATCATGTGTTGACGCAGTTGAGTAAAACATTCGGTAGTCCTTTCTCTTCCTTGTGGTAATTGAGTCGATGGCGACTATTTTCCCAATGGTATTGTAGTTCTATTTTGTAGATTGAAGCTTATCCAAATATTTTCGTACTTGCGTTGCATTTTAGACTGACAACAGACAATGTCAGTGTCATTTTTTGGAGTCAGAAAAAATAACTGCTTTGGAAATTGAATTATGAGATAATATATACAAACATGCTTCAAGAATACCAATACTCTCTCCATTGAACACAGACGACTCTGGGGGACATTGCAATTGAAGAAAAATATTGGAGGTGGCATAATAAACAGAAATATCGGTTTTACCATCTAAGGACAATTTGGAGGCATCCGTGAAGAATTCATGGTAATCTTGCCACTTGTCATTAACTATAGAAGAAAACTGAACATTGGCTTCCAAAGTACCCTTATAAATACCAATGTCTGGGATATAATTTGGGCGATAGGTTAATATTTCATAAGGAAAGTTATACATTGGAAATTTACTACACATGTGAATAGGGGTATTTTCCTCGGTCAAGCGAATTTTTCTATAGGAATTTAAAAATAAAGTGGGGTCTTTGTGTCTCCAATAGTCGCTTTATCCATGAAGAGTATCCAGAAGGAAAAGCTTTGTTAAAATAATATGGTTGTTTAAAAAAAAAACTTTTATAGACGAATTTATCTGCAAGATATTGTCTGCGAATCAGAAGTGGTGGGTCACCACTCTCCACTTTTAATGCATTAATAGGGGTCGATCTCATGAACCCCAATATTATGCGAAGGGACCTAGACTGTATGGTATCTAATCTACCCATTACAACTTTATTACAAGCTTCGAGCAAAAAGGTGCCATAATCTAATAAACTTCTAATAGTTGCGTTGTAAAAAAGTTTTAGCGCGAATTGGTGAGCTCCCCACCACACACCCGCTAGCCCACGTAATAAATTTAGTTTCCTCTCCAATTTATTGGTGATGTAGTTAATATAAAAGGCGCCAGATAATTTTGCGTCCAAGATAACACCAAGAATATATCAAACGAGAAGACGCAGGTTCTAATCCTGCCCGCGATTGAATTTTTTCCTTTACTATTAAATAACTTAGCACCAAGAAATTTTACATTATCTTCAATCTTGATGGGAGATCTTTCAATTTCAAGGTTCAACATTTGGGGTTAGTCTTTTTCGGAAGGAAACTACGGCAGAACTTTTGGAAGCAGATAAATTGAGATCATGTGAAATGAGCCAGTGATAAAGAGAATCGAGAGACACCTGCATAGACTCCTGAGCATCTATAATGGACAAATTTGGCAAGTATAAACACAGATCGTCCGCATACTGTAAAATTTGACAGTCAATGTTGAGGGACCTATGCAGGTCGGAGGTATATATGCTATAAAGTAAAGGGCTCAACACTGAACCCTGTGGAAATCCTCGCAAACATGCAGAATTTGGCGTAGGAATGTAAATCGAAATGAAATTAATGCCGAGTATGTTTACTCCAACAGCATTAATTTCACTTCCAAGTCTGGGTAAGGAAAGAGGACAAGAAGGGAATACATTATTCACCAGGACAGCAGCGCCGCCATAGCCATCGGAACGGTCATCGCGATACGAGTTATAACCAGGGAAATTAAAATTGAGATGGTGCACAAACCATGTCTCAGATATAGCAAAGATTGCAGGTTTGTAGACATTAAGTAAGTTTGAAAGATCATGTTTTTTGGGGAGGGCAATGGAGATCCATTATTGCGGAGTTGGATAAGATTGACAAAGTCGTTGGCAATGTGGTCCGGTATATTATATTTTAAAAGGAAAGAAGAGAGTAAAGTAAATAAAGAGTTAAGTTCTTTTGAGAGGTCATTTCCAAAAGATTGGCTAGTATTGTTAAGAGCACAACCATTACTAGAAGGATTGTATGAATATTTGTTAAGAATACTCTCATATGCTTTACGGTCATAACCATGAGTATAATAAGAGTGAGGTTTGGGTTTTGAGGTTATTTATGGTTTTACGGTATGAAATTGGAATAGAAGTTTGTTGGGTTGATCTTAAATTGAAAGGGAGTTGAGATGGAGTCTTGGAGGCTGGAGGGGCTGATGAAGAGACGGCAGAATATGATTTGTAGCTGCGTGGGAACTTTTTTAAGACTTCTTCATAGGAGAGACACTGTTCGGCCATACATAACTTTATGTTTATTTTGCCTCATGAATTCAGGTCAGTCCTTGCTATTGGCACAATGGGACCCTGTGCAATAAAAGTAAAGGGGATCCTCTACGGAACAGCCATCCCCAAAGTGTTCCCCACCACACCGGAGACACCGTGGCTTGGAACGACATTTGGTTTTGGTGTGCCCATATTTACAACAGCCATAGCATTGGTCGGTCAGGAAATGGTAAAGGCCTACGGATAGGGAATTGAAGCAGCAAAATACGCTTTGGGAGGGTTTGTCCGTCGAAAGTTATTACAACAGAGGAAGTTGGTTTCCACTCTGAAGAGCCATCAGTAAAGACCTTGTGATTTAGCCGTCTAACTTTGAGGATTGAGCCACATCCAATAGGAGATTTTAGGTTTTCTATTATTTCCTCTTCTCTTCAATTAAGGGTCCGGCGGAGCTTGAATTGCCTACAAAAACATAATTCCGAAATAAATCGTAATCCAGACAATAATCTATCAAATTATGTTATTATTCGGATTTGGATACCATTAATCTAGGTTCCTACGGTACGATTTCGTCTACTACTAGTTCACTGGATATAAAAGTCCTAAAAATTGTTCTAAACTTGGTAAATTTATCAAAAATTGCATTCGCTTGCATTTATTTTCAGTGAAGTATTTTGGACAAAATGGTAACGTAGGAACCTAGATTAACGGTATCCGAATCCGATAATAATAACAGAATTTGATTAAATTGCGTTTGAATTACGATTTATTTCGGAATTACGTTTGTAAGAGAAATTCGCTCCGCCGGACTCTTAATAGGCAATCCTTTGACTACACCCATTCTTGTAATGTTGTAAGTGGGAATTGATGTAGCGTACCCTTTTTTAGCCAAATCTGTATTGTTTAAGAAAGCATTAGCATCTTCAGGAGACTTAAACTCAACTAAAATCCTATTGCAACCTACTTTCTTAATCCATCTGCTACAATATTTTTAATGAGGAATTTCATCAATAGCTGACCAAATTTTATAGGGTGGATGGTAGTGCTGGCACAGGAATCCTTTGTAGAATATCTTGTGCGACTAACTATTGATGTGGATTGAGATGAATCTTTCTGGGTGTTTTGTTTTTTCGGAGGACATGTTGACAATTTAATAGCACTGTCAAATTGACATTTACATTTGGTAAATGTCAATAGCGTTTCGTAGCTGTGTTTGCATGACTTAGGATATTGTGCATAAATATGGTTTGTTAACCCAGAAACTTTTTAAGTATATAGGTATACCATTACAACACTTTGTGTACATCTATTCATAGAATTTAAATTTTAGCACGCGTCATGCGTGTATATAGAAGCGATATATTGAGGTTGAGCGACCTGAGGTCGTAAAGCGCTATAATAACCGCTATAGTACATCAGCGCTATAATTGATTTATTAGATCAACTTATGAGCTATTACAGAACATTTATAAAATCAAAAAAATGAACTCTGCGTATGATAGTTCATGCATCAAATCTGGCAGTTGTTCAGGCATATCGAGAATGCCAAATAGATAACGACTTATTAGGCACTCCAAAAATGCAACCACTTACTTTGCTTCACTTTCGTCGACGGTTGGCTGACAGTTTGGTGCTACAAGATAAATTTTCTATCGCCAAAAGAGGTCGACCAAGTAGCTGCAGTAGCCCAATGATGCAAATTATAACAAGAAGGTCAGGAGAGATTCGCCTTGCAGCTGAAATAGCTCGTGACGGTGGTGGGCATTTCCCTGGATGTGACGATGGAACTGAGACTAGGTGTAAAATGGTGGGATGCAAGGGAAAATCCCGTGTCAAATGCATAAAGTGCATAGTTCATCCATGTCTAACCAAAGACAAGAATTGCTTCTTAGCTTTCCACACATAGATAAATATATTTTTTGTTGCTAAATATAGTTCTTACTGTGTTGTTGTATTTGTGTCAATGACTGATTATGCCAAAAAAATTGCCAAATGTTTCTTTATTTCATAGAAAGAATTTAACAATGTTAATTCATTTAAAATCTATACTCTATACTTATAATAAATCTGTAGAGAGGTCAATTCTGTACATGAAATATATTTCCAAAATAACTATCAGCGGGTGATTAGTGATCGATACTGACGCCAAAAATGCAATCAGTACAATTTTTGTCTGTCTGTCTGTCTGTCTGTCTGTATGTTCGTTATAGAAACAAAAACCACTCGACAGATTTCAACGAAACTTGGTACAATTGTTCTTCATACTCCTGGGCAGGTTATAGTATACTTTTCATCACGCAACGATCAATAGGAGCAGAGCAGTGAAGGGAAATGTTGGGATAATGAGTGATTCACGAGAAAGGTTTCAAGCTATAAAACATCACGCTACAACCCTTAGGAACGGGGCAACGCAGGTGAAACCGCGGGCGAAGAACTAGGGAACAAAGTAACTATTCCACGCGGACGAAGTCGCTGGCAAAAGCTAGTTTTGTAATAAAAATGTTCCTACATAAACATTATTTCATTTCAGAACAACTTGATAAACCTTATTCTTATTACTATGTAGGACGGGCGTCCGTATTTGTGCACATTAGGAAAAACTAGTTTTTCCCGAAAAGTTTAAGGCTAAGATTATTTTTTTTTTTACAGTCTCCATAATATACTTTAGATGCATGGAATTCACCAAATCCATCGGATGAAAAAAAAAACAGGTCTGAAAGGCTTCGGCTTAATGTAACACACAACAGGCTGGTGGACATAACTTTTCATTTTTTACTTAGTCTACTTATAAGCCTATATATATTACTAGCGACCCGCCCGCAGTTTCACTCGCGCTGCCCCGTTCCTAAGAGTTATAGCGTAATGTTAAGTAGCTTAAAACCTTCCTCTTGAATCATTCTATCTATTAAAAAAACCGCATCAAAATCCGTTGCGTAATTTTAAAGATTTAAGCATACATAGGGACGGACAGGCAGCGACAGCGACTTTGTTTTATACTATGTAGTGATAATTATATTATTTAAGTATATATCTATAGCGAAATGGATGTTAGCCACTGTGAGTCATTAACCGACGGTGATCATTTTTTCTCAGCGATTAGTAGCATTGACAGTTTCAGTAGCATTCCATCTCTAGCCGATACACTTGAGTCTCATTTTTCCGATGTTCCCAAGAATCTGAATGTAGTCCATATTAATGCACAAAGCATTTCGGCTCATTTCCATGACATGCTGGCTACATTTGACTATAAGAATATCCATGCAATCCGTATTTCTGAATCTTGGCTGAAACCATGCCTTCCTTATCTTCATACTGATCGCACGGCTAGGGGTGGTGGCGGTGTTGCCATATATCTTTGAGCTAACATATACTCAATACTCAATACATTTATTGCACTCCACAATATCTTTCTCAGTTATAGACTTGTCATCACAGCCACCACCGCTGGATGCCGGCGAGCATCTCTTCTTAGAAGTTAGCCTTCGTCATATAACTGCGTGGTGTTTACTACTGTCCCTCTATGCGTATCGACTTTTTCTCTTCTTTCGAGAATATCCTTGAAAAGTTAGCACCTTCTTACAGTCACACGATCATAATGTTGTTCACTATTGCAATCTGTTTCACAGTCATGTAATTTGACCTTTCTTCCATTAGATGCTACTCATCAGTTTCCTAACTCAACTCCTTCACTCTTAGATCTCATCCTTATTTCTTCAGCTCAACATGTTGCTAAGCACGGTCAATGCTCAGCTGACGCTTTCTCTTACCATGATCTTATTTACCTGTCATATAAAGTTCGTCCACCCAAGTCTCTAAACCCAAGATACTCGTGCAGCGTAATTTTGGTGGAATGGACTTGAAGGGGCTGCCGGTAGCATCGACTGATCATTAAAGTCGATCACTTTACAACTAATTGATTCCAACTGTATGACATTTATGCTCCAGTACACCCTGTAAAGATGAAACACTTTCCGGCAGTATGGCTAACGCATGACATTAGAACTTTAATGCAGAAAAAAGCTGCCGCAAAGTGTCGTTATAAATGTCGTACCAACTGTGAACGGTGAACTGGGTAAAGTATATCGCTATCCGCAATCACTGTAATAAGGTGTGTAGGGATGCCCAACATACATAATCCTTGATAAAAACATGTAACTATTAAAAGAAGCAGAAGCGTAATACAACCATTGACTGCCTCATAAGTCTAGTGGTCCCAAGCGCGACTGCTACGATAGAGGTCCTAGGCAGAGGCGGCTCGTGAGAATGTTTCATGGGTGTTCACTAAAACAAAAACACGCGTATACGTTTTAGTTTTCGTACCACATTTTTGTGTTAATGCAATTTCGGGCCGAGCACCCTTTGCTTTTAGTTCGAGACGTAACTCTAGTCTTTTCACAGTTTTTTATAAAATTAACACTATATTGTTCAATTTTTAACTATATAACTACACGGAATAACGCACACTGTTTTTAAATAATATAAATTGCAAAATCGTAATATTCGCGCGGCCGGACTAACGTAATGACCTCTATCATTTTTGTAGTTATATTTACATAAATCTGACAACAACGGGAGTTATTCGCTGCGCGCGCCGGGCGTACCGAGCGACAGAGATCGGAGAAATTTGGCAACGTAGCGCAAGGAGCGCCGCTCCAGATTTTCCAAATGTCCCATACAAATCTTCTGTTTCACGTGCCGGACAGTGTAGAATTCTTTCTTTCGCACTCATTGAATTACACACTTGTCGTTGTACTAAACTTTGTTTCATAGGAGCGTAATCGCTGGCGCTCCTCTCAGTACAACTTGACCCTTGTTATTGTAATTTAGATGTACGAAGTAATTGTTTCTAGTGAGTTCAGTTTAAAGTATAAAGGTAATGTTAATACATGAAACCTATTTAAAAATATTTGAGTACAATATATAAAACAAAACTCATTTCGTTCATTAATTTTTATGGGAGTGCACTGCACAAACGCTCCTTAGGGCGAGCCGCCTCTGGTCCTGGGTTCGATCCCCAGGTCGAGCAAAGTGTTATTGGGTTTTTCTATGAAATTCTCAGTAGCAGCTCGGAGTCTGGATTTGTGCCCGGTTAATGGCAATAGGCTCGCCCTCTATTACATGGGACCTTAACATACCGGCGAACTGTACATTAGTACGCCTCTGCCTAACCCTTCGGGGAATACAGGCGTGATGGTATGTTATGTTAATTAATTAATTAGTCATAAATAATGTTACAAGCTGGGGTTCGGGATAAATTAAGGCGCTGTGACTAGTCAAAATAGGCATCTTAAAATAATTTTTTTGCAAAAAGTATACATTTTAACACAGCAAAAAAAAATATACGTTAATCTTGAACATATTTACGAGGGAACCTTTGTTTTCAAAACACGTTTTCGTTAAATTTTCTCGATAAAAAAAAATCATAAAATAACCATTAAAATGAAATTTCTAGCAGTTGTAACTGTATTATTTATTAACAAATCTTGATCAAATTTATAACAGTGACGTAATATATAAAAATAAAGGGAACTGTTGTTTTCATTTTTTGATTGAATTACTATATTTTTAATAATTAATAAATATCATGATAAATAACTCGCACGAGTCGAACGAAACATCGCGCCATCGTGGCCTCTTTTTTCTTCTCTTTCATTTCTACGGTAAGCGACAGTGAGCGCTGAGGCGCGCCGCATGATGGACCTATGTCAGTTTGTTCCGCCCGCCGCTCAGAAATATTTTTATATCTGGTCGTTTTGAAATCTGTTTATTTTATTACAATAATGATAATAATTTTTATTTTTATTCGATGAAACAAAAACTCATGATGGAAGTTGTAAAGTAAGTACATACAAATAGATTATCTATAGATTCGAAAATTGGATATATAAATCTATAACTCGATTGGTCTAGCGGTATCGTGTATTGAACATATATGCACTGGTCTTGGGTTCAAACCCCGCAATATTTTTTTACTTTTTGTTGATTTTCTTATTTGTAGCATATAATTGCTTTTTTTAAATTATTATTTACTTTGTTATCTTCTTGTTTGAAATAAATTTTCAATAATTATTATTTAACTTTCTATTAATTCTCTTTTTTTATACGCTTTTACTAAGTTTTTTTTTTTTTTCCTGAATCGTTTTTATGCATTTTATAGTAAAAAGAATCGTCAGTAGATGAACCATCGGAGAAAACTTTTCACGAGTAAGCTTATATATGGTGTTACAAAATAATGCGAAAGGAGATCATTGTGAGTTATATGAGGAATATCAACAATGTGCATCAGAATGTACATTGTTGATATTACTCAATTTCTAAATGGCAATTATGACAAATGAAAATTTGTCACTGTCATATTTATATTAGAAAATTTGACATTTTTACAATTTACCATTTTGATACTCGTATGCCAATTTTAATTAATTAAATTTATATTACGGCCATTTTGAGTATTCGTCATTTTGCACCGAAACCCAGTGCTAAGTGATACATACATACCTACTAAAGTTAATAATATTCAAATTATTTGCAGTCTTACAAAAGAGTGTAGAAATACGAAAAGGGGTCATTACAGTCATCACTCATCATTATGAACAACTTTTACTGTGGTGCCAACCAACAAACTATGGTCATTTAGTCTTTTTTTCTTTAAAAAAAGAGGTCATTTAGTCGCGGGTGAATGAGCTTTTTCGGCAGATTATTTTTCGCGATTTTAGGGTTGGAGCCATAGTGAAAGTTGTTCATAATGACATTATTATGAACAACTTCGATGACGAAATGACCATGGTTTAGACTATAGCACAATGACGAATTTTTAAAGTGGCCACAATATAAATCGATAAAGTGGCAAATTTTCTAAATGCTAAATGCATAATAATTTGTGATTACTAATTTGTGATGCAAATATAACAACTTCGATGACGAAATGACCATAGTTAAGATCATAGCACAATGACGAATTTTTAAAGTGGCCACAATATAAATCGATAAAGTGGCAAATTTTCTAAATGCTAAATGCATAATAGTGCATTGTGGATATTCATCATTTTCTCAAAAAATCACATGATATAAAAACAATCATGTAAGTAGTTATGTCAAAATTTAAAAACTTATTTGCTTCAATTTTACATTCTGAACACGAAAACCCTGGGAAAATCATTTTAAACCTTTGTAACTCCATCAAATTATGTGTAGCAAGTATCGACAGATGGGCGAAGGTCGTCAGTCAATCATGGGAGCTGACGATTCCGAAGAGTTATCCTCCAAAGAAATCGCGTGACAACCACCTATCTGTCTGTCCACCCACTCATATATCCATTGTATTTGTACACATCGCGTAATTACTGTGATTTAGAATTATGTACTTTGTTGTTTTTTGTTTATAACAAAACAAAAAATGAAGAAATTTTTATTTCAGAGAAATCAATGACGATCTGCTATTCGTTGAACCGTCGACAGAATTTCAAGACAATAATACATACTCACCAGTTCATAGTCGAGGAGTCGTTGACATAATGCATTTTATCAGCAGTTGCAAACTATATGTAGCCATAGTTCTTTATTCAATTGTAACTTCTCACAGCTGTCACTCATAGCAGAATAAAGGATAGGCTTGATCTCCAGATTCAATTTTAGATGCAATATGTGCAAAGGCGATTTTATTGTGACAAGCAAAGATTTAGCAAGTACACACAATGTCAACGCTAACATGGCTGCTGTTACAGGAATTACTTCTACTGGTATTGGTTATTCGCAATTCGAAGAAATTACAGCATGTATGGACGTACCGAAATTCATCATCAGCAAAAAATCCATGACAACAGCAGCTATGCGTTCTTAAAACCTGCTACTGCTGCCACAGGATTCGTCAGATGTTGATTCACATTTTTCATAAATTATGTCTTGATCAAATCAAATCAAATCGTTTATCTGGGATCTTGAGCATATGTGGTTTTCGTAAATATGGGTATGTCTATACATGCTGTAATTTCTTAAAATTGCGAATAACCAATACCGGCAGAAGTAATTCCTGTAACGGCGGCCACGTTAGCGTTGTCATTGTGTGTACTTGCTAAATCTTCGCTTGTCACAATAAATATTATCGTCATAATTCTTGTCTTTGCACATACCTATTTTATTTTATATTAATTTGTAAATTATAAACTTTAGTAGGTATGTATGTGTTACTGTAAAAGCCCGAACTACGGCAAATTCTAAGATTTACCAACTCTGACTGGTAAAAGTTCAAAATGTTCCACCTTGGTTAGGTTAGGTTGTTAGGTTTTTTTTTTAAACCATGGTGGAACATTTGCATGGCGTTGTAAGCTTTTTTTAAAAAAAAAACCTAACAACCTAACCTAACCATGGTGGAACATTTCGAACTTTTACCAGTCAGAGTTGGTAAATCTTAGCATTTGCCGTAGTTCGGGCTTTTACAGTAACATATGTATAACATACCACTGACCCACTGTGCTCAGGCACAAAATGACGAATTCTCAAAATGATCACAATATAAATTGAATAAATTGAAATTTGCATTCGAATCTCAAAATGGTCAATTCAAAAAATACAAATTACTATACAGTAATTTTGAGTAATTCCTCATTCAACTCGCAATGATCTCGTTTCTTTACTAGTTAATATTACTAGTTAGAACCTACAATATTCTGTAACATCATGTATAAATTTACTTATGAAAAGTTTTCTCCGATTGTTCATCTGCTGACCTTTGAAGAATTGTGATTTGAGTATCTTTCTAGAATTTATATCTTAAGATTTTGGCTTAGTAGTCGTTTCGCAGGAATGCAGTTCGCACGATTCGTGCGAAACGACACTTCAAAATTGATTATTTAGTACGTGGCAATTCGTACAAAGCGTTTTGATTTTCATGCCAATCGACCACTTCATAAATAAGTAGTGGGCTATTCGCACGAATTATATTACACGATTTAAAATAAAATAAAAGTCTTATATTTTTTTTTATTCGTGATAGGCTTTCGCTTGACCACCAGTTCGCCTGATATTAAGCGATACTGCGATCTACGATGGTGTGCACTTGCCTAGAAGAAACCGATTCACTCGTGATTTAAAGACACTCAGATTATATCTATCGGGGAAGACCAGCGGTACGCATGATAAAAGTGGACTTAAAACGTTTCGTTCGGGTTTTCGGAATGTCCACCATGAATCCCGAGTTGTACCTTGGACCAGCTGGGTTAAATCTAACGCTAAAGCGAGCTTTCGCGTCTCCAACCCAGCATGGTCACTGGTATGATTCGACCACTCTCTATGGTGGCCGTTAAAGTCCACCAGTAACACCAATTGTGCCGAGGGGTACTTTAGTTGAGCCGCATCCGCCGCCTCATCTAAATAATCGGTGAGCCTGGTTGTCGCCACGTCAGATGGAACGTCGATCTGAGTCTCCGTCACGAACAAGAGTGCGGGTTTTTCTGTCTCAAGGTGGTAATGGGTAGACTGGAGATTGGAGTGCAGGTCTCTAATATTTGTGAGGTGCACTTTTAAGGAAAGGGCCTGTTGTACCCTTTTGCTCTTGTTGGACTTCATTTATTGTTGGCGTGAATCGGTAGGGAAAACTGCAGTAGAATGAGGCTCCATGCTGCTTACCAGTTGCCAGTACGTCGCGATGCCACATCAGTGGGGAGCTAGTCTGCAGACTGCGGGGACGCCCGAGACCCCCCCCCCCCCCCCGAGATGTCCATTAAGCCCTTTCATCCGGCACAATGGCGCATCCCGGGATTTTTGGGGGGGTAGCCTTTCGTGAGTGGCTAACTCACTACTTGGTCCCCCTACTAACTGCGGTCGGCCAGCGGTGCACCGTGCCTCGGATCCCGCTACCCTCCGCGACTAGCTACCCGATGCGTCGTGTTGGCGTATGGCAGAAGTCAGTCTGACAGCATTTTTTTTTTTTTTTTTTGGTTTCGTGTGGAAAATCCTCATAGACATCCGCCGCCCGGGGAGGCGACGGGGCGTGTCGGACTCCACCCAGAGTGGGTGACCTACCGACTAAAAACCACACGGTGTTCCCTCCTGCACCTGGACTCCCCCCCATCGCCATTGAGGGGCGCGCGTGGAACACTACGCGCCACCGCCTCGGGTCCTAGAAGGGGGGGTGTGGCGGGCGTCCCCGCGCCCGCCACCCACCCCCGGACCCATTTAGGGAGGCTGGAGGAGGGCGTTGTCTGCCCTCCGCCGACGTCTTCCGGTGCGCCGGGAGCGGGTCGGGTCAGTGCTGGCACTCTCCCTCTCCCGCTCCGCAGCCTCCTTCTGCGAGACGACAGTTTCGCAGAAGGCGATCACTGCGTCCCAAGACGCCACGCTGCCGACCATTGAGCGAACGACGGCCGGCAGCGACAGGTCGTCTCCCACCGCAGCTGCGAGGACACGGCGCGGCTCCTCCCATGCGGCACACTCCACTAGCATGTGCAGCGC
This sequence comes from Acronicta aceris, assembly GCA_910591435.1. Taxonomy (NCBI): domain Eukaryota; kingdom Metazoa; phylum Arthropoda; class Insecta; order Lepidoptera; family Noctuidae; genus Acronicta; species Acronicta aceris. The sequence continues at coordinate 11,395,900 of OU342757.1, read as the reverse complement.
CGTGTCCTCCCGATGGGCGCAGTGATGGCACCGGGCGTCCGGCTCCCTGCCTATGCGACACAGGTACTTCCCGAAGCAGCCATGCCCCGAGAGCACCTGCGTCGCCCGAAACGTCAGGGAGCCGTGCCTCCTCCCGAGCCAGCGCTCGAGCACTGGCCGGACCGCCTCGACGGTAGCGAGGCCGGCGGTAGGGCGAGAGAGCCTGTCCCGCCATTCCGCCACTAGGACTCGGTGGAGCTCTGACCGGTGCTGGACTATCTGTCGTGTAGTGTGTAGCCTACCTATTACTATGTAACCGACCTTATTTCGTATATTGCAATCCTAATAATTGTGTATTCTTTATAATAAACGGACAGTATTCGTCCAACATTCGGTGTTTAATTATCTCCCGCCTTACATGGCGACCCTGCCAAAGCGCATGGCAGTGGCTCGGTTTGTTTAAAATTCCATTTCCATATTGGTACGAACTCAGACTTTGCTCTAAGATGACGATCAGTTTTTACAATCTACGTTGCGCGCTGTTGAGGTCCTGCGGTTTTACTGCATCCAAGGTTGTACATTTTGGTGAAGATGGGTACCACTACGTCTAAAGAGGAGGTCATCCTTGCCCAGAACGCTGCTGGGGGCAACAACCAGGCTTCGGTGGAGGAGATCAGGACTCATTTGGGAACTACAAATATTGTTTTGCTGTTGATACTCACTTTGATGGCGTTGGGTATAGTATATGGCATATATATAATTTACCGGAGATGCCACCTTCAATGGATTGACCAGCAGATAAACCACCATAATCTTCGGCGTTCGTTCCTGCGCAGTCTTCCAAAGTCGACCGTAAATGAGGAAGATGTTTAATTACGGTCATAATACTACGCTATGGTGTTAATGTAGTGTTAAAGTGTTTGTGCAGTGTTATAAAATACAAGTGCGGTATTAAGGTGCGGAAATGAAAATCTATAATTCGGTTCGGCAATCACAGTGAACTATTTGTCGTTTGTATCCAGTAATCGTTACTTTCGGCTACTACGCAGCGGGATGATTCATTAGCTATGAACATTATATTAAAATACCTAATAGTACAGTAAAGAATTACGATTTGATATGGTACTTTGACGAATATGAAGATGTATCCAGTTATAGGAATAAGTATCTTAAATAATGGTGAGTTATGGCTTCAGACTTAGAAATATTATGTAATAATATCAACGATATAAGAGTTTATCTAATTAAAATTGGTCCAGGTCGTAGGACTGGAAGTATATTAAATAAGAAGCTTTGTGAAGCAAATGATGTTTTTATGAAATACACTTGTTATGTAACTCAAATTACAAATGATATTAAGAAAGGTAAAGTGTCATGTGACGATACGGAATTAATTTATAGGTATATTGAGCGATTTCAGAAAATTTATGCTGAAGTAATCGAATTGTGTAAATCTAGTAAATTTGTAACAATGTCTACCTTTGACCTTAAAACGGCCTTAAATTTATTACCACTCATGACTGATGACGAGCCCAACACCAGACAATTAATCGATAATATTGAGTATTACAGCTCTATTCTCTCGACAGCTGACTGTAAGAAGCAATTAATTAATTTCGTACTAAAGAGTAGATTATCTCAAGCTGCTTAATTGCGATTAAGTTCAAGTTATTCTGATGTAGATAGCTTACTGAATGATATGAAAAAGGTATTATTGCCCCAAAAATCTGCAACGGCATTGCAGACTAAATTAACTTCTATGAGACAGAATGAATTATCTATACAAGACTATGGAAAAGAAATATCTGAACTTTTCGTTCAGCTGACGGTTTCACAGGCCAACGGAAATTCAGATAAGTATGATGTTTTAAAACCTTTAAATGAGCAGTTTGCTATTAAAAAATTCTCCGATGGGCTGCGAAACCGCAGATTAAGCACTATAATAGCAGCTCGAAATTACAGCTCGCTCAAGGACGCGATCCAAGCGGCGCAAGATGAGGAGGTCGCCTCGACTCCAAATTCAGGTAAAGTACTCGGTATGTATAATAATAACGCTAGATTCCAAAGGGGTTTCAGGCATAATTTCGGGCGAGGTCATCGAGGTCGCACTGGCCAGAGATATTCGCAGCATAGGCCGCACCGGGGTGGATACTACAACAACAGTGGTCGTCGCGGTGGTTGGAGCGGGCACCGCGAGCAGCAGCATGACCAGACAACTGCCTACAATCGCCAAGGATATCGGGGTAAGTTTTATTATAATAATAACCGAAATCAAAGGATGCGTAACAACAACTCTTATAAAGTTAACGTCATATCGGAACCGGAAGTAAATGCGGAACCGTCTAATTCTGATAATAATAATATGAAGTTTTTTCGAGAATAAAATTTTGTCATGCAATAGTAATTGTTCAATTAGTTTGCCCTTAAACAACCGTGCATTTCAATGGTTACTTGATACGGGCGCATCGATTTCAGCTTTAAAGTTGTTGTTGTTGCTGTTCTAGAAGAACAGATTTCGTATCACAAAGAAAACATCTTTATAAATGGTATCGGGGGCAAAGTAACAACAATCGGATATTGTTATTTGAATTTCAATGTAAATGGTTATCATTTGAGACACAAGTTTTATGTATTTGAATTCTTACCAATTAGGGTGAATGGCATCATCGGTCAGGACTTTTTGACTAAGTATAATGTGGTGTTGGACTTTAGTCATAACGTAATTACGTTGTCCGTTCATAGTAATAAGCTTGAATTACCTATTAATACAAGTAGTAAATTTTTAGAGATTCCGCCAAGATGCGAATCCGTTCATTACATTTCGACAAACATTAAAGACGAATGCTTAGTTTGCGCGTCACATATCAGCGATGGAGTTTATTTAGCGAGTTCGTTAGTCAAGCCAGTATGCGGTAGAATACCAGTGAAGATATTAAATACGACTGAGGATTATGTTACACTTGAAAGAATTAAAATGACTATACACGGAGTTAGCGACTACAATATTTGTTCTTTTTCAAAAAGTGAATCGAACGCAGAGCGGGTTAAGAAATTATTTTCTTTATTGCAATTAAAACAGTTAAATGGAGAAGAACAAATATCTGTAGAGAATTTATGCGCAAAATACAATGATATATTTTATTTACCGGGAGACAGTTTAACAACGACTGATATTTATAAACATTCGATAACCTTAAAGCCTAACGCTACGCCTATATTTTCTAAACCTTATAGATTGCCTCATACTCAGAAAAAAGAAATTGATAGACAAATAGGAAAAATGTTACGGGAAGGAATTATAGAAGAGTGTCGAAGTGAATGGAGTAGCCCAGTGTTATTAGTTCCGAAAAAGTTAGATTCTAGCGGTGAGAAAAAATGGAGATTAGTAATTGATTATAGGAAGTTAAATAATTGTATTGAAGATGATAAATTCCCTCTCCCTAACATAACAGAAATTCTGGATTCTTTATCAGGTTGCATATATTTTAGTCATTTAGACTTATATCAAGGTTTCCACAACGTTGAGCTGGATAAAAACAGTCGAAAGTATACGGCTTTCGGTTCTGGTCAGTACCAGTTGACAAGAATGCCAATGGGACTTAAAACCAGTCCTTCTTCATTTTCTCGGATGATGACAATGGCCATGGCAGGTCTATCATATGATAAATGCCTTGTCTATCAAGATGATTTAGTCGTTTTTGGACGTAATTTAGGAGAAAAAATAAAAAATTTGCAAAACGTTTTTGAAAGATTAAGACAAGTTAATTTGAAGCTCAATCCGGTAAAATGTGAATTCTTCAAAAAGGAAATGCTTTATTTAGGACATGTAGTCTCAAGTGAGGGTGTAGTGCCAGATCCAGAAAAAATCAAAATTGTGAAAAATTATCCTTGTCCAAAGTCCATTGACGAAGTGAAGCGTTTTACTGCTTTCGTTAATTATTACAGAAAATTCATTCCAAATTTTGCGGAAAAAGCTTATCCTTTAAACAAATTATGTAGAAAAAATGTGCCGTTTATTTGGGATCAGGATTGTCAAAAATCATTTGAAATTTTAAAAAAGTGTTTAGTTTCTCCTCCAGTACTCCAATATCCAGATTTCTCAGAAACGAATCAATTTATAATACAAACAGACGCTTCTGGTTATGCAATTGGCGCAATTTTATGTAATAAAAATAAAAAACCAGTAGCCTATACCAGTAGGAGTTTGAACAGTGCAGAACAGCGGTATCCAATTATCGAAAAAGAGTTACTGGCAATAGTTTGGGCTGTTAAATATTTTCGTCCTTACTTATACGGTACGAAATTCAAAATATTGACAGATCATCGTCCATTAGTTTACCTTTTTAATATGCGGGATCCATCGAGTAGGCTTATGAAATTCAGACTTATACTGGAAGAGTATGACTATGTGGTAGAGTATGTAAAGGGTTCGGACAGCGCAGCTGCAGATGCTTTGTCCCGAATTTCCTTTACCTCAGAAGATTTAAAGAGCATGGCAGAGCCTCATATAAATGTCACAACTAGGGCACAAGCGAGAGAATTGCAAAGCCCTCCGGATAGTACGACTTCTGACAGCACTTGGCCTGATCAACCGGGTGTCGTAGGGAGTCATACCAAACCAAGAGAAGCAGTGGAACTTAGGTTTATAGAGAAAAAAGACTTAGATATTTTAAGGAAACAAAATATGATTACTATGGAAAAATACGCGTTTTGTTATGTAGAAAGCAAGCTAACAATTTTTATTAATACAGACTTCCAATCACAACTGACGCGAGCCGCTTTTGTGAGGAAGCTGAATAATTTTTGCAGGTTAATAAACGTCGACGAAATATGTATAATAAAAAATAGTAAAAATAATATATTTGTTGAAGAATTATTAAGCGAGTTTAAAGCTTCAAATGATAGGTGCGCACCGCGATTTTATATAATAAATGATGTTCGTAGAATTAACGATAAAGATGACCGGAAAGTTATTCTAAACGACTTCCATCTCTTGCCCACTAGTGGCCACGCGGGCATGAGAAGGATGGTTAATAACATTAAGAAATATTTTTACTGGCCAGGGTTAGAACGAGATGTTCGAGAATTCGTGAAGAAATGCCCGAAATGTCAAAAAGAAAAATATGCTAGACTCGTTAAAGAGCCAATGGTTGTTACTACAACGGCGACGTCAGCATTTGACAAAATATTTTTAGATTTAGTGGGACCGTTAGATAGGGATTGTTATAACTTTTCTTATATACTTAGCTTACAATGTGAGTTGACTAAATATGTTGTGACTCATCCTTTAATTTCTAAAAAATCGGAAGAGGTAGCTCAAGCTCTAGTTAATAGTTTCATTCTTCGCTACGGGCTGCCGAAGGCTATCGCAACAGACAGAGGATCTGAATTCATGTCTTCTGTATTCCAAGAGGTATGTACACTTTTAAAAATAAATCATTTAAGTTCTACAGCTTACCACCATCAAAGTATAGGTGCGTTGGAAAATTCTCATAAAAATTTAAGTTCTTTCTTGCGTATACAAACAGATAATCACCCAGAAGCATGGAGTCAATGGCTTCCATATTGGTGTTTTTCCTTCAACACATCTGTTCATTCGGAAACTAAATTCACGCCTTTCGAGTTAGTCTTTGGTAAAGTATGTTCGCTTCCTAGTAATTTAAATAACAATATTGTAGAACCACTTTATAATCATAATAGTTATCCTTTGGAATTAAAATTTAGATTACAACTGTCTCAAAAGGAAGCAAGGGAAAATCTACTCAAAAGTAAATTAGCTAGAAAAAATGTTTATGATAAATGTATTAATCCAATAATTTATAAACCAAATGATTTAATTTTAATAAAAAATGAAAATTGTCGTAAATTGGATAGCATCTATTCAGGTCCTTAAGTAGTAGTTAAAGATGTGTCACCAAATGTCCAAATAAATAAAAATGGAAAATTAGACATAGTCCATAAGAATCGCACTAAATTGTTTACATCGGATTAATTTTATTACATTAATCTCCAAACGCACTAGTATCTGTATAACCTGTAAGTATATGTAATTTCAAGTTTAATAAAATGTGTATCGTTTTATGCCTATATACTATGTACACATATAAAGCTTTTATTTACACTGTGTAAAAAAAAAAAAAGCAAAATCATATTATAATTTTACTTTTTTTTCTCCTTGGGAGGGAGATGTAGTGTGTAGCCTACCTATTACTATGTAACCGACCTTATTTCGTATATTGCAATCCTAATAATTGTGTATTCTTTATAATAAACGGACAGTATTCGTCCAACATTCGGTGTTTAATTATCTCCCGCCTTACAGTCGGTGCACCGGTCCAGCCCCTCGCGTCCACTCCTCCTCGCGCCACCGATACAGTGACGCGAGCGCTTTCGCCTCCAAGTCCCAGGGCGGGGATCCGGCCAGTACGCAAGCCGCCTCGTGGGAGATCGTGCGGTAGCCGCGGACGACTCTGACGGCCATTGCCCTCTGCGGTTTTCGCAGCACAGCGATGCTGCGGGCCGTCAGGTCGGCCGCCCACACCGGGGCCCCATACAGGGCCATGGACCGCACGACCCCCACGTACAACCGCCTACAGGCGGTGCTCGGGCCTCCCAAATTGGGAAGCAGCGTTGACAGCGCGCCCGCCGCGCCCATCAACTTCGGCGCCAGCCGCAGGAAGTGGGGCCCGAAGTCCCACCGGCGGTCGAGCACCAATCCTAGGTACTTCATGGTGGACTCGACAGCAATCCGGCCCCCCCCCCACCTCAATGTGTAACCCCGGCGGCGGCGCCCGTCGGGGGCCATGGAATGCGATGGCCTCCGACTTGTTGAGGGCCACCTCCAGGCCGAGGCGCCGTATGCGGCCCACCACCTGTGAGACCGCACCCGTAGCTAGCAACGCTGCTTCCCTGTGCTAGCTCCCCCGGGCGGTGACCAGCGTGTCGTCCGCGTAACACGTCAGGTCCACCCCCGGTGCGAGCTCGCCTCTCAGCACCCAGTCGTACCCGATGTTCCACAGGAGTGGGCCCAACACCGAGCCCTGTGGAACACCGCACGACATGGCGCGCTGTACCGTGCCGTCGCGTCCCCCGCAGGTGACATACCTATCTGACAAATAGGCCCCAACCACGCGGCGGAGGTAGGGAGGTACCCTGTGGTACCGCAGGGCCTCCCTGATACAACTCCAGGGCAGGGTGTTGAAGGCGTTGGTGATGTCCAAGGACACGGCCAGCGCGACCCCGCCCCGGGACACCGCATCCTCCGCCAGGACTCTTACCCGCATTATGGCGTCAACTGTGGAGCGCCCACGCCGAAAGCCGAACTGGCTGTCGTCCAAGTCCGGCCCCTCTGTGAACAAGTGGCTGACGAGGCGGTCTGCAACTATCCGCTCGAACAGCTTGCCCACCTCGTCCAGCAGCACTATAGGCCGATGCCCGGACGGTGAGTCGGCAGGGCGCCCTGCCTTCCTGAGCAGGACCAGGCGACCCGTCTTCCACAAAGTGGGAAATTGGCCCTGCTCTAGGCACGCCGAGAAGAGTCCTCTCAGTTGGGGCCCTAGCTCCTCCAGAGCTAAGACGAGAGCACGGCCCGGCACTCCGTCGGGCCCCGGGGCGGTATTTTTGGCCCGGAGCCGTGCCACGGCTGCTCCCATCTCTGGTCGTGTCACCTCGGGGACGCTGACGACAACTTCCTCTTCGGGCTCTGTGGCTGAGGGCGGAGCCATCGGCGGCGGAGCTTCCACGCTCAGGGAAGAGAGCTGCCACCACATTCTGTAGCAGCTGTGGCTGGAGACTCTCGGTGAGTGGGGGGCCCGAGGCACGGAGCTTGCCCCGGACCATGCGATACGGGCGCCCCCACGGATCCCCATCCAAGGTCTCCAGCATCTCCTCCCTGGACCGCGTCTTGGAACGCTCGATGGCCAGCCACAGAGCCTCCTTCGCCGCGCGGTACGCCTCATACAGCGCGGCCTCCTCTTCGCGGGTCCGTCGACGTCGTCTTCGGTACCGAGTGTACCGGCGCCTGACCGCCACACACGTGACGCGCAGCTGCGCGATCTCGGCAGACCACCAGTACACCTGGCGCCTCGAGGACTGCGTGCGAACCCGGGGCATGGACGCGTCGCAGATCTGCGTCATCGCCCCGCGGAACCACTGCGCCTCTCGTTCGACGTCGACGGGTCCGTCGGCCAACTCCCTTATCCAGGCCTGGATAATGGCCGCCTCCTCAAGAGCTTCCTTGTCCATGCGCGTGAGCGCCCAGCGTGGGCCGTCCCTCCGCGGAGCCGACAGGCTGCGGCCGCCCGCGGTCTGGGCGGAGAGGTCGAACCGGATGTAGCGGTGGTCCGACAACGTCTCCACCTCCCGGGCGACATGCCAATCGCGGACGCGGTGCGCTACAGCGGGGCTGGCGAACGAGACGTCCACGATGGATCCGCCCCGCTGCCACACGCACGTGAATACCGAGCCCCGGTTCAGGACGACCAGGCCCGTCTCCAGTGCCCACTCTTGCAACACCTCGCCCCTGGGGTCCGTGACCGGGGATCCTCACGCCGCAGACTTGGCGTTGAGGTCCCCGAGTAGCAACACGGGGCGAGGGTGATGCCGGGCCACGACGGCCCCTAGCTCGACAAGGAAGCTCTCGAAGTCGGCGAGACTCCGGTTGGGCGAAAAGTATGCCCCAATGGTGACTGTGTCGTCCACGAGGGCGGCCACCCAGCCGCGACCTCGGGACGCGTTGACAAGAGTCCCGCCGATGATGGCCACCAAGCCACTCAGGTCACGACGGTCAGGGGACGAAGTACGGCTCGGCGACGACGGCCACATGTATCGACCACTCCGCCATGCTCTGAAGGAGGAGATCCTGAGCTCTGGCGCAGTGGTTGATATTGCCCTGGAGGAAATGGTAGTGCGCCATTGTTAGCACTCCATCTCCTCGGCAATCCCTCCTTCACTGGGCCGGGAGTCGGCCGAAGTGCAAACAGGCTGCGGGGGGGTTGTGGGTCCCCCGGCAGCCTTGTTCCCTGCCTTCTTTTTCTTTTTCCTGTTGCTGGTGGGAGCCTTGCCTACCTCCCATCCTGTGCTCCGCGGGCTTTCCCGCTGCTGCACAGATGCAGCAGTTTGCCTCCGCGGAGCACTGGGCCGCCTTACGGCCGGGTCGACTGCAGCGAAGGCACAATTCGCTGCGGTCTGTTTCGGCGGTGCATTGTGCTCTGACATGGCCTGTTTCCAGGCATCGGTAGCACCGCATGACCCTGGGTTCTACGAGTTTGACCCTCGCAGAACCCCATCCCACCAGCAACTGCCCGGCGTCACACCCACCTCACCCAGGCCGTGCCAAGCCTGCGCGGGCCGCGCCGACACGCTATCTCCCCGGCGGTCACGCTCTCAGGCGAACACCCGCCGCCCCGAGCGATGGCCAACACCAGTTCCTCCGAGGACACGGAGTCCTCCAGCCCCTCCACGCAGACTTCCGCGGTTTTAACGGGCTGGTGCACCCGCGCGACCTCGGGCCTGAGGACCTGGCGCAGTTTAGCAGCTAGAGCGTCCGCCTTTTCACCGCTACCGGCACCCGGCAGCTCGAGAATCCGGGCACCCGTGGCCGCCGTCCTGAAGCGGAGGCCAGTTTGGATGCCAAGGTCGTCGAGCTTGACCTTAGGTCTCGCCTCCGTCAGGACATCCCTGTATGTGACGCCCCGCTGCACAGCTTCCGGCTGCAGTGTAATAACTACAGCCGCGGAGCGCGGGACGTCAATCCTGGGCGTCTTCTTGCCGCCCTGTGCGGCTCCGGTCGCCGGACCTGATTTGGCCTTGCGCCCTCCTCGGCGTCGGCGCTTCTTTTTAGTGACCGTGGTCCACCCCTCGGGGTCTTGTCCGACCATGGTCGCAGCCTGCGCAGCCCCCTCCACGGGCTTCGCCTTACCCTCCACGGGCTTCTCACCCTCCGCGGGATCTTTGGCCCCCTCCCCGGGCTTTTTGGCCGCCTCCTGGGCTTTTTGGGCCCCCTGTGCGGGCCTTGTCCTTGAGGGCTCCTCCGCCCTCCGTTTATCCGCCGCCAGCGGCGGCCGGAGGGTTTGTTTCGGGAGGAGCCTCGGCTCCAGAGCCTCAAGGCGGGCATTCAGCATGCCCCCGACTTGGAGCAGGACAGCCCTCACGATTTCGTCGACCTGGGTCGACCTCGGCGGCCCAGGTGTCGAGGTGGAAGCGGCGGCGGCGTAGGACGGCCGCTCCTGCTGCCGACTGAAGTCGGTCCTTAGGGCTGCCATATCCCGCTCGAGGGCCTCCACTTTCCTTTGGAGACGGCCGTTCTCCTCCAACAGCTTCGCCGTCTCCTCAGAAGCCGTGCGGTTGAGGAGGACCCCCATTGCCTCCTGGATTCCTTCGGCCGCCTCTTTCAACGCTCGCGTGAACGTCCCGTTCAGGTTACCAGATTTCGTGGCTACCTTCAGGATGACGTCCACGCCATCCGTCACCTGGCGGCTTAAGGCCGCCGATGTCAGGCCCTCCGCGGCGGTCGCAAGAGCGGACCGCCTTTCTCTGGCCTGACGTGCCATTTCGGCGACCTCGTCGGTCGCTATCGCCCTTCTCTCATCCCGCCTCGCGGCCTGGAGATCCGCCTTGGTGCTTACCAGCGCAGCGTGATGCTGCGTCTGGGTCGCACAAGCGTCGCTCTCTTCGCTGAGCATCGGGGTGCCCGGGCGCTTGATGAAGCGACCCCGGGCGTCGCGCGACAGCGACGAGCTGGATGCACGTCCTCTCCTGGCCGTTGGTACTTTAGCGACCGACAGGTTCTCCTCGCTGGAGGAGAGGCCCGTCCCCGCCTCCGACAAGACGTCGTCGTGCGGACGCTTGTGACGCCGACGTTGTCCTCTCGACGACCCCTGGTCGGAGAGGACTTGGTCCCCAGAGGGACATGAGCCACCTCGGCTCCCATCATCATTTGGTTTTTTTAAATTCATATCCATTTAAAATCCCACGAGTGTGGGGGAAATAACGGTCCACCCGGGCAGTGCCCCCTGTACCCGGGTAAGCGTAGTTTGTTACCCAACCAGGGGGTCCGCAGGTACCCTGGAGGGGGTCGCACTAATGACTGGATGCTCCAAAGAGCCCCGCCAGCCACACATCCTCTCGCGGTGCGCCGCCGCTTAGGATTCGGGGTGATTTGTTCTCGAGGTTTTCTTCCCCGCGGTCCGGGCGATCAAGCCAAGACCGACGGAAGGTACCTTACGCTGAGCCGCGAGACATAACCACGACTCCCAGCATTGTAAAAGTACCCTCCGATTTGACGACGGAGGCAGGGAAGACAACACTCCCACTGCCTGCTCGGCGGTAGGTTAAGTACACGCCGAGCCCGTCCTTGCTCCTCCACTGTGCCCTCTGCTAAGTCAGAGGGACACGTGGAGCAACGCCCCCATGGCCAGTGATGGCCCCACCAACGCCAGACTATCTGCCACGAGCAATAAGAGTCCCCAACTGGAGAAAGTTATTACTCGTGCCCAGGGTGCACCGGCTCCATAACGAACGACTGCTGTTCCCCCCGAACGTATCCAAGCGGGACTAGCAGCCGGGAGCACACGAGGAGGTTGTCTGGCCCAGCACCCCCGGTCTGACAGCACTGGAGCAACTATTCCAACCAGTTTTTCCTGACGGCGTCACCAGACATCAGTCTTCGTCCGGTGGGTGGTCACTAACCACGGCCGAAGCCTACCATCAGTATGTTGTCGCCTGATTAGCACCACCCGGGGACCACGTATGGAGTGTCGGTGACAGGGTACCTTCCCACGGACGAGGGCGACTCAGTCCCCAAAAATGTGATAGTTTGTAACTATGTTTAGAAAAAAAATGAAGCAAATGCCTAAAATTTTCGCAGTTTTCGAAATAACGTGAGAGTATGTTTATTTATTCAGTGTAGGTTTATTTGAAGCTATATTATACCTACGTCTAAAATGGTAAATTCACATATTTGAACATTTTTTTAATGAAAATCATACCAACATTATTCATCACAATGTTTTTTTATTTAGCCAAAATCCAATATTTTACTATTTTTTAAAATTTTGGATGAAACTATGAGGCCTAGAGGCACCACCACTTTGTATTAAATTGAAGCTAATTCAATTTCCTATAAATTCTTTTCTCATGACTTTTGCCTTAGGAGCATTAGTTCAGCCGGTATATGTTACAAAACATTACACCTCAAAATTTTCACTTAAAAAAATTGGCCCATTTTGACTAGCTGTATCTCTGCAATCAATGGAGATAGAGTACTGGGGTTAATCTCAAATCGTAGCAAATTTAGTAAGTTTTATTAAATTATAAATCAAACATACTTGAGAACCGCTTCGTTAGAGTATCTAGTTTTTTAGAGTAAACTGAAACAAGTGCCAAAATTTCCCAGTGTTTCGAGCACCATGGGGGTAGCACAGAGTTTAAAGGATTGCAAATTTGGGTGTACTCAAGGTACCTAACAACATATAAAAAATCATCGATACACGCGTGTTTGTGGTGTTTGATGTCGTTCGTTTATTGTCGTTGGCCTAGCGTGAGTGAGACAACAAGCAATAACGATATTATGCTTTCCGATCTAATTCGGGTGTCTGCAATAATTTGACAACTTATTATGCATTTCAAATATCTATAGGTACCTAATATATAGAATATTATCTGACTTGTGGTTTATTAATTTTTATTTTTTTTAATGCCATAATGTATGTAATATAACCAAGTACAGTCGCAATGTACTTGGTTTTTTTAAATTCGTGTAATATAATTCATGCGAATAACCCACTACTTATTTATGAAGTGGTAAATAAATACCTACTAAATAATCAGTTTTAAAAAAGTCACGTTTCGCACGTTTCGTGCGAACCGAATTCGTGCGAAACGACGACTAAGCCAAGCTTACACTCGTCGACGTCGAAAATAATAAAAATAATTAGCTTGTTTAAATTTAATGTATTCTTCCGGTTCGTTCACCTGTTCATCGTATGGTTTAGATGCAGCATGCCAAATTCTCAAAAGTTAGTTAGTAGTTTTTTTTTTTGGCATGTATGGTTTTGCGAAAAGGTTATATAAACGAGAAAATATGTTTTTTAGCGATTTTAGGGCAGGCGCCATAGTAAAGATGTTCATAGTGGTGAGTACAAACAATGACCACCTTTGGTATAACTACACTCTTTTGTAACATCCTGTATTATTTTTCTTTAGAATAAACCATCAAGTTTGGTGACTGTTTTTTATAGTACTCTGAAGAAAAATATATACGGGAATAAAAATGTCTGTTTATATTAATTTTTCGCAATTTTGACAATTGCCGTTTTGAGAATAGGCCATTTCTAGAATTGACCATTCTACGCCCAAGCCATTTTATTTATGAATTATTTATTATTCGTCTGATGAATCTGTTAAGTTTCTCGATATTCTTTTTTCTAAATAACAATTATTAATTAATTATTTAAAAAATTAGAAAACAAGTGTGTACATTTTTAAAAATAAAAAAAAATACATAATATCTATTGAGATTCGAACTCGTGGAAGCGCGATTTCAAGCCGGACAGCGGCGCGCTAAGCCAAACGTGCACTTAACCAATGTCGCGAAATTATGTTTCTGTATTTAAAGAACGTCGCGCATCGTTGACATTCGCCCGGTGCGCCCCGCAGTAGACGGGACTACGCGTGCCCCACTTCATCTGCTTCACCCCCTCAAATACCTAAAAGTTGACTATGCACAGCGCCTTAAAATCACTAATTTCACCGAAATAAACAGTCACTTTATTCACTACACAAACACACACAGAAAACACACGAACAGTCACTATACTAGCACTTGTTACACTGCACTGATAATCACTTGGTACTTCACTTCGATCTTCACTTCGCTTTGTCCAAAACTGAACTGCCCTTGCCGGCGCTGTCGACCATTATTTATATGGGCCACGAAGATTCTGGATTCGAAAAATCTCGATAAATCTCAAGAATGCAGGCGGGTCGCATTCTTGAGACAATAGATGTTTACATCCTTTATTCAACTTGCGAACAATAGATGTTTACAATCGCCATTGTTAATGTTGACCTTGAGCCCGGTCTCAAACTATTTTTTTTTGCTTGTTTTTATTTTTGTTGCGGGTGCCGCATTCTAGCGTATTCCTCTTGTTTGTTTTCTACCTGTTTCATCGACTAATCCAGAATCTCCGTGACCCATCTCCGTCGTCCTAGTTACTCGACGTAACACTGCCCCGTCCTAAGACATGCTCGTCCCGAGCATTATTGGATCCGTGATAACGTGCCAAACGATCCACATTAACGATCTTCGGAGCACCTCTTGGTCCTTTTTGTATCCGGTAGGTGACATCGTTGATCTTAGTCACGACTCGGTAGGGGCCGTCCCATTTTGCCTGTAACTTCGGTGATTTTCCTTTGCTGCGTACCGGGTTACGTAGCCACACTAGTGAGCCTTCATCGAAGCCTTTGTTGTTCATCTTGCGGTCATAGCGGGTCTTCATCCTCTCAGATGTTTGTTGGCCTGATTGTCTGACATGCTCATATATGTCATTCATTCTGGTACGCAAGTCGTTTGCATAGTCAGTCACACATAGGGGGGTGTCAGGCGGAATACCGGTAATGAGATCTGCAGGCAACCGTAGTTCTCTTCCGAAGTGGAGCTCCCTATAATATGGTCGAGCTACACAATGTCTGATGCATGCGTGCCGTCGGATGGGACTGGTCTACTCAAAGCCGCTATGGATCTTTCTTCAAAAGGCCATTTCAGACACTGCCCTGCATTGTATCACTCACATATTCTTACAATATTATGTCTGGACTTCAAAAGAGACCATGATTCTCTGAGTTTGTTTCGGTGTTTCTTCTCAGAGGTCGTCAGCTAGGAAATGCCGACACCATCTAGTACTTAAAAAAAAAAGACATGTAAAAGCATCCTTGAGAGATCTATTTACAGAAATAAATATCATTTCATTTCATCATTTCATTTCATCATCATTTCATTTCATTTCATTTCATCATTTCATTTCATTTCATTGAAGTTCGCGAAGGCTGGTGTTACGTGTTACGTGTTACGTTCGTGAACTGCACTCCGGTATGACAAACGGAACGGCTGGATGTGATTATGCCAATCCCTCTGCCTGTTCCCCACGACTTTTGCCAGATATCTCTCTAAGGTCTGATTGAATCGTTCAACCATTCCATCAGATTGTGGGTGGTAAGAGGTGGTTCTGGTTTTAAGGGTACCCATTACCCGACACGTCTCCTGGAATATTTGAGACTCAAAATTCCTTCCTTGGTCGCTGTGAATCTCCAAGGGTACTCCAAATCGACAGAAGACTTCATGGACCAATTTATCTGCAACCGTCGACGCTTCTTGATTAGGAATGGCGAACACTTCCGGCCACTTAGTGAAGTAATCCATCACAACCATAAAATACTTGTTTCAACTTTCACTTTCTGGAAATGGTCCCGCAACGTCTAGAGCTATTCGTTCCCAGGGCGTACCAACATTGTAGACTTTCAATGCTCCTCTGCTGCGCATGTGAGGCCCTTTTACAGCTGCACAACTAGTGCATTTACGACACCAGTCTTCAACATCGTCCCGACAGTGGATCCAGTAGAATCGCTCTCGAATCTTTAGTAAAGTCCTTTTTACTCCTAGATGATCCTTTTTACTCCCCTCCCGAACATCTGTCATGGTAAAGTCGCAGGACATCTGGCACCTTAGCTTTGGGGACTACCATCAGCAGATGACACTTGTCCCCTTTAACATTTTCCCATTTCCGGCATAAGACACCATTCTGTATCAGCAGACTGTCCCACTGTGCCCAGTAACTTTTTGTGATTGTGCTCAATGACGCAACATCACTCCATGTTGGTTTAGAGGCACCAGCTTTCATCCACTCGAGGATCGGTTTGATATCAGAGCCTTTTTCCTGAGCCTGCTGTAAGTTTTCTTTCCATTCGTCGCTAAGGTCAGTTTTCAGCATCCTCACGGGCACTGCTTCTTTAGCCTCTTGGCTGGAACAATGTTTGCACTTCTCTGGACAAGGTCTTCGTGACAACGCATCTGCGTTACCGTGGGATCTGCCACTGCGATGTTCAATTACGAAGTCGAATTCTTGTAGTAGCTCAATCCACCTTGCTACTTGTCCTTCCGGGTTCTTAAACTGCAATAGCCACTTCAATGCAGCATGGTCTGTTCGCAGATAAAATTTCCTTCCCAATAAATACTTGCTGAAATGTTGCAACGTCTTGACTATTGCGAGCAGTTCTCTCCTCGTGACGCAGTAGTTTCTCTCTGGTTTTGACAATGATTTACTGAAGTAGGCTATCTAAACCTCCTGATCTCCTTTTTTCTGTGACAAAACTCCACCAATTCCAGTATTACTTGCGTCTGTGTCCACGATGAATTCATTTTCAGTGTCAGGGTAGCCCAATATAGGTGTATTGCATAGACATTCTTTTAACTCTTGAAAAGCACTTTCACAGTTTGTGTCCCAGCAGAACTGTGCCTTTTCCTCGGTCAATTTGTGTAAAGGTTTCGCAATGTCCGAAAAATTCTTCACAAACCGTCGATTGTAGCAGAACAAGCCCAAAAATGCTCTGACTTGCTTCTTATCTTTCGGCACTGGCCACTCTTTGACGGCAACTATCTTCTCTGGATCCGTTTCCACACCCTTTTCAGAAACTACGTGTCCAAGGAAACTTACTTGTCGTTTGAAGAATGAGCACTTTTTCGGACTCAACTTTAGATTGGCTCCTCTGATTTTTGATAGCACACGTTCCAGGTTTTGTAGGTGGTCATCTAATGTACGGCCCACAATGATGATGTCATTCAAATAGACCAGGCAGGCGTCTCCGATCAGGCCAGTGAACATTAGTTCCATAAGTCTCTCGAACGTGGCAGGAGCATTACACAATTCAAACGGCATGACTTTAAACTGCCACGGGCCCTTTCCTGTAGAGAATGCAGTCTTCTTCTTGTCCTTTGGGTCTATTTCCACTTGCCAGTAGTCACTTTTCAGGTCTAAGGTGGTAAACCATTTCATGCCTGTCAGTGTATCCAGTGTGTCATCGATCCTTGGCAATGGGTAGCTGTCCTTCTTCGTAATGTCGTTCAGTCGTCGATAGTCCACACAAAAGCGCATGCTGCCATCTTTCTTTTTCACTAACACCACAGGAGAACACCACGGACTAGATGAAAGCTCTATTACACCATCCTTCACCATCCCCTCAATCATGGTCTCCACTTCCTTCTCTCTCGCAACTGGCAGTCTTCTAGGTCGCTGACGAATTGGTGACTCATTGCCAGTATTGATCTTGTGTTGTGCAAATCCAGTTTTTCCTATATCGGCATCATTTGTAGAGAAAATATCAGCGTACTGAAGCAACATCTTCTTAGCCTTGTCCATTTCTTCTTCAGACATATGATTTCTACAGTCTTCCAAGAGTGTTGCCACGTTAAACCTTGAATTGTGAGCGCTATTACCAGTACACTGATCATTGCAACGTCGCATCCAGGCTACTTCTTCAGAAGTACCCATCAATGTGCCCTTCTTGATCACTTGCTCCTTATCACTGGGATTGAGTATGTGTACAGCTGATATATTTGAAGCCTTCACCAACGTACGTGCCATCTTCCATGGCAAGTCTTCGTCCAATCTTTCTATGAGAATACATCGATTTTCCTGCCTAGCATTCTGTGGTAGAGCGACTGGGACGATTGTTTCGACTTAGGGGGTAGAATTATTTTCTTCAGGCAGAACACTTTCCCAGTGGTTGCACCTTCCATAAAGACTTCTTCTGTCCCGCACTTTAATACTCCTTGATTAACGTCGATCTCACAATAATGCTCTCGCATAAAGTCCAGTCCCAGGATGCAGTCATCTACTATATCGGCTACGATGACATTATGCCGATATATTCTGCTACCAAGTTTCAATTCCACCTCTGTTACTAATTGTATACACTCACGGTCACTGATGCAGTCCCCAAGAACCCGACGTGCCAGCTGAGAATTCACGACCGTGCGAGAAGCTCCAGTATCTATTGTCAGTTTACAGGGTGTTCTGTTGACTTCACCTTTGATAATCAGGGCCATCATGGGCTTGTGAGATCGAAATCCTTGGGGCTACTTCTGCACCAGCCAGCACCCGCCCCGCAGTCCTGGCTTTTATTCGTTTCCCTGCTGCTCCTCGGCGGTGGCATTCACCGCCCTTACTGTTTCACCATAGGTCCTCTCTCGCCACGTGGTTCCCTTTGGGCAATTAGCTCGGAGGTGGCCCTTTTCTCCGCATATGTAGCATCTTGGCGATGCTGCACCATCCTTTCGACCTCGCTGCGCTTCGGGCAACCTGCCTGGAAATGGCCCTTTTCCCCGCAGAGGTGGCATTTCGGTAAAACGACTTCCCGGATACGGTGAGCCCGATGGTCCTGTCTGACTGCTTCTACTTCCAAGGTATGGGCTAAGGCGTCTCTTAAAGTCTTGTGGTGCCTAAGTCTCTGTTGAGTATTTGAGGTGTAGAGCGGGACGCGTGCAATCAAACCGCGAGTCAGTTGCATACTAAATTTATTAGGCATATTTTGGCAATATTATGCATCTTACGCACACATACAAAAGTAGGTATAATAAATATCATAATAATAATAATATTCGATTATTATTATATCATCATAATAATAAATATAATAATACTCTATACATTAAACTCTAAGCATTATACCTAACAATCCCTCCCCCATCTAGTTAAAAAAAAAGGCTTATAATTAATAGGTCGAATGAGCCGCTTTGATCGTCTATTCTGTTGGACTGCTTCTGCTTCGTTCTCATTTACTGCTGTGGCATTTGGCATTGATGCCTCCAAACCTATAATATCTCTGGAATCCGCAGGCGTCAAAGATGATCGTGACGACTCTTCCTCTTCCTCTGATTGGGAGGACACAACACAGGGTGGTGGATGTGCTTCCTCGCCTGAGCCGGCGGGACCTTCCAACTGTGGGGTTCCGGGTGTGTCTGACACGTTATTATCTTCAAATTCGTCTATGTCCGAATCATTGTTGACATTTGGCCCAGTCAAGTTTCCTTCCGCTTCAAAACGACGAATCTTGTCAATGTGCCGCGTAACATCGCGATTGAATTCCGGAATGTACACTAAATACATAACATTTCCAATTTCTTCTTTTATAATGCCTTTTACCCAACAGAATCGATTGTTCACACAGAAACGTTTAACCCAAACTTCGTTACCTATTCTAAATTTGGGTCTTATCTGTCCTCCTTTATTTTTAATCTGCGAAGACTGATTTTTCTCTACTGTCTGAGAAAGGTTTGCGGAAGTCGGAACAATTTGACATGGATTTATCAAATCCAATCGCGAACGTAAAGGTCGACCGTAAATTAATTCCGCTGGGGATTTACCCGTAGTACTATTTTTGGAATTTCTATAATCGAATAAAAATTTAGCTAATTTTTCTTCAAGAGGTATACCGCTATCTCTTTCTAATATAAGGCTCTTGCAGACGTTTTTTAATTATTTTAACAAAGCTTTCTGCTTGTCCATTACTCGAAGGGTGATAGGCGGGTGACAAGATATGGTGGATACCATTTAATGAACAAAAATTTTCGAACTCCTGAGAAGTGAAAGAAGTACCATTATCGGTCACTAAAGTATGCGGTACCCCAAGGGTAAATAAACTAATCGAATAAAAAAAAAGTTTTTCAACACTGTGCCGTTATTTATAGTTCTAAGTCATTTAAATCAAGTGCAAATGTTTTCTTTTATATTATATTTAAAGGCGCTAATATTTTTTTGACCGAGAACATTACGTATTATAAGAAAATTAACAAAACACGCACCTAACGTCATTTCCAACCCGACGAAAAGTCATGCTTCTAACTATTCATATCTAATTAAAACCAAAAAGAGTTACAAGAGTGCTTTTTTGAAAATTACTTTATAATAACTATAAAACATAGATGTATTACTGCCAAAGCTTTGGAAAGTGAACCATCAAAATTAAGTCTAAAATAAATGATTCATTAAATGTTACGACATTTTCATCATTTCCGTAAAAGTTCGTCAAACAGTATTTTTTTTCGACTCTGTGGCACAAAGCCCACATCGTCCCGCGCCCGCACCTTCCTCAGTACCCTAACAGGCCGCCGAGCAAGTGGACGCGTGATTGCATTGAAATTGACTCTCAAAAAATATTGTTAAAAAATTATATAAGGCTATTGTCACGCATACACATCATTTCCAAAAGGACGGATTAAAGTGTAAGTAACTAACTGATTTATCTATTACTTTTTACATATATTCCGATTGTTTGCGTGTTGCATTTGAGGTTATTAATGTTACGTTAATATTTTTTTTTTTTTTAAATAAACGTTGCCCCACACTAGGATTTTCTCCTGTATCGTGGGTGCATTTACAAACACAAATTCTCACATACACAAACGCCCAGACCCGGAACAACTACCTGTAGATCATACAAATATTTGCTCCGTGTGGGGATCGAACCCACAACACGTGACGCAGAAGCCGATCGCTCAGCCGCTACGCCAAACGTGTCGTCATAATATATATATATATATAAATATTGTAATAAAAGAGCCTGTTACGTCTTGAACCAAAATATGTCATTTCCAGTAACATCATCTCCAGTAAAATGTTAAAGATGGAAATAATTCGTGATTACCGGTAATGACTATTATCTTTGCTTCTTCTTACTTTCGTGTGGTTTATCTATAAAATAAGCCACAGCAACACCAATGAATGACCATTTCTTCATTAATGTGATATATGAAGTGGTACAAGTCGAAGACGGACTGTAGCTCTTCTTGGACTTGTGCCTTTATGCTACATAGAAAATATTGTTCTAGGTTTGATGATAATGAATAAGAAAACATCGACCACCAATTTATCAGCCTACAGGCGTAAAAGGTACGCAGAACTTAAAAATAACCCGGAAATGTATGAAAAAGAAAAGGAAAGACTACGATATATTAAAAAAAAAGAAAAGGGAGAAGTTATTCCTATTGATGAAAAATCGCCAAGGGATCAACGGCAACAAAGGAAAAAATGGCGGGAAGCATCAAAGAAGTACAGGGAAAATAAAAAAGGTAAGATAAATGAAACTAAGTTACCAGAAGTAGTACTCCTCGAACATCAGAACCAGGAAGATATATCAGTTAAAAAGACAATACAAACGACTTCAGCTATGGAAGATCCATTAAATTCATCAGCTACGAAAATAAGACGCATAAGGTACAAAGAACAAAAAAGACGTAAAATGTTAATTAATATTATACAAGATTTAAGAAAAGAAAATGAGAGACTGAAAAAGAAGTTAAGAAAGATGGCAGTGGATAAATTACAATCGGTTTCAAAAAAGATAGAGAAACGGGTTAAAAAAGTAAGAGACACGCGAACAGCTCAAGAAACGCGAACAATGGAAAGATTATCAATACTTATTAAGAAGTTCTTTGAACAAGATTCAAACAGCATAATTATTCCTGGCAAAAAGCAGTACATCACTCGAAATAAGGTTCAAAAACAAAAAAGACTGTTAATATTACCATTAAAACAATTACACAACAAATTTATATCAGAGCATGAAATTCCCGTTAGTTATGCCTTCTTCTGTAGACATCGCCCATTTTGGGTAATTTTTCCAAGTAAAGCACTCAGGGAAACTTGTGCCTGCATAATTCATAGCAATATAGATTTGGCAGTTCTATGTCTGCATAAAGCGAATATAATAAAGGAGACTAATTTTGAACAACTTTTAGAGTCTGTGTTGTTCTCAATACAACGATAATTGTTTGAAAAGAGACTGCCCTTCATGCAAGGATAATGTTTTATCCTATAAAGAATTTTCCAATGATCAAAGCCTTACACTCTATCAGTGGGTTCGTTACAAAGAAACTGTGAAGACTAAAAAGGGTATAAAAGCACAATATATTACTACGAAAAAGGCAACTGAAATGACTCCAATACAAGTTATAGAAAAATTAGATTACCAGCTACCAAATTTTTTCAAACACGCATTTATTATACCTACGACTTCCATCGTAGTGCCATTGGCACTACCTGTGCATGCACAGTTAGCCAGTGCTTGAGACATGACGCCGCAGCAATCTGGGCACACCTAATACCCATGATTAAGCTGGCTATAGAGATAAATTCTTTTGTAGATACCATCCATTTCCAATCTGATTCTCCAAGTTCCCAGTACCGCAATAAATATATCTTCTATATAATTTCAGTTCTTTGTAAGGATTTTCCACAACTAAAGTCAATAACCTGGAATTACAGTGAAGCTGGACATGGGAAGGGAGCCCCAGATGGGATTGGAGGAGTGTTAAAACGGACTGCAGACAATCTTGTCACTTTTGGTCAAGATGTCAGCACAGTTGATCAGTTCATAAACATTGTAAAACAGAACATTGAAAATATTACTATAATGTATAAAAATTTAGTTTATTTACCCCCAACCCTAGA
This sequence comes from Acronicta aceris, assembly GCA_910591435.1. Classification (NCBI taxonomy): domain Eukaryota; kingdom Metazoa; phylum Arthropoda; class Insecta; order Lepidoptera; family Noctuidae; genus Acronicta; species Acronicta aceris. The sequence continues at coordinate 11,373,419 of OU342757.1, read as the reverse complement.
CATAAAATCGCATAATTTATTCATTACAGTTTCTGACCCGTATGAAGAACTAGTTATGTAACATTCTACCCACTTAGAAAATGCGTCAACGATAACTAAATACATTTGATTATTTAAAGGTCCGAGAAAATCTAAATGAATTCTATAAAAAGCATGCGGTGGATACGGCCAGGGTGAAGGGGGCGCGCGGCTCGGGGACGGTCGCAGTTGTGCGCTTACACTGCATGCCGCCGCCAAACGTTCCAGTGCCGCGTCGACGCCGGGAAACCAAAACCGTTTACGTGCATCAGCTTTCATTTTCACCACTCCGAAATGAGAATCATGAAGTTCCTTACATACTCTGTCTCTAAGAGAGTGCGGAATAACTACTTTATGACCACGCATTAAGCAATTATTTTCCAAAGCTAACTGAAAACGACAGTTAAAATACGGTTGCAATTCAAGGTCATGTGATCTACGCTGTTGAGACAATAAAAGTATTTGCCTTTTATCCAGTGTATTTATTATCATTAGCGTGGTTATAATATTAAGACACAACAATCATTTTTCGGAACAAGCACAGGCATCGACTTCTTACCATAGACTCAATATAGATAGGGATGCATTTACTTTTTTTAAATCATAGATAACATAAACAATAAATAGTGAGGTGCTACATATATCTCAACACTCCTCCTCAAATTTAACTTTCCTCAAATTAAATTTGGTATATATATATATAGCACATGAGTTCAATAATCCAAGTACACAAGTACACATGTAATATATAAATTACAGTTTCAAATTCTCCTATGCAAACTATTTACTAATAATATTAAACATATTCATTTTTATTGACATTATACTGTAACACTTATATTGTACACTAGCTTTTGCCAGCGACTTCGTCCGCGTGGAATAGTTACTTTGTTCCATATGAACTTTCATCCTCTATTTCACCCCTACATTGTAGGTCGAAATTTATCAAAATCCTTTCTTAGGGGATGCCTACATCATAGTAGCTATATGCATGCCAAATTTCAGCCCGATCCCTCCAGTGGTTTGGGCTGTGCGTTGATAGATCACTATGTCAGTCAGTCAGTCACCTAACGTAAGAGTAGACAAATATAATCAGAAAGCTCCGAACTGCTAAGCTATCGGGAGTTACACGTGTTATTGTGATTCAACCATAAAAGATAGACATTTGCTGTCGTGGAATATTTTTTATATAATTTTAAGGAGAAGATTTCCGTCATACAGGATTTCTGTGTAGCTTTAACCATTAAGGCTGCACACGCGACGGAAGCTTAAAAAATGGAGTAAGTTCTCCTGTTTTCCCAAGATTTCCCTTCACTGCTCTGCTCCTATTGATCGTAGCGTGATGAAAAGTATACTATAACCTGCCCAGGAGTATGAAGAACAATTGTACCAAGTTTCGTTGAAATCCGTCGAGTGGTTTTTGTTTCTATAACGAACGAACATACATACATACATACATACATACACACATACACACATACAGACAGACAAAAATTTTACTGATTGCATTTTTGGCGTCAGTATCGATCACTAATCACCCGCTGATAGTTATTTTGGAAATATATTTCATGTACAGAATTGACCTCTCTACAGATTTATTATAAGTATAGATTATCTATAACATAAATTGGTTTCTGAAATTTACAAACTTTTCTTTGCCTAAACTTTTAGTCATTAAATCAGCTAGGTTATCATTGGAGTTTACATATTCAATTCCTATAATGTTCCTTACAACCATATCTCTAAGAAAATGAGCTCTAATGTCTATGTGTTTGGTTCTTTTTGAATTTTCATAATTTTTGGACATAAAAATGGCACCAATATTATCAACAAGTAAAACAGCATCAATTTTGTAATTTAGATGTTGACTGAGTCCTTTAAGGTTTACAAGTTCTTGAGCTGTGGTTGCCGCAGCAATGTACTCTGACTCGGCTGTTGACAGTGCCACACAGGACTGTTTCTTTGAGAACCAAGCTATGGGATTCATGCCATGTAAAATCATGCCACCGCTTACACTTTTCCTATCATTTCTATCTCCAGCCCAATCTGCATCTGAGAATCCATATAGAGTTTTATCACTATTCCTTTTAAATACAAGTCCTTTATCTTTGGTTTCCTTTAGGTAGCGAATCACTCTCTTACTAGCCTTCCAAAGTTGTTCATTTGGTTTGTCCAGAAATCTACTCAGGTATGATACTGAAAATGTCAAATCCGGTCTTGATGTAACTGTCAGGTAAATTAAACTTCCAATCAGTTCACGGTAAGGTACATCTAGTATTTTTTCATTAGTATCAATCTGTATGTTATAATTTATTTCCATTGGTGTTTTCATTCCTTTGCATTCAGTCATATTATATTTCTTTAATATCTTTTCTATCATATTAGTTTGTTTCACAATTATAGTGTTTTCATTTCTTTCTATTTCCATTCCTAGAAATCTTTTAATTTCGCCTACATTCTTTGCATTAAACTTCCTTTTCAGAGCTGTAACAATATCTTCTCCATTTCCCATAATTAAGATGTCATCAACATAAATTAACATCCAACAATCATCTTTGTAGTACATACAATAGTCATATTCTGAACGTTGAAATCCATTATTCTTCGCAAAATCATTTATGGTTTCATTCCAGCATTTGGGAGATTCTGTCAAACCATATAGTGCTCTCTTCAATTTTAGTACTGTATTAGATTTTGGATTTTTCACTTTTAATCCTTGCGGAACTTTAATGTATACATCCGACTTTAATTTTCTATTTAAAAAAGCTGTAGGTATGTCAAGTTGAATAATTTTTAAATCTTCTTGAATTGCTTTAGATAAGAACATTCTTATTGTAGAATGTCTTGCAACCGGTGCATAACTGCTATCGAAAATATCTTCTTTCTTTTGTTGGAAACCTCTCACAAATAATTTTGCCTTCTTGATACCTTCTTCCTTTTGTTTAAAAATCCATTTAGTATCTATTGCTTTCTTTCCGGTAGGTAGTTTCTTTTCTTCCCATGTTTCTAATTTTTCAAGTGCTTGTATTTCTTTTTCAATAGCTTCTTTCCACTCGGTATCCTTTTCTGCTTCTTCAAATGAATTTGGTGTTGCAGCACTTAAACAAATTATGTAAGACTCATATTCTGCGAAATGAGTGGGAGGTTTTAGTATTCTTCCTGAATTAGACCGCTTTTCTGTTTCTTTATTGCTTTCATTAGTTTCTCTTAAGTTATCATAGATTTCTTTGTTTGTGTCTTCATCTTCTTTGTCATTTTCATTTCCTGTATTTTCAGTCTCTGTAGTTGTTTGTTTATCATTATCTTCTTCATCTTCTTGAATATATTTTTCTTCCTTATTTTCATTATTTACATTATACAGAATATCATTTTCATCAAATATCACATCTCTTGATATTATTATTGTGTTGTCTTCTGGATTCCACAGTCTATAACCCACAGAATTGTAACCAACCATTCTTGTTTGTCTTGCTCTCTTACTCAGTTTGTCTTGTTTTGGGACATAAGCAGCCCATGCTTTTGAGCCGAAAACTCTAAATCTTGACATATCATGATGTCCATATCTTATGAAACATGGTGTCTTGAAATTGATTGCCCATGAAGGAGACCTGTTCAATTGATATGCGGCACATTGAATTGCTTCACACCATAAAGACTTAGGTAGGTTTGTCTCTGCAAACATAGTCCTTGTTTTATCACACAATGTTCTATTGAGACGCTCAGCAACTCCATTTTGCTGGGGTGTGTAAGGCAAAGTATATTCTAAATTAATGCCTTTATTTCTACAGAATAACTTCAATCTATTAGCTGTATACTCTCCACCATTATCACATCTTATTCTCTGTACTTTATTGCCAGTTTCATTTTCTAATTTTATTATGTAGTATGTAGTTCTCAGTTGCTTCAGATTTATTTATTAATGGATATACCACACAGAAATGGGAATAATCATCAATTACAGTCATAAAATATTTCTCACCATTGAGTCCGCAATCCTTGATTGGTCCTGCAATGTCTGTATGCAACATCTCTGCTACTCTCTTAGATCTTGGTCTCGGTGCCAGTTTAAATGGTGCTCTGGTAGCCTTTCCTTCTATACAGGCACTGCAAATTTTATTAGATACTGGTAAATGCAAAATACCTAAACCTTTTTTATTTAAATGACCTAAACGTTTATGCCAAAGGTTGGAAAGAGAACCATCTCTTTCACTTACATTACATTTTTCATAACAGAGTTTTGCATTCAATTTGTATAATCTTCCTTCAGAATAACAAACAATGTATGTATTTTTACTTCTAATTACAACTTTTTGACTATCAAATTTTACATTAAATCCGGCCTCAGTTATCCTTTTGACTGACAACAAATTATAGGTTATATTTTCAACAATCAATGCTTCTATATTTATTTTTATATTTTTATACATAAATTTCAATTTACCCTTTTTATTACTTAAAATGTATTGACCATTTGCAACATATATCTTTACACTGTCTTGTAATATTTTAATATCTGTCAAATATTTTTCATACTTATCACTTATTATATGTTGGGTACAACCTGAGTCCACAACAAATGAAATATCTGAATTATTGTCTACACTTAGTATTGTTTCACTAGCGATAAATCCAACTTCAGTCTCACTGATGTGTGTTGATTCTTGACCTTGCATATTTCGACCATAGTAGCCTCGTCCATGAAGTCTTCCTCCTGATCTGCGACCTCGACCAACTCGAAATGCCCTTCCTTGACTTCTTTTGTTTTGCTGACCTCTGTCATTTATTCTATCCTTTTCTTAACACTCATAACTCTTGTGCCCGTTTTTGCCACATGTATAACATGTTATAAAAGCATTTTCCTTGTCTCCGCTATCTGAATTTATTTTTGTTTCTGCATCCAATAATCTCGACTTTACAAAATCAAAACTTAACTTCTTCTCTATTGCCATTGTTTCTATGGATGTGATTACAGGATCATTCTCTTTAGGTAAGGATGACAGGAGATAACAAATCTTGTCTTCCTCATCTACTTGTACCTCTATTGCTTGGAGGTCGGTTATTATTGAGCAAAACTTTAACAGGTAAGACCCTAGAGGCTCGTTACATTTTAAAGTAATCAGCTTGCGTTTAAGGTAAAATCGATTGTACACACTTTTTCTCTCGAAGGTATCTTCAAGTAATTTCAACATTTGTTTAGCCGTTGTACCATTTTTTATTATATCTATATATCGGTCGGAAACACATTGTGCAATTATTGATTTTGCTTTAGAGTCATTCACTTTGTATGCTGGTGTATCTTCTGGTTCGTCTATTGTTAGTACATGACCCACTTGTTTTTCTTCCAGAAGTAACTTTAGACTTTTCGGATGAATGTGGTAATAATGAGACCGCAGTCCCCGCAGACGCCATTGCTTGACTTTGCAACATTTTTTTGTATCGACGTGGATCGCAACCCAGTCATAAGCTTCCTTTTCTTCTTTTACTTTGCACAACCACGCTCTGCTACCATGTTGAGACAATAAAAGTATTTGCCTTTTATCCAGTGTATTTATTATCATTAGCGTGGTTATAATATTAAGACACAACAATCATTTTTCGGAACCCGAACAAGCACAGGCATCGACTTCTTACCATAGACTCAATATAGATAGGGATGCATTTACTTTTTTTAAATCATAGATAACATAAACAATAAATAGTGAGGTGCTACATATATCTCAACATACGCGGCCATCCATGTAAAACATAATTTTTAACTTTTCTTAAAACCTCATCGCGTTCAGTCTCGCAACGCAATTGTTCTACTGTAATTGGTAGGCTTCCTTCCACAACAAAGTTAACATATGCAGCGCGCTCTTCACAAACACCGTCTTCCTCACTCTCTTGTTCACTCGACTGCTTTCCTACCAAGACCGCCCTAGAAAAATAGTCTGCACTATTGTCAGCACTACGAACATATTCGATGGTATAATTATACGCCGATAAAAATATCGCATACCGTTGTAGTCTATTCGCCGAGACCTCGGGAATGCCGCGATACGGGCCGAATATTGAAATCAACGGCTTATGATCTGTTCGTAATACGAATGGCATAACACGGCCATATAAGTACTGGTGGAATCTCCTAACTCCATAAATAATTGCAGTAGCTTCTTTTTGTAACTGAGAATAGTTTTTCTCGGCTGACGTAAGCGTCCTTGAAGCGAACGCAATCGGCCGCTTACGGCCGTCGGAACGCGAAACTTGCGACAATATAGCGCCTAATCCGTATGGCGACGCGTCGACGGTTAAAATCAATTTTGCACTGGGATCGAAATGGGTTAACAGCTTACTGGTTTCTGACACTTACGCGAATATTAGACATTGAAATAAAACTACTTTTTACGGATTTTATCGCGTTGTATTGATATTATTTGATTCCCGACGTTTCTGTAAAGGATTCGCTGTAAAGGATCCGAAACGTCGGGAATCAAATAATATCAATACAACGCGATAAAATCCGTAAAAAGTAGTTTTATTTCAATGGGTTAACAGCTGATCAGAAGCAAGGAGTTCCTTTATCCGTTCAAATGCCTGATCATGAACTAAGTCCCATTCCCATTTTTTGTTCTTATGCAGTAATTCATATAATGGGCATAGTAACGAGGAAGCATTTGGAACGAAGCTTCTATAGTAATTAGTTAACCCGAGAAATGATTGTAATTGTGAACTATTCGTCGGTTTCGGAGCCTTTAATATAGCCTCGACTTTATCCGGTGATTTTCTTATGCCGTTTTTATTTATAATATGACCAAGGTAACAAATTTCGTCCTTGAAATATTCACATTTATCTTGCTGCAGGGTTAACCCTGCCTCTTCTAACCGCTGTAAAACTAGAACCAACCTCTTTTCGTGTTCCTCTCTATTGTTACCGGTAATTAAAATATCATCAAAAAATATTATAACGCCGTCTAATCCTGCCAGTATACATTCCATTGCGCGCTGGAAAATAGCCGGAGCGCTGGACAGGCCAAACACTAACCTCGTATATTTAAAAAGACCACGATGTGTATTTATGCAAGTTAGAGACTGCGACTCTTCTTTGAGTAAAAACTGACTATAGGCTCTCGAGAGGTCCAGCTTGGTGAATTGTTCCCCACCGTGTAATTTAGAGAACATTTCATTAACGGTTGGCAATGGGTACTTTTCAATTAATAATTGCTTATTTATTGTCACGGAGTAGTCGGCACAAATCCTGACGCTACCGTCTTTTTTTTAAACAGGGACAATCGGGGACGCACAATCCGAGTATTCTACTGGTTTTAATATACCTAAAGTCACGAGACGATTTAATTCTGTTTCAATTTTCTCTCTTAGCGCGAATGCGACAGGTCTTGCTTTGAAAAATAATAGCTTGGCGTTAGGTTTTAGATTTAAGGAAACCTGGTATTTGTTGAAGCACCCTAACTTATCAGAAAATAATTTAGGAAATCGGGATACGATGTTCGTCCGCGTGTTGTCCTCCGATTTATCTAAATAATTAACGGCTGACGCCGGGGCAAATTCTAAGTTAAACACACGTATAAACTCACGGCCGAGGAGCGGCGGCCCGCCCCCGCGTACCACGAAGAACTCGAGGGTATGCGTGCTGTTTAAATATGTCACAGTTATCCGGACACAACCTAATGTCATTTTAATCCCCGTGTAATTAAATAATTTTTTATCAGTGTCGGACAATGGTACTTCTTTAAAATAAGAGTGGTATGTCTTATCCGAGATAACATTAACTGCTGAGCCACTGTCTATCTCAAATTCTAACAATATGCCGTTGACCTTTACGAATTCTGACATCGGTCTACCTCTTAACCTCTCACACATTTAATATTAAATACAGGTGACTCACTATCGTCTCCGACATCCGCAATACCATTCTCGACGTAATTTACTTTCGATTTAGCCGCACACATCCTACTTAAATGACCCTTATGGTTACATTTTTTACACTTGTAATTTTTGAAACGACACTGATTGGACTTATGATTGGTATAACCACACACACTGCACTTTTCGTTCCTGGATATACTGAACACGCCGTCAGTGGCCGCTGGGCCGGCCGCCGCCGACGTGACCGTCGCTGGCACGCCGGTGGCGCAGCCCGCGCCGCTGCTATAGGGCGCGGTCGCGGTAGTAGACGCTTTTCGCGCCGCACGCACGCTCTCTGCCAGTTCTACAGCCTTCACCAGCGTCAGTTCCTGCAGCTCCTTCGCGAATAACTTATCACGCTCAGGACCCGCTGCCATTCCCATAACAAACTTGTCTAGAAGGGCCTCTTCCAGGTTTTTGAATGCTGCCAATCCCCTAATCCTTGCTGCCCAATGAGTATGACTTTCACCTGGTCGCTGCATTGCCGAGTAAAAGTTGAATCTCTCGGTGAACCCGAGGCGCTTTGGAGTAAAGTGACTATCCAACAGCTTTATAACGTCGCCGTATTCGACCTCCTCCAGTTTTTGCGGCAACGCCAGGTCACTCGCTAGTTTGTAGCTAAACTCACTCAATGCACTCAATAATATTGCTCTCCTTTTGACCTTGGCTTTGTCCGACTCATCATTGACGTCGTTTGCAATAAACCACTGCGCGAGGCGCGACTTGTAGGTTTCCCATTCACACGTGAGATGGTCAAAACTATTAAGTGTACCGAAGGCTCCATTAGAAAACATATCGACAGGTTCGATCTCGTCGCCACTGTTGAGTATTTGAGGTGTAGAGCGGGACGCGTGCAATCAAACCGCGAGTCAGTTGCATACTAAATTTATTAGGCATATTTTGGCAATATTATGCATCTTACGCACACATACAAAAGTAGGTATAAAGGGCGCGCGCGGGGTGCGCGCGCGTAGGTACTGTATACATTAAACTCTAAGCATTATACCTAACAGTCTCACAGCGGCTCTGACTTCTAGATCAAGTATTCCATCGACGAACGCCTGAACAAGATTTCCGTCGATACGCGCAGGTGTGGACTAGTAGGCTTTCCGGACTAACTTCTCAACTTCTAGAGCCCACTGCTGTAGGGTCTCTGCACCGCATTGTACTCGGTCCTTCAGCTGGGCACGAAACACGTACTCTAGATGTGCGTCGCCGCCATCTTATCCCACAACTTCTGACACCAAATGTTACAAGCTGGAGTTCGGGATAAAATAAAATCACTAATTTCACCGAAATAAACAGTCACTTTATTCACTACACAAACACACACAGAAAACACACGAACAGTCACTATAATAGCACTTGTTACACTGCACTGATAATCACTTGGTACTTCACTTCGATCTTCACTTCGCTTTGTCCAAAACTGAACTGCCCTTGCCGGCGCTGTCGACCATTATTTATATGGGCCACGAAGATTCTGGATTCGAAAAATCTCGATAAATCTCAAGAATGCGACCCGCCTGCATTCTTGAGACAATAGATGTTTACATCCTTTAATCAACTTGCGAACAATAGATGTTTACAATCGCCATTGTTAATGTTGACCTTTAGCCGGTCTCAAACTATTTTTTTTGCTTGTTTTTATTTTTGTTGCGGGTGCCGCATTCTAGCGTATTCCTCTTGTTTGTTTTCTACCTGTTTCATCGGCTAATCCAGAATCTCCGTGACCCATCTCCGTCGTCCTAGTTACTCGGCGTAACAATAAGTTCATGTTTAACCGAACACTAGAGTTTTCTATAATGTCGTGTATTTTTATATAACCTGTACTGTTACCAAGTTTTTTATATACACCATAAATCTTGTGGCTGTACCACAATTGTGTCGCTTAACTTCAAACTCGGATAAATCCAATTCTGAGAATTTTTAAGATTTTGGTATCAGAAGAAAAGGTAAAAAAAAAGTTTTTAAACAATTTCATCGGTTGTGTATAAATCCGCATGGTTCTTGAGAAATAAACCGTCAAAATCATAACATTTTATCTAAGTTAGATAGATCCTTAAGACAGTTTTTTTCAAATGTAGTCAAGTCCATGAGAGCCAATCAGCTATTTACATTTGTTCAACATGGCCGTCAGTCGACGTAAACTCTGCGACAGTAGCATCGTTCACTCCCGCTTTTTTATTGTTTCTTTTTATTATTTAGACAGTTCCCATGGATAATTCCATTAAAATTGTGTCACCAAGTAAATCCCGCAAGTGGCCTAATATAAAACTTCGTCGTAAGAAAGAGGAAAGAGTGAAAATTTGGTAAGTTTGAAATACTTATACCTATGCGTCGTTTGGAATTCTGAGTGGTCACTAGGGCTGCCCTAACCATTATCGATTCTTATTACTTTGTTGTTCTACTGTTACAGAATAATTTGGATATAATAAGTATTTGTAAGGATATAATCGATCAAGAATTGTCCGATGAGATTTGTGTAGTTACACAGGATCAATTGTAAGTTTCAAAATATAAGTAAGTGCCTTGTGGAGTACCGTCTGGATATGTACCTATTTAATAAGAAATTGATTGCATTTTACCAACTAGGTAATACGTTTATAAATATGCTGTTCTTTTTTAATGAAGAATTTAATTTAATTTCAGGTGTTGCTAAAACAATCAATAAACGCGGTCAATCGTTTGAAAACCAGAGTCCAGAGACCGCCTATTGGAGTTCCAGTTCATGAATCAAAACTCAATTGATGTTTGCAAATTGCTGGAAACGCACTTTGGCCATGACTGGGCATCGTTAGTGCAAATAAATAATTATAAAAAAGTACTTAACAGTAAGAATATGATAGGGCAACCAAGCACGAAGAAGAAATTGAAGAAGATGACTCAGAAGAAATATTGAATTTTGTTTAAAATAATTAAATCAAGTACCTCCTACTAATGTAAAATAAAAATAGATTTCCTTATTTTGTTTGTATAATTTTTAATGTTATTTAGTTAACTACCTCAAATTTGACTGTCGATGGTATATCGTGATTCTGTTTTTTCAAAGATAGATAAATTGCATTGCGTTATATCAAATGAAGGTAAATCCAGTCTAAATATTAATTTTTTGAAAGAATTAATGGTTTTAATACTGAATTTGCTACACCGGACCATTTTCTTCAATACTGTTGCCATATTAAAAACAAAATTGCCTTTTAATTCATGGAAATAAAGACTAATATCACTTTCTTTTAAATATCTCGTAAAAGGGTAGAGTGGATTTATCCAAGTTTGAAGTTAAGCAACACAATTGTACTCCCAATGACTACGATATCGATGCACCACACACTTGCGCTTATTCCGTTACACGTTGTATAATGAAATGGATGTTTACTTCGTATGTGTGTCATCAGATTTGTTGTGTACCCAAAGTCTTGTATTGTTTTTTACACAATTTACAAATCACTTTTTTTCAGTTGTATTTTTTTCGAAACAATTCCAAACCAGCGACTTTTTACCGGATACTGTATTATTTTCATTTTCACTTTGAAATAAAACTACTTTTTACGGATTTTATCGCAATGTATTGATATTATTTGATTCCCGACGTTTCGGATCCTTTACAGCATCCATGGTCACGGGTAGACTAAGTTGTTGGACGTCTTAATGTTACAATTACTAACAGCTACAGTACGCGCAGCATAAGTTGGCCGGAGTGAAGTTCGCCGTTTTAATGCGCAGTGGATTGTTTACGTTAAAAATTGTGTACTGCGCAACCAAACAGCTAACTTCAGTCCGGCCAACTTATGTCGCGCGTACTGTACCTTACATTTTTGTTAATTATTGGCGATCCGATTCACGCAGAACGAGCTCACCGTATCCTTCGGTCTTGCAGTTTTGGACTTGGATTTTGATTTTATGGAATCTATAATGGGGTTCCAAGCAGGTGGTAAGTCCCAGCCATCTTCTCTATTGAAATTTGGATGTTTTTTAATTTCAATAGCCTCACGGATCATCCTGGGAAGGAATCGGTTTTCTTTTGTGAGGACTTGTGGTTTATCAAATCTGATGTAGTGCTGGGCCTTGTCTAGAGTATGTTCACAAACTCCTGACTTCTTGAAATGGCGGTGTCTGACATCAGCGATGTGTTCTTTTACGCGGGTCCCTATACTTCTTTTAGTTTGGCCTATGTAAGAGAGACCGCAATCACAATCTAGCTTGTATACACCTGCATCTTGCAGAGGTATGTGGCACTTGACAGGTGGTAGGAACTGACTAATCTTCTTCAGCGGCTTGAAGTATGTTTTGATTGAAGCTCGCTTCAAGATATAGCCAATCTTGTCTGTGACTCCTCTAACATATGGTAATATAGCAGGTAGGCGTTCGACTGTGGCACGTTTCACGCGGTTTCTGTGACGAGGGCGCGGTATTCGGAGCTTGTTGTCATGTAGTACTTGCTTGACATGTTGAAGCTCTGCAGCCAGATGTTGCTCATCACAGATCCCACGCGCTCTCTGAAACAATGATTTACCGACGGTAGATAACTGTGTTGGGTGGTGGTGTGATTCACCATTTAAGTATTTGTCTGTATGGGTTTTCTTTCGATACACTGTGTGACTCAAGGTGTTATTGGGATTACGAATTACTAAAACATCTAAGAAAGCTAAAGAGTTATTGGCCTCTGCCTCCATAGTAAATTGAATTTTGGAGTTTAAGGAGTTAAGGTGGTCTAAAAATGCTGTTACTTTATGAGATGGTAGTATGGTAAAAGTATCATCTACGTACCGCTTGTAGAACTTTGGTGCTACAGGTGCAGATTGCAGGGCAGTCTCCTCGAAATCCTCCATGAAGATATCAGCAACAATGGGAGATACTGGAGAGCCCATTGCTACACCATCCACTTGCGTGTAGAATTTATTATTCCATAACATATAGCCAGATGTGAGGCAATGTTTTAATAGTTCAGCATATTCAATGGGCATGTTATTCTCTAACAGTTTCTTAGATACAATTCTGATGCAGTCTTCAACTGGTAAGCATGTAAATAACGACTGAACATCAAAACTGACCATAGTTTCATTGTCGGTGAGATGTAGATGTTTTATTTCACTGACAAAATGGTATGAGTCCTTAACATATGCTGCTGTGTTTCCTCTTAGTGGTGAGAGTACTTTTGCTAGGTGTTGAGCCAATCTGTAGGTTGGAGAGTCGATTTGGCTAACAATTGGTCTTAGCGGAGCATTGGGTTTGTGTATCTTAGGCAGCCCATACAATTTTGGTGGTTTTGCACAACTGGGAATTAGGTATTTTACGTCTAACTTCAATGTATCGGAGTGCTTTTTTATTAGATCACTAGTTAATTTTAATGTTTTTGTAGTAGGATCCGTTTTCACATGTTTGTATGTTTACATCCAATAAAAGGTCTTGAATTTTATTATTGTAGTCCGACGTATCCATAACCACCGTGGCGTTGCCTTTATCTGCACGTAGAATAGTTAATTCGGGCCTGTCGCGAAGTTTTTTAAGCGCTACAAATTGGTTTTTTGTAAGATTCAGTTTGGGCGGTCTGCTACGACGTAACACTGACGAAATGTCTTGACGTATCGCCTCCAAATCTTGTTTATTTATATTATTTTTATAAAGGCACTTTTCTACATTGCATATTATGTTTTCTACCGGTATATTTCGAGGTGTTATAGCATAATTTAGGCCTTTTGATAGTACATTACATCCACCGTGTTTTCATCCAGGTTATGTATTGACAGATTAAACACTGCGCGTGATTGGCTCGCAGGTGACGGGCGTAGGACGGATATTCCGATTCTAGTAAATATGAGTAGGTAATCGATACTTTTGATTCGATACAAAGTATTTATAGCATCGAATCAATCTTGCAATACATACTCGGTATCGAAACAAAAGTACTTGGTATCAAATCGAATCAGCATCACCATTACAAAAAAATCAAATTTCCGAACGCATCAGACAGAACAGAGTGAGAGAGCAAAAGCCCTCTCGCTCGGGTGACGTAGTGACGCGTTGTCCTTGTCTCGCGCCAGGCCGCCAGGCAAGCCGAACTCGTCCGACTTCGCCCGAATCGAAAGCGAGAGAGTCGCCCCGCCCGCCATGCGCCATAACCGCCATTTAAGTTTTCATTACTAGACTAGCGGTGAGTGGCAACACTGTAGCTAACAGCTGATTTTAAATGGTCCATACCTTTAATTAAGATTTCTTTGATTTTATCATTAAATAACAACCAAAAACCAATTAATCACTAAGTACTAGTTATAATGAAAGTGTTCCGTATAAAATCCTAGTGTAAATTGTACTAAAATAGTGAATTATTGTCTATAAGTGTCTGACAGCTACCGGCACGACGATTGTAAAAAAATTGTCATCTCATTCTTTACAGGTACAAAAGTATTTAACTCAGTTTTGCATTCCCTATTATCGTGCTTAATAATCCAAATAAATTACGAGTTCATTTCATACACCTGCAAACGTAAACAACAACAATATAACCTATAAACTTGGTGACACAACTTCGTAATTTGGATTTCAAATTCCTTTTGTTTTCTTATAATCCCTTTGATTTATCTGTACGTCTACCTATTAACCTCCCTTTCACTTATTCTCAACTCTCTTTATATTCTTTAATCATGCTGACCCGCAAAGCCTCTGCTCGCCAGGAGGAGTCCAAACTCCAACTGGCTTTGAGCGAACTAAAGGCATCCAAGGAGTTGTGTGATCAAATGAATAGGGAAAGAGATGACAATGAGAGGGAACTAATAGAAATTTTAGATAAAAATAAAACTCTAAAATATGAAATGTCAAAGTTGCATGAACAATGCATCAAGGCAATAGATACCCGAGACAGACTCCAACTCGTTGTTGATGGATTTGAACAGTGTAGCATTGAGTATGAACAAGCTCTTGATCGTGTACATTTTCTTGAACAGCAGCTACATGAGGCCAATGGTAAAATTTTGCAACTCGAGACCGAACAACATAACATCACAGCCTCAATGAATCAGAGCCTTTTCAACGAGTTGGTTGTTAGTGCTCCCAGCTTAGTTTCTACTGCAGGTATTACAAAACCCGTATGCACAATAGATTTAACTTATAGTGACACATCCAAGAACTCAGTCAGGGTAGTTAAATGCAGTAGGAATAAGTTAAAAAAATATGTAAAAATAAATAAATACATCAGAAAGACACAAAAATTAGTAAAAAGACAAAAGTTTTTCATTAAAAATGTTAAATTAAATAGAGAAAGATTACAGTTATTAAATAAATTAGACATATTATCATCAAAATTACAAAATAATGTAATAAAATATAAAAAAAATACAAAAAATCTAGAATTGGAGATTGAAAGCCTTCATGAAAAATTAGAGTCAATGACTAATAAATATAAAAGCTCAGAAATGCAAATGAAGGAGTATATGCTGGCAATGAATGAGCTAGTGGGTTCGGCTCGCACCTCCACTATTGAGTGCACACAACCTGAGACTAAAACCTGCTCTTTAAATCATCAGCCATCACTGGCTTCTTCATCAGTTGACGACTCCTATCCCATTGTGCATAATGTACATGACAACTTCACTAGTGTTAATAGTCCCAAAAAAAAACCAGTACAATCCCATGTAGAAACCATTTGTAAGCCAAATATTGTAATATTTAGTGATGAAATTGGTAAACATATGGGCCAGTTATTATCAGACTCCTGCAAGAGATATTCTATTCTTAACTATTGTATGCCAGGTCGAACTTACATTGAAATTTTAAAAAAAGTTATTAATTTTAACTTCACTCTGGGTACAACATTAATAATTTTAGCTGCAAATAGAGGAGACATACACAAAAATGACCTTCTCCCATATTATGACTCACTAAGTAAACTTAATGTAAGTAAAATTATAATGTTTACACTGCCATATAGCTACAGTTTGCCACAGGTAGAAAATGAATCTAGATATAAGACTAATTTAACACTGCATACATTGACATATAATAATGATCTTTTTCACGTGATAGACACTAACAATTTTGTTAGCAGATATTTTTACACGACAAAAGATAGGTACTATCTTTCATTATATTGTAAGAGACAGATAGCACTGTCGCTGTCATATTATTTTATGATTTCAGCCAAGAATTTGGCTAATACAGATGTTGTTTCTATTGAGCAATCATCTGATATTTATATTGACCCAGCCAATGATTTGGCTAGCCACAGTTTTGACATTTCAAATAATTTAAATTAGATATGAAGACAATAGAGACAACCTCTTGCATTGACTTACTGCAGAAAAATAAAAATTTAGGAAATACTTTTACACCACATTATTCTTCAATAGTGCATAAAAAAGGTAATATAATCAAGCTGGTTCACCAGAATATACAAGGAATGATGAATAAAGATTTAGAAATTGAATTATTTATGAACTATAATAACATTGACATTCTTTGTATTACCGAACACTGGTTAAAGTCTCACCAAATCATGTTTAACTACAGTAATCACCAGGTTGGTAGTTCGTTTAGCAGGGAGAATGCCATTCATGGTGGCTCCTTAATCCTAGTTAGTAATCAACTTAAATTTAAGGAACGCAAGGATATAGTGAGCCTCTCTGTTGAGCGAACAATTGAGATAGCCAGTGTGGAATTAGAGCGGTTTATTGTATTAAGTGTGTACAGACCTCCTTCAGGATTGTATGATTCCTTTGAAAGGATAATGGATGAAGCACTTCACAAAGCTAGTAAATGTAATAAATGTATCTTAATATGTGGTGACTTTAATGTCAATTTATTGGAAAATTCAGGATTAACTAATAAGATTAAAAACCTTTTCCTGTCATACAATCTTACTAACTTATTTCTGGAGCCAACTAGAATAACAGCTTCTACTGCCACATGCTTAGATAATATATACACAGATGTTATACCAAACTACAAGAAAATTATTAATATGTCAGATTCTGACCACACCGGACAGATGATTAGTATCCAGAATCGGAATATGGAAGTGGTTAAAATGGATATCATTGTTAACCCAAAAACTGCAGGTCGTTTGGAAATGTTTAAAACTAAACTTATTAATACATTACCGTTATTGCCTTATGAGCATGAACCCAATAAATGTTACGAGACCTTTTTTAAAGCATACTGTACACATTTTGATTCCACTTTTGTACCTAAGACGATCACGGTAAATGGAAATGTTTCTTTCAGTGAATGGGCAACCACAGGTATTCATATAAGCAGAAAGCGTCTTTATGAGCTATACAATGAACGAATCTATGTTAACACTCCTGATTTTAATCTCTATGTTAGAAATTACTCAAAATTATTGAAAAGAGTGTGTTGTATAGCCAAGTCCCGTTATATAAGTTCTAAAATAAGAAACAGTAATAATGTAATTAGAATGACTTGGAATATTATTAATAGTGAAACGGGAAGAATTAGTAGACGAAATAGTGACTACAGTCTTAAAATAGATGATAACATTGTAACAGCCGACACACAGGTTGCTTCAACATTTGAAATTTTTTTTGCAAATATACCTATTTCGACCACTAAATCGCTGAACTCATCCCCCACTGTTGCTGAATCTTTACTTAAAGAAAATGTTAATGTATGTAATATTGAATTTCATTTTTGTCATGTCAATTGCAGAGATATAATAAAAACGTTTAATACTTTAAACATAAAGAAGACTGCAGACTTATGGGGTCATTCTGTTGACGTTGCCAAATCCATTATAGAGGTCGTAGCACCTACCCTAGCCATAATTTTTAATAAGTGTATTGACTGTGGTAAATTTCCTGATCTTATGAAAAATAGCAAGATAATTCCTTTGTTTAAATCAGGTAGCACATTTGACCCAACTAATTTTAGACCTATCTCAGTGTTACCTACATTTAGCAAAATCTTTGAAAAACTAATGTTGGATCAAATGCAAAGGTTTTTTTATAAAAATAAATTATTACATGTAAGCAGTTCGGATTTACAAAGGGCCGTTCGACAACCGATGCCGGTGTTGAACTTTTATTGTTTGTTTGTTTATTGTTTATTGTTTAAAAGAAATTCACATAATAGTTACTTACACTCTAAATGATACAAACATAAACTCATTGGAGTTTTACCGTGCATCATTGTCATCGGCTACATGATTAAATACACATAAAAAAAAAACCTAAATAAAAATGAACAGATTGAAGTATTTTTGCAACGGGGGTAGATAAAGAAACGAATTGCAAACACATCGTGACCGAGCTGGCCGTCTTTGTAACAAAGTGACTGAGGAATGTATTAGAAATTAATACAGGTTGTTCTTTTTTTTTTTAACGTTGATATTTTCTTTTTTAATACAATAATACACATATATTAATTTAATATATGTAATATATATATACCGTGATATTTTTCTATATAAATAGTATTTCATACGGTTATATATTATAATTTTTACTATAAGACATAATATATACACGTAATATTGATATTTATATTTTTTGGAAGAAATATTTTTTTAATTTATATTTAATGTTTTTGTGGGTTATTGAATCCCTTAAAGATATAGGTAGACGATTAATAAGGTATGGTAATAAATACTTTAACGTTCTTTTGCCGTGTAAATTTTTATATTTTGGTAGTAGCAGCTTAGCATTCTTGACACTACGAGTTTTGATTTCGCTGTTAAGTAAGGTTTTTGTTTGTTTAAGGCTTTCACTAAAGAATTCTTCTTGTAATATAGTTAATTGAGTTTTTTGATGTATTGGAATAATTTTACAATGTCCAAATAATTTGTGGTAGTTATTTTTGTATTTTTTCTTGATGTTATATGGTACGATTGCTTTTAATATACGTAATTGTAATGTATATATTTGATCAAGGTGAGTCTTAAACGTCCTCCCATAGCTCGACAATCCGTAGGATATCGTAGATTCAGCCAGAGATTTATAAAGCATTAATAGAGTTTGATAAGGAGTTTTGTACTTTATTATGGAGAATTTAGCTAAAATACCTCTTAATTTATCACATACCCCATTTATATGTTCCTTCCAATTAAGCCGGCTATCAATAATAAGACCCAAATATTTATGCTCATCTACTAGAGCGATAGTGTTACAGTTACAGGCAGTGGCGACTTTAGGGTGGTTATCATGCAGACAGTCGTGACTGTGAGCCAATATTCTAGGTAATGAATAGCTTCTATTCTGACTGGAGCTTATATACATCAATTTAGTTTTATTTTCATTTATTATTAACCCAGCGTCATGCGACCATTTGGCTATCATATCAAAGTCCTCTTGTAGTTGCTGTCTGTGGTAGTCTTTACACCAATCTAGTAGTTTGCCTCTAATTCCACTGTCGTGAAGAGACTCCAGTAGCCTATCATGTCTGAGTGTATCGAAAGCCTTGCTGTAGTCTATAAATAGTACTAGAACGTGCCGTTTTTCATTTAGATGATTATGTATACTGTCTGTGAACGCTGATAGTAGCTGTGTGGTATTCCTGTTTGGTTGAAACCCATATTGTTTTGAACTAAGTATGTTATTTTGATCATAGAATGAGTATATTTGTTTACTTATGTATTTTTCAATTATTTTATCAATAGTAGGCAATATAGTAATAGGTCTATAATTGTTGTAATCTGATTTACTACCTTTTTTGTGAATAGGTCTGACAATCCCCGTTTTGAGCATATATGGGTACTTGCCTGTTTGTATACTCAGATTAATTAAATTAGCTATTACGGGTTTGATTTTCATGCAAAGCATTTTTATATCAATAGCTCTAATGCCATCGAATCCTGGAGCTTTATTATTATTCAAAGACGTGATAATTTTTCACTGATTCAGGGCCCGCCAGTTTTATACGCATTGTAACGTTTGCCGAAGTTTTGTACTCAGATTTGTTCAGTAATGGTATTGAGCATTTAGGAATAATTAGCTTAACGCTTTTATCAAAGGTTTCTGCAAAATTGTTTGCGATATCTTTACAAGTTATGTTATTTATTTTAAGTGCATTCTGAATTGTATCATCAATAGAATTGTTGATTCTGCCTGTTAAACGATTCAGAATTTGCCATAGCTGCCTTGTATTTCCTTTATTAGACATAATTTCTGATTTTATGTTTTTATTTTTAGTTTTACGAATCAAAGTATTTGCATAGTTTCTTGCTTTATTATAGTTTTGTTTTAATATTATATCATTAGAAATTTTTATCCATTTTACGAATAATTTATCCCTGCGTTCACAAGCATTGTGTATTTTTTTATTCATCCAAACATTTATAATACCTGTTGATCTAGGTTTCACTTTAATTTTAAATTTTGATTTATTATAACATTCCATGAACTGGGTGTGTATATAGTTGTATAAGGTTATAGGGCATTTAATGTCATACAATTTTTTCCACTCGACGTTGTCAATGGAATTTACCATTTGTTGATTATTAATACACGTCTTATATTTAGGAACAGCCTGTACCCGTGCGCCAGCGCAGGCTAGTACGATAGCGCGATGGTCAGCCAGTGTGGTACCGAGTACGGCGGTGAAAAGGTCTTGTGAGCGGGATCGGGCATAAATGTGATCAATGCACGATTTACTTATTTTTCCGTTGCATATTTCTATTCTAGTATATTCAGTGATCCCGCACAAAAGGCCCATGCTATATAGCATATTATTGTATTTATGCTTTACAGGAATGTCCGTTTTTAAATCTATGTTTGTGTCTCCTAATAAGTACAGTTCATTGGTTTTAGTGAAGTTATTTAATGTAGTATATAATTCCTCAATAAATAAGGTTTTGCTAGAACTTGGCGGCCGGTATACCGCACACAGGATCGCAGTGTAGCTCGATTGGGTAGTGACGGTGCAAAGAATAGTTTCAAAATATTTAGTCTTTACATTTAATATATTGCATTTGTGTTTATTATTGACGTATAATATAATACCACCACCCTTTCGAGACTTTCGCAAAGCTGTGTACATTCGGTAACCATCTATATGATACAAAACACTATTACTTTTAGATATATTTACTTCAGTTAGGATGATGACATCAATGTTTTTTTTCGATATCATCATCATTTGTTCTAGTGCAGAAAAGTTCTTGATTATGGATCGTATATTTATATGCATGCATAATAAGCTGAAATGGTTATGCGGGGTACAGTTTATAAAATCATTTAAGGTAAGACAGTCATTAATCTCAATAATATCACTAAAAGAATTCGACATTTTTTTTTTTTAAATATAGTTACTTAAAGCAATATTCTGCTTTAACTGTAATATGCATAGGTACCCTGCGTTTTAGTCTTTATTTTTGGCTAATGCATGAACATCGTTCATGGTCCGTAGGGTGCAAATTTTTTCGCCGTCATCCTTTCGCGCTTTGACAAGTCCTTTTTTGAACCATACGTACTTGAAGTTGCGGTTGATTTTCAGCTCCTGCTTACATGTCCAGAATAGTTGCTTATGATATTTGGTCATGGCTTCTCTAACGTATACTAGTTTATTGTTGTTTTTTTCGGCGGGTAGTACATTTGCAACAGTTGGCTTGACAATTTTAGCGGCTCTAAGCCAGTTTTCTTGAGCCTCTTCTTCTTTGAGCTCCACTAATATTATATTTGCCAATTGATCTTTCCGGCCATGCAGTCTTCGAGCGCTTTTGATCTCTTCTTTTGGCTGGTTAAGGTTAAGCGCAATATTTTCTACCACAGCTTTAATGTCTTCACTGTTTTGGTTTGGCACGTTTGCTATTTCAACGTATCTTGCAAGTTTTTCTTGCTCTATTTCTTGCAAACGTTGTTCTAAGGCTCCTACGCGGGTTTCTAGATTATTATTTCTATTGATTAATTCTGTATTCCTCCGTTCGAGAGCCTTAATAGTCTTCTTAAAATCTTCAATACATCCTACCGCTTCATCCAGTTTAGCACTGTGGAATTGCAAGGAGTCGTTTAGTTGCACCATTTCACATTTGATTGCCTTTTCAACCTCCTTAGTAATGTTGCATATCAACTTTTTTGCATTTAGTTGGACAGGTGTATCGTCATCTTCATCGTTATCTTCAGGTGAGATGATATATGAATTGCGTCTCGGGGTTTCCTGCTGGCAATCCGAGCATGTCCATTCAAGACTGGGAGCAGCTTTTAATGCAGCGATTTGTTTGTTGGTTAATCCTGCACACTTTGGGTTGAGATGCACAATCTTTTCACACTTACTACACTCTAACCCCAGGGAAGATTTTGTGATATTTTTTTTACAAATTTCGCACTTAGACATTTTTTTTTTTTTTTTTATTGTAGGTACTCGTACAATTTTTTTGTATCTAAGCGTGCGTTGCGTATAATAGTTCGCCGATGACTTTTAGGCCACATATATAGTGCTTGGGAGAATTCATACGATGCTTTGGGTATTTTCTGTGATCTGTCCAAAGCATTCGACTGCGTTCTTCATGAAACTCTAATCAGGAAATTGCACCACTATGGTGTTAGGAACGCTTCTCTGAATCTTCTTACTTCGTACCTGTGTAACAGGATTCAGAAAGTGGACGTCAATGGAAAGAGATCACCGGGGTCAGTCGTCGCTATGGGAGATCCGCAGGGCTCAATTCTTGGCCCATTTTTGTTTTTGATTTATATTAATGACTTGCCTTATTTCATAAGGGACAATCATGAGGTAGTGCTGTTTGCAGATGATACTTCTTTGTTATTTAAACTAAAACGCCAACAAATGGCAACTGACGATGTAAACAGCGCTCTCCTAAAAGTAATGCACTGGTTTAATACTAACAACTTGCTATTAAATGAGAAAAAAACTAAATGTATTAAGTTCACGACGTCTAACGTCAGACAGGTGAAAACTAGTGTATTAATAAATAGCGAAGAGTTGGACCTTGTAGACTCTACTTTGTTTCTAGGCATTACTTTGGATGCTAAGCTTCAGTGGGGCCCACATATAGATAAGTTGCCGAAGAAGCTCAGTTCTGCAGCGTACGCCGTGAAAAAAATACGTAATTTAACTGACGTCGATACGGCTCGACTAGTATATTTTAGTTATTTCCATAGTGTGATGTCGTATGGTATTCTGCTGTGGGGGAATGCCGCCGATATACAGACTATCTTCGTATTGCAGAAAAGAGCCATTCGATCAATTTATAACCTAAGCCCCAGGTGTTCACTCAAAGATAAGTTTAAAGAGATTAATATAATGACCGTTATTTCTCAGTATATTTATGAAAATTTATTGTATGCGCACAAAAATATTGATCTCTTCTCTAAATACAGTGATATCCATAATATTAACATTAGAAATAAAGACAGGTTCATTGTTCCTCCAACTAGGCTCCAGAAAATCAGTAAGTCATTTAAGTGTCAATGTATACGCTTTTACAATAAAATCCCAGGTCATTTCCAACATTTAAGTCATAATAAATTTAAGTCATACATTAAGCAAAAGCTTTGTAAAAAGGGTTACTATACAGTTAAGGACTATATGGAAGACAAAGATGCTTGGGATTGAGCTACTCTCGTTAACAGGGTTATTTTTATTAAAGTATTGTGTATTGTGCAGCCACTGATGTTGCATTTAGCATCTACTTATAACAACCCTAAAATTAATCTTGCTATCTTATTGCCAGGCGGTCAAAGCTTGTCAAGCTCACTCAAATGTCCTGCTGATGGTGTCGTTGTGTGACGGGCCGTTTTATTCCCTACAACATGGTTGAGTCGAACGGCGCTGATACACACGTCATGCCCGTGAACGGGTGCTGTCTGTCGGGGCTGGTCGGTTTTTACTTGCTATGGCAATGTCTTGTTTTTTATTGGGTCACATCAAACTGCATAATGCAAACTACACATAACAGAATTGTTAATGTTATTGAAGAATAATGATGTAAATATGTTTTTTTTTAGGTGTCTGGGACTCCTTGATGGTTCCTCTTCACATGACCCACTTTTGGGACTTGACATTGTGTATCCGAAATGTAATGTGACAATGTTATTTTGAGTGTTGACATCTTAATTGTTATGACATTTTGATTGTTATCACATTTTCATTGTTATGACATTTTAATTGTTGACATTTTAATTACTCTTTTAATATCGAATTGAATTTTGACATCCATGAATTTGTTACTATTTTGCCGCGATATTCAAGATTTCATAAAAAAAAAATATATAATTTGTAAATGTGAGTACCATGTAGGCTTTTGATACATGATAATTAAACAAGCTTATTATAGTCTGGAGGCTTTGGGAACTTCATTAGACCTACACGAATGTCCTGCTGATCTGGTATGGTCGTGCGACAGGTCGTTGAGCTCCCTAAATTATGGTTGAGCTACACGATGACTGATGCATGCGTGCCGTCAGTTGGGACTGGTCTACCCAAAGCTGCAATGGTTCTTTCCTCAAAAGGCCATTTCAGACATTACCCTACATCGTACCACTCACATATAAGTGTTCTTCCATGTCTGGACTTTAAAAGAGACCATGATTCTCTGAGTTTGTTTCGGTGTTTCTTCTCAAAGGTCGTCAGTTAGGAAATGCCGAAGCCATCTAGCTAAAAAAAAAAACCGCAAACCATTGACATGTAAAAGTATCTCTAAAGATCTACTTGCAGAATAAATAATTTCATTTCATTTCATTTCATTGTCAACATACAGTAGAATCCCGATTATCCGGATCAAATAAAACCAGGGGTATTCCGTATAATCGAAAATCCGGATAACCGATTTCAAAGCAAATCAAACAAATATTTAAATTTTAATAATTTTTTATTATGTAATGGGTTTTATTAAGATAATACGATATATAAAAAACGAGCTATAACGATAGATAATGAATTACATAATACCTATGTAATTTAAAATTTTAGTTGGAAATAACTTGTTATTGATCTTTGACGTAATGAATCACATCTTTTTATTGCGGCCAAGTCCTTGATGCGCTTCAGTTGTAACAACTGTATGGGATCCGATTCGTCCTGTCTTTCAAACCACTTAAAAGCAACATCTAGAGCTTCAAAAGCTTCTGCGTGAGATGGTACTTGACATACATCCCCAACGTCTTTAAGAGACAACACTACTTTACTTTTTCGCTTAAACATTTTAAATTTCCAACACGAAACGTAAACAAAAAAAGACAACCTTTCAGTTAAACGCTATCAAAGAAAATGAAACAATAACAAGCACTATCCCGCAAACAAATGAGAGCGGGAGTACACCGTCGGAGGCGGGAATAAACTTGTCGTAACATGTCTCGTTGCGCCGTCAAAACATTTTTAAATTGATAATTAGAGCCGAGACGAATGAGTCCGGATAATCGGATAATCGAAGTTCGGATAATCGGGATTCTACTGTACTTAATTGTGAAAAATGCAAGTGATTGTTTACGAGTAATTTTATTTATTGTAATCATCGGCTTATTATTCCAATGTTATCATGGCACCACCAAAATCAATAATATGGACACTTTATACCAAAGTAAACGAAACAATTGCGAAATGTAAACATTGTTTTAAGTCTGTGAAGTATTGTGGCAATACGTCCAATTTATTCAAGCATTCTAAAACTCATGGAATTACTGTGGAAGGCAAATTACAGAAAAAAACAAATAAAGGGACCAACGAAAGGTAGGATCTTAAATTTTTATTTTTTGCGACTGCTTTTCTAAAATGTTAAGTAAAAAAGTAGATTAGATCCTTTTTGTACAAAAATTTAGTTTTTACCGTCTTTATACTGATAATATATGACACGATTTGATGACGGACTATGAGATAATTCGTTTGTATGCATACGATTTAAACAAAGGTTATGAGTTTGTTATTGTTAAGTGGCTGTAGTGTTGGAGTTGGGATTATCGATACTTTGCAGATTATCGATATATCGAGTGTTAATTTTTGTTCTTATGTTTCAGTTCAAAAAATACAATAACGTTGGCCAGCTCAAAGCATTTAATGGAAGATGATCAATCCCAACCATCAACATCAAAAATTTCAGAAGATCACGATGATGTAGAACCATCATCGTGTAACCACATTAACTAGTATGGACACTATGGACACGGAGACTGGAAATGAGCTTTTTCTGAGTAGTTCAATAAAGGATGCGTTTGATCGAATTTCATCTAATAAAGGTAAAAATAGATATATTTAGGTAACTCGACGAAAGTCTTTATAAAAAAAAAACAATGATGATCTACCTACAATTACAAAATAACAACTATACAGAACAAACAAGTCGCGCCGAGCACGACCGTTCCGTCCGATGGCTGAGATGCAAATGACCGATACACGGTGAAGCGCCTCCTTTTATAATCTCCGTTCGGTGTGGTTTTGCTTTTTGCTAATTCGGCCGTCCTGACCCTGCGTCGTCCTCGACGAACTCCTCTAGTTTTCGCCTTACTGTAGCGACTGTTCCTCGTTGATCACCATGTCATGATCGGCATGATGATTGGGCTGTGTACCTGAAGTCGAAGGTCCCGGGTCCTCACTATCAAGTACATCGTCATCTCCACCAGTTAGTCTCTGTGAAACAACACCTACACACAGCGTACATAACATGCAAAGTAACTCCACAAAATAAATATGAGAGCTCTCTAAAGTAACCCCATGATACCAATACTCTTCGTAGTTGTTGTTCACGTAGTCCGCTCGGTACGCCCATCATGAATTGTACCTGTGAACAGATTAGGCAGGAGGCGTCCCAACTGCCTAAGGTAGATGGAGGCCTCGCTGAATCGCACATCTACACTTATCATATGGACAGAGGCATCACTGAATCGCATGTCCTAGACAGAGGCATCACTGAATCGCTTATCTACTTTATTACACGGACAGAGGCATCACTGAATTGCTTGTCTACTTTATTACACGGACAGAGGCATCGCTGAATCGCATGTCCTGGACAGAGGCATCAGTATGTACTTCCGTCAATAGTGTGGGGTCAAAAATAGATAGAACGGGGACGTTAGTTAAGGTGGTTATAATTTCTTGCCGGACTTTTTCCTGTTCTGGACCCCAATTGAACGGTACGTCCTTTTTAACTAATCGAGATACACACGCCGTTCTACTGGCATAGTCCCGTATGTAACGCCTAAAGTATCCCGCTAAACCCAAGAATTGACGGACTTGCTTCACGTTACGTGGGGCAGGGACATTGACTAGGGCCTCTACTTTATGTGGGCTCGGCCTAACCTGACCTTGACTGACTACTCGGCCCAGGTGTTCGACCTCTGTGCATAGGAATGAACACTTTTTAAGATTAACTGAAAATCCTGCCTTGGTCAGAGTCTCGATTTTTTTTTGGAGCAGTTGTATGCTTTATGGCCCGATAATCCACAAATAAAATATTTTGGTCCAAGTAAACGATTAGTAACCGGCCGTTTAAAACTAGAATTTCGGAGATCTGGTTTAGCACGACTAGCCTTCGCATATATCGACAAAAAGGTCACTAAGTCAGAACAGGGTAAGTTCTATTTTGAGACGCATTAAAGTTCTCCTCGCATATTCAGCGTACGTGCTGTATTTATCAGAGTTAGTTTGCATGGTATTAAACAAAATATTCGCGTAATCTAACTTTCGTGAGCATAAGGGCTTGAACTTTATAATAAAATTAGACCAGGACCTATCATTGGTCACCCATTAAATTAGCCACGTTCGCGCGTCACCCTTAAGACATAGTGATACTCGCGATAAACATTCAGCGTTCCCCCATCCGTTACTAAGCCTAGCCCGCTCGACCTCTTCACACCATACATCAATATCGTGTATGGCAGGGTCGAAGTTCGATACAAAATATTTCTGATTCCTTTCGGAACTAAGTGTCCTAATTGCATCAGCCAGCAAACGCGCGGACTCTACTGATCCTAGTTCCCTCCGAGACCGATTGAGGTCTGACACGTTTGTATCACCTTGTATACCAGACGCGGTACTTTCAGCTGGACGAGCAATTGACGCGGCGGTTGAATCTAATACGCGACTTTCAGCCGTCGGGGTATTATTGTAACTGGTCTCATTTTCACGCAACAAGTGCGTCCCTACGACAACGGTGTCGTTTCGTTCTAGCAGAGTCGGAGGAGTATGCGATCTCTCGGATAAGTTAGTTCTAACTAGCTCGTTACGCGAAACGTCAGGCCGGTTGCCTTCGAGAGTATTTAATCGAGCAAGAATAGTATCCAGGGTTCGTTGCATCACTACATCTCTATCGCGAGCAGCGTGTGTTGATCGCGGTCTACGTGGCGAACGACTATCAGTACGTGAGCGATACCTATCACGTGAGCGCGTGCCGTCATGGGAACGGCTAGTATAACGCGACTGACTCCTATCACCCGACCAGGCACGGCTTCTGGATCGTAACCTATCCCGCGAGCTATCTCCGTGTCTCGAGCGAGACCTACTTCGCGACCTAACACGAGTGTCGTCACGACGCGACTTGTTTTTAGAATCTTGCCGCTTATCGGCCATTATTAACACTCAACCAAATAGAGAAAGAGATTCCCCTCAGGCCCAATGAGCTGTGAGTAGGAATCCCACTTCTGAATTTAGGTAACT
Source organism: Acronicta aceris (assembly GCA_910591435.1). Classification (NCBI taxonomy): domain Eukaryota; kingdom Metazoa; phylum Arthropoda; class Insecta; order Lepidoptera; family Noctuidae; genus Acronicta; species Acronicta aceris. The sequence goes on along the minus strand of OU342757.1, from coordinate 11,344,949 downwards.
CGACGAAAGTCTTTATAAAAAAAAAACAATGATGATCTACCTACAATTACAAAATAACAACTTCTATACAGAACAAACAAGTCGCGCCGAGCACGACCGTTCCGTCCGATGGCTGAGATGCAAATGACCGATACACGGTGAAGCGCCTCCTTTTATAATCTCCGTTCGGTGTGGTTTTGCTTTTTGCTAATTATATTTAATTAAATATTAACAAAATAATATTAATACAGATAGTATTAGTATTATTGACAAAAATATAAATATTTAATTTAATATTACATGTATTAAAATTAAGTTTTTTTTTTCAGCTGGTGGTACGAGGTATAATAGAATTATTCAAGCATTGATATTTTTTATCTGTCAAGATATGCGTCCATTTAACATATGTAGTTGAAGGTCAAGGCTTTTTACGACTTGTAAAAGAACTGGAACCTACTTTTAAAGTTCCTAGGGCAAAGTATTTAAAGAAAAGGACTACCGAAAAGTATGAAGCTTGTGTTACTATTTGTAAGATCAAATTACCCAATATAGACAATTTCTGTTTAACGTTAAACATATGGACAGAGACAATGAATGAAGTAGGATTCATGGGCGTCACCATACATTTTGTAGAAAATGGTAATATGTGTATGTACTATCTTGCAACTCGTGCATTAAGTGAGCGACATACAGCTGATTACATATCGGAAAACCTGCTTGATATTTTGAAAAAATGGGATATTCCACTCACCAAAATTCGTGCAGCCGTAACAGATAATGTCAAAAGTCAAAAGTCAAAATTATTTATTTCAATTAGACCATTAAAAAGGTACTTTTGAAAAGTCAAACTAATTGCACGGTTCCAAAAAGTGGGTCTTATGGAGAAGAAACAAGAAACTCCATAGATACTCTTTTAAAAAAAAAACCATGATTACAATATTAATCTTTACAACTTTGTTTTAAATAGTTTGACAATTATGCAGTTTGATGTGTATGATGATTTATTCAGTATAAGTAGGTGTTATATTTAGTAGTTATATAGAAAGAAAGGGATTGCCACAGCAAGTAAGAGCTGACCAGTCCCGACAGACAGCACCCGTTCACGAGCATGACGTGTGTATCGGCGCGGTTCGACTCAACCATATTGTAGGGAATAAAACGACCCGACACACAACGCCACCATCAGCAGGACATTTAAGTGAGCATGACAAGCTCAGACCGTGGGCACAATATTCCTATAGATAAATATACTAACACAATTGTTACATCAATATCTGCACGATCCCCACACTTTACAGTAGGTATACTAATTAGGAAATTATACCATACTAGTTCAATCAATATGTACATCAAATTGTTATCATAATGTATACTCGTATATTGTATGGTATGTTCAATTAAATAATTATGCTGACAAATAGTAATAGAAAATAAATATTAATATAATGTCATCAAATATAATATTGCCAATTGGGTATGTCAAATTGTATAGTCTACATTAAAATTATCCATGACATCATCCTGTGGAGCTGGACCAGCAATTTGCCAAACATTTTTATCTAAAAGATAATCTTCCAATTTATAGTAAGCTTGCCTGCACAGAGTAAACTTAATAATTTTTTTGAATTTGTTTTCTGGGAATTTTAAAATGAATTCCGGAATTTTATTATAAAATCTTACACAGTATCCCATAAAAGAAGTATGGACTTTAGCGAGACGAAACTGCGGCTGCATTAGTTTTGATTTATGTCTCGTATTATAACTATGCAGTTCACATTTTTTTGAATAAAGGTGTAGATTTTTTCTTACGTACATAATATTCTCATAGATGTACTGAGAAGGTACTGTCAATATATTTATTTCTTTGAAGAGTTCTCTGAGTGAATCGCGACTACGTAGGTTGTAAATGGCCCTAACAGCTCTTTTCTGCAGTATAAAAATAGATTCTATATCTGCAGCGCGGCCCCATAGCAATATTCCGTAAGACATAATGCTATGAAAGTAGCTAAAGTAAACTAGTCTTGCGGTGGCTTCATCTGTAAGTAGTCTGATTTTTCGAACCGCATAAGCAGCCGAACTCAGGCGTCCTGCTAAAGTCCTAATGTGCGGCCCCCATTGTAGCTTTGAATCTATCTTTATTCCTAGGAAAACCGTGTGGTCGACAAATTCCAGCTTATCATTATTTAGTACGATGTCACAATCTACACACTTTACATTGGGTAGAGCAAACTTTATACATTTAGTTCTCTGCCCATTTAATACTAAATTATTAACTGTGAACTACTCATGGACCTTAAGAAGTGCGTTATTTACATCGTCAGTATTAGGTGTACGCCTGTTTAGTTTAAAAATTAAAGAAGTATCATCTGCAAATAACACAATCTTCGCTTGATCCTCAAGCACGTATGGTAAATCATTTATATACACTAAAAACAAGAATGGACCCAAAATAGAACCCTGGGGTACGCCCATTTTCACCTGCGTGCCGGGCGATTTAACCCCATTTATTTGGACTTGTTGTTGCCTATCGCACAAGTATGATTTGACAAGTTTCAAAGACTTGTGCTTCAAACCATAATGCTCTAATTTAGACAGCAAAGTTTCATGACTTACGCAGTCAAGGGCTTTCGAGAGGTCACAGAATATACCGATCGCGTCCTGAGACTCTTCCCAGGCATCGAAAATGTGTTTAATAAGCCTGATACCCGCGTCAGTAGTATTACGCCCTTTTGTGAAGCCGTATTGCTGGTCATGAAAAAGTCTATTTAAACTGAAATGCAATAGCATTTGGTTGAGCATTATCTTTTCAAACACCTTGCTAAGCACAGGCAGAACAGACACCGGCCTAAAATTCTTGACAATCTCCAGATTTAAACAAGGGTATAACTTTGCTGGGCTTCATTAAATCTGGGAATATTCCTTGGTCGACACACTTGTTAAATAGTATCGCTAGGTGTGGTGCTATAGTGTTAATTATACTTTTGCAAACATTTACCGATAAACCCCACAAGTCTTCAGTTAATTTCATTTTTATTTCTTTAAAGGCTTTTGTAATACACAAGGGGCGAACATGCTTGAATCTAAACGTTACAGGACAGGGAGCTACATTCCGTTTCAGTAAAGCCGCAGAAAGTGCGGGGGAAGAATTTAATGAAGCTGTAATTTTTAAGGGAACATTTGCAAAGAAGTTCTCAAATTCCTGGGCTACTTCGGCATCTGTGCTTACGAGACCATGTGTCGTTTGCACAGATAAATTGTTGTTGCCCTGCAATTTCGATTTACCGCTTTCAGCCTTAATTATCTTCCAAGTGGTTTTGACCTTATTATCGGCGGACCTTATTTTATTACTAATATAATGAGATTTTGCTATCTGACATACTTTTTTAAAAGTTTTTGAGAAAGTACTCACATACTGAATAAATTTCTCACTTTTGTTATAACGCTTTAAGCCGTACAATTCAAATAAACGCTCCCTACTTTTACGAATACCTGCAGTCGCCCAGTCACTGAATTTAAATTGACAGTTTATTTTCATTGATTTTATTTTAAAAAAGGTATCAAATTCGCTTTTCACAATAGAAAAGAAATGCGAATAATGTTTATCACAGTTATTAAAATGGTTTCTTTGAACAGATAATTTATTAATTAAGGAATTATTAAAATTTTCTAATTTATGTGATGTGATATGCCTCGATTTTATTTGTATTTTACTTGGAGGTTTATGAGTATTAAATGTAACGGTTTGTCCACTGTGATCAGATTATAAACAATGTATGATAGCTGCCTCTAAGTAATCACAGTTGCAGAAAACATTATCAATGCAAGTTGCAGATGTAGACGTAATTCTAGTAGGTTCCAAAAATACATTTACTAAGTTAAAAGACTTAAATAGACACAATAACTTGCACGTAACTGCATTATCAACTAAAATATTAACGTTAAAGTCACCACACACAATTAAGGATTTCTTTGACTCTAAAAGTATTTTAAGTATATCCTCCATTATGGATTCAAATGTTGTATAATTTTGGCTAGGAGGTCTATAAACACATAATACAATATGCTTATCCAGCTCAACACAGGAGATTTCAATACAATGTTCAACCGACTTCAACAACTTTTAGCGAGTTCCTAACTAATATAAGCGACCGTGTATCATAGACTTGCGGTTGAAACAACTAGCTACAAAATAATTTTCATAACTTATTTATATCTGGTAATCTTTTAACCAGTGTTCTGTTATACAAACTATGTCGAATTGATATTTTTCCAAGAATAGTTCAACTTCTAACATTTTGGAAGAAAACCCTTGAATATTCTGATGACATATTTTCAAAGTATTCAAACTATTTCCCTTTGTAACCGAGTGTGTTGAACAGCCAGAAGATATGTTTTTGTTATTGTCTTCTGTTGTCTTATTAACTAGTTTAAACTATGATCCGGAGTAAGATCCACAACACCTGTGTCAAAACTAGTTGGCAAGGCCGTACTTCGCGTATGTCTCCCCATTTGTGAACAAAAGTCCACTTTACTGGTGAGGTCATTAGGCGTCATGGAGTCCAAAATCGGACACTCCTTCGTTTTACCGCCAGTGTTATCTGTACAACTAGATACCACTTGCTTGTCATATAAGTTAATATTGTGGGCTATCAATGTAGCGATCAAACACTTGTATTTCTTAGGAAGAAACATAGCTTCCTTTGTCAATTGAAATCCACTAACAAACTTGTTTGTGTCGAAATACATTAATTTGTCACTATGGTAACATGTCATTTAGTGCATTGTGTTATTTAAATTATATAAACAATTGTTTTCATTTTCTGTCAAAGTATTAGAATATGGAAATGCACATAACAATATTTTTCCTACATGTAATTTTAATAAGGTGTTTATACCATCCACAATGTCCTTTTTTTTAACCCCTGAACTATTACCTAACAATAAGACTAAAGAGGTGTGGGCATCCATAGGTTTGTTAACAATTTCCTTAATAATTGCATTTAATTCAAGATTAGGATAGCAATAATTAGTTATATTTTGAGACAGGTGGTTCCGTAATAATGAGCCAAAACCAGATCCAAATTGATCTGTGAAGACTAAAGTTTTATTTCTACCACTTGCCGCTGGCTGAACCATTTTAGGTGTGGGTGCAGCTGGTTGGAGCTTGGGAGACAGCGGGCCACAGGCACAACTACACAAGAGACTGTTAGTCAACGACTCATATCTCTCAGCATTGTACCTGACCAAGTCCGCCAACTCCCCAGCCTCCAACATGTGCTTGCTCAGTTCTTGTTGAGCAGCCTCATATTTACCAAAAATATCAGCTAACAAGTTCTCCCTGAGAAATAATTCCTCACGCAAGCCCTTGGTATCATGGTCATACATGGCCCTACTATGTTCTAAATCTGAGGTACATGTGTTTAATTGATTAAGTAAGTTAATATGGTCTTTTCTTAAATTTAAATTAAGTTTCCAACTGTTTTTCTTATTAATTGATTTACGGCATCTTTTAATAAATTTCTTAATTTTAATATATTTCTTTAACTTATTGTGACTGTATATTATAGGGCATGTGGATGCAGTATCATCACCAGTCAAATCAATAGTCACGGCTTGCTCGCACCCAGCAGTGAACCCACTCTGACCAACCAACTCATTAAATAGACTGTGGGTGTGAGCAGTCTGCAAGTTGTCTTTGAACGACTCCATGACAACTATGGACTTATGAGCATCGGATAGTTCCTGTTCCAGTTCTGAAATTTGTTGCAGAGCCAACTCATATGTGTCCGTACAAACCTGAAAGTTTGACACTTTTTGTTTTAAGTGGTTGTGTTGTTCGAGCAAGTCCATATGCTGTACGTGCAGCTCAGCCAGGTCATTTTTGAGCCCGGTGTTTTTGTCAATAATGTTCTTGACCTCCACTTCACTGTCCTCCCTTTCCTGTAGAAGTTGTTCACACAGGTGTTTAGAAGCCTCTAGTTCCTTAAGGGTTGCTCTTAGTTTGACCTCCATATCCCTTGCTATTGCATTGCGAGTCATCATTTCCACTATATGATCCAGTCACCTGGAATGTGAAAATAGATAGCTGAATAGCAAGAAATAAAAGAAAGACAAAGTGAGATACAGAATAGGGGGTAGTATGTGAGTAATTAAGGGTATGTTTTAAGAAAATTAAAGGGATTAATTACAATATCAGTGAAAAATCTAAAGATTTATAAAAGTTAATTATGTTTTTTTGCAATAACAATATTGTCGAGCAAAACTGTGACAATGAGTGGTGGACGTAGCTCAGGACTAGAAATAATTACTGTGGTAATTGAGCAGTAGCTATATTAGATAAAAATGAAACAAGATACTCCCCGGGATTGATGAAATTTAGATATTCTTGTTCAAATTAATTCGAATCCGTCCGTTGACCCCGTGGCTGGTTGACAGCCGGTATACGTATTCTTGATTTTTCAACAAAAACACCACTTATGGCTCACAAACACTTGGCACATCAGTTAGGTTGTAGTTTAGATGTAATTACATTAATCTATCACGTTATTTACACAGTATTTTAATTTTAATTTAAAATATTTTACACAGCCGATGTTTTTGACAACCGGCTACCAGTGTTGCCACCCTGTTCTCTCAATGCCAGTTCAATGTTGGCTGCCATACGAATGTCTTTAGGCGAAAAAAAACATTTACCGTGTTTTGCGCACACTATAAATCTTGTGGTTGAAGAGGCACTAAAGTTACCCAGGGTTAAATCAGCTGTTATAAAAGTACGAGAAATTGTTAATTGGATAAAAAATAGTGTTGTGCAGTCGGATAAGCTACTAAAAATCCAAATGCGTAATAATGTTTCGGAAGAATCAGTTTTAAAACTTACTGCAGATGTAAGAACTAGATGGAACTCAACTTTTTTTATGTTAGAGCGATTCCTAAAGATAAGAATAGTAATATCAGAAATTGTAATTGAGAGTGTAGTGGCTCCAAATTTGCCAAGTGCTGTGGAAATGGAAACCTTGAATGAGCTTACAGCTGTATTGAAGCCTTTTGAATACGTAACAAGAGAATCATCGGGCCAAAAGTATGTAACAATCTCCAAAATTATACCAATGCTTAATTGCTTAACTACAGAACTGAATAGTATCACTCCAAACTCTGCTATAGTTAAAGAATGTAAGGATATTTTATTGAGAGAGCTGAAAAGCAGGTATGGGATGATTGAATTAAACGATCATGCAGCCATTGCTACACTTTTAGACCCAAGGTTTAAAAACCTGCATTTCCAAGACCCCTCTGCATGCGGAAGGGCTATTCAAAAACTTAGAACTATGGTTGTCGGACAACTAAGTAGCCCAAGTGACTCAGAAGATGATGTCTCATCTACTGCACCACCTGAATACGATTTTTGGAAACATCATAAGGAGTTAGCACATGGACACAAGAAGAAAAAGAAATCTCATCAGGGAGATGAAGTTTCTCTTTATTTATCAAATCCAGTAGTTTCTCTTAAAAACAACCCATTTGCAGAATGGGATGACATGAAGTTTGTATTTCCTTGTCTGTACAAGTATGCACAGCAATATTTAATTATTGTTGCAACATCAGTTCCTAGCGAGTGCCTTTTTTCCAAAGCCGGTGCAACAATGTCCCAAACAAGGAACAGATTGTCTCCAAAATACCTCGAACAGTTACTGTTTTTGGGCAATCATGATGTTAAAGAGTTTTTTGTTTAAAGTAGGTATGTATTTAACGTGACGCAAAACGTTTGTAATAAAAGATTGTTTTTCCTTCTCAATTTTGTTTTATTTATCGTCCTTCAATGTTCATTGTTAGTTTCCTCAATATAAAAATAAAATAAAAAAGACCTGAAAGTATCGATATGAGTAAGTATCGATACTTTAGGAGTATTTGTTTGAGTACTATCGAAATGAGTAAGTATCGATACTTTGATGGTATCGGAACATCCCTAGACGGACGCGTTCCGTTTTCTATATTAGTGACGTTGACATTTGATTTTGACATTAGTTTATTGAATTTTTGAATTTGTCAGACAAATTAGGTGTCAGGCAAGCATAGACAAATTTTGTCTATGCTTGCATTCGTTATATTTTGATGACTCACGCTCATTTAGTATTTTTATGCAATTATTTAAATCAAATGTAGATAATTTTGTCTTTAAATCCTTGGATGCAATCTCGATATCTTGATAAATATAATGTAAATCGGATCGCGTATTTTGTATTAACTGTTGTAATAGTTTTTTGCTTGCCTGGTATAAGATCTTGGCGCTTCCTCGTATGTACTTTCTTGGTGAAATTTTGGCACACGTAGGAATGATGCTGTTGTCTCTGCATCTCTTCAAGAAATTCAAAGATGTTGTAAATCTTGCGCGCTTAGTCTTGAGATCTTCTAACCGGCGTATTTTATTAGCATTAGGCAGTCCGTACTGGCTAACATACTGGTTTCTGACACTTACGCGAATATTAGACATTGAAATAAAACTACTTTTTACGGATTTTATCGCGTTGTATTGATATTATTTGATTTCCGACGTTTCGGATCCTTTACAGTAGCGATGGGCCAAACCGTAAATTTGTCTAACCGAATCAACCGAATCAAAATTGGACTCAACCCGGGTTGCAACCCGGTTTATCCAACCGAAACGACCGCATGCTGCGGGTAGGTAACTCGTGAAGATCCCGATTCGGTTCGAAAAGTCGCTTGCGTATATTTGCATTTGCGTAGGTAACCGAAACGTTCGCTTCGGTTTGAGGAATTTAGATTTTCATTTTGGACTTTTTGGTATAAAATAAAAATCAGATCAACAACTGTCTACACTTCAACTAATGCATGACTCCAGTTTAATCTACTCACCAACCTCTGTATGTAAATAAACATTTAAAAGACAATAAAAAAAAAACAATTTGTATCAAAAAGTACAATTTAATTGCTTAACGTCTTTTTTATTAATCACTTGCAAAAATAGTAGTGAGTGACTTGTAACACACGAGTTCTGCATTCTTTTAATTTTTAAAACTGTTAAATTTTAGAAATATATTAAATTGTCAAAATAACATCGCGCGCAAAGAACAAGTCGTTAGTGGGCGACTCGGCGTCGAAGACTTCGTAGGGTGCAATTCGGTTACGTTCGGTTATCGTTCGGGCCCGGGGCTTCACGTCAAACCGTCATACAATATGTAGCATCGCGCGGACGTCGCACCGTCTCGTCCGTGTCAGCGGTTACAAACCTAAACCGAATTGGACAGATGTTAACCCGGTTCGACTCGAGTTACACTCAACCCGGTTTGACCCGGTTTGCCAAACCGAGTTGACACATCGCTACTTTACAGCATCCATGGTCACGGGTAGACTAAGTTGTTGGACGTCTTAATGTTACAATTACTAACAGCTACCTTACATTTTTGTTAATTATTGGCGATCCGATTCACGCAGAACGAGCTGCTGCGAGCCAATCACGCGCAGTGTTTAATCTGTCAAAACATAACCTGGATGAAAACACGGTGGATGTACTATCAAAAGGCCTAAATTATGCTATAACACCTCGAAATATACCGGTAGAAAACATTATATGCAATGTAGAAGAGTGCCTTTATAAAAATAATATAAATAAACAAGATTTGGAGGCGATACGTCAAGACATTTCGTCAGTGTTACGTCGTAGCAGACCGCCCAAACTGAATCTTACAAAAAACCAATTTGTAGCGCTTAAAAAACTTCGCGACAGGCCCGAATTAACTATTCTACGTGCAGATAAAGGCAACGCCACGGTGGTTATGGATACGTCAGACTACAATAATAAAATACAAGACCGTTTATCGGATGTAAACACATACAAACATGTGAAAACGGATCCTACTACAAAAACATTAAAATTAACTAGTGATCTAATAAAAAAGCACTCCGATACATTGAAGTTAGACGTAAAATACCTAATTCCCAGTTGTGCAAAACCACCAAAATTGTATGGGCTGCCTAAGATACACAAACCCAATGCTCCGCTAAGACCAATTGTTAGCCAAATCGACTCTCCAACCTACAGATTGGCTCAACACCTAGCAAAAGTACTCTCACCACTAAGAGGAAACACGGCAGCATATGTTAAGGACTCATACCATTTTGTCAGTGAAATAAAACATCTACATCTCACCGACAATGAAACTATGGTCAGTTTTGATGTTCAGTCGTTATTTACATGCTTACCAGTTGAAGACTGCATCAGAATTGTATCTAAGAAACTGTTAGAGAATAACATGCCCATTGAATATGCTGAACTATTAAAACATTGCCTCACATCTGGCTATATGTTATTTATTTATTTTATTTATTTTATTTATTTTATTTATTTTATTTATTTTATTTATTTTATTTATTTTATTTATTTTATTTATTTTATTTATTTTATTTATTTTATTTATTTTATTTATTTTATTTATTTTATTTATTTTATTTATTTTATTTATTTTATTTATTTTATTTATTTTATTTATTTTATTTATTTTATTTATTTTATTTATTTTATTTATTTTATTTATTTTATTTATTTTATTTATTTTATTTATTTTATTTATTTTATTTATTTTATTTATTTTATTTATTTTATTTATTTTATTTATTTTATTTATTTTATTTATTTTATTTATTTTATTTATTTTATTTATTTTATTTATTTTATTTATTTTATTTATTTTATTTATTTTATTTATTTTATTTATTTTATTTATTTTATTTATTTTATTTATTTTATTTATTTTATTTATTTTATTTTCAGAAAACTAACAGCTAGTGATATCATAAATCTGATTACAAGTAGACTAAGGCCAATTACAAGTTTTCACTGATAATATTTTAACAAATATAAGTTAGTAATATACACGCAATTTAAAATATATAATATATAAATTAAATAACTGTTTTAGATCTCTATACAAGGTAAAAGCAAGCTAATCAAGAAAAGTAGAGATTACATAAAGCTTTCTTTAATTTAGATACGCTCATATTGAAAATGTCTAAGTCAACTCTCTGACACGCCGCATTGTACGAGCGACATGCTCTGACCATAAACGAGTTCTGTCTGTATGTAGTATGGACAGCTGGGACATGGAGAAGGTTGTGCCTTCTGAGCATCGCAGACGGTACTCGCAGACCTATTCCAGTCAACGTTTTCTGCAACGACAATAGTAGTTAGGCAAGTATGTTTTAGAGCGAAATTGGATGTATCTCAAGAACTTCCTTTGTATATTTTCTAAACGTGTGACATAAATGTCATAGTTAGGGTTCCAAACTTGCGAAGCATATTCGAGATGACTTCGAACGTAGGCGCAATATAAAATTTTCATTGTTTTAATGTTCTTTAAATCTGTACATATCCTAAAAATGAAACCTAATGATTTGGAAGCTTTATTAATAATGTTTTCTATGTGTGCATCAAATATTAACTTAGAGTCAAATGTTATCCCCAGGTCCTTAATAGTGTTCACTCTGTTTAATGTACAGCCAGATAGTTTATACGTAAATGTGATGGGCTTAGATTGACGCGTAAAGGAACACACATAACATTTGGATATATTTAAGTCTAGCTTATTTCTTAAGCAGTATGACTGAAAACAATCCAGATCACTCTGCAGACAAGCCGCGTCATCAATAGTGTTAACTTGTCGCAGTATCTTCATATCATCTGCATAAAGAATAATTTTAGAAGTGTGAAAACAGGTGGTAACGTCATTAATAAATATGTTAAACAACAAGGGCCCAAGCAGTGATCCTTGTGGTACTCCCGACGGAATGCGTGCAGCTCGCGATGAGTAACCATTAAGTACCACAACCTGACTTCTGTTTTCAACGTAAGACGAAAACCACCTGTATAGGTTACCCCGTATACCCATCTGCAATAACTTATGTTTAAGGACATAATGGTCAATTCTGTCAAAACACTTGCTAAAGTCTGTGTATATTACATCAACCTGGGACGGTTGTGACATATTCTTAGATATAAAATCATTACAGACTATAAGGTTAGATGTGGTGGAGCGACCTGCGAGAAAACCATGCTGCTGGTCACTAAAGCTGAGTTTGATGGCTGCATATAATTGCTTGTAAACTATTTTCTCAGGTACTTTAGTGAACACACACAACTTAGAAATTGGCCTGTAATTCTCGACTACATCTTTCGGTCCTTTTTTAAGTATGGGTGTTATATACGCCGACTTCCATATTGCCGGCACTTCACCCTCAGTAAGAGATCGTCTAAATAGTATTGACAGGGGAGCAGCTAGACTTTTAGCACATTTAGTGATAAATATTGGTGGAATACTGTCTGGACCTCCAGATTTATTAAGGTCTACATGTTGAAGTAACTTGAAAACCTCAGTTTCTCGCAACTCAATAGAACTAATATCGGAGCAGCAATCCTGTATCCGTGAGCTGAGGTCATGCATGGAGTTGGAAACGTAACTGTCCTGGGGGTCAGTTTGCTGAAAGTTTGAGTAAAAGTACTCCCCAAACATGTTACAAATTTCCTCTCCACTACCAGACGACTGTCCTCTATATTTCAGGACTGAAGGGTACGTGTTGGAGGTGTTTTTTGATTTGACAAAGCGCCAGAATGCCTTGGGGTCTTTTGTAATGTTATTTTCTATATTTTCAATATAACCATCGAACATATCCCTCTCTAAGTCCTTGATACGTTGCCGCAAAGTAACGAAAGATAGGCAATCCGCCAAGTTTCTATACTTCTTGTATTTTTTATGGAATTTAGCTTTTTCTCTAATCATTTTAATTAATGGGCTCCTGTACCAAGGGGGATATTTATTAGTAACTACAACTTTAGTGGAAGGGATATACCTGTCTCTCAACAAGGTATTATAAAAATATGTAACAGCATCCTCAAGGGGCTTACCAGATAATTCCGTATGCCAGTCGGTGTTTAGTATGTCATTGTTAATAGCATCGTATTCGGCCTGATTGTATAGGTACTTAATGCTGGGATGGACTGACAAACTAACATATTGCACGAAATTAGCTGATATAATCAACGCCTTATGATGCGGATCCTCGGGAACTAAAGGTTCGTCACAGTGATCCACACCAACTTCACTATTGGACAATACCCAATCCAAAATTCTATTGTTGCTGTTGAGATGACAGTTGTATTGCGATAAATTACAAGCAGTAAAAGCATCTATAAAGGTGGTTTGAGTAACACCCTGCAAGTTACTGGGAGACAAGCTATTATTATCGGCAGGCTGCCAAATTACATTTGGTTGGTTGAAATCGCCAAGTACTATGAACTTATCAGTGGGGTGTTGTAGGATGATGTCACACATACTATCCGAGAATGTTGCAAGTTGGGTTGCGAGAGAATTGCCCAAATTCTGCGTGCAAATGTATACCACACAAATGTGCATTTTGTATGTTATCCTTGGTTTATTTTGTTGCAATTTTAAAGCTACCCACAGGTCTTCAGCTGACGAACACCAGTCACTCTGATCCGTAGCTAATAATTCTCGTCGAACAGCTATTAAGACCCCTCCCCCTAAGGATTGATTAGTATTAATATAATTCCTATCCCGTCTCCATATGATATATCTATTATCAAACAACTCATTATCGCAAATACCGCTAATGAGCCAAGTTTCCGTTAAACAAATGACGTCGAAGTCATGAATGCACACATTTCTAAAGAAAACAGCTGTTTTAGATCGTAATCCTCGCACGTTCTGATAATAGAATCTAATAGGCGCCATCATAAATTATTATAATTAGTACAACAATAAGCATAAAAATAAAATCATTAAGATAAGGTCCGTTCAATGGAGGGTAAGCAAAAAATTCATCAAAAGACAATTCAATAATAAAATATGGCACAAAACAGATTGGAACGCTCTGTAGCAGAGAAAAAAATTCACAGGGGCTCATTAAGAAATTAGCGTCTTTAAAATAAATAAAAAATTGGTAAAAATACAGCAATAAGCAAATTGTTTTGTAAAAAGTTGAAAGCTTCCTTATAGACAAGGTAATCGTTACTATAAGAACATAGGAATAGCGTTTAAAGTTATTTAAGCAGTCTGAGGTCGACTGATCCACACCGAGCGATAAGAGAACAAAAGGCCAGCGAGTACGGAATGCGTATAAAAAACAGGTACCTGCGGTTCTCAACATTAAAGTGTCGTGTTCGTGTTGCTTGCGCGCGTTGACAAAGAGTTGGCTTGACTTCGTAATTAAAAAAACTTTACCAAATCTTGCTCGCTTCTCACGTAACGCTTTGGTGAGGTTTGGTTTTTTCTCAGGTATATTTTACACCCCGTTACCCAGACAAATTCGTAACCACGCTCTTTGGCGAAAGATTTGGTTTTATTAAGCAAGGTTTTGTTTTCTAACGTCAAGTGGTCATTGATAAATATCTTGCTAACGCCTTGTAGTCCCAGAAGATCTGGATTGATACCCCCCTTGAGCTTCTTCGCGGCAGCGACAAAGTTGTTTTTAATATAATTATTGTGTATCGCACAGATTATATTTTTCTTATGAGTATCACCCCGCATTGGCACTCTTGCAATGTAATTAATTTGTTCCTTGGGGATATGACAGTTGATGATATCGCCCAGCTTATTCACAATCTCGAAGAGGTTTTCATCTTTAGCTATTGGAACTCCTTTAATCTCAATATTGCTCATGCGAGATCGTTGCTCATTCTCACGTTGAATCATTTCAAGTCTCTCACAACGGTTCTGCAAGGCTGATATCTCCTCCTTTGTCGATTTGAGAGAACCGATTTCTGCCTCTACGGCCAGTACGCGGTTAGTTAAGCTGTCCAGGGAATTACTCATGAAATCAACAGAGGTCTTAATGTCTGAGAACTCCCCTCTGATAGTTTTAAGCTCAGCTAGTTCAGTTTGTATGGCCTTAACGTTCTCCAACAATGCAGGTAATGCTTCCATCTAGGTAGACAGCCTTTTCAGTTCAGATAGAATAGTTTCCGTGTCAGACTTTGTAGTATACAGGCGTCGATTGGCGGCCGCTTGGGTCTTGCAGGTACTACACTTCCAGGAGTTTCTTCTGTCTTCTCCGAGGTATCTCCACCCAGTTTCAGATATCCCCGAGCAAGGAAAGTCGAACTGCCCCGCGTAAAGCGAACATGTAACGCCATCACTGGCTTCACCATCGCAACGTTTGCAGATAAACATATTGTGTGATATTAGCTGGAGCGAAAAACTTTGAGAAACCTTGACTGTACTTGCTAACCACTAGCGAGTAGTGCGTGTATGCGTGCGGTCGGTTTACCGTCTACCGCCAAACTGATGGAATAATAAATTCTACACGCAAGTGGATGGTGTAGCAATGGGCTCTCCAGTATCTCCCATTGTTGCTGATATCTTCATGGAGGATTTCGAGGAGACTGCCCTGCAATCTGCACCTGTAGCACCTGTAGCAAGTTCTACAAGCGGTACGTAGATGATACTTTTACCATACTACCATCTCATAAAGTAACAGCATTTTTAGACCACCTTAACTCCTTAAACTCCAAAATTCAATTTACTATGGAGGCAGAGGCTCTCTCTCTCGAACTCTTTAGCTTTCTTAGATGTTTTAGTAATTCGTAATCCCAATAACACCTTGAGTCATACAGTGTATCGAAAGAAAACCCATACAGACAAATACTTAAATGGTGAATCACACCACCACCCAACACAGTTATCTACCGTCGGTAAATCATTGTTTCAGAGAGCGCGTGGGATCTGTGATGAGCAACATCTGGCTGCAGAGCTTCAACATGTCAAGCAAGTACTACATGACAACAAGCTCCGAATACCGCGCCCTCGTCACAGAAACCGCGTGAAACGTGCCACAGTCGAACGCCTACCTGCTATATTACCATATGTTAGAGGAGTCACAGACAAGATTGGCTATATCTTGAAGCGAGCTTCAATCAAAACATACTTCAAGCCGCTGAAGAAGATTAGTCAGTTCCTACCACTTGTCAAGTGCCACATACCTCTGCAAGATGCAGGTGTATACAAGCTAGATTGTGATTGCGGTCTCTCTTACATAGGCCAAACTAAAAGAAGTATAGGGACCCGCGTAAAAGAACACATCGCTGATGTCAGACACCGCCATTTCAAGAAGTCAGCAGTTTGTGAACATACTCTAGACAAGGCCCAGCACTACATCAGATTTGATAAACCACAAGTCCTCGCAAAAGAAAACCGATTCCTTCCCAGGATGATCCGTGAGGCTATTGAAATTAAAAAACATCCAAATTTCAATAGAGAAGATGGCTGGGACTTACCACCTGCTTGGAACCCCATTATAGATTCCATAAAATCAAAATCCAAGTCCAAAACTGCAAGACCGAAGGATACGGTGAGCTCGTTCTGCGTGAATCGGATCGCCAATAATTAACAAAAATGTAAGGTAGCTATTAGTAATTGTAACATTAAGACGTCCAACAACTTAGTCTACCCGTGACCATGGATGCTGTAAAGGATCCGAAACGTCGGGAATCAAATAATATCAATACAACGCGATAAAATCCGTAAAAAGTAGTTTTATTTTCTATTTTATAAAAAAAAACTTGTAAGAAAATAAACACTTATATTATCTTAATTTATAAGCACCAAACATTCACTCAACACATAAACACAACACACTAGTGCGTTAACTTTTAATACTCGTACAGGCATAAACTTGTTCGTTTTGGCAAGTGATGAGCGAGTGACCCGAGTGCATCTGAACTCGATACAAAAATTTTTTCCGTAGTCACTCGAATAAAAGTCAACTCGAGACGCATACTTTAAAGTTCTTTAGAATTTATTCAACTTTTGGCGGGAAATTTAACGAAGGCGGTTCTTTCAAGTTTTCTCCAAAAAGGAGTTGTTTTAGAAATGTATGGAGCCTGGGCCAGCTCCATGTACACTATACGTAAATATAGGTTTAAAATATAGAAACTGATTTTTAATGTTAATATATTTTAATTTCACTTCGTTTTCTTGTACATTTAAAATATCTTGGTCAAGGAGAGCAACACAACACATTAAAAATACAATATGGCGGATCGTATTTGAAATCAATTTGTCAAAATAAATGAGTCCAAAAGTTCTCTGGAGGCTATCATTAGAAATCCTTTCAAGGATAATGTCGTAGTCCAATCATCATGGATATTAAAAATTGTTTATATTCTTGCTTCAAGAAGGGAATTGAGGTTTCACTTGTATGGTGTAACGAGTCTTTTTAGTTCGTTACATGGTAGTAGTTTGTTTAATAAAAACCCTTCGTAATTCATTCATTTGTTTTAGTCTGTGGTAGATTATTTCGCAGGTATCCAGGTTGGCATGATTTATGCAATTAAAAAGTCAACTGTTACAATTTGACAGATTTAGGGATGGGCAAATGGAAAAAAATATCGATATTTATCGTATCGATATTTTTCAAATATATCGATATATATCACCCAAGAAATATCGATATATCGATATTTTTTGCCCAATTTGCAATTATTTATAAAAATTGCCTAAATTATCGAAATTTTAAAGCAAATACACATCTGGCTGTTTCAACATAAGTTTTATTATTAAAAAAAAAAAATCGAATTGCTTGACATAAAAAAAAGAAACATTATTCAAACCAGTATTTGTCTGATATTGATATCAGGAGCACTCTTTGTTTGATGTGTTCCCCTGTTAATCTGCTCCTATCAATTGGCACAGCCAAATTTACCACTGAAGCTACCCTTTCAGATGATACTGAAGATGCTTGACAAATCAAATATTTTAGAGCGACATCCGAGAGAACCGGGGTGAAATGTTGACAATTTACCCAGAACTTTATTGGATCAGATTTTCTTTCTAAAAGTGGTTGGTCCAAATACTGCTTCAGATCATTGGGGACACAGCTCCTGCTTGGAACCTCTGACCAAGCTATGCTCAGATTTAATAATTTCTCATGTCTGGACCAGATAGAGGACCCACTAGCTTGTTCTGATGCTGCTCGATCAGGATTTTTATCCGGAGAACGTTGTCCTCTACGCCGATGTTCTGCATGAATCTCAGCACTAATTTTGGATATAGCATTTGACACGACAATTGGCGAGGTAAAGTGGATACGCTTGAACCGAGGGTCCAAAACAGTAGCTACTGAGAGAAAAGGATTTCTTTCTAAAGGAGCCAGTTTGTCTTCAACTTTTTTGAGTAAAGCCTTTTGTACAATCAACCCTAAAGAGGTTGATGGAGTTGCTTGATCTGTAACTTGGGTAACTAAATTTGTAAGAGGAATGGCTAAGCTTGACGTTACATAATTCGCACCACTTATTTCCTCAGTAGCTTCTTTGAAAGGGCCAAGAAGAGCAATAAAATCTCGTATCACATTAAGTTGCGACGATGGAACCATATCTGGTGTATTTTTGTTGGTTTGGCTTTTTGTGGCTAAAATTTTAGCTACTAGTGCAGACAGTTTAACGAATCTCTCTAGCATGTCAAAGCAAGAATTCCATCTAGTGCTGACAGCTTGTATCAATGTCAACACCTCACCTTCTTTTTTTCCACATGATTCTTGTTCGGCTCGTAATTGGTCCATAGCATTGACTGACTGCTTAAAGAACGTCACAATGGTTTTGACGTGATCGGTAAGTGCTGAAAATTCTTTAATTTCTTTCAGTACTCCGTCAACTACAAGGTTTAAGACATGAGCCACACAGGGAATCCGATGATTATCACCTAAAAATAATCGTACCGCTGATACTATATTTGCGCCGCCATCAGTGGTAATTGATACAATTTTAGTTTTGTCAATTTCAAACTCTTCACATATTTCTTTCCAACATTCTTGAATGTACTGTCCGGTATGACCCTAAAAGTATATTTGTACAATGTAAAATGTAATAATTGCAAATCAAAATAATTTAGAGGTGGGGTTGAAATTATAAATTACATCAAATATACATGAGAAAGTTTCTGGGCGCTTAAGTTCAGGCTCTGAATGACAGGCGATCCGTCTACGATGTCAATAAAGTGAACCGTCAATACTAAGAAACTTCTTGTAGAATTAGTAATTGTAAGTATGTCACTTGTGAAACATAAAAAAGTTATCTTTTTCAATCTTTTTATTATGACCTCCTTTGTAGTATTGTATCTATTTTCTATTAAGCGAGTTACCTGAATGTAAAAAGTATAAATTATTTGACTGCAATTAAATATTAAAAATATAAATAAGAACAAAAGTTATTTAAAGACAACCTTTTTTCTTGAAGGCAGTTTATATAGAGGGCAAACTGTGCGAATAAATTTTTGTAGTCCCTTTTTTTCTACGCATGACAGTGGTAAATTGTCCTTGCATATCATATAAGTTAATGCTTGTGTAATTTCACAATGTTTTTGTCCACCTTCTGAAATATAAAAATTGTCTTAAGTAATATCATTTAATATAATTGACATTTACTTAGAAAAAAAATAGTTTGAAAACACAAATATAAAAAAAGGTCACATTCACATCTAAACTATCGATATATTTACAATTGATTGAGGAACATCACTAAAATTTGTTGTGAATCACTCTGTTTATCGGAATGTATTTGATCAAAACTAAGATAAAAATATATATTTTTAAAAACAGTGACACTAAGATACTACCTTTTCAAAGCTTGAACTTCTCTCATAACAGCTTGGTAATGTAGATTGTATTTCTTGCGTTGGCTTTCTTTTTTTCGCGACTTGTTTGAAGAATTGGGATTTTGAAGAATGTGCAGAATTTTCGCTTATCTCTTGTATTTGGGAATAGGAATCGTCATTAGATGTACTCGTACTTGGTATTGATAAAGTAACCTGACAATAGTCAACAGAACAAAAATAATTACAAATCATAACCTATTTACAAAGTTGTCTAACTATTGCAATTTTAGTTTGGATATTGAAACTAACATCAACACTGGTGTCATCGAAGTTTGCCGACTCAACATCTTTAGTCGCATTGGTAGACTTTTCGGTTTCTTTCGATGAATTTTGTATGTCTACCATTTGTAAATAAGCAAAATGGTGCTTCGTTTTTAAATGTGTTGCCAAATTTGTAGTGTTTCCACAAGTTTTATACGTTTTACCGCACAAGTTGCAAGAAACAGGTTCTTTGTTCCCACTTTTTTTAAAGAACTTCCATACAGCAGACATGACGTTTAACATAAATACAATTCACACAAAAAAAATAACAATGAGCCACGCTTAGTTAACTCGTGACAACACAACAAAACAACGTTCGTCGTACCAACACTCTAAAATACAATACAGTCAGTCCAGTGCAGTGATACCAACCAAACCAACAAGCAATGTCATTGTCATAGACAAGCAAGTCATAGAGAGTAATTTTTGTTTGTGTTTGAAGCAAAGAAACTAAGCCCATACAGCCTACTGCATATTTTCTAAATTTAAGAAATCGGATTGGTCAAAATCATGATGTGACGCATGACCAGACAGCAGAGCTTTAAAAATATATCGATTTTGATATCTGAAAATAAATATCGAAAATTGATATATCGCGTGAAAAAATATCGCTAATTAGTATCGATATTTTTCTGAAAAAATATCGATATTTTGATATATCGATATTTTTTACCCATCCCTAGACAGATTCACTTTACGACCTTTACCACATATGGCCTGAACGTTTCATTTGAACAACTAATTTCAATATTTTAATCCGGCCTCATTAGGTGCCAATATTATATAATGTAGAAGTATTCTATTTGTTAAAGTCTTATGGCATAATTCCTTTGTTTTGGACCCACATTTCATCGGTAAGTCGAAGTTTTTATTAGCAATCGTTCATTGTACTTGCTCATATTTAAATTTTGTTTAATTGGGCTACAATTGGCTTTCACTATTTTTCCTGGCTTATTTTAACCGAATTTTCGCCTTGTGGTGATGAATCTCCGGTCTTGTTTGTTGGAAAAACGGGAAGATTGTGATATGTCGAAAACGTGGTCACGTCCAACACAAGGACGTGACCACGTTTTCGACATAAATGTTCGTAGTTTCAATTTCTAATCCAGGCTTATTTTGTTATAGTCTCGGCGTTTTTTTTCTTTTTTTCCTCTTACTTTTTTATACCTATAATTTTATAAAAAGGGATTTAAATTAGTCGTTTTACAACCGGTTTTTCATATAACTGATAACTTTATAACTGAGGAGTGACAGAACAAAACATGATAATTCCATGATGTCTAACTTTTCACAAAAGGTCAAAACCTGCAACTACTTTGGCTTTGTGCAATTAAAAACAATATGAGTTCTACTGAATAAAAAATAAAAAAACATACTTATAAAGTGTTTAACTTTATAAGTATGTTTTTTTTATATTTTGAAATTGTGTATCTATTCTTATGTAAATTATGGAAATATCATTTTGTGATCAGATCAAATGAGAATATCATTATTTGTACCAAACTGTTTGGAAATATCATGTTTTGAAAAAGTAAGGTTAGGAAATAACATGTTCTGGATTTATTATTTATTTAATTAATTAAAATATGTGACAAATACACAATTGATAATGAAAAATTAAATTCTTATGTCTTCTACATCCATTTCAGTTCAAATACATGCTTCTTCATCATCCATTTCTTCATTTTGTTCTGCAATAGAATAATTTAATATTTGCTTGTACCATTCTAATGCCGGAAGGTTCTCCCAATCGGCACTGAACTGTTTTGTTAATAATGCAAAGAAAAATGATGTGACCAGCCTTCACATCATTTTTCTTTGCAGCACTCAGTCCTCGGTCTTCTTGAATTTGTTCTATATTTCTGGGGTGACGTTTCAGTAGTGATATAAACTGTTCTACGGACTCAAATCTATAGTTTGGTGAAGCTTTTACTACACAGTTCAATTGTCTGCCCTGAGAAGATTTGCACTTCTTGATTATAATTTTTTTCATGGATTATATGCCCACAAGTTTTTTATAATCACTTTCTAAACCTTTTACATCATACAGACATCATTCTTTACCAAGCTCGCACACTGCCATGTTTAGAAAATATTTCAAAATATTCTTGCATCATAGTAATCACTGGTATTTTTCTTACATCTTTCTCAATTCTACCAAATAAATGGTCTGCTGGCATGAAACTATGCCCTCGGACTGGGAAAAACAGTTGTATTTCCTTAACCTGTAGGGGACTTATTTTGAAGCCAAAATAGCAGCATATGCAACACATGGCTGTTTTTGTTTTGGCCCCCGCAACCATCACAAAAAAGTCTTATTAACTTCACATTAGCTGGTATTGTTTGAGTATTCAAGAAGCAGTATAAAGCAGATCCAATTGACACAGCAACCTTGCGAGATTCTGTTTCATCCCAATTATACAGGCAAGAATTATTTTGTTCTGACAGATCCATCACACATAAATTATACAGACTAATCTGGCGGAAATAAAAAGCCTCCTGAATTGGTGTCCTAGGTAGAGGAAACACCTGCTGGAGATCAAAACAAATAGTGATACTATCTTCAACCTTTTCTTTTAAAAGTTTAAAGAAAAAGTTTGCTCGCTATTTATGGATACAGAGTTTTGTCATTAGTTCTTGTTTTTTTGTTGTATCTTGTTCGTGTTTGATACTATTTCTCAATAGTATACAGGAACTGCAGGCACCTGATGCAGGTGAGCGAAATCCAATATTAAATTCCACATTTGAATTTACACTTCGTAAAACATTGTTCTCTTGATCTTCAGGTCATTTGGGACACTATTATTGGAAAACGTTCTCAATTTTTTCATATTTAAAGCGGCATCCAAATACACCCTCTTGCTTTTAGCTCTATTGTAGTGGCTTTCACTGCAAGGAAGTTTTCGGAGGAAATAGTACGCTCAGAGCTCTTGTCTGGCTGGACGCGTGTTCGGTTTTTACATTTTTAAAACAAATAACCGTTTTCGTAATCGGAACTCTGCTATAACGCCACACGGTTGGAAATACAGTGTCAATACATTGTGAATAATATCCATTACAAGTGAGAAAGCTGACTGTTTATCCCTGTCACATCATCATACATCGTAAATACTCGTGTGGTGAATGTTAACGTTCGTAATACGTGGGAACGGGACATCCGTCTTTCCACCCTGCTCGCCGCTTAGTGACGCCGCAATCACTTATTTACCGATACCTCCAACTTCTGCCAAGATCTACCCACTCGTTGGATATTGTCTGCAGCAGCACAATGAATGTCCAAAGATCTCCTCCCACGGTAAGAACGGGATCACAACCAGACCTTTCCAAACTACGTGATGAACCTAATATCGGTGTTACGTTACGGAAGCGAAAACAGCCCGAGTGTAATTGCGATCATTCGGAAGTATTACTTGAATTTCAAAATAAAATTATGAATACGATTACATCTGCCCTTGAAACCCAAAATAAAAATATAATAACTACATTGGAAGCATTGCGCCAGGATATAAATGGATTTAGACACGATTTAGAGACGGTAAATGGCAAGATTGATAAGTTGTCTAACGAACAAACTTGCATAAAAAAGGATATGAGCGATTTGAAGTCTGTAAATAATACCAATCATATTAAAATACACACTGTGTCGCAGGATCTTACAGTACTTCAGACGACTGTTGCAAACTTATCAGATCAGTTACGTATCAAAGAACAGCAGGGAAGAATCAAAAACCTTGAAATAACTGGAATCCCTCTCACAAAAGGTGAAAACTTAATCAATATCGTACATAATATAGCCAAAAAGATTGATTTCCCCATTGCAACGACGGACATCGATTACATCCACCGAGTTCGACGCTTTATTTCGAACAATGCTAGTGCAGACTCCAGTGACTCAGCGTCCAATATTACCTCCATCCCGAATATCATCGTCAAGTTTACCCAGAGGAAACGCAAAAGTGATATGTTGTCAGCTGTGCGTGCGCGACGGGGTCTGACTACAGCTGATGCTGGGCTGGACGGGCCGGTGAAACCTATTTTCATAAACGATCACTTAACGCCACAGAATAAACAATTATATAAGCAAGCCCGTTTTCTTGCAAAAGAAAATAACTATAAGTATATATGGTTGTCGTAAAAGTGACACATCCA
The DNA here is from genome assembly GCA_910591435.1 of Acronicta aceris. NCBI lineage: Eukaryota > Metazoa > Arthropoda > Insecta > Lepidoptera > Noctuidae > Acronicta > Acronicta aceris. The sequence goes on along the minus strand of OU342757.1, from coordinate 11,320,887 downwards.
AAACTTTGTGTGTGTCCAATGATACTGATTTAGCTAAAATAAAATGACTATCTATCCATACCCATTATACCTGCATGCTTTGTTTATTCCCTGCTGTATTACTTGTATTATTTTACTGTAATATATTTTCTTGCTTTAATCCTAAGGAGGAATGTACATTCATCCATAAAACTTACTGTCGTTCAACTTTAACACTCTTATCCTACAAATGTAATGTTAGTGGAACTTGTTTATTCACAGCAGTTATATGTATCATAAAAATAACTTTACTTTACATTCGATAAAAATAACTTGTCCATTTATTATCAAAACGTGAGGGGATTACGTACTAAATCACACTTATTTCTTGCCGAAGTACTGCAAAACAATTTTGACGTCATATGTATCACAGAGACCTGGCTTAATGATGGCTTTTACAATAGCGAATATGTGGATAACCGATACGAACTTTACCGCTGTGATCGTAACTACCTAGCAACCGGCCACGACCGCGGCGGAGGTGTTATGATCGCCGTGCGTCGCGAGCTCTGTCCTTGGCAGCGTAGGGACATGCACGCGTCACCGCTGTCGGAAGAGGTATGGGTCTCCTTGCCTCTGCGCACGAATATTAAACCTAATTCGTTGCCGGGCCAAAACAATGACGGTTCTAACTACTTACACATGATAGCTACGTACATACCGCACGGTACTAGTCATGAATCATTGTTAACATCCTTCTACGACAGGGTGAGTGAATTTATTTTGCGTAATCATAGCGATAAATTTCTTATATTCGGAGACTTCAATGTAACTCATGCAAATTGGTCTTGCAATTATGACTCAAATTCTATGGATATATACACTAACAGTGAAAAACTAGCTAGTCTCACCGCCGATTTCATGAATTTTACCTCCTTATTACAATACAACAATCAATTTAACCACAATAATAGATTATTAGACTTAATTTTTAGTAATGAAATGTGCCTTATCTCACTGTGCAAGCATCCACTTGTACCACAAGACCTGCATCACAACGCATTAGAAATTGACTTCAAATTAAATTTCAGTCCCGCACTCAAGCTCCCATTTACAATGAAAAGACAATATTACAAGGCCGACTACGACTCGATTAAAACTGCCCTTGCGTCTGTGGATTGGGAGAATATTTTTTCCAGCATGACCGATGTAGATACCATGATTGATTACTTCTATAATGTTCTCGATAATATTGTGGACGAATTTGTGCCAATTCGTAACTTAAGTTCTGGACAAAAATATCCACCTTGGTATACAAAACCACTTATTAAGTTATCCAATGAAAAATGCAAGTTTCACCGAAAATGGAAAACATACGGTAATCTTCACGATTATCGTACATTCTCGTTACTGCGCAGAAGATTTAAAAAAATGTCTAATGATTGCTATCAAAATTTCATTAAGTATTCTGAAGATAATATAAAAAATGACCCTAATTCGTTTTGGTCTTTTGTCAAGTCAAAAAACACATCTTATCACATCCCCGAGAAGATGTTGTACAAAGGTAAAATACTCTCCACTGGTAATGAGATTTGTGATGCCTTTAATGACTATTTTAACTCCGTCTTTGTTTCCACCACATCTCAAATCTGCCCTTACAGCTACAACTCATCTTCTACTGTAGATATAAGTCGAATCAACCTCACTTCTGAGCTAGTATTAAATGAATTAAAAAAAGTTAATATTAAAAAAGGTGCTGGATCTGACGACCTTCATCCAATTTTCATATCTAGGTGCGCTGAGATTCTTGCAAGACCAATAACTTTAATATTTCGTACGTCTATTGAAACCGGAGTGTTTCCTAGTAAATGGAAAAAATCCATTATAACCCCTATACCTAAAAACAATAAAAAAGATATTGTATCCGAATACAGGCCGATCTCTAAATTATGTGTTCTGGGAAAAATATTAGAAAAAATAGTAACATCCCAAATTTCATTCGCTTTCCGTAATCACATTTCTGAACAGCAGCATGGCTTCTTTAAACATCGTAGTGTAGATAGTAACATGATAATTTTTTCGGAATTTTTAGTACAAGCCATGGACAAGAATCTGCAAGTAGATGTCGTGTACACCGACTTTTCGAAGGCGTTCGACAAAATTAACCATGATATGCTTATTGAAAAACTAGCGAAGGCCGGTGTGCATGGCAGCTTACTACGATGGATCCAATCTTATATAAAAAACCGAAGTCAGGCGGTCTGTGTCAAAGGTTACTCATCTCAATTCCTCCCTGTTCCCTCTGGAGTCCCCCAAGGGTCCCACATGGGACCCTTGCTCTTTAACATCTACATAAACGATATAGGAACAATATTTAACCACAGTAATCACCTACTTTACGCTGATGACACTAAGATATTTAATTAAAAACACTTGAACTTTTTTATCACATATCACAGCAATTTCTTTTAAGATAAATTCATTTGCTTCTGTTTTAAAACCTTGTACGTCTACAATAGCATTCATGATAACCTGCGCACAATGTTGCTGAGAGGTTTGTATTCCACAAGCCGATCGTTTACTATCAAACAATAAGCAGTTGTCTTATCTGGTATTGATGCAGAACAGGAACGGGTCTATCGGACAGTTGTAATAAGACTGACGAAATTTCACATACATTTCATATAATATACTGTATTTGTTCTCGAGAAACGTTAAACTCATAGGTTCATATGGATAATACTGTGAATTCAAAAAAAGAGTAACGTTTGTCACTTCACAATGATCGAATATTGAACAGTCTTTAGTTTTATTGTTTTTTCTATTAGTTTGTAAACCAAAAATGACATATCTAGGTTTTTCTAATTGTGAAGCAGTCTTAACTGACCAAGAATGCTTTGTGGTTTTAGGGAGTAATGGATACTCATATAAATCCCAATTCCTAAAAGCCATTTGAATAGGTTTATCTCTTTCTAAATATTTTAATAGTGTCAGTCGTTCTCGATCTGAAACTTTTATGTGGGGAACCCTCCATTGAACTCTTTGTATATCTATTTCAAAATGAGTAATATCATCAGTAAGAATAACACTGTTTAGGTTAGAGTTACTTCTATTCATTATAAGTTCATGTTTACAATTTATCACAATTCTGTTATAATCCTCTGCAAACCCTAATAACTTATTTAAAGGTATCACAGCACTAAAATGCCCATCACTTTGGAACCCCTTTAAGTTCCAACCCCATATAGCGGCAACTCTATTTTCTGCTTCATTTAATGATATGTATGATTTGATTGTTGATGTTATTCCAGAATTTTTTATACGGTCGATTTCAATACCATTCATTTCATATCTGATATCTTGAAACAGATACATAACAGGGTTATTAGTGAACGTAACAGTTTTCTTGATCGGATTCCCATCTTTACCGAAGAGCTTTGCTTGGCCTTCGATGTAAATTGAGCTGGCCGATGGTAGCACGTATATGTCTTGTTGGTGTATGGGGATTCTGATTTCATCATTTTCTCTAAAGCTGTTATTGTAGGGATTGTATGAATGGACTTCATAACTTTCAATCGAAGTGTCAAAGTACGGTAAATCAGTAATCTGTAGTATATTCATACTTTAAACCCTAGGGCTATAAGAAAATCTTTATTTGCTTCAGTCAATTTCTTAACTTTTTTCTTAGGTCTTTGCACTTTGGCAATCGTAGAAGAACTAAGACGTTTTGTTTTCACTGGGATGTTTTTATAGTATACTATCATTTTGTTTTTCTTAAATGAAGACGTAGTTGAATATATTCTTCCCCAAAGTTAATACAGTGGCCAAATTGATCAACAATCCTAACAGATATAGATGGAATTATATTTTTGTTTACTGGATAGTAAATAACGTATTGCGGAATTTCTATGCACTGATGACCTGGAGTAGTATCAGACACAAATTCATGAATGAAATGAGTTGGTAATCCGTTGGAGTAGGAACCGTAAACAAGATCACATTCAATTCTGATCACAGACAGACTGCTGTTATCAATGGGAATATTTGGTGTTGAATTTAATACTGAAACGTATAGCAAACCACACTCGTATTGATCAGATAAATGTAGTGGTGGTTGAAAGTATGTAACCAGTTCCGATTTGTTTCTAGAGATGGTAACCGTAGTAGACATCCTCGTATACTGAACTCATTTGTAAGATTCTGTTTATTTTATTCTTTCACTACACCAAAAATTCTTCAAAAAATGTAAACAAAGATGTCCACAAATGAAAGGATGATCACGCTGAATATTATCATAATTATAGTGAACATCGGAACCCACGTATTTTATAAATTCCTTTGAAGGCTTAAGATTTTCATAACTGTCAAAATACTCAATATAATCATTATATTTTACATAGGCTACCCAATGAGAACCATGATTTTTAGAGTTATCTAAATTAATAACTCCACATTCTTTTTTAAATGGGTGTTTAGGGAGCTCATCTCTCATAAAGACACCTCTAAAATAGGGAATATTATTTCCATACTTCAAAATGTCCAAATTACTCAAGGCTCGTTTAGGTAGCCGATATTTTAGTTTTTTTTCTTTCGATACGAAAATCCCGAGCCCATCTTTATGTGGTTTAAGGTGTAGTCCTTTGCCGATGCAGAGAGCCTCCATCTTCTCATTGTGCCTCGATTCAGCATACAACTTTTTTGCCATCTTGAATTCATTTATGGTTTTAGCAATACCAGCTGCACCACCTGCTAGGGCGCCTGCCGCAGATAAACCCGCAAAAATAGGAATCAGAGGTAATATTCCACCAGATTTTGGTATAGGAATAACACGAGGAAGTTTAATGGACGAATCATTAGCTAATTCTCTGGTAGCGGCCATAGCTAATTCTATCGCCACCTTTTTGCATTTTGGTTTTAATTTTTTTATATGTCTTTTTGTTTTGTTAATAACATTTTTAAATTTATTTTTCAACCCTTTTCCAGATGTAATTTTTGGAGAAAACTTTTTGCTACCTTTTTTTAGACCAGAACCAGTTTTAACTCGCTTTTTCGCCATATTTAACAAAACTAAATCTCCCTTGTGGCGATCCTTTAAGTTTGAAGAATTATGATAGGCAATGTCGTGCAATATTCGTCTAATTTATTAATGCCTTTATCTCCGCGTGAAAGCCTTTTTATCAATTTAGTGCCAGGTCCACAATAATTGTGTCCTAGTAAATGTAATTCAAATGGTAAATTATTTATAAGCCAATTGAGAAGACTGCTCTCTCCAAAACACATCATAAGACTGATGCATCATGGTTGAACACTTAATAAATATTAGATTTGTCAATCCAACTGTTTTCAGAAGAAGACAAACCTAACTATTTCACTAAAACCCTATTTCCTTTTCTTCTAAGAACTTTCTCGACTAGATATAAATTGGGATATTTTGTCTTTTGCAGCTCTTGTACATAAAATGCACCTAAAATGGGCTGGCCTCTGATTGCATCTTCAATTAAGTAGGTGATAGGAGTTGTATATTGTATTTTTCGAATTTTAAATATTTCTGTCGACCAGTTCTCGGGGTATATCCATTATCAAATGTTCCTTTGTACTTACTGATACGCACATAATCACCAACTTTAAATTTGTTTTTTATACTATTGGTTTTTATCAACCTGAAATATCTCCCTAATATGCGTTTTTTATTAGTATTATCCACGTTTGCGGGGATTTCATCAATAGTCCGATGATAGGTGTGATTGTATTTGTAAATAACATTATTAAGGGTGTTATCTGCCCAGTTATAGTCACCTTTTAAACTAAACTCCTTATACAGTTTAGATTTCAATGATCTGATAAATCGCTCAACGAATTCATAAGTTTTTGAAATTTATTATTATAAAATTCTGTTCCATTATCCGTTTGCAGATTTTTAGGAATACGCCCTTTATCCAACAAAGTTTTGAAAGAGTTGCACACGTCTTCTTTGGATTTACTTTTTATAGGCATGGTCCAAGCATATTTCGAAAATGTATCAATAACGGCAAGAATATATCTGTAATTTTTATTTTCTTTTGAAATTGATTGCATACCAATTAAGTCTGCTTGCCACAAGTCATCTATATCTTTCATGATAACATGTCTTCGCGGATAGTTCACCCTCGCATTTTTATGAATTTCGTGTACCACGTCAGCTTTGCTCATGTTCACAATTCGGTATATTTGTCTTGAATTCAATTATAATACTGAATAAAAAGGATATTATTATGACTATTTATTATTTAATTATATCAGCTTCTTTTAATTCTTCGATTATTGATAAAATTTCATTATCATGATTTGTATTACCGGCATCTCTGGAAACAATTAATAGCTTCAATCTGTCAACCAGTTCGTTAGAATTATCCCAATATACCAAGTCAGTGTTATTTTTGTACTTTTTTAGGGTTGGTAAGCTTCCTCCTTTAGTGATAACATTATTGTTGGATTCGGAAAACAGTGGTTTGATTATTTCACGATATTTTATACCTTTATCGCCTCTAATTTGCCCATTAGGATTAAAATCTCTCTTATGTGCATTTGTATAATACAACATATCCTTATAGACAAGTTTATCTTTGCTCGATATTAGTTTTAAATCAGGTTTTCTTCGAAGTAAAAGTTCTTTTAAACCAGGGGTTAAAATGTAGGTTTTCTCACCAACTTTAATAAAAATGGCATTATCGTCATTCAAACTATCCATTTTAGAAAATGAAACTATTGAATTACCCATTAGTAAATTTTTGTTTTCACTTCTTATTCCAAATGGTATATTTACACCATCATAAATATCGTGGATATCACGACCCTCTAATGATATTTCTAAATCTTCCAGTAATTCCGTTGTGGGGGACTTTTTAACGAACTGTGCAGATTTCAGTTTCGGATCATAGCAGTCTTTAAACTTTGTAGATGAGCTAGTGTTAATGTCATCCAATTCGATGTCGTTAGAATTGTGGTATGTATTTTCTAAATTTTGTATTTTTTCTATTGTTTTATTCGAATCAACCAGGGTTTTAAGGGGTTCTGTGACAGGCTTTAAAATTTTATCAAGTGACAAATTCATTGAGTGTTCCTGGTTTTTCATTTGTTTTATTTTATTCTTTATGGCGTCTACAGACTTCATTAATTCTATTTTAATATTTTTCTCCATGTTATATTAGCTAAAGAAAAAATAATACTGATTTTTTTTTGTGTAAATCACTTATATTTATAAACCATCAGTCAAATTTAAAAAATATATCAAAATTCTGTCTTTACCGTCCATTATTTAATGATGATTCTTTGTTAATAATTAAAAAAAATTAAGGTTTACTCCAAACAGTTTGACAAATGTTTTTGAACTGTTGCCATTGTAGATCACAACTAACATGATCTTTATAAATATGTTTCAAATTCACATCGTCTTGTTTAAATATTATAATCAAGTAACATTGTCACGTAACAATTGTTTCGGAATTTTAGAATAGTATAGAGATAAATAGAAACAATCGATTTGTTTATACGACCCATACATAAATAATTGCGGATATTTACTTGATTTTCACAAGCAACATCATCAAATATAAATACAGAATTTGTTGAAGCTTCACTCGAAGAAATGACATATTTATCGTCATTGAACTCGTAGAAATTAACCTGTGGTACTCTTTTTAATACTTCAGTCAAGAATCGGTATTTAGGTTGAAAAGATGTTTTAGAGTAAAGATATAGATTTCTAAACTTGAGCCCATTTTCATGCAGCAGTAAACTAATCATAACATTTGTTTTACCACAGTTCGATGGACCACATATTATACAGCGAATGGTATTCGGCAATAAAGTACTATGCCTGATGTGGTCAGCGGAGTCACTTAATCTTATATTATTAACTTTTAAGGTTATGGGTTGCTTGATCAACTTCATCTTGCTGATTAATTCAAATGCTATTTAACATTTACATATATATGCAAAATATTAGTATATATTCAAAAATAAAATCAATTCAAGAATGTCGTGTGGTGTACGGGCACCTAAAATAATTCCTATTTATTAAATAGGTCAGTAACGTAGAAATATGTAAGTGCTTGTTACTTATTTTTTTTAGTCTGTTTCATCTGTAGACATTTTTTTATTTTTTTTATTTTAGAAGTAATACGTCGGTCTTCAAATATAAATCTGTATATTCTCCCAGTGATTTAATATTAAATGATTGCCATATAGACTGAGCGTGCATGTATTCGTCATCGCTGATATGTTGGCATTTCAAAATATTGTAAAAACAATCTTTAGGTGGAAGGTGAGTTTTATTATATTTCAAGTTTGCATTCATATAATCATAGGGATAAATTCCCTTTTGACGGAGTAACTTTAATTGATTAGAACCAATATCTGGAAATCCTTTTGACAAATTAACAAAATCACTTTCATTCAAATTGTTTACCAATATGTTTAAGCTTGAACTCAGAAATTGATAAGAATCTATGAACTTGACTTGAATAGGCCTTGAAGTATTATTAGTATAGAATACTTTCGTGATTGACATATACTTTTCTTTGGTTTTTGGTATTATTTTAAAAGCACCTTCATATTTCGCTAATTCTTGAATAAACAGATGAGAGTCATAACCAGATAGGTTATGGAAAATAACAGGTACAAACTTGCATACTTTAAACATTAAATTACAGTGAGAGTGTGCTGCACCTCGGTACTGAGATGTAACGTGATCATGATCCATTACTTACTTAGGTATTTGTTACAATAATAATGTTAGGTATATGGTTAAAGATATAATTGATTAAATATGTAACTAATATTGAAATAATATACTCCTGAAAGGAAGAAAAAAACTGATATAATCATAAATCAATATTATAAATTGATTACATAAATTATTTCAATAATAGTTACTCACAAATGTCGGTGGGCACTTTACGTATTCTTTTCGGGCCGCCATAATAAAGTTTGCTATGTGCTGCCAAGCGTCAGTGTTGTCAAAGTTTCGGTTTTTAACCGTGACAAATGCCTGGCGCCACCTATTAATCGGCTGAACTTTATCGATTTCATCACACCGGTACACTTTCAAATCTATATAGTGCGTTCCGGGCTTAGTATCATAAGTTTGGCGCGAATTACCGTTTGCTAGGCGCCGTGTAATGTACGAAGTTAACGATGTTTTACCGGTTACAGCAGGCACGTCTCTGTCGTCGTCCTCGCTATCAGTTCCGAACAGGTCGTACGCGGTGCACTTCATTGGAGGGATCGGCTTGATGTACGGCTTCTTCGGAGCTGATGACCGTTGCCGCGGCGTCACCACGGTAGCAGACGGGCCGGGCACTGGACTCGCTCACGGCGACAAAGACGAACACGACGGCTGTATCGGCTCCGTAGCTTGATCTTGTATTTTTTTAAATCATCCTGTGATCGGGAATTTCCCCTAAATCACGAGGCATCAGGAGGCACCACAGCCTCCGCGTTCTTTAGGATCATCTCGGCCGGGAGAATTGTGAAATGGACATTGTTGATCCCACAGCAGTGTCCCAAATATTACGGATAGCTTGGCATTACGTTTATTCAAACATGTTATGTTATTGTTAATCTCCTCATTTATACGCAACATGTTTTCAGTTTGACTTTTATTAAACTGCAACTTGAATTAATTATTTTCGCAATTTTTGCACTTTTCCAGCAATTCACAGGCATCGAGATCGCACGGCGAGCGATTGAACACATTCGTTTTATTCCAGTCGCGTTTAGGAGAAGTGGACGGCGATAGGTCGTCTCAAAAAATGTTGGGCTCGTTACTTTCCACGGTAGGCAGTGTAATACGGCTGCAGGTGTAAATGTGTAAGACTACCATTGCTGCGCAGCGGGAGGTAGACTGTTAGAATACACTTGAGGAATTTCTGTTGATGTTTGTTCAGGTAGAGACGGCATTGGAGGTGGTTGCAGCACCGTTGCTTCATTTCCTTTCTTAAATTATAATAGCAGGAGGACTATCTAGTGGTGGCATATTGGCCGGCAGCAGTCGCTGTAGCCTGTACCACTGGTGCAGTGGTATTATTGACTTTATCTTGTTAGTCGTGGCCAAACGGGGATGACTCTGAATTTCCCTGGTACTGCTTGTATTTGTTGTTGCTTCTTCAAATTTGTATTTTTTCATATATTTGAAATTGGGCGAAGGCTTGAAGTTAATGGATTCTTCAGCGCTGCAAGATATTAATTGACTTTTACTTGCTTTAAATCATCCTGTGATCGGGAATTTCCCCTAAATCATGAGGCGTCAGGAGTCACCACAGCCTCCGCGTCCTGTAGGATCATCTTGGCCGGGAGAGTTGTGTAATGGACATTGTTGATCCCACAGCAGTGTCCCAAATATTACGGATAGCTTGGCATTACGTTTATTCAAACATGTTATGTTATTGTTAATCTCCTCATTTATACGCAACATGTTTTCAGTTTGACTTTTATTAAACTGCAACTTGAATTAATTATTTTCGCAATTTTTGCACTTTTCCAGCAATTCACGGGCATCGAGATCGCACGGCGAGCGATTGAACACATTCGTTTTATTCCACTCGCGTTTAGGAGAAGTGGACGGCGTTAGGTCGTCTCAAAAAATGTTGGGCTCGTTACTTTCCACAGTAGGCAGTTTAATACGGCTGCAGGTGTAAATTTGTAAGACTACCATTGCTGCGCAGCGGGAGGTAGACTGTTAGAATACACTTGCGGAATTTCTGTTGATGTTTCTTCAGGTAGAGACATCAGAGGAGGTGGTTGCAGCACCGTTGCTTCATTTCCTTTCTTAAATTATAATAGCAGGAGGACTATCTGGTGGTGGCATATTGGCCGGCAGTAGTCGCTGTAGCCTGTACCACTGGTGCAGTGGTATTATTGACTTTCTCTTGTTAGTCGTGGCCAAACGGGGATGACTCTGAATTTCCCTGGTACTGCTTGTATTTGTTGTTGCTTCTTCAAATTTGTATTTTTTCATATATTTGAAATTGGGCGAAGGCTTGAAGTTAGTGTTCTTCAGCGCTGCAAGATTTTAATTGACTTTTACTTGCTTTAAATCATCCTGTGATCGGGAATTTCCCCTAAATCACGAGGCATCAGGAGGCACCACAGCCTCCGCGTTCTTAAGGATCATCTCGGCCGGGAGAATTGTGAAATGGACATTGTTAATCCCACAGCATTGTCCCAAATATTACGGATAGCTTGGCATTACGTTTATTCAAACATGTTATGTTATTGTTAATCTCCTCATTTATACGCAACATGTTTTCAGTTTGACTTTTATTAAACTGCAACTTGAATTAATTATTTTCGCAATTTTTGCACTTTTCCAGCAATTCACGGGCATCGAGATCGCACGGCGAGCGATTGAACACATTTGTTTTATTCCACTCGCGTTTAGGAGAAGTGGACGGCGATAGGTCGTCTCAAAAAATGTTGGGCTCGTTACTTTCCACGGTAGGCAGTTTAATACGGCTGCAGGTGTAAATGTGTAAGACTACCATTGCTGCGCAGCGGGAGGTAGACTGTTAGAATACACTTGCGAAATTTCTGTTGATGTTTCTTCAGGTAGAGACGGCATTGGAGGTGGTTGCAGCACCGTTGCTTCATTTCCTTTCTTAAATTATAATAGCCGGAGGACTATCTGGTGGTGGCATATTGGCCGGCAGCAGTCGCTGTAGCCTGTACCACTGGTGCAGTGGTATTATTGACTTTCTCTTGTTAGTCGTGGCCAAACGGGGATGACTCTGAATTTCCCTGGTACTGCTTGTATTTGTTGTTGCTTCTTCAAATTTGTATTTTTTCATATATTTGAAATTGGGCGAAGGCTTGAAGTTAATGGATTCTTCAGCGCTGCAAGATTTTAATTGACTTTTACTTGCTTTAAATCATCCTGTGATCGGGTATTTCCCCTAAATCACGAGGCATCAGGAGGCACCACAGCCTCCGCGTTCTTAAGGATCATCTCGGCCGGGAGAATTGTGAAATGGACATTGTTAATCCCACAGCATTGTCCCAAATATTACGGATAGCTTGGCATTACGTTTATTCAAACATGTTATGTTATTGTTAATCTCCTCATTTATACGCAACATGTTTTCAGTTTGACTTTTATTAAACTGCAACTTGAATTAATTAATTTCGCAATTTTTGCACTTTTCCAGCAATTCACGGGCATCGAGATCGCACGGCGAGCGATTGAACACATTCGTTTTATTCCACTCGCGTTTAGGAAAAGTGGACGGCGATAGGTCGTCTCAAAAAATGTTGGGCTCGTTACTTTCCACAGTAGGCAGTTTAATACGGCTGCAGGTGTAAATGGGTAAGACTACCATTGCTGCGCAGCGGGAGGTAGACTGTTAGAATACACTTGAGGAATTTCTGTTGATGTTTCTTCAGGTAGAGACGGAAGAGGAGGTGGTTGCAGCACCGTTGCTTCATTTCCTTTCTTAAATTATAATAGCCGGAGGACTATCTGGTGGTGGCATATTGGCCGGCAGCAGTCGCTGTAGCCTGTACCACTGGTGCAGTGGTATTATTGACTTTCTCTTGTTAGTCGTGGACAAACGGGGATGACTCTGAATTTCCCTGGTACTGCTTGTATTTGTTGTTGCTTCTTCAAATTTGTATTTTTTCATATATTTGAAATTGGGCGAAGGCTTGAAGTTAATGGATTCTTCAGCGCTGCAAGATTTTAATTGACTTTTACTTGCTTTAAATCATCCTGTGATCGGGAATTTCCCCTAAATCACGAGGCATCAGGAGGCACCACAGCCTCCGCGTTCTTAAGGATCATCTCGGCAGGGAGAATTGTGAAATGGACATTGTTAATCCCACAGCATTGTCCCAAATATTACGGATAGCTTGGCATTACGTTTATTCAACCATGTTATGTTATTGTTAATCTCCTCATTTATACGCAACATGTTTTCAGTTTGAATTTTATTAAACTGCAACTTGAATTAATTAATTTCGCAATTTTTGCACTTTTCCAGCAATTCACAGGCATCGAGATCGCACGGCGAGCGATTGAACACATTTGTTTTATTCCAGTCGCGTTTAGGAGAAGTGGACGGCGATAGGTCGTCTCAAAAAATGTTGGGCTCGTTACTTTCCACGGTAGGCAGTGTAATACGGCTGCAGGTGTAAATGTGTAAGACTACCATTGCTGCGCAGCGGGAGGTAGACTGTTAGAATACACTTGCGGAATTTCTGTTGATGTTTCTTCAGGTAGAGACATCAGAGGAGGTGGTTGCAGCACCATTGCTTCATTTCCTTTCTTAAATTATAATTGCAGGAGTTCTATCTAGTGGTGGCATATTGGCCGGCAGCAGTCGCTGTAGCCCGTACCACTGGTGAAGTGGTATTATTGATTTTCTCTTGTTAGTCGTGGCCAAACGGGGATGACTCTGAATTTCCCTGGTACTGCTTGTATTTGTTGTTGCTTCTTCAAATTTGTATTTTTTCATATATTTGAAATTGGGCGAAGGCTTGAAGTTAATAGATTCTTCAGCGCTGCAAGATTTTAATTGACTTTTACTTGCTTTAAATCATTCTGTGATCGGGAATTTCCCCTAAATCACGAGGCATCAGGAGGCACCACAGCCTCCGCGTTCTTAAGGATCATCTCGGCCGGGAGAATTGTGAAATGGACATTGTTAATCCCACAGCATTGTCCCAAATATTACGGATAGCTTGGCATTACGTTTATTCAAACATGTTATGTTATTGTTAATCTCCTCATTTATATGCAACATGTTTTCAGTTTGACTTTTATTAAACTGCAACTTGAATTAATTATTTTCGCAATTTTTGCACTTTTCCAGCAATTCACGGGCATCGAGATCGCACGGCGAGCGATTGAACACATTCGTTTTATTCCACTCGCGTTTAGGAAAAGTGGACGGCGATAGGTCGTCTCAAAAAATGTTGGGCTCGTTACTTTCCACAGTAGGCAGTTTAATACGGCTGCAGGTGTAAATGGGTAAGACTACCATTGCTGCGCAGCGGGAGGTAGACTGTTAGAATACACTTGAGGAATTTCTGTTGATGTTTCTTCAGGTAGAGACGGAAGAGGAGGTGGTTGCAGCACCGTTGCTTCATTTCCTTTCTTAAATTATAATAGCCGGAGGACTATCTGGTGGTGGCATATTGGCCGGCAGCAGTCGCTGTAGCCTGTACCACTGGTGCAGTGGTATTATTGACTTTCTCTTGTTAGTCGTGGACAAACGGGGATGACTCTGAATTTCCCTGGTACTGCTTGTATTTGTTGTTGTTTCTTCAAATTTGTATTTTTTCATATATTTGAAATTGGGCGAAGGCTTGAAGTTAATGGATTCTTCAGCGCTGCAAGATTTTAATTGACTTTTACTTGCTTTAAATCATCCTGTGATCGGGAATTTCCCCTAAATCACGAGGCATCAGGAGGCACCACAGCCTCCGCGTTCTTAAGGATCATCTCGGCAGGGAGAATTGTGAAATGGACATTGTTAATCCCACAGCATTGTCCCAAATATTACGGATAGCTTGGCATTACGTTTATTCAACCATGTTATGTTATTGTTAATCTCCTCATTTATACGCAACATGTTTTCAGTTTGAATTTTATTAAACTGCAACTTGAATTAATTAATTTCGCAATTTTTGCACTTTTCCAGCAATTCACAGGCATCGAGATCGCACGGCGAGCGATTGAACACATTTGTTTTATTCCAGTCGCGTTTAGGAGAAGTGGACGGCGATAGGTCGTCTCAAAAAATGTTGGGCTCGTTACTTTCCACGGTAGGCAGTGTAATACGGCTGCAGGTGTAAATGTGTAAGACTACCATTGCTGCGCAGCGGGAGGTAGACTGTTAGAATACACTTGCGGAATTTCTGTTGATGTTTCTTCAGGTAGAGACATCAGAGGAGGTGGTTGCAGCACCATTGCTTCATTTCCTTTCTTAAATTATAATTGCAGGAGTTCTATCTAGTGGTGGCATATTGGCCGGCAGCAGTCGCTGTAGCCCGTACCACTGGTGAAGTGGTATTATTGATTTTCTCTTGTTAGTCGTGGCCAAACGGGGATGACTCTGAATTTCCCTGGTACTGCTTGTATTTGTTGTTGCTTCTTCAAATTTGTATTTTTTCATATATTTGAAATTGGGCGAAGGCTTGAAGTTAATAGATTCTTCAGCGCTGCAAGATTTTAATTGACTTTTACTTGCTTTAAATCATTCTGTGATCGGGAATTTCCCCTAAATCACGAGGCATCAGGAGGCACCACAGCCTCCGCGTTCTTAAGGATCATCTCGGCCGGGAGAATTGTGAAATGGACATTGTTAATCCCACAGCATTGTCCCAAATATTACGGATAGCTTGGCATTACGTTTATTCAAACATGTTATGTTATTGTTAATCTCCTCATTTATATGCAACATGTTTTCAGTTTGACTTTTATTAAACTGCAACTTGAATTAATTATTTTCGCAATTTTTGCACTTTTCCAGCAATTCACGGGCATCGAGATCGCACGGCGAGCGATTGAACACATTTGTTTTATTCCACTCGCGTTTAGGAGAAGTGGACGGCGATAGGTCGTCTCAAAAAATGTTGGGCTCGTTACTTTCCACGGTAGGCAGTTTAATACGGCTGCAGGTGTAAATGTGTAAGACTACCATTGCTGCGCAGCGGGAGGTAGACTGTTAGAATACACTTGCGAAATTTCTGTTGATGTTTCTTCAGGTAGAGACGGCATTGGAGGTGGTTGCAGCACCGTTGCTTCATTTCCTTTCTTAAATAATAATAGCAGGAGTTCTATCTGGTAGTGGCATATTGGCCGGCAGCAGTCGCTGTAGCCTGTACCACTGGTGCAGTGGTATTATTGATTTTCTCTTGTTAGTCGTGGCCAAACGGGGATGACTCTGAATTTCCCTGGTACTGCTTGTATTTGTTGTTGCTTCTTCAAATTTGTATTTTTTCATATATTTGAAATTGGGCGAAGGCTTGAAGTTAATGGATTCTTCAGCGCTGCAAGATTTTAATTGACTTTTACTTGCTTTAAATCATCCTGTGATCGGGAATTTCCCCTAAATCACGAGGCATCAGGAGGCACCACAGCCTCCGCGTTCTTAAGGATTATCTCGGCCGGGAGAATTGTGAAATGGACATTGTTAATCCCACAGCATTGTCCCAAATATTACGGATAGCTTGGCATTACGTTTATTCAAACATGTTATGTTATTGTTAATCTCCTCATTTATACGCAACATGTTTTCAGTTTGACTTTTATTAAACTGCAACTTGAATTAATTATTTTCGCAATTTTTGCACTTTTCCAGCAATTCACGGGCATCGAGATCGCACGGCGAGCGATTGAACACATTCGTTTTATTCCACTCGCGTTTAGGAAAAGTGGACGGCGATAGGTCGTCTCAAAAAATGTTGGGCTCGTTACTTTCCACAGTAGGCAGTTTAATACGGCTGCAGGTGTAAATTTGTAAGACTACCATTGCTGCGCAGCGGGAGGTAGACTGTTAGAATACACTTGCGAAATTTCTGTTGATGTTTCTTCAGGTAGAGACGGCATTGGAGGTGGTTGCAGCACCGTTGCTTCATTTCCTTTCTTAAATTATAATAGCCGGAGGACTATCTGGTGGTGGCATATTGGCCGGCAGCAGTCGCTGTAGCCTGTACCACTGGTGCAGTGGTATTATTGACTTTCTCTTGTTAGTCGTGGCCAAACGGGGATGACTCTGAATTTCCCTGGTACTGCTTGTATTTGTTGTTGCTTCTTCAAATTTGTATTTTTTCATATATTTGAAATTGGGCGAAGGCTTGAAGTTAATGGATTCTTCAGCGCTGCAAGATTTTAATTGACTTTTACTTGCTTTAAATCATCCTGTGATCGGGAATTTCCCCTAAATCACGAGGCATCAGGAGGCACCACAGCCTCCGCGTTCTTAAGGATCATCTCGGCAGGGAGAATTGTGAAATGGACATTGTTAATCCCACAGCATTGTCCCAAATATTACGGATAGCTTGGCATTACGTTTATTCAAACATGTTATGTTATTGTTAATCTCCTCATTTATACGCAACATGTTTTCAGTTTGACTTTTATTAAACTGCAACTTGAATTAATTATTTTCGCAATTTTTGCACTTTTCCAGCAATTCACGGGCATCGAGATCGCACGGCGAGCGATTGAACACATTTGTTTTATTCCACTCGCGTTTAGGAGAAGTGGACGGCGATAGGTCGTCTCAAAAAATGTTGGGCTCGTTACTTTCCACAGTAGGCAGTTTAATACGGCTGCAGGTGTAAATGTGTAAGACTACCATTGCTGCGCAGCGGGAGGTAGACTGTTAGAATACACTTGCGAAATTTCTGTTGATGTTTCTTCAGGTAGAGACGGCATTGGAGGTGGTTGCAGCACCGTTGCTTCATTTCCTTTCTTAAATTATAATAGCCGGAGGACTATCTGGTGGTGGCATATTGGCCGGCAGCAGTCGCTGTAGCCTGTACCACTGGTGCAGTGGTATTATTGACTTTCTCTTGTTAGTCGTGGCCAAACGGGGATGACTCTGAATTTCCCTGGTACTGCTTGTATTTGTTGTTGCTTCTTCAAATTTGTATTTTTTCATATATTTGAAATTGGGCGAAGGCTTGAAGTTAATGGATTCTTCAGCGCTGCAAGATTTTAATTGACTTTTACTTGCTTTAAATCATCCTGTGATCGGGAATTTCCCCTAAATCACGAGGCATCAGGAGGCACCACAGCCTCCGCGTTCTTTAGGATCATCTCGGCCGGGAGAATTGTGAAATGGACATTGTTAATTCTACAGCATTGTCCCAAATATTACGGATAGCTTGGCATTACGTTTATTGAAACATGTTATGTTATTGTTTATCTCCTCATTTATACGCAACATGTTTTCAGTTTGACTTTTATTAAACTGCAACTTGAATTAATTATTTTCGCAATTTTTGCACTTTTCCAGCAATTCACGGGCATCGAGATCGCACGGCGAGCGATTGAACACATTCGTTTTATTCCAGTCGCGTTTAGGAGAAGTGGACGGCGATAGGTCGTCTCAAAAAATGTTGGGCTCGTTACTTTCCACGGTAGGCAGTTTAATACGGCTGCAGGTGTAAATTTGTAAGACTACCATTGCTGCGCAGCGGGAGGTAGACTGTTAGAATACACTTGCGAAATTTCTGTTGATGTTTCTTCAGGTAGAGACGGCATTGGAGGTGGTTGCAGCACCGTTGCTTCATTTCCTTTCTTAAATTATAATAGCCGGAGGACTATCTGGTGGTGGCATATTGGCCGGCAGCAGTCGCTGTAGCCTGTACCACTGGTGCAGTGGTATTATTGACTTTCTCTTGTTAGTCGTGGCCAAACGGGGATGACTCTGAATTTCCCTGGTACTGCTTGTATTTGTTGTTGCTTCTTCAAATTTGTATTTTTTCATATATTTGAAATTGGGCGAAGGCTTGAAGTTAATGGATTCTTCAGCGCTGCAAGATTTTAATTGACTTTTACTTGCTTTAAATCATCCTGTGATCGGGAATTTCCCCTAAATCACGAGGCATCAGGAGGCACCACAGCCTCCGCGTTCTTAAGGATCATCTCGGCAGGGAGAATTGTGAAATGGACATTGTTAATCCCACAGCATTGTCCCAAATATTACGGATAGCTTGGCATTACGTTTATTCAAACATGTTATGTTATTGTTAATCTCCTCATTTATACGCAACATGTTTTCAGTTTGACTTTTATTAAACTGCAACTTGAATTAATTATTTTCGCAGTTTTTGCACTTTTCCAGCAATTCACGGGCATCGAGACCGCACGGCGAGCGATTGAACACATTTGTTTTATTCCACTCGCGTTTAGGAGAAGTGGACGGCGATAGGTCGTCTCAAAAAATGTTGGGCTCGTTACTTTCCACGGTAGGCAGTTTAATACGGCTGCAGGTGTAAATGTGTAAGACTACCATTGCTGCGCAGCGGGAGGTAGACTGTTAGAATACACTTGAGGAATTTTTGTTGATGTTTCTTCAGGTAAAGACGGCATTGGAGGTGGTTGCAGCACCGTTGCTTCATTTCCTTTCTTAAATTATAATAGCAGGAGGACTATCTAGTGGTGGCATATTGGCCGGCAGCAGTCGCTGTAGCCTGTACCACTGGTGCAGTGGTATTATTGACTTTATCTTGTTAGTCGTGGCCAAACGGGGATGACTCTGAATTTCCCTGGTACTGCTTGTATTTGTTGTTGCTTCTTCAAATTTGTATTTTTTCATATATTTGAAATTGGGCGAAGGCTTGAAGTTAATGGATTCTTCAGCGCTGCAAGATTTTAATTGACTTTTACTTGCTTTAAATCATCCTGTGATCGGGAATTTCCCCTAAATCACGAGGCATCAGGAGGCACCACAGCCTCCGCGTTCTTAAGGATCATCTCGGCCGGGAGAATTGTGAAATGGACATTGTTAATTCTACAGCATTGTCCCAAATATTACGGATAGCTTGGCATTACGTTTATTGAAACATGTTATGTTATTGTTAATCTCCTCATTTATACGCAACATGTTTTCAGTTTGACTTTTATTAAACTGCAACTTGAATTAATTATTTTCGCAGTTTTTGCACTTTTCCAGCAATTCACGGGCATCGAGACCGCACGGCGAGCGATTGAACACATTTGTTTTATTCCACTCGCGTTTAGGAGAAGTGGACGGCGATAGGTCGTCTCAAAAAATGTTGGGCTCGTTACTTTCCACGGTAGGCAGTTTAATACGGCTGCAGGTGTAAATGTGTAAGACTACCATTGCTGCGCAGCGGGAGGTAGACTGTTAGAATACACTTGAGGAATTTCTGTTGATGTTTCTTCAGGTAAAGACGGCATTGGAGGTGGTTGCAGCACCGTTGCTTCATTTCCTTTCTTAAATTATAATAGCAGGAGGACTATCTAGTGGTGGCATATTGGCCGGCAGCAGTCGCTGTAGCCTGTACCACTGGTGCAGTGGTATTATTGACTTTATCTTGTTAGTCGTGGCCAAACGGGGATGACTCTGAATTTCCCTGGTACTGCTTGTATTTGTTGTTGCTTCTTCAAATTTGTATTTTTTCATATATTTGAAATTGGGCGAAGGCTTGAAGTTAATGGATTCTTCAGCGCTGCAAGATTTTAATTGACTTTTACTTGCTTTAAATCATCCTGTGATCGGGAATTTCCCCTAAATCACGAGGCATCAGGAGGCACCACAGCCTCCGCGTTCTTAAGGATCATCTCGGCAGGGAGAATTGTGAAATGGACATTGTTAATCCCACAGCATTGTCCCAAATATTACGGATAGCTTGGCATTACGTTTATTCAAACATGTTATGTTATTGTTAATCTCCTCATTTATACGCAACATGTTTTCAGTTTGACTTTTATTAAACTGCAACTTGAATTAATTATTTTCGCAGTTTTTGCACTTTTCCAGCAATTCACGGGCATCGAGATCGCACGGCGAGCGATTGAACACATTTGTTTTATTCCACTCGCGTTTAGGAGAAGTGGACGGCGATAGGTCGTCTCAAAAAATGTTGGGCTCGTTACTTTCCACGGTAGGCAGTTTAATACGGCTGCAGGTGTAAATGTGTAAGACTACCATTGCTGCGCAGCGGGAGGTAGACTGTTAGAATACACTTGCGGAATTTCTGTTGATGTTTCTTCAGGTAGAGACATCAGAGGAGGTGGTTGCAGCACCGTTGCTTCATTTCCTTTCTTAAATTATAATAGCCGGAGGACTATCTGGTGGTGGCATATTGGCCGGCAGCAGTCGCTGTAGCCTGTACCACTGGTGCAGTGGTATTATTGACTTTCTCTTGTTAGTCGTGGCCAAACGGGGATGACTCTGAATTTCCCTGGTACTGCTTGTATTTGTTGTTGCTTCTTCAAATTTGTATTTTTTCATATATTTGAAATTGGGCGAAGGCTTGAAGTTAATGGATTCTTCAGCGCTGCAAGATTTTAATTGACTTTTACTTGCTTTAAATCATCCTGTGATCGGGAATTTCCCCTAAATCACGAGGCATCAGGAGGCACCACAGCCTCCGCGTTCTTAAGGATCATCTCGGCAGGGAGAATTGTGAAATGGACATTGTTAATCCCACAGCATTGTCCCAAATATTACGGATAGCTTGGCATTACGTTTATTCAAACATGTTATGTTATTGTTAATCTCCTCATTTATACGCAACATGTTTTCAGTTTGACTTTTATTAAACTGCAACTTGAATTAATTATTTTCGCAATTTTTGCACTTTTCCAGCAATTCACGGGCATCGAGATCGCACGGCGAGCGATTGAACACATTCGTTTTATTCCAGTCGCGTTTAGGAGAAGTGGACGGCGATAGGTCGTCTCAAAAAATGTTGGGCTCGTTACTTTCCACGGTAGGCAGTTTAATACGGCTGCAGGTGTAAATTTGTAAGACTACCATTGCTGCGCAGCGGGAGGTAGACTGTTAGAATACACTTGCGGAATTTCTGTTGATGTTTCTTCAGGTAGAGACATCAGAGGAGGTGGTTGCAGCACCGTTGCTTCATTTCCTTTCTTAAATTATAATAGCCGGAGGACTATCTGGTGGTGGCATATTGGCCGGCAGCAGTCGCTGTAGCCTGTACCACTGGTGCAGTGGTAATATTGACTTTCTCTTGTTAGTCGTGGCCAAACGGGGATGACTCTGAATTTCCCTGGTACTGCTTGTATTTGTTGTTGCTTCTTCAAATTTGTATTTTTTCATATATTTGAAATTGGGCGAAGGCTTGAAGTTAATGGATTCTTCAGCGCTGCAAGATTTTAATTGACTTTTACTTGCTTTAAATCATCCTGTGATCGGGAATTTCCCCTAAATCACGAGGCATCAGGAGGCACCACAGCCTCCGCGTTCTTAAGGATCATCTCGGCAGGGAGAATTGTGAAATGGACATTGTTAATCCCACAGCATTGTCCCAAATATTACGGATAGCTTGGCATTACGTTTATTCAAACATGTTATGTTATTGTTAATCTCCTCATTTATACGCAACATGTTTTCAGTTTGACTTTTATTAAACTGCAACTTGAATTAATTATTTTCGCAATTTTTGCACTTTTCCAGCAATTCACGGGCATCGAGATCGCACGGCGAGCGATTGAACACATTCGTTTTATTCCACTCGCGTTTAGGAGAAGTGGACGGCGATAGGTCGTCTCAAAAAATGTTGGGCTCGTTACTTTCCACAGTAGGCAGTTTAATACGGCTGCAGGTGTAAATGTGTAAGACTACCATTGCTGCGCAGCGGGAGGTAGACTGTTAGAATACACTTGAGGAATTTCTGTTGATGTTTCTTCAGGTAAAGACGGCATTGGAGGTGGTTGCAGCACCGTTGCTTCATTTCCATTCTTAAATTATAATAGCAGGAGGACTATCTAGTGGTGGCATATTGGCCGGCAGCAGTCGCTGTAGCCTGTACCACTGGTGCAGTGGTATTATTGACTTTATCTTGTTAGTCGTGGCCAAACGGGGATGACTCTGAATTTCCCTGGTACTGCTTGTATTTGTTGTTGCTTCTTCAAATTTGTATTTTTTCATATATTTGAAATTGGGCGAAGGCTTGAAGTTAATGGATTCTTCAGCGCTGCAAGATTTTAATTGACTTTTACTTGCTTTAAATCATCCTGTGATCGGGAATTTTCCCTAAATCACGAGGCATCAGGAGGCACCACAGCCTCCGCGTTCTTAAGGATCATCTCGGCAGGGAGAATTGTGAAATGGACATTGTTAATCCCACAGCATTGTCCCAAATATTACGGATAGCTTGGCATTACGTTTATTCAAACATGTTATGTTATTGTTAATCTCCTCATTTATACGCAACATGTTTTCAGTTTGACTTTTATTAAACTGCAACTTGAATTAATTATTTTCGCAATTTTTGCACTTTTCCAGCAATTCACGGGCATCGAGATCGCACGGCGAGCGATTGAACACATTCGTTTTATTCCAGTCGCGTTTAGGAGAAGTGGACGGCGATAGGTCGTCTCAAAAAATGTTGGGCTCGTTACTTTCCACGGTAGGCATTTTAATACGGCTGCAGGTGTAAATTTGTAAGACTACCATTGCTGCGCAGCGGGAGGTAGACTGTTAGAATACACTTGCGAAATTTCTGTTGATGTTTCTTCAGGTAGAGACGGCATTGGAGGTGGTTGCAGCACCGTTGCTTCATTTCCTTTCTTAAATTATAATAGCCGGAGGACTATCTGGTGGTGGCATATTGGCCGGCAGCATTCGCTGTAGCCTGTACCACTGGTGCAGTGGTAATATTGACTTTCTCTTGTTAGTCGTGGCCAAACGGGGATGACTCTGAATTTCCCTGGTACTGCTTGTATTTGTTGTTGCTTCTTCAAATTTGTATTTTTTCATATATTTGAAATTGGGCGAAGGCTTGAAGTTAATGGATTCTTCAGCGCTGCAAGATTTTAATTGACTTTTACTTGCTTTAAATCATCCTGTGATCGGGAATTTCCCCTAAATCACGAGGCATCAGGAGGCACCACAGCCTCCGCGTTCTTAAGGATCATCTCGGCAGGGAGAATTGTGAAATGGACATTGTTAATCCCACAGCATTGTCCCAAATATTACGGATAGCTTGGCATTACGTTTATTCAAACATGTTATGTTATTGTTAATCTCCTCATTTATACGCAACATGTTTTCAGTTTGACTTTTATTAAACTGCAACTTGAATTAATTATTTTCGCAATTTTTGCACTTTTCCAGCAATTCACGGGCATCGAGATCGCACGGCGAGCGATTGAACACATTCGTTTTATTCCAGTCGCGTTTAGGAGAAGTGGACGGCGATAGGTCGTCTCAAAAAATGTTGGGCTCGTTACTTTCCACGGTAGGCATTTTAATACGGCTGCAGGTGTAAATTTGTAAGACTACCATTGCTGCGCAGCGGGAGGTAGACTGTTAGAATACACTTGCGAAATTTCTGTTGATGTTTCTTCAGGTAGAGACGGCATTGGAGGTGGTTGCAGCACCGTTGCTTCATTTCCTTTCTTAAATTATAATAGCCGGAGGACTATCTGGTGGTGGCATATTGGCCGGCAGCATTCGCTGTAGCCTGTACCACTGGTGCAGTGGTAATATTGACTTTCTCTTGTTAGTCGTGGCCAAACGGGGATGACTCTGAATTTCCCTGGTACTGCTTGTATTTGTTGTTGCTTCTTCAAATTTGTATTTTTTCATATATTTGAAATTGGGCGAAGGCTTGAAGTTAATGGATTCTTCAGCGCTGCAAGATTTTAATTGACTTTTACTTGCTTTAAATCATCCTGTGATCGGGAATTTCCCCTAAATCACGAGGCATCAGGAGGCACCACAGCCTCCGCGTTCTTAAGGATCATCTCGGCAGGGAGAATTGTGAAATGGACATTGTTAATCCCACAGCATTGTCCCAAATATTACGGATAGCTTGGCATTACGTTTATTCAAACATGTTATGTTATTGTTAATCTCCTCATTTATACGCAACATGTTTTCAGTTTGACTTTTATTAAACTGCAACTTGAATTAATTATTTTCGCAATTTTTGCACTTTTCCAGCAATTCACGGGCATCGAGATCGCACGGCGAGCGATTGAACACATTCGTTTTATTCCACTCGCGTTTAGGAGAAGTGGACGGCGATAGGTCGTCTCAAAAAATGTTGGGCTCGTTACTTTCCACGGTAGGCAGTTTAATACGGCTGCAGGTGTAAATGTGTAAGACTACCATTGCTGCGCAGCGGGAGGTAGACTGTTAGAATACACTTGCGGAATTTCTGTTGATGTTTCTTCAGGTAGAGACATCAGAGGAGGTGGTTGCAGCACCATTGCTTCATTTCCTTTCTTAAATTATAATTGCAGGAGTTCTATCTAGTGGTGGCATATTGGCCGGCAGCAGTCGCTGTAGCCCGTACCACTGGTGAAGTGGTATTATTGATTTTCTCTTGTTAGTCGTGGCCAAACGGGGATGACTCTGAATTTCCCTGGTACTGCTTGTATTTGTTGTTGCTTCTTCAAATTTGTATTTTTTCATATATTTGAAATTGGGCGAAGGCTTGAAGTTAATAGATTCTTCAGCGCTGCAAGATTTGAACTGACTTTTACTTGCTTTAAATCATCCTGTGATCGGGAATTTCCCCTAAAACACGAGGCATCAGGAGGCACCACAGCCTCCGCGTTCTTAAGGATCATCTCGGCCGGGAGAATTGTGAAATGGACATTGTTAATCCCACAGCATTGTCCCAAATATTACGGATAGCTTGGCATTACGTTTATTCAAACATGTTATGTTATTGTTAATCTCCTCATTTATACGCAACATGTTTTCAGTTTGACTTTTATTAAACTGCAACTTGAATTAATTATTTTCGCAATTTTTGCACTTTTCCAGCAATTCACGGGCATCGAGATCGCACGGCGAGCGATTGAACACATTCGTTTTATTCCAGTCGCGTTTAGGAGAAGTGGACGGCGATAGGTCGTCTCAAAAAATGTTGGGCTCGTTACTTTCCACGGTAGGCAGTTTAATACGGCTGCAGGTGTAAATTTGTAAGACTACCATTGCTGCGCAGCGGGAGGTAGACTGTTAGAATACACTTGCGAAATTTCTGTTGATGTTTCTTCAGGTAGAGACGGCATTGGAGGTGGTTGCAGCACCGTTGCTTCATTTCCTTTCTTAAATTATAATAGCCGGAGGACTATCTGGTGGTGGCATATTGGCCGGCAGCAGTCGCTGTAGCCTGTACCACTGGTGCAGTGGTATTATTGACTTTCTCTTGTTAGTCGTGGCCAAACGGGGATGACTCTGAATTTCCCTGGTACTGCTTGTATTTGTTGTTGCTTCTTCAAATTTGTATTTTTTCATATATTTGAAATTGGGCGAAGGCTTGAAGTTAATGGATTCTTCAGCGCTGCAAGATTTTAATTGACTTTTACTTGCTTTAAATCATCCTGTGATCGGGAATTTCCCCTAAATCACGAGGCATCAGGAGGCACCACAGCCTCCGCGTTCTTTAGGATCATCTCGGCCGGGAGAATTGTGAAATGGACATTGTTAATCCCACAGCATTGTCCCAAATATTACGGATAGCTTGGCATTACGTTTATTCAACCATGTTATGTTATTGTTAATCTCCTCATTTATACGCAACATGTTTTCAGTTTGACTTTTATTAAACTGCAACTTGAATTAATTATTTTCGCAATTTTTGCACTTTTCCAGCAATTCACGGGCATCGAGATCGCACGGCGAGCGATTGAACACATTCGTTTTATTCCACTCGCGTTTAGGAGAAGTGGACGGCGATAGGTCGTCTCAAAAAATGTTGGGCTCGTTACTTTCCACGGTAGGCAGTTTAATACGGCTGCAGGTGTAAATTTGTAAGACTACCATTGCTGCGCAGCGGGAGGTAGACTGTTAGAATACACTTGCGAAATTTCTGTTGATGTTTCTTCAGGTAGAGACGGCATTGGAGGTGGTTGCAGCACCGTTGCTTCATTTCCTTTCTTAAATTATAATAGCCGGAGGACTATCTGGTGGTGGCATATTGGCCGGCAGCAGTCGCTGTAGCCTGTACCACTGGTGCAGTGGTATTATTGACTTTCTCTTGTTAGTCGTGGCCAAACGGGGATGACTCTGAATTTCCCTGGTACTGCTTGTATTTGTTGTTGCTTCTTCAAATTTGTATTTTTTCATATATTTGAAATTGGGCGAAGGCTTGAAGTTAATGGATTCTTCAGCGCTGCAAGATTTTAATTGACTTTTACTTGCTTTAAATCATCCTGTGATCGGGAATTTCCCCTAAATCACGAGGCATCAGGAGGCACCACAGCCTCCGCGTTCTTAAGGATCATCTCGGCAGGGAGAATTGTGAAATGGACATTGTTAATCCCACAGCATTGTCCCAAATATTACGGATAGCTTGGCATTACGTTTATTCAAACATGTTATGTTATTGTTAATCTCCTCATTTATACGCAACATGTTTTCAGTTTGACTTTTATTAAACTGCAACTTGAATTAATTATTTTCGCAATTTTTGCACTTTTCCAGCAATTCACGGGCATCGAGATCGCACGGCGAGCGATTGAACACATTTGTTTTATTCCACTCGCGTTTAGGAGAAGTGGACGGCGATAGGTCGTCTCAAAAAATGTTGGGCTCGTTACTTTCCACGGTAGGCAGTTTAATACGGCTGCAGGTGTAAATGTGTAAGACTACCATTGCTGCGCAGCGGGAGGTAGACTGTTAGAATACACTTGCGAAATTTCTGTTGATGTTTCTTCAGGTAGAGACGGCATTGGAGGTGGTTGCAGCACCGTTGCTTCATTTCCTTTCTTAAATTATAATAGCAGGAGGACTATCTGGTGGTGGCATATTGGCCGGCAGCAGTCGCTGTAGCCTGTACCACTGGTGCAGTGGTATTATTGACTTTCTCTTGTTAGTCGTGGCCAAACGGGGATGACTCTGAATTTCCCTGGTACTGCTTGTATTTGTTGTTGCTTCTTCAAATTTGTATTTTTTCATATATTTGAAATTGGGCGAAGGCTTGAAGTTAATGGATTCTTCAGCGCTGCAAGATTTTAATTGACTTTTACTTGCTTTAAATCATCCTGTGATCGGGAATTTCCCCTAAATCACGAGGCATCAGGAGGCACCACAGCCTCCGCGTTCTTAAGGATCATCTCGGCCGGGAGAATTGTGAAATGGACATTGTTAATCCCACAGCATTGTCCCAAATATTACGGATAGCTTGGCATTACGTTTATTCAAACATGTTATGTTATTGTTAATCTCCTCATTTATACGCAACATGTTTTCAGTTTGACTTTTATTAAACTGCAACTTGAATTAATTAATTTCGCAATTTTTGCACTTTTCCAGCAATTCACGGGCATCGAGATCGCACGGCGAGCGATTGAACACATTCGTTTTATTCCACTCGCGTTTAGGAAAAGTGGACGGCGATAGGTCGTCTCAAAAAATGTTGGGCTCGTTACTTTCCACGGTAGGCAGTTTAATACGGCTGCAGGTGTAAATTTGTAAGACTACCATTGCTGCGCAGCGGGAGGTAGACTGTTAGAATACACTTGCGAAATTTCTGTTGATGTTTCTTCAGGTAGAGACGGCATTGGAGGTGGTTGCAGCACCGTTGCTTCATTTCCTTTCTTAAATTATAATAGCCGGAGGACTATCTGGTGGTGGCATATTGGCCGGCAGCAGTCGCTGTAGCCTGTACCACTGGTGCAGTGGTATTATTGACTTTCTCTTGTTAGTCGTGGCCAAACGGGGATGACTCTGAATTTCCCTGGTACTGCTTGTATTTGTTGTTGCTTCTTCAAATTTGTATTTTTTCATATATTTGAAATTGGGCGAAGGCTTGAAGTTAATGGATTCTTCAGCGCTGCAAGATTTTAATTGACTTTTACTTGCTTTAAATCATCCTGTGATCGGGAATTTCCCCTAAATCACGAGGCATCAGGAGGCACCACAGCCTCCGCGTTCTTTAGGATCATCTCGGCCGGGAGAATTGTGAAATGGACATTGTTAATCCCACAGCATTGTCCCAAATATTACGGATAGCTTGGCATTACGTTTATTCAACCATGTTATGTTATTGTTAATCTCCTCATTTATACGCAACATGTTTTCAGTTTGACTTTTATTAAACTGCAACTTGAATTAATTATTTTCGCAATTTTTGCACTTTTCCAGCAATTCACGGGCATCGAGATCGCACGGCGAGCGATTGAACACATTCGTTTTATTCCACTCGCGTTTAGGAGAAGTGGACGGCGATAGGTCGTCTCAAAAAATGTTGGGCTCGTTACTTTCCACGGTAGGCAGTTTAATACGGCTGCAGGTGTAAATTTGTAAGACTACCATTGCTGCGCAGCGGGAGGTAGACTGTTAGAATACACTTGCGAAATTTCTGTTGATGTTTCTTCAGGTAGAGACGGCATTGGAGGTGGTTGCAGCACCGTTGCTTCATTTCCTTTCTTAAATTATAATAGCCGGAGGACTATCTGGTGGTGGCATATTGGCCGGCAGCAGTCGCTGTAGCCTGTACCACTGGTGCAGTGGTATTATTGACTTTCTCTTGTTAGTCGTGGCCAAACGGGGATGACTCTGAATTTCCCTGGTACTGCTTGTATTTGTTGTTGCTTCTTCAAATTTGTATTTTTTCATATATTTGAAATTGGGCGAAGGCTTGAAGTTAATGGATTCTTCAGCGCTGCAAGATTTTAATTGACTTTTACTTGCTTTAAATCATCCTGTGATCGGGAATTTCCCCTAAATCACGAGGCATCAGGAGGCACCACAGCCTCCGCGTTCTTAAGGATCATCTCGGCAGGGAGAATTGTGAAATGGACATTGTTAATCCCACAGCATTGTCCCAAATATTACGGATAGCTTGGCATTACGTTTATTCAAACATGTTATGTTATTGTTAATCTCCTCATTTATACGCAACATGTTTTCAGTTTGACTTTTATTAAACTGCAACTTGAATTAATTATTTTCGCAATTTTTGCACTTTTCCAGCAATTCACGGGCATCGAGATCGCACGGCGAGCGATTGAACACATTTGTTTTATTCCACTCGCGTTTAGGAGAAGTGGACGGCGATAGGTCGTCTCAAAAAATGTTGGGCTCGTTACTTTCCACGGTAGGCAGTTTAATACGGCTGCAGGTGTAAATGTGTAAGACTACCATTGCTGCGCAGCGGGAGGTAGACTGTTAGAATACACTTGCGAAATTTCTGTTGATGTTTCTTCAGGTAGAGACGGCATTGGAGGTGGTTGCAGCACCGTTGCTTCATTTCCTTTCTTAAATTATAATAGCAGGAGGACTATCTGGTGGTGGCATATTGGCCGGCAGCAGTCGCTGTAGCCTGTACCACTGGTGCAGTGGTATTATTGACTTTCTCTTGTTAGTCGTGGCCAAATGGGGATGACTCTGAATTTCCCTGGTACTGCTTGTATTTGTTGTTGCTTCTTCAAATTTGTATTTTTTCATATATTTGAAATTGGGCGAAGGCTTGAAGTTAATGGATTCTTCAGCGCTGCAAGATTTTAATTGACTTTTACTTGCTTTAAATCATCCTGTGATCGGGAATTTCCCCTAAATCACGAGGCATCAGGAGGCACCACAGCCTCCGCGTTCTTAAGGATCATCTCGGCCGGGAGAATTGTGAAATGGACATTGTTAATCCCACAGCATTGTCCCAAATATTACGGATAGCTTGGCATTACGTTTATTCAAACATGTTATGTTATTGTTAATCTCCTCATTTATACGCAACATGTTTTCAGTTTGACTTTTATTAAACTGCAACTTGAATTAATTAATTTCGCAATTTTTGCACTTTTCCAGCAATTCACGGGCATCGAGATCGCACGGCGAGCGATTGAACACATTCGTTTTATTCCACTCGCGTTTAGGAAAAGTGGACGGCGATAGGTCGTCTCAAAAAATGTT
This sequence comes from Acronicta aceris, assembly GCA_910591435.1. Lineage (NCBI taxonomy): Eukaryota > Metazoa > Arthropoda > Insecta > Lepidoptera > Noctuidae > Acronicta > Acronicta aceris. Next base: position 11,290,360 of record OU342757.1, on the reverse strand, counting down.
GGGCTCGTTACTTTCCACAGTAGGCAGTTTAATACGGCTGCAGGTGTAAATGGGTAAGACTACCATTGCTGCGCAGCGGGAGGTAGACTGTTAGAATACACTTGAGGAATTTCTGTTGATGTTTCTTCAGGTAGAGACGGAAGAGGAGGTGGTTGCAGCACCGTTGCTTCATTTCCTTTCTTAAATTATAATAGCAGGAGTTCTATCTGGTAGTGGCATATTGGCCGGCAGCAGTCGCTGTAGCCTGTACCACTGGTGCAGTGGTATTATTGATTTTCTCTTGTTAGTCGTGGCCAAACGGGGATGACTCTGAATTTCCCTGGTACTGCTTGTATTTGTTGTTGCTTCTTCAAATTTGTATTTTTTCATATATTTGAAATTGGGCGAAGGCTTGAAGTTAATGGATTCTTCAGCGCTGCAAGATTTGAACTGACTTTTACTTGCTTTAAATCATCCTGTGATCGGGAATTTCCCCTAAAACACGAGGCATCAGGAGGCACCACAGCCTCCGCGTTCTTAAGGATCATCTCGGCCGGGAGAATTGTGAAATGGACATTGTTAATCCCACAGCATTGTCCCAAATATTACGGATAGCTTGGCATTACGTTTATTCAAACATGTTATGTTATTGTTAATCTCCTCATTTATACGCAACATGTTTTCAGTTTGACTTTTATTAAACTGCAACTTGAATTAATTATTTTCGCAATTTTTGCACTTTTCCAGCAATTCACGGGCATCGAGATCGCACGGCGAGCGATTGAACACATTCGTTTTATTCCAGTCGCGTTTAGGAGAAGTGGACGGCGATAGGTCGTCTCAAAAAATGTTGGGCTCGTTACTTTCCACGGTAGGCAGTTTAATACGGCTGCAGGTGTAAATTTGTAAGACTACCATTGCTGCGCAGCGGGAGGTAGACTGTTAGAATACACTTGCGAAATTTCTGTTGATGTTTCTTCAGGTAGAGACGGCATTGGAGGTGGTTGCAGCACCGTTGCTTCATTTCCTTTCTTAAATTATAATAGCCGGAGGACTATCTGGTGGTGGCATATTGGCCGGCAGCAGTCGCTGTAGCCTGTACCACTGGTGCAGTGGTATTATTGACTTTCTCTTGTTAGTCGTGGCCAAACGGGGATGACTCTGAATTTCCCTGGTACTGCTTGTATTTGTTGTTGCTTCTTCAAATTTGTATTTTTTCATATATTTGAAATTGGGCGAAGGCTTGAAGTTAATGGATTCTTCAGCGCTGCAAGATTTTAATTGACTTTTACTTGCTTTAAATCATCCTGTGATCGGGAATTTCCCCTAAATCACGAGGCATCAGGAGGCACCACAGCCTCCGCGTTCTTAAGGATCATCTCGGCAGGGAGAATTGTGAAATGGACATTGTTAATCCCACAGCATTGTCCCAAATATTACGGATAGCTTGGCATTACGTTTATTCAAACATGTTATGTTATTGTTAATCTCCTCATTTATACGCAACATGTTTTCAGTTTGACTTTTATTAAACTGCAACTTGAATTAATTATTTTCGCAATTTTTGCACTTTTCCAGCAATTCACGGGCATCGAGATCGCACGGCGAGCGATTGAACACATTTGTTTTATTCCACTCGCGTTTAGGAGAAGTGGACGGCGATAGGTCGTCTCAAAAAATGTTGGGCTCGTTACTTTCCACGGTAGGCAGTTTAATACGGCTGCAGGTGTAAATGTGTAAGACTACCATTGCTGCGCAGCGGGAGGTAGACTGTTAGAATACACTTGCGAAATTTCTGTTGATGTTTCTTCAGGTAGAGACGGCATTGGAGGTGGTTGCAGCACCGTTGCTTCATTTCCTTTCTTAAATTATAATAGCAGGAGGACTATCTGGTGGTGGCATATTGGCCGGCAGCAGTCGCTGTAGCCTGTACCACTGGTGCAGTGGTATTATTGACTTTCTCTTGTTAGTCGTGGCCAAACGGGGATGACTCTGAATTTCCCTGGTACTGCTTGTATTTGTTGTTGCTTCTTCAAATTTGTATTTTTTCATATATTTGAAATTGGGCGAAGGCTTGAAGTTAATGGATTCTTCAGCGCTGCAAGATTTTAATTGACTTTTACTTGCTTTAAATCATCCTGTGATCGGGAATTTCCCCTAAATCACGAGGCATCAGGAGGCACCACAGCCTCCGCGTTCTTAAGGATCATCTCGGCCGGGAGAATTGTGAAATGGACATTGTTAATCCCACAGCATTGTCCCAAATATTACGGATAGCTTGGCATTACGTTTATTCAAACATGTTATGTTATTGTTAATCTCCTCATTTATACGCAACATGTTTTCAGTTTGACTTTTATTAAACTGCAACTTGAATTAATTAATTTCGCAATTTTTGCACTTTTCCAGCAATTCACGGGCATCGAGATCGCACGGCGAGCGATTGAACACATTCGTTTTATTCCACTCGCGTTTAGGAAAAGTGGACGGCGATAGGTCGTCTCAAAAAATGTTGGGCTCGTTACTTTCCACAGTAGGCAGTTTAATACGGCTGCAGGTGTAAATGGGTAAGACTACCATTGCTGCGCAGCGGGAGGTAGACTGTTAGAATACACTTGAGGAATTTCTGTTGATGTTTCTTCAGGTAGAGACGGAAGAGGAGGTGGTTGCAGCACCGTTGCTTCATTTCCTTTCTTAAATTATAATAGCAGGAGTTCTATCTGGTAGTGGCATATTGGCCGGCAGCAGTCGCTGTAGCCTGTACCACTGGTGCAGTGGTATTATTGATTTTCTCTTGTTAGTCGTGGCCAAACGGGGATGACTCTGAATTTCCCTGGTACTGCTTGTATTTGTTGTTGCTTCTTCAAATTTGTATTTTTTCATATATTTGAAATTGGGCGAAGGCTTGAAGTTAATGGATTCTTCAGCGCTGCAAGATTTTAATTGACTTTTACTTGCTTTAAATCATCCTGTGATCGGGAATTTCCCCTAAATCACGAGGCATCAGGAGGCACCACAGCCTCCACGTTCTTAAGGATTATCTCGGCCGGGAGAATTGTGAAATGGACATTGTTAATCCCACAGCATTGTCCCAAATATTACGGATAGCTTGGCATTACGTTTATTCAAACATGTTATGTTATTGTTAATCTCCTCATTTATACGCAACATGTTTTCAGTTTGACTTTTATTAAACTGCAACTTGAATTAATTATTTTCGCAATTTTTGCACTTTTCCAGCAATTCACGGGCATCGAGATCGCACGGCGAGCGATTGAACACATTCATTTTATTCCACTCGCGTTTAGGAGAAGTGGACGGCGATAGGTCGTCTCAAAAAATGTTGGGCTCGTTACTTTCCACAGTAGGCAGTTTAATACGGCTGCAGGTGTAAATGTGTAAGACTACCATTGCTGCGCAGCGGGAGGTAGACTGTTAGAATACACTTGAGGAATTTCTGTTGATGTTTCTTCAGGTAGAGACGGAAGAGGAGGTGGTTGCAGCACCGTTGCTTCATTTCCTTTCTTAAATTATAATAGCAGGAGTTCTATCTGGTAGTGGCATATTGGCCGGCAGCAGTCGCTGTAGCCTGTACCACTGGTGCAGTGGTATTATTGATTTTCTCTTGTTAGTCGTGGCCAAACGGGGATGACTCTGAATTTCCCTGGTACTGCTTGTATTTGTTGTTGCTTCTTCAAATTTGTATTTTTTCATATATTTGAAATTGGGCGAAGGCTTGAAGTTAATGGATTCTTCAGCGCTGCAAGATTTGAACTGACTTTTACTTGCTTTAAATCATCCTGTGATCGGGAATTTCCCCTAAAACACGAGGCATCAGGAGGCACCACAGCCTCCGCGTTCTTAAGGATCATCTCGGCCGGGAGAATTGTGAAATGGACATTGTTAATCCCACAGCATTGTCCCAAATATTACGGATAGCTTGGCATTACGTTTATTCAAACATGTTATGTTATTGTTAATCTCCTCATTTATACGCAACATGTTTTCAGTTTGACTTTTATTAAACTGCAACTTGAATTAATTATTTTCGCAATTTTTGCACTTTTCCAGCAATTCACGGGCATCGAGATCGCACGGCGAGCGATTGAACACATTCGTTTTATTCCAGTCGCGTTTAGGAGAAGTGGACGGCGATAGGTCGTCTCAAAAAATGTTGGGCTCGTTACTTTCCACGGTAGGCAGTTTAATACGGCTGCAGGTGTAAATTTGTAAGACTACCATTGCTGCGCAGCGGGAGGTAGACTGTTAGAATACACTTGCGAAATTTCTGTTGATGTTTCTTCAGGTAGAGACGGCATTGGAGGTGGTTGCAGCACCGTTGCTTCATTTCCTTTCTTAAATTATAATAGCCGGAGGACTATCTGGTGGTGGCATATTGGCCGGCAGCAGTCGCTGTAGCCTGTACCACTGGTGCAGTGGTATTATTGACTTTCTCTTGTTAGTCGTGGCCAAACGGGGATGACTCTGAATTTCCCTGGTACTGCTTGTATTTGTTGTTGCTTCTTCAAATTTGTATTTTTTCATATATTTGAAATTGGGCGAAGGCTTGAAGTTAATGGATTCTTCAGCGCTGCAAGATTTTAATTGACTTTTACTTGCTTTAAATCATCCTGTGATCGGGAATTTCCCCTAAATCACGAGGCATCAGGAGGCACCACAGCCTCCGCGTTCTTAAGGATCATCTCGGCAGGGAGAATTGTGAAATGGACATTGTTAATCCCACAGCATTGTCCCAAATATTACGGATAGCTTGGCATTACGTTTATTCAAACATGTTATGTTATTGTTAATCTCCTCATTTATACGCAACATGTTTTCAGTTTGACTTTTATTAAACTGCAACTTGAATTAATTATTTTCGCAATTTTTGCACTTTTCCAGCAATTCACGGGCATCGAGATCGCACGGCGAGCGATTGAACACATTTGTTTTATTCCACTCGCGTTTAGGAGAAGTGGACGGCGATAGGTCGTCTCAAAAAATGTTGGGCTCGTTACTTTCCACGGTAGGCAGTTTAATACGGCTGCAGGTGTAAATGTGTAAGACTACCATTGCTGCGCAGCGGGAGGTAGACTGTTAGAATACACTTGCGAAATTTCTGTTGATGTTTCTTCAGGTAGAGACGGCATTGGAGGTGGTTGCAGCACCGTTGCTTCATTTCCTTTCTTAAATTATAATAGCAGGAGGACTATCTGGTGGTGGCATATTGGCCGGCAGCAGTCGCTGTAGCCTGTACCACTGGTGCAGTGGTATTATTGACTTTCTCTTGTTAGTCGTGGCCAAACGGGGATGACTCTGAATTTCCCTGGTACTGCTTGTATTTGTTGTTGCTTCTTCAAATTTGTATTTTTTCATATATTTGAAATTGGGCGAAGGCTTGAAGTTAATGGATTCTTCAGCGCTGCAAGATTTTAATTGACTTTTACTTGCTTTAAATCATCCTGTGATCGGGAATTTCCCCTAAATCACGAGGCATCAGGAGGCACCACAGCCTCCGCGTTCTTAAGGATCATCTCGGCCGGGAGAATTGTGAAATGGACATTGTTAATCCCACAGCATTGTCCCAAATATTACGGATAGCTTGGCATTACGTTTATTCAAACATGTTATGTTATTGTTAATCTCCTCATTTATACGCAACATGTTTTCAGTTTGACTTTTATTAAACTGCAACTTGAATTAATTAATTTCGCAATTTTTGCACTTTTCCAGCAATTCACGGGCATCGAGATCGCACGGCGAGCGATTGAACACATTCGTTTTATTCCACTCGCGTTTAGGAAAAGTGGACGGCGATAGGTCGTCTCAAAAAATGTTGGGCTCGTTACTTTCCACAGTAGGCAGTTTAATACGGCTGCAGGTGTAAATGGGTAAGACTACCATTGCTGCGCAGCGGGAGGTAGACTGTTAGAATACACTTGAGGAATTTCTGTTGATGTTTCTTCAGGTAGAGACGGAAGAGGAGGTGGTTGCAGCACCGTTGCTTCATTTCCTTTCTTAAATTATAATAGCAGGAGTTCTATCTGGTAGTGGCATATTGGCCGGCAGCAGTCGCTGTAGCCTGTACCACTGGTGCAGTGGTATTATTGATTTTCTCTTGTTAGTCGTGGCCAAACGGGGATGACTCTGAATTTCCCTGGTACTGCTTGTATTTGTTGTTGCTTCTTCAAATTTGTATTTTTTCATATATTTGAAATTGGGCGAAGGCTTGAAGTTAATGGATTCTTCAGCGCTGCAAGATTTTAATTGACTTTTACTTGCTTTAAATCATCCTGTGATCGGGAATTTCCCCTAAATCACGAGGCATCAGGAGGCACCACAGCCTCCACGTTCTTAAGGATTATCTCGGCCGGGAGAATTGTGAAATGGACATTGTTAATCCCACAGCATTGTCCCAAATATTACGGATAGCTTGGCATTACGTTTATTCAAACATGTTATGTTATTGTTAATCTCCTCATTTATACGCAACATGTTTTCAGTTTGACTTTTATTAAACTGCAACTTGAATTAATTATTTTCGCAATTTTTGCACTTTTCCAGCAATTCACGGGCATCGAGATCGCACGGCGAGCGATTGAACACATTCATTTTATTCCACTCGCGTTTAGGAGAAGTGGACGGCGATAGGTCGTCTCAAAAAATGTTGGGCTCGTTACTTTCCACAGTAGGCAGTTTAATACGGCTGCAGGTGTAAATGTGTAAGACTACCATTGCTGCGCAGCGGGAGGTAGACTGTTAGAATACACTTGAGGAATTTCTGTTGATGTTTCTTCAGGTAGAGACGGAAGAGGAGGTGGTTGCAGCACCGTTGCTTCATTTCCTTTCTTAAATTATAATAGCAGGAGTTCTATCTGGTAGTGGCATATTGGCCGGCAGCAGTCGCTGTAGCCTGTACCACTGGTGCAGTGGTATTATTGACTTTATCTTGTTAGTCGTGGCCAAACGGGGATGACTCTGAATTTCCCTGGTACTGCTTGTATTTGTTGTTGCTTCTTCAAATTTGTATTTTTTCATATATTTGAAATTGGGCGAAGGCTTGAAGTTAATGGATTCTTCAGCGCTGCAAGATTTTAATTGACTTTTACTTGCTTTAAATCATCCTGTGATCGGGAATTTCCCCTAAATCACGAGGCATCAGGAGGCACCACAGCCTCCGCGTTCTTAAGGATCATCTCGGCCGGGAGAATTGTGAAATGGACATTGTTAATTCTACAGCATTGTCCCAAATATTACGGATAGCTTGGCATTACGTTTATTGAAACATGTTATGTTATTGTTAATCTCCTCATTTATACGCAACATGTTTTCAGTTTGACTTTTATTAAACTGCAACTTGAATTAATTATTTTCGCAATTTTTGCACTTTTCCAGCAATTCACGGGCATCGAGATCGCACGGCGAGCGATTGAACACATTTGTTTTATTCCACTCGCGTTTAGGAGAAGTGGACGGCGATAGGTCGTCTCAAAAAATGTTGGGCTCGTTACTTTCCACGGTAGGCAGTTTAATACGGCTGCAGGTGTAAATGTGTAAGACTACCATTGCTGCGCAGCGGGAGGTAGACTGTTAGAATACACTTGCGGAATTTCTGTTGATGTTTCTTCAGGTAGAGACATCAGAGGAGGTGGTTGCAGCACCATTGCTTCATTTCCTTTCTTAAATTTTAATTGCAGGAGTTCTATCTAGTGGTGGCATATTGGCCGGCAGCAGTCGCTGTAGCCCGTACCACTGGTGAAGTGGTATTATTGATTTTCTCTTGTTAGTCGTGGCCAAACGGGGATGACTCTGAATTTCCCTGGTACTGCTTGTATTTGTTGTTGCTTCTTCAAATTTGTATTTTTTCATATATTTGAAATTGGGCGAAGGCTTGAAGTTAATAGATTCTTCAGCGCTGCAAGATTTTAATTGACTTTTACTTGCTTTAAATCATCCTGTGATCGGGAATTTCCCCTAAATCACGAGGCATCAGGAGGCACCACAGCCTCCGCGTTCTTTAGGATCATCTCGGCCGGGAGAATTGTGAAATGGACATTGTTAATCCCACAGCATTGTCCCAAATATTACGGATAGCTTGGCATTACGTTTATTCAAACATGTTATGTTATTGTTAATCTCCTCATTTATACGCAACATGTTTTCAGTTTGACTTTTATTAAACTGCAACTTGAATTAATTATTTTCGCAATTTTTGCACTTTTCCAGCAATTCACGGGAATCGAGATCGCACGGCGAGCGATTGAACACATTCGTTTTATTCCAGTCGCGTTTAGGAGAAGTGGACGGCGATAGGTCGTCTCAAAAAATGTTGGGCTCGTTACTTTCCACGGTAGGCAGTTTAATACGGCTGCAGGTGTAAATTTGTAAGACTACCATTGCTGCGCAGCGGGAGGTAGACTGTTAGAATACACTTGCGAAATTTCTGTTGATGTTTCTTCAGGTAGAGACGGCATTGGAGGTGGTTGCAGCACCGTTGCTTCATTTCCTTTCTTAAATTATAATAGCCGGAGGACTATCTGGTGGTGGCATATTGGCCGGCAGCAGTCGCTGTAGCCTGTACCACTGGTGCAGTGGTATTATTGACTTTCTCTTGTTAGTCGTGGCCAAACGGGGATGACTCTGAATTTCCCTGGTACTGCTTGTATTTGTTGTTGCTTCTTCAAATTTGTATTTTTTCATATATTTGAAATTGGGCGAAGGCTTGAAGTTAATGGATTCTTCAGCGCTGCAAGATTTGAACTGACTTTTACTTGCTTTAAATCATCCTGTGATCGGGAATTTCCCCTAAAACACGAGGCATCAGGAGGCACCACAGCCTCCGCGTTCTTAAGGATCATCTCGGCCGGGAGAATTGTGAAATGGACATTGTTAATCCCACAGCATTGTCCCAAATATTACGGATAGCTTGGCATTACGTTTATTCAAACATGTTATGTTATTGTTAATCTCCTCATTTATACGCAACATGTTTTCAGTTTGACTTTTATTAAACTGCAACTTGAATTAATTATTTTCGCAATTTTTGCACTTTTCCAGCAATTCACGGGCATCGAGATCGCACGGCGAGCGATTGAACACATTCGTTTTATTCCACTCGCGTTTAGGAGAAGTGGACGGCGATAGGTCGTCTCAAAAAATGTTGGGCTCGTTACTTTCCACGGTAGGCAGTTTAATACGGCTGCAGGTGTAAATTTGTAAGACTACCATTGCTGCGCAGCGGGAGGTAGACTGTTAGAATACACTTGCGAAATTTCTGTTGATGTTTCTTCAGGTAGAGACGGCATTGGAGGTGGTTGCAGCACCGTTGCTTCATTTCCTTTCTTAAATTATAATAGCCGGAGGACTATCTGGTGGTGGCATATTGGCCGGCAGCAGTCGCTGTAGCCTGTACCACTGGTGCAGTGGTATTATTGACTTTCTCTTGTTAGTCGTGGCCAAACGGGGATGACTCTGAATTTCCCTGGTACTGCTTGTATTTGTTGTTGCTTCTTCAAATTTGTATTTTTTCATATATTTGAAATTGGGCGAAGGCTTGAAGTTAATGGATTCTTCAGCGCTGCAAGATTTTAATTGACTTTTACTTGCTTTAAATCATCCTGTGATCGGGAATTTCCCCTAAATCACGAGGCATCAGGAGGCACCACAGCCTCCGCGTTCTTAAGGATCATCTCGGCAGGGAGAATTGTGAAATGGACATTGTTAATCCCACAGCATTGTCCCAAATATTACGGATAGCTTGGCATTACGTTTATTCAAACATGTTATGTTATTGTTAATCTCCTCATTTATACGCAACATGTTTTCAGTTTGACTTTTATTAAACTGCAACTTGAATTAATTATTTTCGCAATTTTTGCACTTTTCCAGCAATTCACGGGCATCGAGATCGCACGGCGAGCGATTGAACACATTTGTTTTATTCCACTCGCGTTTAGGAGAAGTGGACGGCGATCGGTCGTCTCAAAAAATGTTGGGCTCGTTACTTTCCACGGTAGGCAGTTTAATACGGCTGCAGGTGTAAATGTGTAAGACTACCATTGCTGCGCAGCGGGAGGTAGACTGTTAGAATACACTTGCGAAATTTCTGTTGATGTTTCTTCAGGTAGAGACGGCATTGGAGGTGGTTGCAGCACCGTTGCTTCATTTCCTTTCTTAAATTATAATAGCAGGAGGACTATCTGGTGGTGGCATATTGGCCGGCAGCAGTCGCTGTAGCCTGTACCACTGGTGCAGTGGTATTATTGACTTTCTCTTGTTAGTCGTGGCCAAACGGGGATGACTCTGAATTTCCCTGGTACTGCTTGTATTTGTTGTTGCTTCTTCAAATTTGTATTTTTTCATATATTTGAAATTGGGCGAAGGCTTGAAGTTAATGGATTCTTCAGCGCTGCAAGATTTTAATTGACTTTTACTTGCTTTAAATCATCCTGTGATCGGGAATTTCCCCTAAATCACGAGGCATCAGGAGGCACCACAGCCTCCGCGTTCTTAAGGATCATCTCGGCCGGGAGAATTGTGAAATGGACATTGTTAATCCCACAGCATTGTCCCAAATATTACGGATAGCTTGGCATTACGTTTATTCAAACATGTTATGTTATTGTTAATCTCCTCATTTATACGCAACATGTTTTCAGTTTGACTTTTATTAAACTGCAACTTGAATTAATTAATTTCGCAATTTTTGCACTTTTCCAGCAATTCACGGGCATCGAGATCGCACGGCGAGCGATTGAACACATTCGTTTTATTCCACTCGCGTTTAGGAAAAGTGGACGGCGATAGGTCGTCTCAAAAAATGTTGGGCTCGTTACTTTCCACAGTAGGCAGTTTAATACGGCTGCAGGTGTAAATGGGTAAGACTACCATTGCTGCGCAGCGGGAGGTAGACTGTTAGAATACACTTGAGGAATTTCTGTTGATGTTTCTTCAGGTAGAGACGGAAGAGGAGGTGGTTGCAGCACCGTTGCTTCATTTCCTTTCTTAAATTATAATAGCAGGAGTTCTATCTGGTAGTGGCATATTGGCCGGCAGCAGTCGCTGTAGCCTGTACCACTGGTGCAGTGGTATTATTGATTTTCTCTTGTTAGTCGTGGCCAAACGGGGATGACTCTGAATTTCCCTGGTACTGCTTGTATTTGTTGTTGCTTCTTCAAATTTGTATTTTTTCATATATTTGAAATTGGGCGAAGGCTTGAAGTTAATGGATTCTTCAGCGCTGCAAGATTTGAACTGACTTTTACTTGCTTTAAATCATCCTGTGATCGGGAATTTCCCCTAAAACACGAGGCATCAGGAGGCACCACAGCCTCCGCGTTCTTAAGGATCATCTCGGCCGGGAGAATTGTGAAATGGACATTGTTAATCCCACAGCATTGTCCCAAATATTACGGATAGCTTGGCATTACGTTTATTCAAACATGTTATGTTATTGTTAATCTCCTCATTTATACGCAACATGTTTTCAGTTTGACTTTTATTAAACTGCAACTTGAATTAATTATTTTCGCAATTTTTGCACTTTTCCAGCAATTCACGGGCATCGAGATCGCACGGCGAGCGATTGAACACATTCGTTTTATTCCAGTCGCGTTTAGGAGAAGTGGACGGCGATAGGTCGTCTCAAAAAATGTTGGGCTCGTTACTTTCCACGGTAGGCAGTTTAATACGGCTGCAGGTGTAAATTTGTAAGACTACCATTGCTGCGCAGCGGGAGGTAGACTGTTAGAATACACTTGCGAAATTTCTGTTGATGTTTCTTCAGGTAGAGACGGCATTGGAGGTGGTTGCAGCACCGTTGCTTCATTTCCTTTCTTAAATTATAATAGCCGGAGGACTATCTGGTGGTGGCATATTGGCCGGCAGCAGTCGCTGTAGCCTGTACCACTGGTGCAGTGGTATTATTGACTTTCTCTTGTTAGTCGTGGCCAAATGGGGATGACTCTGAATTTCCCTGGTACTGCTTGTATTTGTTGTTGCTTCTTCAAATTTGTATTTTTTCATATATTTGAAATTGGGCGAAGGCTTGAAGTTAATGGATTCTTCAGCGCTGCAAGATTTTAATTGACTTTTACTTGCTTTAAATCATCCTGTGATCGGGAATTTCCCCTAAATCACGAGGCATCAGGAGGCACCACAGCCTCCGCGTTCTTAAGGATCATCTCGGCAGGGAGAATTGTGAAATGGACATTGTTAATCCCACAGCATTGTCCCAAATATTACGGATAGCTTGGCATTACGTTTATTCAAACATGTTATGTTATTGTTAATCTCCTCATTTATACGCAACATGTTTTCAGTTTGACTTTTATTAAACTGCAACTTGAATTAATTATTTTCGCAATTTTTGCACTTTTCCAGCAATTCACGGGCATCGAGATCGCACGGCGAGCGATTGAACACATTTGTTTTATTCCACTCGCGTTTAGGAGAAGTGGACGGCGATAGGTCGTCTCAAAAAATGTTGGGCTCGTTACTTTCCACGGTAGGCAGTTTAATACGGCTGCAGGTGTAAATGTGTAAGACTACCATTGCTGCGCAGCGGGAGGTAGACTGTTAGAATACACTTGCGAAATTTCTGTTGATGTTTCTTCAGGTAGAGACGGCATTGGAGGTGGTTGCAGCACCGTTGCTTCATTTCCTTTCTTAAATTATAATAGCAGGAGGACTATCTGGTGGTGGCATATTGGCCGGCAGCAGTCGCTGTAGCCTGTACCACTGGTGCAGTGGTATTATTGACTTTCTCTTGTTAGTCGTGGCCAAACGGGGATGACTCTGAATTTCCCTGGTACTGCTTGTATTTGTTGTTGCTTCTTCAAATTTGTATTTTTTATATATTTGAAATTGGGCGAAGGCTTGAAGTTAATGGATTCTTCAGCGCTGCAAGATTTTAATTGACTTTTACTTGCTTTAAATCATCCTGTGATCGGGAATTTCCCCTAAATCACGAGGCATCAGGAGGCACCACAGCCTCCGCGTTCTTAAGGATCATCTCGGCCGGGAGAATTGTGAAATGGACATTGTTAATCCCACAGCATTGTCCCAAATATTACGGATAGCTTGGCATTACGTTTATTCAAACATGTTATGTTATTGTTAATCTCCTCATTTATACGCAACATGTTTTCAGTTTGACTTTTATTAAACTGCAACTTGAATTAATTAATTTCGCAATTTTTGCACTTTTCCAGCAATTCACGGGCATCGAGATCGCACGGCGAGCGATTGAACACATTCGTTTTATTCCACTCGCGTTTAGGAAAAGTGGACGGCGATAGGTCGTCTCAAAAAATGTTGGGCTCGTTACTTTCCACAGTAGGCAGTTTAATACGGCTGCAGGTGTAAATGGGTAAGACTACCATTGCTGCGCAGCGGGAGGTAGACTGTTAGAATACACTTGAGGAATTTCTGTTGATGTTTCTTCAGGTAGAGACGGAAGAGGAGGTGGTTGCAGCACCGTTGCTTCATTTCCTTTCTTAAATTATAATAGCAGGAGTTCTATCTGGTAGTGGCATATTGGCCGGCAGCAGTCGCTGTAGCCTGTACCACTGGTGCAGTGGTATTATTGATTTTCTCTTGTTAGTCGTGGCCAAACGGGGATGACTCTGAATTTCCCTGGTACTGCTTGTATTTGTTGTTGCTTCTTCAAATTTGTATTTTTTCATATATTTGAAATTGGGCGAAGGCTTGAAGTTAATGGATTCTTCAGCGCTGCAAGATTTGAACTGACTTTTACTTGCTTTAAATCATCCTGTGATCGGGAATTTCCCCTAAAACACGAGGCATCAGGAGGCACCACAGCCTCCGCGTTCTTAAGGATCATCTCGGCCGGGAGAATTGTGAAATGGACATTGTTAATCCCACAGCATTGTCCCAAATATTACGGATAGCTTGGCATTACGTTTATTCAAACATGTTATGTTATTGTTAATCTCCTCATTTATACGCAACATGTTTTCAGTTTGACTTTTATTAAACTGCAACTTGAATTAATTATTTTCGCAATTTTTGCACTTTTCCAGCAATTCACGGGCATCGAGATCGCACGGCGAGCGATTGAACACATTCGTTTTATTCCACTCGCGTTTAGGAGAAGTGGACGGCGATAGGTCGTCTCAAAAAATGTTGGGCTCGTTACTTTCCACGGTAGGCAGTTTAATACGGCTGCAGGTGTAAATTTGTAAGACTACCATTGCTGCGCAGCGGGAGGTAGACTGTTAGAATACACTTGCGAAATTTCTGTTGATGTTTCTTCAGGTAGAGACGGCATTGGAGGTGGTTGCAGCACCGTTGCTTCATTTCCTTTCTTAAATTATAATAGCCGGAGGACTATCTGGTGGTGGCATATTGGCCGGCAGCAGTCGCTGTAGCCTGTACCACTGGTGCAGTGGTATTATTGACTTTCTCTTGTTAGTCGTGGCCAAACGGGGATGACTCTGAATTTCCCTGGTACTGCTTGTATTTGTTGTTGCTTCTTCAAATTTGTATTTTTTCATATATTTGAAATTGGGCGAAGGCTTGAAGTTAATGGATTCTTCAGCGCTGCAAGATTTTAATTGACTTTTACTTGCTTTAAATCATCCTGTGATCGGGAATTTCCCCTAAATCACGAGGCATCAGGAGGCACCACAGCCTCCGCGTTCTTAAGGATCATCTCGGCAGGGAGAATTGTGAAATGGACATTGTTAATCCCACAGCATTGTCCCAAATATTACGGATAGCTTGGCATTACGTTTATTCAAACATGTTATGTTATTGTTAATCTCCTCATTTATACGCAACATGTTTTCAGTTTGACTTTTATTAAACTGCAACTTGAATTAATTATTTTCGCAATTTTTGCACTTTTCCAGCAATTCACGGGCATCGAGATCGCACGGCGAGCGATTGAACACATTTGTTTTATTCCACTCGCGTTTAGGAGAAGTGGACGGCGATAGGTCGTCTCAAAAAATGTTGGGCTCGTTACTTTCCACGGTAGGCAGTTTAATACGGCTGCAGGTGTAAATGTGTAAGACTACCATTGCTGCGCAGCGGGAGGTAGACTGTTAGAATACACTTGCGAAATTTCTGTTGATGTTTCTTCAGGTAGAGACGGCATTGGAGGTGGTTGCAGCACCGTTGCTTCATTTCCTTTCTTAAATTATAATAGCAGGAGGACTATCTGGTGGTGGCATATTGGCCGGCAGCAGTCGCTGTAGCCCGTACCACTGGTGAAGTGGTATTATTGATTTTCTCTTGTTAGTCGTGGCCAAACGGGGATGACTCTGAATTTCCCTGGTACTGCTTGTATTTGTTGTTGCTTCTTCAAATTTGTATTTTTTCATATATTTGAAATTGGGCGAAGGCTTGAAGTTAATAGATTCTTCAGCGCTGCAAGATTTTAATTGACTTTTACTTGCTTTAAATCATCCTGTGATCGGGAATTTCCCCTAAATCACGAGGCATCAGGAGGCACCACAGCCTCCGCGTTCTTTAGGATCATCTCGGCCGGGAGAATTGTGAAATGGACATTGTTAATCCCACAGCATTGTCCCAAATATTACGGATAGCTTGGCATTACGTTTATTCAAACATGTTATGTTATTGTTAATCTCCTCATTTATACGCAACATGTTTTCAGTTTGACTTTTATTAAACTGCAACTTGAATTAATTATTTTCGCAATTTTTGCACTTTTCCAGCAATTCACGGGAATCGAGATCGCACGGCGAGCGATTGAACACATTCGTTTTATTCCAGTCGCGTTTAGGAGAAGTGGACGGCGATAGGTCGTCTCAAAAAATGTTGGGCTCGTTACTTTCCACGGTAGGCAGTTTAATACGGCTGCAGGTGTAAATTTGTAAGACTACCATTGCTGCGCAGCGGGAGGTAGACTGTTAGAATACACTTGCGAAATTTCTGTTGATGTTTCTTCAGGTAGAGACGGCATTGGAGGTGGTTGCAGCACCGTTGCTTCATTTCCTTTCTTAAATTATAATAGCCGGAGGACTATCTGGTGGTGGCATATTGGCCGGCAGCAGTCGCTGTAGCCTGTACCACTGGTGCAGTGGTATTATTGACTTTCTCTTGTTAGTCGTGGCCAAACGGGGATGACTCTGAATTTCCCTGGTACTGCTTGTATTTGTTGTTGCTTCTTCAAACTTGAGACTTCAAATTGGTATTTTTTCATATATTTGAAATTGAGCGAAGGCTTGAAGTTAATGGATTCTTCAGCGCTGTAAGATTTTAATTGACTTTTACTTGCTTTAAATCATCCTGTGATCGGGAATTTCCCCTAAATCACGAGGCATCAGGAGGCACCACAGCCTCCGCGTTCTTTAGGATCATCTCGGCCGGGAGAATTGTGAAATGGACATTGTTAATCCCACAGCATTGTCCCAAATATTACGGATAGCTTGGCATTACGTTTATTCAACCATGTTATGTTATTGTTAATCTCCTCATTTATACGCAACATGTTTTCAGTTTGACTTTTATTAAACTGCAACTTGAATTAATTATTTTCGCAATTTTTGCACTTTTCCAGCAATTCACGGGCATCGAGATCGCACGGCGAGCGATTGAACACATTCGTTTTATTCCACTCGCGTTTAGGAGAAGTGGACGGCGATAGGTCGTCTCAAAAAATGTTGGGCTCGTTACTTTCCGCGGTAGGCAGTTTAATACGGCTGCAGGTGTAAATGTGTAAGACTACCATTGCTGCGCAGCGGGAGGTAGACTGTTAGAATACACTTGAGGAATTTCTGTTGATGTTTCTTCAGGTAGAGACGGCAGAGGAGGTGGTTGCAGCACCGTTGCTTAATTTCCTTTCTTAAATTATAATAGCAGGAGTTCTATCTGGTGGTGGCATATTGGCCGGCAGCAGTCGCTGTAGCCTGTACCACTGGTGCAGTGGTATTATTGACTTTCCCTTGTTAGTCGTGGCCAAACGGGGATGACTGAATTTCCCTGGTACTGCTTGTATTTGTTGTTGCTTCTTCAAATTTGTATTTTTTTATATATTTGAAATTGGGCGAAGGCTTGAAGTCAATGGATTCTTCAGCGCTGCAAGATTTTAATTGACTTTTACTTGCTTTAAATCATCCTGTGATCGGGAATTTCCCCTAAATCACGAGGCATGAGGAGGCACCACAGCCTCAGCGTTCTTTAGGATCATCTCGGCCGGGAGAATTGTGAAATGGACATTGTTAATCCCACAGCACTGTCCCAAATAGTACGGATAGCTTGGCATTACGTTTATTCAAACATGTTATGTTATTGTTAATCTCCTCATTTATACGCAACATGTTTTCAGTTTGACTTTTATTAAACTGCAACTTGAATTAATTATTTTCGCAATTTTTGCACTTTTCCAGCAATTCACGGGAATCGAGATCGCACGGCGAGCGATTGAACACATTCGTTTTATTCCACTCGCGTTTAGGAGAAGTGGACGGCGATAGGTCGTCTCAAAAAATGTTGGGCTCGTTACTTTCCGCGGTAGGCAGTTTAATACGGCTGCAGGTGTAAATGTGTAAGACTACCATTGCTGCGCAGCGGGAGGTAGACTATTAGAATACACTTGCGGAATTTCTGTTGATGTTTCTTCAGGTAGAGACATCAGAGGAGGTGGTTGCAGCACCGTTGCTTCATTTCCTTTCTTAAATTATAATTGCAGGAGTGCTATCTGGTGGTGGCATATTGGCTGGCAGCAGTCGCTGTAGCCTGTACCACTGGTGCAGTGGTATTATTGATTTTCTCTTGTTAGTCGTGGCCAAACGGGGATGACTCTGAATTTCCCTGGTACTGCTTGTATTTGTTGTTGCTTCTTCAAACTTGAGACTTCAAATTTGTATTTTTTCATATATTTGAAATTGGGCGGGCGGGGCGGGAGAATTGTGAAATGGACATTGTTAATCCCACTGCATTGTCCCAAATATTAGGGATAGCTTGGCATTACATTTATTCAAACATGTTATGTTATTGTTAATCTCCTCATTTATACGCAACATGTTTTCAGTTTGACTTTTATTAAACTGCAACTTGAATTAATTATTTTCGCAATTTTTGCACTTTTCAGTTTGACTTTTATTAATTAAAAAAAAAAACTTTTATTTTCAAGCAACATTATAGGCTCATAGTGTGTTAGTACAATTACTTAAGAACTATGTTAGTAAACATTTACAAATAAATTAAAATTAAAATAGAAACAAAGTTAATACAACTGTGAGATTTATCAAGTTCCATTTAATACATGCAACTTGATAAACCTACCTATTGTTGACCCATCCAGCCAGCAAATACCCTCAGGATGCCGTTGGTGCTCTCGCCGACTCTGCGTATTATTGACGCCACCTTCTTACGCATTATCGCGAAGTAGTCATCAGTGTGTGCATCAGCGAACATGCCCGATGCACTGCAATAGGGTGGAAGCCTCAACAACGCCCTGAAGGCTTAAGATTATTATATTGAATTCGCAGGGTGTTTTCTGATTTTTGGGTATGGCTGGCCCAAAGGCTGCTTGTGTAGAATGTTTGGCAATAAGCCTTGAAAAGTGTAATTTTAACAGATACTGAAGAACCAGCAAACCTTCGTGCCACCATATTACCCCTTACAGCCAACGCCCTACGTTCTCTTTCCATGTCCGAGTCGTCTTTCAAATCTTCGGTAATAATGTGTCCCAGATATTTAAATTGAGTTACTCTCTGTAAAGGTGTACCACTAAGTTGAACGGGCGGGACATTGTTGGACTTTTATTTTTTCCTCTAAACACTAACAACTCACATTTCTTCGGGTAATTTTTTAGACCATGCCACTCAGCATAACAGTAGGATAATAATGGGGGGGCTGGATCTGGATCCAGCCCCCCCCCATTATTATCTATTCAAAATGATACTTCTATTCAGAAATCTCTATTCAAACTATGATATTTCTATTCAGAAATCTCTATTCAAACTATGATATTTCTATTCAGAAATCTCTATTCAAAATAATACTTCTATTCTGAAATCTCTATTCAAAATAATACTTCTATTCTGAAATCTCTATTTAATATGATATTTCTATTCAGAAATCTCTATTCAATATGATATTTCTATTCAGAAATCTCTATACAAAATAATATTTCTATTCAAAATGATACTTCTATTCTATTCTTCTTCTTCTATTGATTTTATATTTTATTATTATTTATTATTATTATAAAATCAATGACACGCGCATGAAATTCGAGTATCAGTCGGTATAGTCTTGTTACGAGCTGGGGTTCGGGATAAATTAAAATCACTAATTTCACCGAAAACAGTCACTTTTTTCACCACACAAACACACACAGAAATCACACGAACAGTCACTATACTAGCACTTGTTACACTTAACGTCGCACTGATAATCACTTGTAACTTCACTTCGATCTTCACTTGGATGCGTCCAAAACTGAACTGCCCTTGCCGACGCTGTCGACCTTTATTTATATGAGCCACGAAGATTCTGGATTCGAAAAACCTCAAAAAATCTCAAGAATGCGACCCGCCCGCATTTTTGAGACAATAGATGTTTACATCCTTTATTCAACTTGCGAACAAAAGATGTTTACAATCGCCATTGTTAATCCTTGACCTTGAGCCCGGTCTCACGCTATTGTGTTTTGTTTGTTTTTCTTTTTGTTGCGGGTGCCGCATTCTAGCGTATTCCTTTTGTTAGTTTTCTACCTGCTTCATCGACTAATCCAGAATCTCCGTGACCCATCTCCGTGACCCATCTCCGTCGTCCTAGTTACTCGGCGTAACACTGCCCCCTCCTAAGACATGCTCGTCCCGAGCGTTATTACATCCGTGATAACGTGCCAAACGATCCACATGAACGATTTTCGGAGCACCTCTTGGTCCTTTTTGTATCCGGTAGGTGACATCGTTGATCTTAGTCACGACTCTGTAGGGACCGTCCCATTTTGCATGTAACTTCGGTGACTTTCCTTTGCTGCGCACCGGGTTATGTAGCCACACTAGTTACTTATTGTTCAGCTTGCGGTCATAGCGGGTCTTCATCCTCTCAGATGTTTGTTGGCTTGACTGTCTGACATGCTCCTTGCTTCCTTTTTGTATATCACTCAGCCCTGTTCTTAACATCCGCACGGGTACTGCTTCCTTAGTCTCTTGCCTGACTACAGAATATGCGTCATCTCTATTCTTCCTCCAGTTTTCAGAGCACGGTCTACTCGGAAAACTTCCACGGGACCTGTTTTGCTTCGGGCAATTCATCCGGAGGTGGCCTCTTTCTCCACAGATGTGACATCTTGGGGCAGCCATAATCTTCCTTTCTCTATCTTCCTTTCTCCAGCAACTAGCTTGACAGTGTCCCCGTCTTCCACAGATATAGCATCTAGGCGATATCACACCTTCCCTTCGTACTTCGCTGCGCTTCGGGCAACCTGCCTGGAAATGGCCCTTTTCCCCGCAAAGGTGGCATGTTGGTAAAACGACTTCCCGGATACGGTGAGCCCGATGGTCCTGTCTCACTGCTTCTACTTCCAAGGCATGGGCTAAGGCGTCTCTTAAAGTCTTGTGGTGCCCAAGTCTCACAGCGGCTCTGACTTCTAGATCACGTATTCCATCGACGAACG
Source organism: Acronicta aceris (assembly GCA_910591435.1). Taxonomy (NCBI): domain Eukaryota; kingdom Metazoa; phylum Arthropoda; class Insecta; order Lepidoptera; family Noctuidae; genus Acronicta; species Acronicta aceris. The sequence continues at coordinate 11,269,758 of OU342757.1, read as the reverse complement.
CCTGAACAAGATTTCCGTCGATCAGCGCAGGTGTGGACTGGTAGGCTTTCCGGACTAACTTCTCAACTTCTAGAGCCCACTGCTGTAGGGTCTCTGCACCCCGCTGTACTCGGTCCTTCAGCTGGGCACGAAACACGTATTCTAGATGTGCGTCGCCGTATCTTGAGTCCAATGCTTCCAGTAGTTGGTCGTAGGTCATGTCCTTTCCGAGCGCCTCCAGTAGGGTTAAAGCCTGGTTGCGGAAGCTTAAGGTAAGTGCCGTCTTGGCTTGAGCTTTGTCCCATCCATTTGACTCCACATAGGCTTCAAACTGGAGTCTGTAAGCTGACCATGAAGATGTTCCATCAAACGGCGGTACTTTAAATCCACGTACCGAGGGGGTCAAACTCAAACTCAAACTCAAATTTTTTATTTCAATTAGACCATATACAGGTACTTTTGAAATGTCAAAACTACATGCACGGTTCCAAATAGTAGGTCTTATGGAGAAGAGCCGGCAAGAAACTCCATAGATACTCTTTTAAATAAATAATTGATGTTTACATATTTTTTATTCTATCAATGTGAGTATTGTGGAGTTTGATGTGAGTGATAAAAGTAGGTTACCCTCCAAAAGATAACATAACTGAATCCGGATTGACATGGCATGTAAGAGTTGACCAGTCCCGACAGACAGCACCCGTTCACGAGCATGACGTGTGTATCAGCGTTGTTCGACTCAACCAAGTTGTAGGGAATAAAACAACCCGACACACAACGCCACCATCAGCAGGACATTTAAGTGAGCATGACAGCCTCTAACTGCCAGAAAATCGAAAGACTTATCATAGGTTTTGTGATCGTAACATCAGTCTACACAATACTCACACTTCACAAATTATTGTTACTATATATAAGGACAAAAAAAAATGTCCAGAAATAGTAATAATAAATAATAAATAAAACATGTCACTTGGAAAAATAAAACATGTCCAAAGGAAATTAATATGTCAAAAATTGAGGTGTCATGCATGAATGAAAGAGCCCGGTTCATTTGAGCGGCTTAATCCCAAGCATTTTTGTCGTCTATATAATCTCTGACTGTATAGAATGCTTTTTTACACAGGTTTTGCTTGACCACAGTCTTGAATTTATTTAAACTTAGATTTTGAATATGACTTGGGATTTTGTTGTAGAAACGTACACCTTGGCTCCTAGAAAGAAAGAAAGAAAGAAAATGTTTTTATTTTCGCCCTTACGACACACAACAAATCAAAAATGCAACTGTACAATCAAAAACTTAATTAATACCTAGCAAAAGGTTGCGCAAAATAGTAAAACAAAAAAGGGGAGCTGGCAACACAACAGGCATGGCCATCTGCCAGAGCCACAGATTAAGGAAACTATAGAAGTTTACGGTTCTTGGTGCATAATTTGATCTATTTTTCCTTAATCTATGACCAGTACGAAAGTGGTAACAAATTATTTTGCACAACTAGCAAGTCGTTGAATTTGCTATCTATAAACTACTAACTAGTAAGTTGTCTGTGCCATCTTTGATGTAATAACAAAACGCAACCAATAATGATAATTATTGTTACTTTAAATACAACAGTATCTCTATGTAGTCTGTGGTATACAATTATTCAATGAATGAATTATTGAATCATAGAGATAGCGTAAAGCACATCAAATGACAACAAACAAAATTTTAAGTAAGTAAACATATGTGGTAAACAGAACTTAAAACATTAATTGTAACATAGTACAAACAATTTAAGGAGAATAGTAAACAAACTAAAGAGAAGAAGTGTGTCATCTCGGTACGAAAATTAGGTCAACGCTCAGCTTAAATGCTGTGGTGTCGCAACAAACAACACCTACAGCGCTGGTTTTCAGCGATGGCCTAAAAACCTAAAGGAGTTACTAATTTTTTGGAGCCTAGTCATTGGTAATATCAGTTTATTTTTGTTTCTGGTATTGACGCTGTGAATATCGGTTTTCTTACAAAAATTATTAATGTTTTTTTTGACATAAATAATATTTTCAAATATATACTGCGATGCTAGCGTCATTATATTAATTTCTTTAAATTTTTCTCTCAGTGAATATCTGCTACTGAGGTTATAAATTGCTCGAATAGCTCTTTTCTGCAACACAAATATAGTTTGAATGTCAGCAGCATTTCCCCACAACAAAATACCGTAAGACATAACACTATGAAAATAACTAAAGTATACAAGTCTTGCTGTGTCAACATCAGTCAACTGGCGTATTTTGAAAACTGCGTAAGCTGCAGAGCTGAGTCTTTTCCATAATTTATTTATATGTGGGCCCCACTGTAGCTTTGAGTCTAATGTAATACCCAGAAATGATGTGGTGTCCACTAAATCCAACTCTTCCCCGTTTATCAGTCTGGTTTGCACCTGCCTAACGTTAGGTGTTAAAAATCTGATGCATTTAGTTTTTTTCTCATTAAGAAGTAAGTTATTAACACTAAACCAGTGGACTACTTTAGAAAGAGCGTTATTTACATCGTCTGTAATTGGCTGTTGCCGTTTGAGCTTAAATAAAAGTGATGTATCATCTGCAAATAACACTATTTCATGGCCATCTTTTACAAGGTAAGGTAAATCATTAATATATACTAAAAAAAGGAACGGGCCAAGAATTGAGCCCTGCGGAACTCCCATAGCTACCACAGACCCCGGCGATCTCTTTCCGTTAACGTCCACCCTTTGGATCCTGTTATCCAAGTAAGAAATAAGAAGATCCAAAGCAATGTTCCTAACTCCATAGTGGTGCAATTTCCTGATCAACGTCTCATGAAAAACGCAATCAAATGCCTTTGACAAGTCACAGAAGACGCCTAAGGCATCACGTGAATCCTCCCAGGCATCGAATATATGTTCAAGAAGCTCAACACCTGCATCGGTTGTCGAGCGGCCTTTAGTGAATCCGAACTGTTTCCTAGTCAACAAATGATTCCTGTTGAAATGACTTAGCAATTGGTCTAATATTAATTTCTCAAATATTTTACTAAAGGTGGGTAGCACGGAAATTGGTCTAAAGTTCGTGGGATCTGAAGTGCTACTTGATTTAAATAATGGAATTATTTTACTACTTTTCATAAGATCAGGAAATACACCACAGTCAATACATTGATTAAATATTACAGCTAATTCGGAGGCTACTATATTAATAACTGATTTTGTAACCTCTACTGAATTTCCCCATAGGTCAGCGGTTTTTTTTACATTCAGTGTATTAAAGGTTTTAACAATGTCTCTGGCATTTACATAATGAAAAGTGAAATCATTCTCACAAGAGATTACATTTTGTTTTAATAATGACTCTGCGACAGTGGGTGAAGAATTTAAAGACTTAGTGGTAGAGACTGGAATGTCTGTAAAGAATTTTTCAAAAACTGAGGCAACTTCTTCATCTTTTTTAATTATAGTATTTTCAAAGTTAAGGTGATTTTTTTGCATTTTCCATGCTAAGATTATTAAGTTATTTAATAGTAAAGGGAAAAAATTCAATCGCGGGCAGGATTCGACCCTGCGTCTTCTGGTTTGATATACCAGACGCTCTGACCTCTAAGCCACCGCGAACCCTACCCGCATGATTGAAATTTTGCCTTCACATTCTGAATTTACGTCATAAGGTGACGTTTGGTGACATCTATGAGAGGCAAGTTACCTTACCTCTCAACCAACACGACTTACTTTACAGTTAGTTCAGTGTCGTACGATGCCACCTTACCTTTTAACTATCTTTTTGTGATTTTTTTTTGCATTTTCCATGCTAAGATTATTAAGTTATTTAATAGTCAATCAATCAAATCAGCCTATTGCCGTCCACTGCTGAACGTAGGCCTCCCCCAAGGAGCGCCAACCATCCCGGTCTTGAGCAGCTCGCATCCATCCGCTGCCAGCCACCTTCTTCAAATCGTCGGTCCATCGCGTCGCACGGCGTCCCACACTACGCTTGCCCAAACGCGGTCTCCACTCTAACACTTGTCGGCTCCATCGGTCGTCTGTCCGTCTGCAGACGTGGCCGGCCCACTTCCACTTCAGCGTGCTTATTCTTCGAGCAATGTCGGTGACTTTGGTTCTTTGGCGAATGACTTCGTTGCGAATTCTATCCACCAAAGAAACTCCAAGCATTGCTCTTTCCATTGCACGCTGTGCAACCTTGAATTTGTGGACCAGTCCCAAGGTTAGTGTCCACGTTTCGGCTCCGTAAGTCATCACGGGTAGAACGCACTGGTTATAGACCCTATTTAATAGTAAAGGGAAAAAATTCAATCGCGGGCAGGATTCGAACCTGCGTCTTCTGGTTTGATATACCAGACGCTCTGACCTCTAAGCCACCGCGAACCCTACCCGCATGATTGAAATTTTGATATAAATATTAATAAATGATATAAATATTAATAATTTTGGTATAGAAATATACGCAGGTTCGAATCCTGCCCGCGATTGAATTTTTTCCCTTTACTATTATATAACTTAATAATCTTAGCATGGAAAATGCAAAAAAATCACAAAAAGATAATGCTTTGATTATTTTATTGTTAGGATTGTCATCTTCTGGCAGAAACTCAAAGCGTATAGTGACATTGAATCAGGTATCACTGTTTCATGTATTATGTTCGTTTCATTATCTTTCATAATATTATGGTGAAATAAACCTTCTTGCATTGTATCGCTGACCTGATATTTAGATGAATTTGCCCTCGATGTTTTATGAGCATGCTTCATATTATCAGCAACATATATAGTCTCACCTTTTGCATTCTTTATAATGTGTTTACAAATACCTTTGGAAGTACATTTCACAGAATCTTGCATTGTGGCTCATATCAATTATTTAATTTTTTTTATTGTTTATTTCTGTTTGTGATTCAACCGTTCAACTACAATTGTAGGAATCGAATATTAAAAACATATGTAATTAAATGATTATAAACAATTTATTTTGAAGATTCATTCATACATTCATTCATCAGACAATCTATCTGTCATCCTTTACTATAAAATCATTGTATACTTTTCAGTAACATAAAAATATGGATGGGGGATTTAAAAAATCTAATAATTAAACAAGAAAATATTTATTTAATTTTTTTTTATCATCTAAGCACCATTTATTTAAACACAATACATTTTTCAAAGCACATACAGAGTCATGATAAATACAGTTATACAAATCATCACCTTTATATTGATCATACAAGCTTAAGAAATTAGGGCAACCCCTGTCTTCTAAATTCTTCTTATTATTATTCTTATTATTTACATAGTTTATTATTTTTTAGAGCACATATTGAGTCATGATAAATACAACTATACAAATCATTTGAAGCGTTATATTGATCATACAAGCTTAACACATTAAACGCCGAGTTAAATTTAGTGACTGTTCCGTTTGGGCCGTGGGGTTCATCGGTGTGCGACAGCAGTACTACCCGTTCAGGCCGTGGGGCTCACCGGTGTCCGCGCGACGGGCTCGTGTTTGAACTCAATTTTCTCGCTGGAGGACACAGCGAGAAAATTGAGTTCAAAGTTCAAGTTATGTTTTATTAGAAATTAAACTTTGTTATGAATATTTGGCAAATAAATGAAATCAGTCTTAACAACAAAATAAACACATTTCCCTTCTTTTCGTCGTGCAATCGGGTAAAAAATTGGTCAATGATGAAGCACATTGAAGCAAGATATGCAAAGAAAAGGCTTCTCCAGGCATTGTGGACAAAACGTTCTCACCTTTTTAGTTTTGTTTTTAGCCAATTTTCTGCCGTAAGTAGCTGCGTTATTTTTGTAGTAGTTCACACATGCTCGCCTGCTTGTTCTGGATTGCCCTTCTTTTTGTTGCAGTTTGTGTGCCATTCTTCTAGGTCGTGCAACTGGAACATCTTGTTGTCTGCAAAACGACTTCAGTAATTCCAGTCGGAAGTGTGCTATTTTTGTATTTTCTTGCCAGTGACGCTTTGATACAAGATCAGTGCATTGACCACTGCTGTGTTCAGGAGAAGGTTGATTGCATACTTCTTGTACCATTTTACCGATTTCCTCAGTGGAGTTGAATAAGCTGCCATCTGATCGGACATATCTACAGCTCCTTTAGCGCCGTTATAGTCAATGGCTATTTTCGGTTTGGAAATCGTTTTGTTGCGTTTTCGGACATTTTGGAATCGCACCGAGTGCTTTGTGTACAGCAAAAGTACGTCCCTTTTATCCTTCCACTTCATTACAGTTATGCCCTCACTGCTTTCCTTCGCCATGAATTGTCCTCGCTTCAGTTTAGCATTTACTACATCCTTTGGCAGATGCTTCCGGTTCTTCCGAATCGTGCCTACGAGATGAGTCTCTGCATCCAGAAGTTTTTTGGCAAGATCTATACTGGTATACCAGTTGTCGGTCACTAGCGTATGTCCCTTGTATAGAAGATCGCTGCATAGAGACATAACGACGTTCAATGGTGTTGTATTGATGTCATCGTTATTCTTTCTTTGCGTATACATTTATTTTATAAGTATATCCAGGAATGGTACATAACTTGAACTCTTTTATGCCGTATTTATGCCTTTTTTGTTTATTGTATTAACGAAAAATGATTCGACCGCGAAAAGGCACCACGCTTTCATCTATGCAGATCTCTTCGGATGGGGTGTAGTTTCTTTGGAAGTTCCTGTTCACAACTTCGAGTAATTTTTCAATTCTGTGTAATCTATTAGATTTATTGTCTTCGTCTTGCTGAGAAAAGTGCAGCATTTGCAACAGCAGCTCAAATCTGTTTCGACTCATTATTGTTTGTGGAAAATTCTGTCCAAGTACAGGATTTTTTGACCAGTAGTAGGATATTTTGGGTAATTTTACGATCCCCATGAAAATAATCAGTCCGAAAAATCGTTTCATCTCTGCTGCGGATGTAGGTTTCCACTGGCGAATCCGCGCAGCTTTAGATGCTGCGTCAGACCCTGTGACTTTTTTTATAGCAAAGCTATTCGTATTGTGGAGGGGCGAGGTATGTTGCCCCTCACACCAAAGGGAGGATCCTCCGACCAGGCGGGTGTTTTGCCTGGCGGGCCACGGCCCTACGGTTGATGTCGGGCAGTTGTATATATGCAAGTTGCGTTGCAAATTTCACTTGCGCGATTCAGGACTTGTTCGTATAGTTTGTATGTAGCGCGGTAGATGTCGCTACAGTATAATCGGCCACCATTTCAAATACTTCGTCTGGTACTAAAAAATGGTAGAAATCTGCCGGGCTCTTATCGATAATTTCTCTTACAACTCGTGTATCTAATCCTGGGAATTCGGTGTAGGGGATAATACGACGCTGATTACCTTTTGGTTGGTGCCACACGGTAGATGATGCAGTTAGCGACGCGGTGTGACCAGAAGTACTTGGCACGGTATTTTCAAATTCAATGTCGCTCGTGTCACTAATGGACAGAACTCGTCGACGCCGCTTTCGTAAAGGTGGTTGTAAGTTATATTCTTCCTCGGACTCCGAACTTAGCTGAAAGCTACTATTGAGCAAGGAAATTTCTATATTTTCAATCTGCGTCAAATCGTCATTTGTAATTTCAAAGTCTTCAAAATCATCCATGATTTACACCACACTTTTCCTTACAGTCGGGCAGAACACAGTTTATTTACTTATAACCAGGGTAAAACTCACTAAAACAATAAAATATATAATATGACAGGTAAACAATGCGCATGACCTTGCGTGCGATTACTAACTCTCTAATGGCGCGTGTCAAGCGCGCGGCCGCGCGTAGTTCTTCCGGGAATTCCGGAAGGGCGCGGGGTGTGTCCGGCGCCGCGACCCCCGCGGCCCCGCGCGAACGAAATGCAGATTTCCAACGGCGTGCGCCGTGGTGGTCACCGGTGCGCGACAGCAATTATTTTGTTAATTCTTTGAATAGTAATAAGAAATTATTATTTAGAGTGGGATTTTTGACTATTTTGAACCGTATGAGCCAATAAAATATAATGTGTAAAATTTGTCGAAATCGCAAATCGGCGTCAGCCCATATGTAAAGTATAGTGATGGTCACCGGTGACCACTACGGCGTTCAATGTGTTAAGAAATTAGGACAACCCCTGTCTTCTAAATTATATATATTCATATTATTATTTTCTAAAATAGTTTTTAGCCACGACACTTTTTCTAAACCTTTAGTATAGATATATTTATTTCTTAAAATGTCCGCAATTAAATGTTGATGGCTTGAATAAGGCACAAATTCTTCGCTCCAGAATATCTTTCTATTACGTTCAATCCAACTGACTTGCCGTCTTTCTTGTTTTATCAAGTTGTAAAACGGAAATGGAGGCTTAATTAAAAACACTTGAACTTTTGGATCACATATCACAGCAATTTCTTTTAAGATAAATTCATTTGATTCTGTTTTAAAACCTTGAACGTCCACAATAGCATTCATGATAACCTGCGCACAATGTTGCTGAGAGGTTTGTATTCCACAAGCCGATCGTTTATAATTAAACAATATGCAGTTGTCTTATCTGGTATTGATGCAGAACATTCAATCTCCAACCGCACGTCCACTGGACCTGATTTTAGACTATCGTTTTGCCTTGAACAGTCTAAGATAAAGAGGGGAGCTTTTTCTTTGAAGTCCTTTAAATTTAACCACGGGTCTATCAGACAGTTGTAATATGACTGACGAAATTTCACATACATTTCATATAATATACTGTATTTGTTCTCGAGAAACTTTGAACTCATAGGTTCATATGGATAATACTGTGAATTCAAAAAGAGAGTAACGTTTGTCATTTCACAATGATCGAATAATGAACTGTCTTTAGTTTTATTGTTTTTTCTATTAGTTTGTAAACCAAAAATGTCATATCTGGGTTTTTCTAATTGTGAAGCAGTCTTAACTGACCAAGAATGCTTTGTGGTTTTAGGTAGTAATGGATACTCATATAAATCCCAATTTCTGAAAGCCATTTGAATAGGTTTATCTCTTTCTAAAAGTTTCAAAAGTGTGAGTCGTTCTCGATCTGAAACTTTTATGTGCGGAACCCTCCATTGAACTCTTTGTATATCTATTTCAAAATGAGTAATATCATCAGTAAGAATAACACTGTTTAAGTTAGAGTTACTTCTATTATATTCTTATTTATTCGTCACTGAGAACAGACGTGTCGTATAATTATTAAAATAAATAAATAATCACTTGTTGAATCGTGACCTTGTTTTACCGACAATCCGGAAGTAACATAAACTGTGTCGTGCATTACGTATAACATGAATAAAGTTTATTTGAAGAAATGTTCAGTGTAGGAAAAGTAAATAACTAATATTTATAATGGAGAATAGTCCCTTCAACCGGAGTGGCAGGACTGCTCGCACCCCGCCTCCTACGCCCTCCCCGGTACCCGCATCTTGTCCTAAAGTACCAAATCAAGGGGATGATGTCCTTGAAGTAATTTCAACTCCAGAAATTCAAAACTGGATGTCGTCCATTGAGCACTGCCTAAGTGAGGTATGTAACATCGCAGCAGAGGGAAAATTAAACTCGGACCAGAAATTGCGCATCAATTCTTTATGCCGCAAAGTGAGTCACGGTACATCGCAGATGGCTGTACAATACCAATCCCTCAAACTGAAGACCGTCCAAGCTCATTCCTCCATTAAAACCCTTCAAGACCAACTTGATTTGTCACAGAGAATACAGGACCTTAAGCAGAGTATTGAAGAGACGTCGAAACCTGCCAAGGAAATCTCCTTCGCAGACATGGTTCGAAAAGGTACCAACAATTTTATTCAGCCCATAAATTTAAGCTCAGTGGCCATTTACCCCAATGAAAAATTGAAAACCAGTGAGGAGACAAAATCTCTCGTCCAAAAAATCATCTGTCCAGAACAAATGAAATTGCACGTGAGAGGCCTGCGCAAAACAAGGAACGGTGGGGTCATAATCAGCACAGATACTAAGGATGACATCATTAAGTTAAAGGAATCGGTGCAACTGACAAACTCTGGCCTTACGATCAGCGAACCTCATAAGCGTAAGCCTAGAGTAGTAGTTACAGGAGTGCCCACGGCTATGCAAGAAAAGGAAGTTTTTACCTGCTTGTACCACCAAAATTTAGCCGAAAAACTTCTGGATTCCACTCTTCAGAAATTTTTGACCTCAATTAAGTTAAGTCACAAGTCTGGGAAGAGAGACGCTGAGACCTGTAATTATATAATAGAAGTTCCCGCAGCCGTACGCAAAGCCCTTATCACAAGAGATAGAGTATTTGTGAATTGGTCATCTTGTTCTGTGAGAGACTTCACTTTGGTTACCAGATGTTATAAGTGCCAGCAGTATGGTCATGCGGCCAAGTCATGTCGGCAGACAACTTATACCTGCGGGCACTGTGGAGAACAAGGTCACTCAATAAAGGAGTGCCCGAAGAAGACAGGAGAACCCAAATGCGCTACTTGCTTGCATTTCAAGAAGCCAAGTAATCACATTACAGGCGCCACTGACTGTCCGGCGAAAATAATGGCTGAAAAGAGGTATATTAACTCAATCAATTATGAAGGCGCCTAAGAGCGCCAGAGAGAGGTTTTTTTCTGACCTCTTTACTTTTCGTTTTTTTTTCTACTTACTTTTAGATAATTATGATTAACGATTTTATTAATGACGATTTAGATAATTTCTCTGTATGAAAACTGTAAACAATATGTTTCCTCTTTCAGCAAACCACTAACCATACTAACACAAAATATCCGCAGTATTTTTAAGAATTTCGACAATTTTAGTACCTTTCAACAAAGACTAAATGTAAATAGTGATGTTATCGTTTTGACTGAGTGTTGGCTCGCCAAAAAATATAACATACCACTAATGCCGGATTATCATATGTACAAGAGTAATATAAATTACAATCAGAATGATGGGGTGGTGGTTTATGTGAAACATCACCTAAATGTCTCAGTCGAGGAACCAATTTTGCACGAGTGCAACCGATTGCTTATCAAAATTGGATCAGAGTTAGCAATATTAGCTTTGTATAGACCACCCTCATTTAAAAATTTAAATAACTTTTTTGACTCTCTAAATGATACTTTGCAAAACTTATCATCCTTCAAAAACATAATTTTAATCGGCGATATTAATATAAATATTTCTCCAGAAAGCGCTGATGCAGCTACTCATGACTACCTCAATTTATGCTCTTTTCATGGGTTGCTTCCCGCGCATACGCTTCCTACACATCAAAGCGGTTCCTGTTTGGATCATATCATACTTAAATCACATTTTCCCTCACTTGCACTTGTTATTAACTCGTCAATAACCGATCATAATGCTGCCCTACTAACCTTAAATTGTAAATTACGAAAACAAGAATGCACTCGGACCATGTCTAAATTAAATATAAACAAACTTGAAGAAGATTTATGCAACATCGACTTTGGCCTCGTTTACAATTCCGCTGATCCAGAATTCTGTATGTCATATTTAATAGAAAAAGTTTCAAACGCAATAAAAATAAATACAACCAATATTTATTTGAGTAACAAAAGTTTTAACATGAAGCCATGGATTACACCAGGCCTCATTCGCTGCATGAAACAGAGATAAACTGCATATGAAGGCTAAAACTAATCCAAATAATTCACAATTGCAATTAACATACCGAAGATATCGTAATTTTTGTAATGACCTTCTACGAAAATTAAAAACCAATTACGATAAAACTCAACTGGAAAAGGCTGGAACTAATAGTAAAAAAATCTGGAAATATATTAAAAATGCAACATACTCGTCAACACAGCATGAATCACCCTTAGGTTTATTGCAAGCACACTCATCGCAATTGACATCTGCCAACATTGCAAATAATTTCTTTATTAATGTTGGTAAGTGTCTTGCTGAGAAAATTCAAGGCCAATCACCGTACTTTAATAGCATTCCTTCTACTACGAGTAATAGCACTAACTTATCATCTTTTGTGTTGCTAGATACTGACGAATATGAGGTAGAAAGGATAATCATGAGTTTAAAAGACGACTGTGCAGTTGGATGGGATAATATACCCACAAAAATTATTAAACGTTTTAGAAAAATCTTGGTTCCTCCACTGACATATATCTTTCAAAAATGTTTATCAGAAGGACTATTTCCAAAGTGTCTCAAAAAAGCTATTATTATACCAATTCATAAATCCGGCAGTAAAGATCAAATCACAAATTACCGACCTATTTCCTTGCTACCTGCCTAAAATATTAGAAAAAATTATAAATAAACGATTAGTAAAGTATTTGGAAGACAAATCGATTTTATCTAAGAGGCAGTTTGGATTTAGATCTAAATTATCAACTTCCGATGCAGTACATCATTTGACTAACCATATAGCCCAAGAACTTGATAAAGGTAAACACACATTAGGTATTTTTCTGGACCTTGCCAAAGCTTTTGACTCAATTTCCATTCCTTTTCTGTTGCGCAAGCTTGAAACTTTAGGTATAAGAGGCACCCAACTAAAACTCTTTAGTAGCTATTTAGAAGCACGTTCCCAACGCGTAAAAATAGGCAATGTCCTGAGCGTTGATGCAAAAAATACGTCATTTGGTACCCCACAAAGAAGTATTTTAGGCCCTACGCTCTTTCTGGTCTGCGACCAAAAACTAGACCATGGCTTAATCATTTCAAACGCTGACGACACTGCCCTCCTTTTTTCGGCTGATTCAGAAAAAGAAGTCTACAGGCATGCGCAATACGGATTCAATATTGTTAATAAATGGCTTCAGCAAAATTTACTAACACTAAATGCAGAAAAGACTAATTACATAAAGTTTTGTAATGCGCAAACCAACATCATCTGAAACTAACCCAAAATTGTATGCTCATCATTGTGGGGTACCCAGTGATAAGCACTGTATATGTCCTCATATTAAAATTACCAATAACATAAAATACCTAGGTGTGGAAATGAAAGAACGGAGCTAAAGTTTAATATAAAGTAAATATATTGTTAACTAACAATTATTACATGTGAACGTCGCGCGAGCAGAGAACAGGAAGGAAGTGAGAAAAAAAACGTCTAGGCTAATTACTCTTGATAGAATTAGATGGCGCTACTTGTACTTCAAATGACTTGTGTTCATTTATTTACTACATCCTCCCTTGAACATAAGCCCATTTTTCTAGAGAAGTAGTTGAGCTTGACTTGTGGAGTCGCTTTGGTGAGGACATCAGCAACCATCTCACCAGTGTTGATATATTGCACCTCAATCTCCTTTTTGCATATGTTCTGCCGAACAAAATGGTGCCGGACATCTATATGTTTGGTTCTGGAATTATAAACGTCGTTTCCTGAAAGTTTAATACAACTTTGATTATCGCAATAAATACGTATAGTATGATGTTTGAGATGTGGCCAAAACTGTTCCTGCAGTTGTTTTAGCCATAGTGCTTCTTGGGTGCATGCCGATAAAGACATGTATTCCGCCTCTGTTGTTGATAGTGCAACAGTAGGTTGTCGCTTAGAGCTCCAAGATATAGATCCTCCCTGAAATATAAAAGTATATCCTGTGCAGGATCTTCTGTCATCTTCAGAGTTAGCCCAATCGGCGTCACAATAGGCATGAACGATTTCTTCTTCTGCACATTGTTTGTAAGACAAACTATAGTTTTCGGTACCTTTCAGATATCTCATTACTCGTTTCAAAGTTACCCAATGTTTAATTTCTGGTTTATTGTTATACTTGCTTAGATAATGAACCACGTAGCTGATATCTGGTCTTGTCCCTAGAGATAAATATAACAGACATCCAATAACTTCTTGGTAAGGAATATTTCTCAGTATTGCATTTTCTTCACCAGTTGAATGTAACTTTGTGAGTGGATCTATTGGTGTCTTGACAGGTTTACAGTCTGACATACCATATTTCTGTAGTACTTCCTGTATGTATCTCTTTTGATTAATATACGTAATACCATTTTTTCTGTCTCTCATTACATGAAGTCCAATACAGTATTTTAACTCTCCCATGTCTTTCATGCAGAACTTCTCACTTAACTTTTGTTTTACATGGTCTTTTGTAGATTTAGAATTTGTGAATAAAATCAAATCACCGACATAAATTGCTAGAAATACAATATCTTTCTCACTGGATATTTTATAATATACAAGGTTAGTTTTAGTATAGGCGAAAGCCGAAACACGTGTCTAGTATTTTTATATAAAGAATCTATGTACAAAATTTCAAAAATATATCAAGTAAAATCATAAAGTTACAGGCGTGTTACGTTACCTGGTTATCCGTACAAAAACATACACACCACGCGGCGCCCCCGCGCAGGCCGCTCGGCGTCGGCTTGCGCTCATTGATAATAATTTGGCAGTAGGTACCTAACCGTAGGTACGGCGATTGTATTGTATGTAATTAACTGGTGATAACATTTTCCATCACACTTGCAGGCTTTGGACTGTCGTAGTGGTCAAGTGTAGGTAGATATTATTATGTAGGTACCTACATTATACGTAAATGCAGCCGTAAGTGATAAAATGTAGTCAATGCGATTTGTTGCACCTTATGCCAACCACTTAAAAAAGTTCAATCTGGATGAAAAGTGTTATAAATCGCATTACTTAACCACAGGTCCACAGCCGGCGGTGGGTAGGTACCTACTAATAATAACTTTCCACAATTAACCATCTTGGCGTGTTTAAAAATGTTAATCATCGCTATTTACAATAATTGACTGAATCACTATTCACAATGTAAGCTGTCGAAGGCCGAAAGGTACCGCACTCCCTTGATCTTTGTGTAGCGGCCAGCATTGTATTCCACGATACTCTGATACCGAATTGCTCCTCGTACCGCCGCACTGCCAGGGATACGTTATCACCACAATCCGCTAGTGCAACTTTTCGCATACGATATTTACAGAATCAATCAAAACACAACTAATACCTACGGCGCCGGCGCCGGCCGCGCGCTCGCGATCGCGTTACGTTGCTGAACGGGAGCGTGACACGCGCGCATCAACCTGTAGCTTCCGGGCGACTAAATGACCGACTGAAGGGGTTGTTTTACCCCCCGCCCCGCTGTGCGCTCGCGCCTAGTGCCGCTATGACCTGCCGTGACCGTGTTGTGCGCATATGATCGCTAATAGGTACTTAGTGTCGCTCGGTGTCCAACTTGTAGCCTTTTTAAAATATTTTTTGGTCAAAATATAACATGGTGTAAAAATTATTGGAATCGATTCAGTTACTTATTCTGAACAAACTATAGTCAGGTTTCGCCTATACTAAAACTAACCTTGTATAATAAATACATGGGTCGATACTTGAACGATTCAGACCTATTTCTCTGAGTGTACCATCTAGCTTTTTATTCCAATTACGGCTGGCTTGTTTCAGTCCATATAATGATTTTTTTAATAGACAGACATCTGTGTCATTACCATTTTCATACATAGGCGGCTGTACCATAAATAACTCTTCTTCAACATCACCTTGTAGGAATGCTGAGACAGCATCCATTTGATCTATGTCCATGTCATATTTCGTAGCCAGTGCCAGTAGGTAGCGGAGCGAGGTGTACCTTACAACAGGTGAGTAAACTTCATCATAGTCAATACCCTTTTTCTGAGCACATCCTTTCACAACTAATCGTGCTTTGTACTTGGCTATGGTTCCTTTCTCATCTTTCTTAACCTTGTACACCCATTTACATGGTATTGCTTTTTTACCAGGTGGCAGTTTAGTTAATAACCAAGTTTTATTTTCAATTGTAATGATTTTATAAAATAATGACAAGACATTTGGGTCATACACAAAACGGGTTATAAAAATATTCGAAATAAAAATTCGTTAATTTTTTTTCAAATCAGTCTCATTTATTAGGTAATCTTACAAGTAATTAGAAATTAATCAAAAACCAGATCGTTATTCCGATTTCAGCAAGTTATTTAACTTTATTTTTTTTTTACGTCCACAGAAAAGACCCCTTTCCACAGAAGACAGGTTAATCACTGTCATAATGACATTTACTTGCCATTTAAACTCGTAATAATTAACAAAAGTTATCCAGCCAATTAGAGGTACTTTGGAAAATACAAACAAAAAAAATCTTACCAACAATCTTTTTTTTTGATAATATTACTAATAAAATGTAATTTTTCAAGGGTTCAAATATTGGAATTATATCAAATATTTTGATTATTTTTCATTTTAGCCTCTTATCTTGATCAAAAAAATGTCAAACTAATAAAAAATTAACATAAAAATATGCTTTCAAAAAATGTTTTCATCACTATCATCATTTTCAAAGAACGATGGTCATACTTTAGGTTTTTTAGGTGGTGTAACTGAGTCATCAGAATAGTTATTCTCACAGAGAATCCTCTTTCGCGGGTACACGGTTGACTAGTCACATTGTTTAAAAGTTCTGGAGAAGGTGTTAACAACAATGGCGAAAGAGTTCTTGGTCCAGTGATAGTTGATAGAGATGCAGTTCTATGAGAAGATGGCGAACTAGTCATAGAAATAGTTGACGAAGGTCTCGAAGAACGTACTGATGAATCTTCTACAGGACCTGAGACACATTCAATATGAATTTGTCCTATTTCAAAATGAGGGCAACGAACGTGAGTGGCGCATGAAATACAGCTTAATCTCCTGGCGTGCAGTAAATTAGGTTCAGTAGCGTTCCATACAACTTGGTGGATTTGGAAGGTACCTTTAAACGGACGACATTTATTTTCATCCACTATTCTCTGTATTTCAGGAACATGGGTATCATCAACAGGAACAATTTCGATACCTTTACAATTGTCCTTCAAACAACTGACAAAACTGTCAATATTTGTGATA
Organism: Acronicta aceris; assembly: GCA_910591435.1. NCBI lineage: Eukaryota > Metazoa > Arthropoda > Insecta > Lepidoptera > Noctuidae > Acronicta > Acronicta aceris. The sequence continues at coordinate 11,252,914 of OU342757.1, read as the reverse complement.
TCTTTTCCATGGGCAACAATATTGTCACAGGTTCGTTTTACACAGCCACCAACACCATCAGGTGCTCCCTTGCCATGACCAGCTTCACTAAAATGCCACACGATCCTCTCTGCATTGGAGATTTTACTCACATAATTTACAATTAAATGAAACATAGTCTTGTTCCGATATTGCGTTGTAGGCCCATCGCTTAGAATATGTAATTCCTTCAAATGTGGCGAGATAATTTTAATTTTTTCAATTATAGGTGTCAGATGTGCGCAAATAAGAACGGGATCGTGTCTCAAATTTTCAGATACCGAACAGAAAGACGTAGTTTTTACTACGTTTTGTGGCGGTTCTAAATTAGTAGAATAGTAGACGCACGTATGTAATGAAAGTTGCGATTTAGATCCCCCAAAATGGGCTGATTGAATTTCAGATCCGTACTTGCAAGAATAGTTTTCCGAAAAGTCTATATGTAGTAACCCCTCAGATGGTGAAAGACTTTGTTTTATGAATTTTATAGCGTTATACTGATTAGTGATGTTGGCAAGATGCTGCATGAATATAGGTAGGTTTTTATTTAAAATATTAACAAGCAATTGATGCGATGTCTTTACGTTTTCTTTAACAGTTTTCTTGCAAATCTTCTCATTGCCTTTAATTATTACAGTAAAGTTCTTAGTTAGTTAGTTAGTTCTTAGTCTTTGGTAAATTATTGTATCATTGCCATTTAACAAAGTGTACATTGGAACTCTTTCAGAACATTGTGAACATTTCCGTTCCAAGCAAGAAACACTAAAAGCATTATTACAGCAAAGAGATTTTGCTAAATCGGTGGCAGAATTATGATTTAATATCTTATTTTGGTGTAAGGCTCGAACAATATAATCATTATTCGTATGAACGGCACACAGGAAAGTGTTTCTTGACGCGGCTTTAGGAAACATTACCCAGAATGGACGATGTCGGCGGAATGTTTCATATGAGACGTTCAAACCAGTCGTATTATTAAATTTTTTATGAAGATTTAGAAGTGTATCATTTAAAAGACGTATTTGCTTTTTGACTTTTCTGCGCGTGATCGTTTCCTTTTTACCAGCTGTTAGTCTGCTATTTTCATCATTGATTAAAAAATCATGTATCCTTTTTCTTAAGCCAATATTTATGATAATCTCCTGTCCTTTATTTTTTTTAATCTTATTATTCGCATCCTATATTTAGAGAGCTTACGTTCTAAAATATTTAATCTTTCTATTAAAAACTGATTTTGAGCCTTCAATATCCGGCGATTTCGTAATCTTATTGCTTTACCCACCTCTACACGTGATTGTGATGAGCGAGAAGAAATCGGTGTATTCACGCGTACTATTTCTTCCGTTCGTTTTCTCAGTCGATCACTTTCACGTCTTAGCTTGGCTTTTTCACGCCACATTTTTCGCATCTGTCGCTGCTGTCTGGGTGTAAAATCTTTAATTGTCTTCAATAACCCCTTTTGTTTCTTTAGATGATATCTTTCGCGTTCTTTTCTACGTCTTTCTTCTATGGCAGTAGCATCTAATTTAGCTCTAGCTCTTCGCATGCTAAGTTTTTTCTGTTCACGGCGACGTATTTTCTTCTCTTCGTCAGTTAATTGGGTTCTAGACCGACTGGATCGAGGCATTGTACCTGAAACAAACCCAACCATGCTAAGCACCCCACATTTTGCAAAAATTAAATCAAGCTCCGTTTTGCGGGTACCGATACCAATAATGCAGTATTTAAATCATACTATCTCAGCCTGCCGTTTGTTTCACCAACATTGTAGCTTTATTAGCATAGAAAACCGTTAAAATGTTATTTTTTGTGGACATGCATCTTTCCTGTGGACATTTATGTTCACAGGAAAGATGTCCACAGGAGAGATATTTCAAACTAAAATCAAAGCAGCCATTTTATTTTTAAGGTTAGAAAAACAACAAAAGAAACTTTGAAAATACTCCTCAAAGGGCATATCGGCGCAATATTTACTAAAATATACAATAATAACTTACCAAATTACAACCCAAGCAGGAAAGATGCACTGAACTTTGACAAACACTTAATTTTATTTTTAAACTTCGTACAATTAGAAAATGGCACGTAGCTGTACTGACAAGAACTTCAACAAATTGCGGCTATCCAGTGTTGTCAATTTAAAAAATATTCGATACATGGTGGCTTTAGTAGAAATTAAAATTTGGTTGATTTTTAGGTCCACCAAAAATACCTAAATCCGTATAACAGCATGTTTATTGGAAATAAAAAAAATATATCTTGTGCAATAATTAACAACTTTCTAATAAAAATTATATTCATTATATATCACGTAAATGCGACAATGATGTTTTGATAAATATGTACAAAATAATTAACTACATCTATCCAAACACTTATACCCCGAATCTGAACAGTCCACACGAAGAGACTTTTGAAACATTTTGTTTTATTTAAAAAAAAGAAATATCATTTCATAGCTTGAAATATTATGAGTAAACAGAAAAGTAACAATTATTTAACTAAAAAATAAAAGTTTTCAGTTACTGTCGTAAATTTTTAAGTTATTTTATTGGAACACCCATATGTGTATGACCCATTTATATAGGTTTCCTTATCACGAGCGACAGATGGCGCTTGTAGTTGAACTATTCGTTATTAAACGCCCTTTTTATTAGAAATTAGTCAAATATAAGTAGGTGTTATATTATCAATTTGTCTGTGTAATCAATTTATAACTATTGCTAAATTTAAAGTTAATCTAATGTATTTAAATTAATCAATTGATCATGCGTACTGTGTACTTCGCTCTGATTGGTCTAACCCAGCTGAATGTTTGCCTACGTCTAAGAGTGGGGAACATTCGGCTGGTAATAGATCAATCTGTACTGAGACATTCTATTCCGAGGCGTTGAGCAGTAGACATAATATCTTATAAGCCAGTGCTGTTGTTGTATAATTGTTAATAATTATTGAGCGATTAAGTGATAAGTGATTGTTGATAATTACATACTGTAATAAAAAAAAGAAAAAGGGGTGTATATATGGATATGTTGAGTGTTTAACAAGACATAGGATTAAGAATACTATGAGTGGGCTCCAAAATTAAATAATAATACAATACAAAAAGAAACTCGGGCGCCAGGAGCTCACCACTACAAAATATGCTACCGGAAAAGCTAACCATCGGTTGATCCTGAACTTTTAATCTGCCGGTGGGAGGATTTCAATAAAAGACACTACACTCTTTTGCCTGTCTTTTATTTCCCGTAGGTTGCACAATAATTTAGAATTAAAGTTATCTAGTAGGTACTAAACTACATGCATCACATGGTATAAATATTTTTTGTGTCTGGTCATTATTGCATCAGTATGAATTAATAATTTAAAACTACATACCGTTTCTGCGAACTAAATGGAAATTAATAAAATTTAAATACTAATTGGAGCTGCTGTCATCTCGGCAAGGCGTGAGGCGGCACGTTCCAGTTATAAAGTTATCGGTTATATGAAAAACCGGTAGGAAATAATGAATTTAAATCCCAAATAAAATTGTATAAAAATAAGGGAAAAATAAAGTATAAAAAAAAACGCCGAGGCTGTAACAAAATAAGCCTGGATTAGAACTTTGGAAACAACGAGCATATTATGTCGAAAACGTGGTCACGTCCAACACAAAAACTTACCGTTTTTCCAACAATCAAGACCGGGGATTCATCACCACAAGGCGAGAATTCGGTTAAAATAAGCCTGGAACAATAGCGAAAGCTGATTGTAGCCAAATCAAACAAGATTCAAATATGAGCAAGTACAATGAATGATTGCTAATAAAAACTTCGACTTACCGATAAAATATGGGTCCAAAACAAAGGAATTATGCCATAAGGCTTTAACAAACAAAATACGGTTACATTATAATGAAGCCTGCACCAAATGAGGCCGGATTAAAAATATTTAATTTTAAGTTTAAAAAAACGTTCAGGCCATGGCTGGAGAAGGTCGTAGAGTGAATCTGTCAAATCGTGACGGATGACAGATGACTTTTTTTAACTTAATAAATCATGCCAACCTGGGTACCTGCGAAATAATCTACCACAGACTAAAACAATTCAATTAATTACGAGGGTTTTTATTAAAAAAACTATTACCATGTAACGAACTAAAAAGACACGTTACATTACATCCCTCCCCGAAAAAATAAAAGAAAGGAACTTTCTTTTATGCACTAAGGCAATGAAAAGATAAAACAAAAGAGAAAAACAAATATTCTCAAAATGAAAAAAAAAATGAAACAAATTTCAAAATAATATAATAGTACCGAAATACTAATAACCATCACCAACTAACCAAATATTGGAATAAGACTGCAAGGAAAAAATCCGCCAAGTCCAAAAATATTCCAAAAAGAAGGAAATAAATTTCAGAAATTGAAATATAAAAGCAAAACTCCCAAAAATCTAACATCTTACAGATCAGTTAGGCACTGTCGCCACTGACTAAACATCATTTACCACTAAATTCAGTTAAGCACTATCACCGTTGAAGAGCTAAAACAACTTTGAGTTCAGTTAGGCACCATCGCCACTGACTAACATTATCTTCACCTGTGAGTTCAGTTAGGCACCATCGCCACTGACTAACATTACCTACACCTGTGAGTTCAGTTAGGCACCATCGCCACTGACTAACTATAACATCTACCTCTGTGAGTTCAGTTAGGCACCATCGCCACTGACTATCTTCCTATAATACAAATCCGAACACATCTTGTATCCATTACAAGACATGATACATTCACATCAACGACACCTGTGACGTGAACAATCCACCAGAAAAGAAATGAATGAATGAATGTATGTTGTGATTGGCTCAACCCCACCAAACTTCCAAGCACAAGCATTTTCAAAATAGGCAGCCACAGCGAAGTAACTGTAAAAATATTCATATTGTGATCGGCATAACACCACCGAACTTCCGAACACAACAGAAAAAGGAAAACCAACAAATACTTGCATATTGTGATCGGCACAACACCACCGAACTTCCGAGCACAACATCAAAAGTAAGAACAAAAAATATTCATATTGTGATCGGCACAACATCACCGAACTCCCGAGCACAATAGCAAAAAATAAGGAATCGAGGAGAAATAAAATCCAAGACCCGTAAAAAATATCAGGAATTCTACAACAAAAGCGGTAGAATATCCCTAAGCAAAACATAAAGTCATATGAAAATATGATAATATGAGGACGTCTCCTCAGAGGTTAAGTCCGAGTTGAAATTGCAATTCAAAAGTCATATCCGAGAAACTTATGAATATATTTAACTAATCTACAATGTAGAATTAAAATAAAATATGTTAATTAAAAATCGATACTTATTTAATTAAGTAAAATAGTAAGATTTTATTTTAACTTAAAAAATAGAAAGATTATTAAATCTTAATTACAAAATACCTATTAAGATTTTAATCTGAAAAAGACTAAATAGTATAATCTCCAGTAAGAGAAATAAAAATATAAGAAGATAATATGTATAAGACAATATCATCTATCTTATTAAACAAACAAAAAACAATATAAGATCTTTTGATGTAGAAAATATAAATATTGCGTGGGCGGAAGAAGCTAATTGAAATATTAACCAAAATGACCTAAGTTAAAGTTTAGAAAGTTCAGACTTGAAATCAATAAATTGATATGAAGTTATCTCGCATACTATCATCACACAAACAGCTATAACCTTTCATTCATCATTCTTATAAAAGCTGGCTTCTACAATGTCATCGAAGTCAAGACTAAAGCTAAAAACCGAAAAATAATTAAAATTTAATTATATCTTTAACATGATAACGACCTACTGAACCTTTATTCAAATCTTTCAATACATAAACATTATTGGAAACTTTTTCTATAATTTCACATTTAACAAACTTAGGAGCAAGTTTTGCCGAAAAATAAGCAGGAGCATGAGATTGAACGAAACTTCTCCTCCACACTACATCACCCACATCAAAAGAAATGACCCTACGACCCTTGTTATAATAAGTGGCATTACGCTTATAAGCTTTTAATAAATAAGCCTGAACTTTCACGTAAATATCACTAAGTGAATTAAGAGAAGTAGCAAAATTATTCCTATCGCCAACTTCAAGTTCATTTAAGTTGTTAATAGAATCACTAAAATGATGTAAAGAAGCATCAAAAATAAGTTCTCTACCAAACATAAGAAAATTAGGTGTAAAATCTGTAGCAAGATTTACACTATTATTTAAAGCTAATTGAACATGAGGTAAAAATTTAGACCAAGTTCTATGATCATCTTTTACAAAACAAGAAATGCAAGTTTCGACCGTTTTATTATAACGTTCTACAGGATTATTTTGAGGCGTGTATAAAGTATTATAAAATATTTTAGTAATATTGAAACTTTTCAAAAAGTCTACAAAATGTTTTGAGGTAAATTGAGTTCCATTATCACAAACTATTATTTTAGGACAACCAAACTTAAGAAATATTTCCTTTTCAAAAAGTTTACAAATTATTTTAGTAGTAGCATTAATCATGGGAAATAACCAGCAATATTTTGTAAAAACATCAACTACTGAGAGTATATATTTATGACCAGAATAAGTTTTAGGTAAAATTCCTATAATATCTACAGAAAGCATAAGCATAGGGCGATCAACTTTTTTAGGATTTATCATTATACCAAAAGGAGGGGAATTAGTATGTTTATAAGCTTTACAAATATCACAAGATAAAATATGTCTTTGAACATCATTAAACATTCCTTTCCAAAAATAATGTTGTTTTAATTTCTTCAAAGTTTTATGAATACCTAAGTGACCAGAATTAATATCATCATGATTTGACTTTATAGTGTCTAAAATATGTTCTTTAGGAATAACAATTTTCCAGTTAAGACGACTATTAGCATCAAATTTATTTTTACAAAATTTATATAAAGTGTTATTTTCAACTCTAAAGTTTTTAAATTTACAAGGAGATTTCTGACAACTAACAAATGAATCTACGATAATAAGAGCATAAACCAAGAAAACTTCTAAGATTTTTAACAGTTTCTGGGCGAGGAAATTTTTTAATAGTTTCTAATTTAGAAGGATCAGTATGCAAACCATCACTGTCTACAATATAACCAAGATATCTAAGTCTGTCTTTACAAAAATTACACTTTTTTAAATTTACAGTTAATCCGGCTTCTTTTAAGATATTATAAATTTTATGTAAATATTCAATATGCAAATTAAAGTCTGAATTTACACAAATAAGGTCATCCAAATAACAAAACACTGCATTATCAAATTCAGGGCCAAACAGTTTATCAACAAGTCTCTGCAACTCAGCTGGTGCATTTGTGAGACCAAATGGCATACGAACAAATTCGTAAAGTCCTTTACCAGGTACAACAAAAGCAGTTTTCTCTCTAGAAGATTTTTCCAGAGGAATTTGCAAAAATGCTTTAGAAAGATCAATTGAACTAATATATTTAGCACCTCTAAGGTTATCTAAAATTCTAGAAGTATAAGGAAGAGGATAAGAATCTTTAATAGTTACTGAATTTAATCGTCTCGAATCTAAACAAAGTCTAGTGCTGCCATCCTTCTTTTCAACAGCTAAAACAGGTGAGCACCAAGGAGATTTAGAGGGTTGTATAATGCCTTCCTTCAATAAAACTTCTACTTCATCAAAAAGTTCTTTTTGTTTAGCAGGACTCAAAGGCCAATATCTTTGTTTAAATGGTTCACTAGTAACATTAATTTTATGTTCAACAAGATGAGTAAGACCTAAGCCTTTCCTTTCATAAGAAATATTTTCAAAAAGAGCAATAGTTTCTTTTAATTTATGATTCTCAGAAGGAGAAAGTTCGCTCGCAGAAGTAACTGTACAAACTTGAGTTTCATTACATCGAACAAAGGTAATATTTTTCCATAAGTCTTTAGCTAAATCAAACTTTAACCAAAAATCAAACCCTAAAATGATTTGTGACTGAAAGTTAGGTATAATTAAGAATGTAATATTTTTCGTTAATTTATCACAAGTAATTGGTAATTCCATTGTTCCAATAACTCGTTGAGAAGAACCATCAGCTGTAAAAGCAGAACCAGAATCAGGTTTAATTTTATAACCTAAAAGTAAAAATTGTTTATGAATATTTGAACCTAGAATACTACTATTAGAACCACTATCTAATAATCCTGAAAATTTAATGTTATTAACTGAAAATTCTAAATAAGGTCTAGTATCATTATGTTTAACAAACAAGATAGGTGCTGACCTATACATGTTAAAAAATGTTTTTAAATAATCTAACCAATCTTTAAATTCTTTATTACGAGAAACATCATCAGGTTTGTGACTACAAGTAAATTTTTTCGACATCGAGACACTTGAAATTTTATCAAAAACTGGTGCTCGATGTGGCCTAATCAGTTTTTTGACTCATTAGAGTTTACATTAACCAAATTACAAACGTCACAATTCTTGGAAGTAACTCCAACCTTTTGACATTTAAAACAAACTACACCCGGTATAGCAGGGCAATTTTTAAAATGATGTCCAGATTTTTTACACTTTAAACAAATAAAACTACTTGAAACTGCATTGGATTTCACAAATGGTCTATCAGATTTAATGGAATCTTTAAGAGGTTTTCTATTAACAACAACTTCAAGTTCTTTGGAAAGATCAAGAAATTGTTCAACTGAATCAATATTTCTATGAAAAATAAAAGGTGTATATAAAGGTAACATGTTATGTTTAATAATATTAACCAAAACTGCATCAAATAATGGAGAAGAAAGACGATTAGCCATGTCCATAATCTCAGTAATAAAATCTGGAAGAGATTCAGAAAGCTTTTGTTTCCTAGTGCGAAGGTCATATTCCAAAAAGTAATCAAAATGAGGTTTATCAAAGCGCTTTAATAATGCAAGCTTTAGCTCACGCCAAGAAGCAATACGAATTCGAACTGTGCGAAACCATTTGAGAGCAATACCACTAAGCAAGTCAGAAAAAGAACCCACTAACAAAATTTCATTAAAATTCTTATACAAAAAATATTCCTCAACTTGAGTTATAAATTCTCTAACACACGACTTTCCATCAAAACTAATTTTACTCTTTTTTAAATCTGGCAATTTTGTAAAAGAAGGTAAATTTTTCTTAATATGTTCATTAACAAAAGCATTCATTGAATTAAAAGAAGGCAAAGCATTTGTAGCAAAAGCAGAAGAAGAATGTGCAACTTGAACATTATGATCAAAAGGATCACACACCTCGGTCAAATTAATCATATCTTGAACCATACCAGCAGCATTAGCATTAGCAACCATGCTAGTATCAACTGAAATTTGTTTATCCTCAGACAAAGAAAGTGGAGGAAACTGAACTTCTTTATCCATGATGAATAGCAAGTAAGAATATCAAAAAGCAAAGCAAAACTAAAAAGTTTCAAAACAAGTTACAAAAACTAAAATAATTTCAAAAAAATGTTTATGTGATATTTAAGTTTTAACTAAAGTTATTCAAAAGAATAATTAATTGTTTTTTTTTAAATTGAAAAGATGCAATAATAACTTACAAGTTCCAACCTTAAATATTTTGAAAACAATGTTTACTTAATGTAATTAAATTATATTATTTAAAGTTACACCTCAATAATTATGTTTGTAAGATTTGTAAAATAACAAACACGGTCTACACCATACAATTATGTTGGTTTTGCTAAAGAGAAAAACAAAAACATATGCTATAATAGCAAATAGTTACAAACAAAATACAATAAAGTTCAATAGCTATATTGTTTATAAGATTATATCAAAGTTGTAAATTAAAGTTATTTACTATAAAAGTTTCAAAGTAACAAACAAAATGGTTTGTAAACAATATAATAACAAAATATTAGATGCAATAATGTACCAAAACAAGTAACAATACAAGGCAAACCTACTTCATGTCCCTGTTCGGGCGCCAAATTGTAATAAAAAAAAGAAAAAGGGGTGTATATATGGATATGTTGAGTGTTTAACAAGACATAGGATTAAGAATACTATGAGTGGGCTCCAAAATTAAATAATAATACAATACAAAAAGAAACTCGGGCGCCAGGAGCTCACCACTACAAAATATGCTACCGGAAAAGCTAACCATCGGTTGATCCTGAACTTTTAATCTGCCGGTGGGAGGATTTCAATAAAAGACACTACACTCTTTTGCCTGTCTTTTATTTCCCGTAGGTTGCACAATAATTTAGAATTAAAGTTATCTAGTAGGTACTAAACTACATGCATCACATGGTATAAATATTTTTTGTGTCTGGTCATTATTGCATCAGTATGAATTAATAATTTAAAACTACATACCGTTTCTGCGAACTAAATGGAAATTAATAAAATTTAAATACTAATTGGAGCTGCTGTCATCTCGGCAAGGCGTGAGGCGGCACGTTCCAGTTATAAAGTTATCGGTTATATGAAAAACCGGTAGGAAATAATGAATTTAAATCCCAAATAAAATTGTATAAAAATAAGGGAAAAATAAAGTATAAAAAAAAACGCCGAGGCTGTAACAAAATAAGCCTGGATTAGAACTTTGGAAACAACGAGCATATTATGTCGAAAACGTGGTCACGTCCAACACAAAAACTTACCGTTTTTCCAACAATCAAGACCGGGGATTCATCACCACAAGGCGAGAATTCGGTTAAAATAAGCCTGGAACAATAGCGAAAGCTGATTGTAGCCAAATCAAACAAGATTCAAATATGAGCAAGTACAATGAATGATTGCTAATAAAAACTTCGACTTACCGATAAAATATGGGTCCAAAACAAAGGAATTATGCCATAAGGCTTTAACAAACAAAATACGGTTACATTATAATGAAGCCTGCACCAAATGAGGCCGGATTAAAAATATTTAATTTTAAGTTTAAAAAAACGTTCAGGCCATGGCTGGAGAAGGTCGTAGAGTGAATCTGTCAAATCGTGACGGATGACAGATGACTTTTTTTAACTTAATAAATCATGCCAACCTGGGTACCTGCGAAATAATCTACCACAGACTAAAACAATTCAATTAATTACGAGGGTTTTTATTAAAAAAACTATTACCATGTAACGAACTAAAAAGACACGTTACAATACTGTTGGATGAATAAATACTTGTAATACTCAGTCTGAAGTGTATGATTCGTCACATTTCAGAAGTGGGATATGCCTACAAGAAAATCCACAGATACAGTAATGTTGAGTGACGTATGTCTAGAGGTTATGTGTGCCTACAATAGAAAGCCAAGTGTGCTTGAGTTACTAGAGGCTATGTATGCCTATTGAGCCATGTGTGCTTAGATTGTTAGAGGTTATGTGTGCCTACAATAGGAAGCCAAGTGTGCTCGAGTTACTAGAGGCTAAGTATGCCTATTGAGCCATGTGTGCTTAGATTGTTAGAGGTTATGTGTGCCTACAATAGGAAGCCAAGTGTGCTTGAGTTACTAGAGGCTATGTATGCCTATTGAGCCATGTGTTCTTAGATTGTTAGAGGTTATGTGTGACTACAATAGGAAGCCAAGTGTGCTTGAGTTACTAGAGGCTATGTATGCCTATTGAGCCATGTGTTCTTAGATTGTTAGAGGTTATGTGTGACTACAATAGGAAGCCAAGTGTGCTTGAGTTACTAGAGGCTATGTATGCCTATTGAGCCATGTGTTCTTAGATTGTTAGAGGTTATGTGTGACTACAATAGGAAGCCAAGTGTGCTTGAGTTACTAGAGGCTATGCATGCCTATTGAGGCATGTGTGCTTAGATTGTTAGAAGCTATTGTAGCGCCCTACTATTAAATGTATATGTTACAATTTACAGATTTTTATAAAAGTATTAAATAATATCTAAAATTAAATAAATAAATAAACTACCTAATTAGAATTATATAAAATCTAAATTTCACTAAAAATATTTACAATAAATATCTAATAGTAAATTTCCACGTACAAACAGACAATCTTAAAACTTTATTAGTAGTTAGCTAATTAGCAAACGAGCGACGATTCCATTGTTCTCGCGCCCGGCTGACACCGGTCGAGTCACTACGTCACGGAGACGTCGCTCGCTGGTACCGGCCGGCGCGCGCGCACACACTACAGCAGTCTGCCGTACGCATTGACGACCGCCGCTTGCTACTAGCTTACTCAAAAGCTTCGCCGCGCTAAGTTTATATTCGTGTTTAGTACTTTCGCTTATTGCCTATGAACTGTCTTTCATCTTTCTTCTCATCACTCCTTCTTATTTCTATTGAACTCTTGTGTGTGTGAACTATTGTGCCTGTGCAATAAACTGTTTCTTCTTGACTATTACGGTTAGAACTTTGTTTATTTCTACACCTATATATCACCCTACGCTTGCACATAACTACACTATGTATGCCTATTGAGCCACGTGTGCTTAGATTGTTAGAGGTTAATTATTTTTATTTTATTTATTTAATTTTTATGAGGTACATATTAGGTCTTACGAAGTAATATAAGCCCCACAAAACTGTACAAACAGTTTGACTGTGGGATCAATTTTAGTCTTAATAACATGTAGGTAGGTACATAATTAGTAATGGAGTGCACAATTAATGTTTTATGGTAGGGTATCTATAAGTTATTTTATTTTTTTATTTACACGCAGTTTCATAAATCTTATTTGGATATTCTCCAGTTTATCTATATAGGTTTTTAAATGTGAGGCCGTAGCAATCAAGAGCATAATCCAAAATAGATTCCACTAAAGAAGTATAAAGTAGTTTTAGTATACCAGTAGGAATAGGAGTTATGTGTACCTACAATAGGAAGCCAAGTGTGCTCTAGCTACTAGAGGCTATGTACGCCTATTAAGCCAAGTGTTCTTAAAGATAGTAAGCCAAGTGTGCTTAAAGTTATTTTGGCCAAGTGAGTCAAAAGTTTTGGGCCAAGTGTGCCCAATAGGAACGGAACTATCCTCAGACGCGTAAGTAAAGCATGATTTATACTAAGAGAACAATTAAAAGAATTATTATGCGACTAAGTGCGTTGCAGATAGTTGTGTATATACCCTCTATTAATTTTATAAATTGGAAATGGGAAACATTTATTGGAAGACGTATATTTTTGATTGATCTTTTCATGCATAACTTCGAATTTATGGAGCTATTAATTTTAACCAGTTCGAGTAGATATTTTAGTAATATAAAATGAATTTAATAATAATAAAAAAAAGGAGTTTTTAACTTGTTAGTGTCAAATTGAAACAATACTTATACATTTTTATGTTTTGAGGCCATGGAATCTGATGATACCAATGAATGATGATGAAACCAATGAATGCATACTCCAGACGAAGAGCCTCCAGTTTAGTCGTACAACCATTTACCAAATGTTATACCGAAGTTCAATCCCTCCAGTAAATCTCAGAGTATTGAAGGTTGTTTATGAAAGGTAAGTGTGTAATATATGAATGGGACGAGAAGCAGACCATACATTTTGCCCGACAAAAACTTGTCGGGCTAGCAAAAAAAAAAAAAGGAAAGGTAAAGAAATATTGGTACGTACAAATTCAAATTCAAATCTTTATTGTTTTCATATATAATTAGGATGTTACGAGTTACAATAATGTGTGTCAAAATGAAAAGGTACAACATGAAGTAATGAAAGTTTACGTTAATATTTTTATGATAAATTGATGCTGATATACAAGCTGATATGATATTAGTGATAAAAAGGCTGTAGGTTGTGCAACTCACGGCATTTATGATAAATCCATTAGAAGTGGAGCTCAAGCTTTAAATTGTAATGAACCGGAAAGACTCGCTACATATTCTCAGTTCTCAGCATACCTAGTTAGAACCTATTTCTACAAATAGAAAGCGTCATGAACTCATGATCATACCTCGCCTTCGACTTCAAATGATACCTCCAATTATTTGTTTTAATTGTCGTCGTAAAGAACACTCTTACACCAGATGTCCCAAGTCCCTTGACAAGCGTCTAAAGTATGACAGGGCGCTAGAACGAAAATTGCAAACCGACACCGTTAATTCCATGAATAGACCCAAAGTCAAGCGATGAAATAGAACGTAAAGTCCTTACAACTTCTACACACAGTAACAGTAATAACAAGTTTTACAAACGGGTAAATAATCGAGTTTTCGTTGGGATTGATAGATTATTAAGATTGGGTATAGTAGGACCCACTATTTGGAACCGTGCGCCTAGTTTTGGCAATTCAAAAGTACCTGTATTATTGGTTTATTTGAAATGGATGATTTGACTTTTGACTTATGTAATGCGTGAATATGATGCAAACAGCCTTGACCCCGTGAAAACTGTGTCGAGATTACCTATAGTCAAAGGTTTTGGTAGTGACACCCGTATATAGTACGTTCTTAGAATTGATGAAATCGAATCGAATGTAGAAGTACCTACTTATGGTTAATTATGGGTTTATGCAGACTGCGTTACTCATTGGATAAAATTTTAAAGTCCTGAGCTTCGCAGCAAACCAATGATTTGGGCCCCTTAAAGCTTACCTTATCGGATTTCATTCAATTAGCCAGAAACAAATCGGAATTAGTTGAAGTTTCGGATTTAGGTTCTTCTTATCCTGGGAATGTTTATATAGAAGGTTATAATAGTAATAAACTTGGCAAAGAATATAACTTACCTCAAGGCACATATCGTCTAAGCATGGGTAAATGTCACCTTATTATCAAATTTAGCTAATCAAACCCTGAATTTTCCCAAAGAATTTTTCCCAAGATTCGTTGCATTGCGATGCTCTAATTGCAAAAGCAATGCCTTTTGTAAAAAAAAAAGAGAATTATATGCCCTAACAAAATCACGAGAGATATTACTGACTTGGCTCCTTTGATAAAGTCTGAAATCAAAGTCGGTCCCTCAAGTTGGCAAATGGATAAGCCTTACCTACGCATTATCGCAGTCGTATCGTGAATTTTTTGCATTTAACTTGAGCGAGATAGGTTGTAATAACTCTATTAAAATGAAGATAGACTTGCTTAATGATAGACCTGTCACACATAGACCCTATCGCTTATCGCACTTCGAGAGAGGACAGGTACGAGAATTTATTGATGACTTGTTGCGAAATGATATAATACAAGAATCCGATTCCGATTGTGCTAGTTCTATAGTATCATTTGGGTAGAAGATCAATTTCAAGCATTAAAATAAAAGTTTGAGTAATAGACCAACACTAGCCTTATACAATCCTAAACTTGATACGGAGTTGCACACAGATGTTAGTTCCTTAGGTGTGGGAGAAAGTACAGTGGCAGTCTAGCCTTCGGGTACTTAAGCCGGTTGCTTATTTTAGTAGGCAGACGACACCTGAAAGGCGTCATTTACAATCTTATGAAATTTGAAGTTTTGTGTTTATCTGTTGGGATTAGAATTTAAAATTGTAATAGACCATAATACGCTCCGAACCATATTAACCAAACGAGTATAGACCCGGTATTCGTATGACACATGTCGATGCATTAAGCCGAAATAACATTCTCTGCCTTCTGACATTAAAGACGAGTCTTCTGTTAAAGTATCGAGACTGACAATTGGATATTAACACTACAAATGTAGATCCAGACATTTCGCGTATACTTAAAAATTCTTAAGCCTGAATCTGACGAAGAATCTAAAGATATTAGGAAAAATTATGTTATTAAAAATCATAGAGTATAAAGAATTGACGATGAAATACGCCTAGTTGTCCCTCGTAGTGCTCGCTGGAAAATATGCCGTTATAATCATGATGATATAGGACATTTAGGCATTTCTAAAACGACTGAGAGAATTCAATCTGTCTTTTGGTTTCCAAGGCTGCGGCGATAAAATTCGGTGCATTCGGTACGCTTATAATAAAGATGATGCATCCAGACAAAAGACTGAATAATTGTATCCTATAGAAAAAGTTAGCGTCCCATTCCATACAATTCACCTAAACCATCTTGGTTCGTTTGTAAAGAGTAAAAACGGCAATGCCTAAATTATTACAATAGTTGATTGCTTTACAAAATATATATATGTGAAAGCGGTAAAAGACACGAAAACAAAAAAAAAAAATGACTTTGGCTTACCATCTCCAATAATACCTGATCACGAGCTTTTGCGACAGTCATAGCACTAAACATGTCCCTATCGCTGTAGTTTGTCGCAGGGCAAAAAGTCAAACTGAAAGATATAACCAAACCATCTTAAACGCATTAGCAAAACATAATGACGGAAATGACGAACGCAATTGGGAAATGTGTCTTGGCAAAATCCAATGGGGTGTAAATAATTCAGTTAATTCTTCTACCAAAAAGACTGCCATAGGGGCTTTATTTGGCACCACAATAAAAATACCTCGAGAACTAAAAGATATCCTAAATGACGATGTATTTAAAAACAGACTAAATAAACACCTATTACAATAATGTTATTACATGTACACGCTAAAAGAATTCTTTGAAGATAAAAATAAAAGATAATTAAATTATAATTAATAACAATAAAATCTTTGTGCAATAAAAACAATTACCAAAATAATAACAATACCTTAAATTTCTGTAAATTGACTACCTAAATGGTTATTTAATTTTAAGTAAAAGTTTATAATTTTATTTTCTAATATTGTAATTTGTTAAATTATAATTATGTAATTAACTTGTTAGTACCCATGTATTCTATGCTGTGCCCCAACGGGGTTTCATGTTGATACTTACCAAACTAGAGATCTATGTATATTTACACATGAAGCAATAAAGAACTTTGACTTTGACATTCAGAGATAGTTAGAGTAATAAGTTCGATGTTGGAGCTGACATTATACAAAACATGTTACAAAGCGTAAGAGATGAGGTCGTACTAATACTAAAGTCGCGAAAAACACTATTATGATGCCGGTAGCACCCCTAGAACCTATAAACAAGGTTATTTGACTAAGGTTACCAGAACTGACTATAATAATAAAGGCAATAAAACTTTTTAAATTCATAGATCTGATAAAACCACAGAAGTTTTGGGCAATGACAGATATAAAATCACTGAAATTCCGGTTTTAGCAAACGTAGAGATTCATTTAAGAGTGTCGTTTCCGCTGATCGTGTTAGACCTTATAAAATATAAATAAATATAATAAAAATGTAAATATAAATATAAATTCGCCTGACCATAAAGATTCATCAGATCGTAATAGTAGCCCATCTTCTGAAAGCAATAATGATAACGACAAACTATTTCATAGAAAGGAGTCGGACGTCAATGAATAGCCGAATGTAATGATTTTGCATTTTTGATTCGTGTTTGTTCAAACAGTTTAAGCATGTAATATTTCTGTATGTATGACTTATGTTATTGAATTACGATAACGTGCGTCAGGAGATCGCACGTTGTCGGATGGCCGAATGTAATGATTTTATAAAATAATGACAAGACATTTATATAGGTTTCCTTATCACGAGCGACAGATGGCGCTTGTAGTTGAACTATTCGTTATTAAACGCCCTTTTTATTAGAAATTAGTCAAATATAAGTAGGTGTTATATTATCAATTTGTCTGTGTAATCAATTTATAACTATTGCTAAATTTAAAGTTAATCTAATGTATTTAAATTAATCAATTGATCATGCGTACTGTGTACTTCGCTCTGATTGGTCTAACCCAGCTGAATGTTTGCCTACGTCTAAGAGTGGGGAACATTCGGCTGGTAATAGATCAATCTGTACTGAGACATTCTATTCCGAGGCGTTGAGCAGTAGACATAATATCTTATAAGCCAGTGCTGTTGTTGTATAATTGTTAATAATTATTGAGCGATTAAGTGATAAGTGATTGTTGATAATTACATACTGTTGGATGAATAAATACTTGTAATACTCAGTCTGAAGTGTATGATTCGTCACACAATTAATGACTTATATTCTTCATCCATGGCTTGTAACCATTCCTGTGAATTTGTGCAAGATAAAGCTTCTTCTAAACTCATCGGATCATTGCATATAGCCAGATTTGCATAACATAGATTGTCATCAGATTTCTTTGTCATTTTGCTTCTTTGTACACACTTCTGATTCTGTGTTCTGAGTGTAACATTGGAAAAGTTATGTTCAAATGAACTGTCATTGTCTATCTCTCCACTGCTAGGTATATAAGTAGAGTCATTTGCATCTGAAAAAGATAAACTATCTTCTGAAGTAGGATTTTCAGAGTCATGGATAAGGGTCTGATCAAATGATTCATCTTCTAAACCTGTACTCTGGGTACTTACTCCCAATGTTAATGAAACTGGTTCTATGTTCCGTTTCGTCATAGTAAGTGTCGATTTTAAATTTTCTTGACTTTCTTCTATGAATTTAACATCTCTACTCTTAATAATTATTCTTTTTTTTATGTCTAATAATCTGTATCCCTTTGTCTTTTCACAATAGCCAACAAACCTCATTTCAGTAGATTTTGAGTCCCATTTTTGTCTCTGTTGTTTCGGTATATGAACCATGGCTTTGCATCCAAATATTTTCATATGGCAAATATTAGGTTTTCTATTTGACCACTTTTCTTCTGGCGTTATGTCATTAAGAACTCGAGATGGGGATCTATTTATGATGTAGGCTGCTGTTGACACAGCCTCGGCCCAACAGGCTTTTGGCAATTTTGCATCACTGAGCATGCACTTCGCGCGTTCTACTAGAGATCGATTCTTTCTCTCACTCAAACCGTTCTGCTCAGGTGTGTACGGCGTTGTAGTTTGATGCTTGATGCCAGAGTCTGAAAGATACTTCAAAAAAACTTTATTACAGTATTCAGTCCCGTTATCTGTACGGATAATTTTTATCTTCTGATTCAACTCATTTTCCACTTCACATTTGAAGCTATGAAAAATTGGAGTTATATTTGATTTGTCCTTTAAAAAGTATACAAACACTTTTCTAGAAAGATTATCAATAAATGTTATAAAATATTTTGCCCCTCCCATTGATGGACATTCCATAGGGCCACAGAGGTCAGAGTGAATGACCTCAAGAAGTGATGTCGCTCTTGTTCCTTCATTTTTAAATGGTAATCTAGTTTGTTTACCTTGTATACAAGGAATACATGTTTTACTATCATTTTTTGTAATTTTCATTCCTTCAGTACAAGTTTCTAACTTTTTTACATCAACATAATTCAGGTGTCCCATTCTACGGTGCCATACATCTAAACTCTCAATGCTATCAGTGGCAGTAAGATATGCACCCTCTCTTACAGTATTAAGTTTATACATGTTGTTGATTAGTCTCGCCGTTGCTACTAATTTTTTCTCTTTATTGTAGATATTACAGCCACATCTATGGAAATTTACTTGACAGACCATTCTTAACTAACTGGCTAACTGACATCAAGTTAGTACTCAGTTCTGGTATAAACAAAATGTCTCTTACCTGGATTTTGTTTACTTTACCATCACCACAGCAGAGATTGAGATCCAAATTTCCCATCTTCTGTACAGTAACTGAAGAATTATTGGCCACCTTTATATTTTGTATCGGAGGTGTCTTTGTCTCGTATTTTATTTATTTATTTATTTATCATTTATTTTCAGGCATCTAGGGCCCATAGATATATACCTTACAAGCTAACATATATAAAATATATACAAAATAGTGTTAGTCGATAGGGCTTAAGACTATGTTAGTAGCACTTCACTTTGCACTTATGTCTATGTGCTGTCCTGTGGCACTTGTCCGCGGAAGCGACGGAACACCACGTCCTGCGGCCAAAAGTCCTCTTCCATGACGAGGGGCAGAAAGCAATTCGGTACTCGCACCACGAACGCCTTAAAGTTGACGTTCCGGCGCGACTCCAGTAACTGCACCCTCGGCGTGTACTTAGTCTTCTGGCGCACGTACTCCACGATGTCCTCTGCCCTAGTGGTGTAGTGCAGGCGGGAGATATACACCGGTGTGTTCGGCTTGGCGGCACGCAAACTTATGTTGGGCTCCGTAGGAGCGTTGCCGCAGCGGTTCTTGGTATTTCGCATTCGGCGCTTCCTCCTTTGCACCGTCACGAAACCATCATCCATACCAGCCTTCTCCATTGGCTTATGTGGCCCAGGCTTCAAACTAGCAGCGCTAGGGACGCTCGCAGTGACGCTAGCAAAATCCTTGAGGATTGGTTTTGCTGAGGCTGCAGGCACTGGCTGCGGGGCGGGGCGAGGGGCTCGAGCGGCAGTGCACGGAGGAGCCGCGGGGACAGGCACGGAGCTGCGGGGCGCGCGGGAGGGGCACTCCGCAGGCTCAGCAATCGGTGGGTGCGCTGGCGACGAAACTCCTGACGCGGAACTCGATGACGACATGTCGAGGGCAGCTCCGCGACGCGTGTTTACGTTTGACGCATCGACTGGTGACCTAGTTACCGCCACGGTCTTGCGCAACTCGCAAACTTCCTTGCGCAAATCAGCGACGGTGTTCTGGGATGCGTCTAATTTCGCCTGCACATCCGCAAGACTGGCCTTCAAAAAGACAATGTCCTCCAAAAGGCTCGTGACATCGACGTGGTCGAAAGTGACGGGGGGGAGCTTGTGGAGCTCCTTCGCCACGAACGTTGGCACGTCGTCCGGGTCGGTCTCCTTGAACAGCTTGATAATATCTTCTAAGCTCTTCTTTGTCCCGTCACGCCGACGGGACACCATCTGGTCGCGCTTTTTCAGCACGTTGTACAGCAATAGCTTGGCAGCAGCTATGTCGTTCTCGCTGAAGTTCGTGGCGCAGATCTGGATAGCGGACACCTCGTCCATCACATCCAGCTTCTGCTGCAAGAACGCCAGCAGCTCATTCGCCACAAGTTCCATACTCATGGCGAGTAATTACGAGCGACAGCTCGCGCCGCGCTAATCGACACGGAATAGATATAACGCGTCCGCACCGAAACGCTGCACAAACGAGACTGATAACCAATCAGATCTTCTTGTCATATGCATGGATGCACCAGAATCCACATACCAATCACAATCGTCCATTGCTGTGCAAGCTGAAAAAACTGCAGCATAATTTTTATTAGTGTTAGAACTTTCCTTTTTATTGGCAAAACAGTTTTTACCCAGATGCCCATATCTAATACAATTGTAGCAACGGGGACCACGGGGTTTATTCTGATTATTCTGGGGACTATTATTTTTCTTTTGTGGGTATCTATGCTTTGTGTACAATGCAGTAGTATCAGATTCTTTTTTCACTTCTTGTAACAACTTAGTTTTAATAGAATCTGCACTGATTACGACACCAGAACTTTCTATTCCCATTATCATTGGTTTGTACTGGTCTGGCAAACCTGCTAACATTAATGTACCCAACCATTCATCATCAATTTTGAAACCAATATTTCTTAGCTTATGAGCGGTAGTAACTAGTTTGTTTACATAATCCTCAATGTCGGTACAACTGTCTAGGTTTGTATTAATGAGATCACGTAATAAAGCCACTTTCCTGCTCAATCCGGAGTCTTCGAACGCAGACATAAGTTTGGCCCACACATCCCGCGCACTCAGTGCCTGTTCTATGTGGTGGAAATTAATTGGATCAACTAGGAGGATTATCTTGCTTTTGGCCTTTACATCCTTGGTAGCATCAACGGTTTCATTTTTGTCAGGATTCACACACGACCACAAATCTTCGTGTTCTAAGTAAGCTTTTACAGCGAATTTCCATGTATTGTAATTGTCCCTTCCGGTCAGTTTCTCAATATGCACGGTGTTTATCGACATTGCTGCGGAAACTGATAGGTTTTATATGTAAAATACGCTGAAAAAGAAATAACTGGGCCGGCGACCTAACCTCACTTTTTTTACACGCGGTACTATTCGGAACTAAACTTCTAACTTTTCAATAAATACTGTTTCCAATTATTACGAGATAGGCCCATATCCTGTGGAAATGAAAGAACGGAGCTAAAGTTTAATATAAAGTAAATATCGCCTCTTTGCTTCAATAATGTGATATCTTAAAAAGTGGAATTTTACAGGAGAGCATTTTTAAGAATTCAAAAAATAATTGTGTAGCACAGAATATTTTTTTATAGTAATTATATAATGTACTGTAAATAATGACTTATTAACTAAGTGAAAACTTATAAAAAAACTGATATTTTAGAAGTTTAGCAAGAAATTGGCTTTATTTAAAAAAAAGGGGAAAACATGTCACATTGTTCTTGCAAATATATAGTAAAATAAGTGTTTCAAACTAAATTGTCACGATTTTGATGATATTATTTTGGTTATGAAACTGGGTTATATTATGAGGAAACATTGTTGAAATAAAATAGTATAAAAAATTAGAATCAATCTTTATTGGAAAAAGTACAATAGCAAAATGTACTTATAAAATTTCACAATGAAACATCTAATGACTACTAATATCACAATATTTATTGTTTATTACTTAACGAGAATCACAGTTACTGGTGGAATTAAATTATTAGCTTAATATTTATTCCTTATGAATAATCAGACTTTAATAATTGAATCACAGGTATACCTTATTATAACTTATTAAGTAAATGTTGAGTATTGTTGAAGAGACAAGAAAATCTTATTCAAGAATTTGCATTTGCAACTACAATATAATTGCAAGAATTATTCATTAACAACATCTAACGTCATAGACGAAAAAGGAATAATTAAAAAAACACTTAAAAAAAACAAAACTCAAAAGTGACTGACACTTGAAATGTTAAAAAGATTCAGTACTGCTTGTTAACATACAAAAAATATCAATTTTACATAAAAATATTATCCTTACAATCAAAATGATAATACACTATCTTAAATTATGTAACAGTCTTAGTTATTTTTTGGCTTAAATATATTAATAATATCAGCCTTTTAAATAATCACTTAAATTTAAAAAAAAAACGCTTTTCTCAAAAGCTACAAACTTTCATAAAATGGCCTATGGTATCTGGGGATAAGGTTTTTGTTGACTAAATCCATAAGGTCTGCTTTTTTTTTATCTGATATCCCAGGTTTTTGGACATATGCATTTTTTAATTCGACGTTGGTGTTCCTTTTCTTTTTAATAACAATCGCTTTTTTGAATTCTGTATCAGCATAGGACTCTTTAAAAAATACAGCTTCAGGATCGCTTTTTTTAATTTTAATCACCTTTAAACTCGTGAGTTTTACAGAATCATTATTTTCATCTTTAAGCAATGAAAAATTCATTTGGTTAGCGAGTGTTTTCCAATCATAAAAATCTGCGAAACACATTTCGTTAACATGAAAAGGCTCACTTTTCTTCCTAGCACCCTTTATAGCACCAATGAACGCGTCAGGTGAATACATGGGACCAGATCGTAATTGTCTTTTTATTTCTCTCTCAATTTGGGAATGAGCGGAATCGCCCTCATTTTGGGTGTGTCCTTTGATCAAATATTTATGCGTTACTGAATTGAGATTTTGTATCGTCTTAACTGCGTATAAATACATGCAAATCATGAATTTGTTTTTTTGTTGACCCCCACAGTTATCTGAGTAGAATACAACATCTAGGTTTTCGACTGTTTCTGTAATTTTTAAGAGATATTTGTAAACGCAGGTGCCGATTTCGTTAACACCTCTGTGAGCGTTTGACTCGTCCCAAACATAGCTATCAACACAGTTACTCTGAATGTTGTACACAGTTAAATTGAGTACATTCAATTTAGACTTGTAATAAAAGACAGAGATGTCCCCTTTGGGACACTGAAAAACTGCTTGAAGGTCGTACACAGCAACATGAATGTCCTTATTCTTCTTATCGTTCTCCTTCTCCATACGTGAGAGAACTTTTTCATTTTGGTGCGTTTCGTAGCTTTCTTTTAATCGTTCTTTCTCTTCATTAGTGCTATTCTTGTAAGCTTCACATACATCACAAAGATCTTTTTTAGGAATAAAGAATGAAATGTTGTAATCTTGTGTAAATATACGGTAAAACATTAAATAATTGGCAAAAGGTACATTTTTTGACTTACATTCTGCAACATAGTCTCTATGAAGATCGGTAATGGCTTTGCTGCCATCAATGTAATGTCTTCTAGAGTTAGCTCTTATGTAATGTGATTCGATTTTTGGTATAGCTTCTATAAAACTTTTTACACCGTTCTTTATGTTTTCATCCACTTTAAATCTATTTGCGTGATGTCCCCGCTCATCTTTCATTGAAGAAATGTTGCAATCTCTATTTTTCTTTTTTAACGCCGTCTCTATTGGCCGGTTTGTAATCGCCAAAGTGTTTTTGAAAAATAGTTTGCACACTCTTGTCTTTATTCCAGAAACGGTAAAAAAGAAAGCATTGTTATTGTTGCGAATTGGTGCAACGTTTCCATCTGAATCTATCTTCACATATCGATGTTTTGGGATGATTGCTTCGACACTATTTGCTATATACGACCACTGTTTTTCAATGTCCCCCAAGTTCCAAAATTCTTTTAAAAGTAGTTGACGTTGTTCATCTGTGATATTTGATTGACATTTGAATGCGCAATTTTCTTTGCAAGGCGATTTCAATTTACGTTCGGGAATCATTTTTTTTGTTTTTACTGATTGATAAGACTTACCACTATTTCTCAGTCTTTTCGCTACATTTTTCTTCCAGTTTCTTTCTTGTCTTCGTTTTCTTTTTCCTTTTTTGTTCGGACTACAGTCTTGGTTTTGTAGGTTCTGTTCAGTGGGCGTAATATTTTCAACAGCTGATGGTTCATTTACAATCGGGAGCACATCGGCTTCTTGTAATAGGCTGTGAAGAATCATTTCGTGGTCTTCTGTAGGTGTATGAATAACAATTTCTTGTGAAACAATATCTTGGTTTCTTCCGCTATTATAAGCTACTTCTTCGTCAGAATCTGAACAATTTTGAGGCTCCATAACTTCATAGTTTGGGTCTTTAACTGAATCATCGCTATCTGTATACAAAATATATAACGGTTGGAATATAATTATGATTATGCAAATTACAAAAAAAAAAACACAGTAGGTAGTGAAATTTACCTTCAACAAAAGACGCATTAGATGAGCTGCTTGATGATGAGTCGCTTGAAGAACTACTGCTGCTGCTCGTCGAATCACAATGAAGGTGATTAGCTATTGGTGAGGCCGCTTTTTCTTTTGTTGCGTCATCAATATTTAACGTTGCTTCTAAAAAAACGTTTCCATAAATTAAATGTTGTTTGTAGTACGACAGATTTTTTTAAATATAAACATAGTGCCTGGAATGGAATACTGCGCACAGAACAGTTCAATATTACACGTATCTACCTACCACGTGATATAAAGTAGAAGGTGGAGACTAAATCAGCCGCGTGGGGGGCGGCACCGGAGTTTTAAAGATCATCAATAGTTAATAACATACAAATAAATACCTGCACTTGTCCCTGCAACAGGTGTGTTTGAGTTGTCCGTTGTCAATGCAAGATTAACAAGTCTTTTAGATCGCGAATTCATCTGAAAAAATAACTACTACTAGTTATTTGTTTTAGCATTAACATAGTAATATTTAGGAATATTACAGGTCAATTTCACTCATGTTTTGTTCAATAACGGAACATCAGCAGATAACTATTACTTGATTTTAGTATTAGAAAAAGTTTTATCAAATACAATGTTGTATCTCATGATAACACAAAGCAAAATTCTCATTTTTTCGGCAGCAATGTGATATGACCAATTATAACAATGAACAAATGACACTCGTTTTTCAACAACACAGTGTCATCTCGCACTATCACATTTTAGAATAAAAAATAATAATTGAAACGAAACATACCTTTGCAACCACAAAGTGATAACTTCGTGATGTCACGTTTTTGCCGAAATATGAGAGCACCTTCCTCGCCGCGTGCGTTGTGACAACTGTTTTGTTTCGTTGTTGAAACAAATCTCCGCGCAGAAAGAGACAACGTGATATCGCGATCTGACACAGTTGTTCTTTCTCTTTCGCTCATAAATTCACTGCTAGATGTGTAAAAGATACCACGTTTTGTGGAAAAATAAAATCGGCCACGGTGGTTTCAATAATCAAATAATAATAAAAAAGAATTTTCGGACTTATCACGTTATTGAAGCAAAGAGGCGATATATTGTTAACTAACAATTATTACATGTGAACGTCGCGCGAGCAGAGAACAGGAAGGAAGTGAGAAAAAAAACGTCTAGGCTAATTACTCTTGATAGAATTAGATGGCGCTACTTGTACTTCAAATGACTTGTGTTCATTTATTTACTACACTAGGTGTCATAATAGATGAAACTCTCTCATTCAAACTGCATATTGGGGCTAGTAGGATATTATTGGGCATCCTACTCCACCTGCCGTTCCTACGTCTCACTTCGTTTGCCTCCGTCACTTTCGGTGAGGTAGAAAGCCCAATAATATCCTACGGAATAGGCGCTGTTCCACTATTTTCGTTTCCGTAAAACTCAATTGACATGAGAGCCATGAGGATCTTGTTTTAGTAGAGAGCTCTCATCGGCCCATTAGCTCAGTTGGTTAGAGCATCGTGCTAATAACGCGAAGGTCTTGGGTTTGATCCCCTCATGGGCCATAATCGTCTTTTTGATATATTTTTTTTTGACTAGACAGACGTTGTCTTCACCAAATTTCAATAACTTATTCTTAAGTAGATACAAAAACCGAGATATATTGTATCAGTTCATTGTTTCACTTTATAAATATTGACGTGGTTGGTAAATTTTCTCATTATTCAATAAACCGTTTAAACAGTCGTCATGAAATTTGTAAAACAACCACAATCGTTACACTTAAACGAACTCTGCGTTGAGCCACGAAACACTAGTTTTCGCCATGGAGAATTATTACCTAACACGATACGATGCATCATTTGCGGGCCCTCAAATTGTGGAAAAACTAATTTATTAATTGGTCTTCTTATACATGAAAATGGTTTAAAATTTCAAAATGTTTATGTATATTCGAAAACCGTGCGTTTTGCAACGTGTACCAGGTATCACATTTCAGAAATATCATGAAAATGAGCAAGTACTTAATGTTCACGACGCAAAATCCAATTCTGTCATTGTATTCGATGATGTGGCTTGTGAAAATCAAAGCAACATGCGTGATTATTTTGCAATGGGCAGACATAAGTTTATCGATTGCTTTTATCTAAATCAGACATATAGTAAAATTCCTAAGCAGTTGGTCAGAGACAACGCAAACCTAATCGTACTTTTTAAACAAGATGAAATTAATATGAGACATGTGTATGAAGAACACGTCAATACTGACATGACCTGGAGTGAATTTCGTGAAATGTGTTCAAAAATATGGAGTGAACCATTCAATTATGTTGTAATTAATAAAGATTGCTTCAAAAATAAAGGTTGTTACAGAAATAAATTTGACACTTTTGTAGTCTTTGATTAAGGATATACAAATATAAAAGACTGCACCAACATGACTTCATCATTCTTCACACGGCGCTACACCGATTACGAACAATTTTTACCAATATGGATAAATCATTGAAAAGACAAATTGTAAATGCTGCAGAAGCTGTAAAGAAGAAAGTACGAAAAATGCGAAATTTTGAGATTGATCGTAAACAAGCACTGGATGCAGTTTTTAAGCCTGTAACAGAATCTCTTAGCTTAATTGCTAATAGCAGCAAACCAACTCCTCGCCTACATACTATTGAAGAAGAGGAGTCTGAAGTTCCGTTTATAGACGAAACCTTGCAGAAAGAAGGACCCGATGGGGATGAAGATGAATCAGAAATTAACAGTGACTCTTCATATGAATCAATAGTTGATCAAAATCAAGAATGTGACACATCATCCTGGTCAGTATCTTCAGAAGCGTTGGCAGATATTCCATTTGGGGTCAGAGTAGAACGTGATAAATTGATGCTAGGTTCTGCTCCCATAACAATTAGCGATCAATTTATAATCGTGGCTGGTCAAAAATATAAAAACACGGTTGGATTAAAACAACTGCTGCTCAAAAAAGATCCTGATTTAAGTTTGGTTACCGAAGACGATAAGAAAAATTATAAATTGATGATGCTACATACAAATGCTCATAGACGTGACTATGATCCGAAAAAAGCTATAAAAAGCAACAAGGGAAAAAAGTATATGGATGTTATTAAACCTTTATTTAAATTGCCAAACGATTTTGGGGGAAAGAAAACTTTACCTAAAGGAAAAGGGTTGCTAATGCTGAAAAAATTAAACAAAGATGTTGATTACATATATTGGGATGATCCTAACGAGTTATTTGAAAGATTAAAACTTCTTATGGCATCTCGGGAAGCTGGAAATACAGGAGTAGATAACGAAATAATATCTATCATAGAGGAACTACGTAAAGGTCAATTTATAAGTTAATAAATATCTTGATAAACAATTATTCTTTTCATTTTACTTATAGCTTTCTTTCTGTCTACACATCATGAATATAGATAAATTTGGTCATCATGTTCATAAAAGAATGCGACTATCAGAACTATTTGATTTTAATGAAAAGGCATTGTTAAAATCAGAAAATGGAGATTTTGACGTTAAAACCTTGAGATTGAGAGGAATTAGATCTCCTATAGAAGCAGATGATGCTGTGAACAAAGATTATGTAGATCATTTGAATGCTAATACGATAAAAGAATTTAATAAAATGATTGGTTTATTGCGTTCTCAAATCATAAAGGATGCTCGAAGCGCAGTTCAAACTTCTTTAAAAGCAAATACACCTGAAGTTTTAACTCATTTGCAAGAACAGTTTTACACCAAAGCAGAAGTAGATAAGTTATTTCTAAAAACTAAAACTCCATAATGGCAAAACAGCAAATCGTAAATGAAATACATAAAGCAGCTCGACGAAATTTTCTCCGACGTCATGTTATTTTGAAAGGAGTCCGCGACTTGTGGCAAGCAGATTTAATGGATATGACGCAATACAAATATTTAAACTCACATACACAAACAGCCAGACCCGGAACAACTACCTGTAGGTCATACAAATATTTGTTCCATGCGGGAATCGAACACGCAGCGCAGCAGTCAATCGCTTAACCACTACGCCAACCGTCAACACGCTACATTACACGACAATAGTACATTTCACATTATTAAAAGAGTAACAAAGATCCATTCATCCACCCTCACAAACTTTTTATAATACGAGTAGTAAGTAAGACAGTAGGTAGGTTGAAGGATTATCTAACTTTCCACTTAGGACGTTTTACCATTTACAATAAATAAAATACATGTTAAAAATGTGACTTCTGTAATTACGTTTAAATTGTGGTAATACATTACATAAATATAGTTGCGTTACCCCAAGCTAAAGTAGAAACTTTATCAATCGATAGCAATCGTTTATCATCATTCCTTGAAAGTGCTATTTTATTTACGTCCTGAGTGAATATTTCATGTTTTATTGACCTAAACAATACATTTTTTTTGTGAATAACATTGCAATTGTATAAAACATTTTTATAATCTAACATATTTAAATTTTTGGTAATACATTTTTTTGTACCTTTTGCCTTTTTAATTGTTTTGTTTAAAGTTTTAATACAATAAAGCTTTGAGCGCAATCCTACGAATTCTTTGATAATGTTGCCACCCATTTCATCCTTAAACAGTCCTGGAACCTTCTTATTCATAATTGGTAAGTTATAGTCGTTGTTACAGTCATAATTGCTGGTATCAAAATATTTTAGAAAATGGAGCTTGAAGTCTTTATAAACGTCATTACTCTGTACATCATATACTAGGCTATCTGTATCAGTATAGCACAATTCAATTCGGTTACCATAAAAAGGTTTTATGATAGAGTAGTGAAAGTCGTACATGTGAGTCTTAGATAATTCTAATACTGCAAACCCTATGTATATTGGTTTATTAAGAATAATACGCACAGGTTTCATTTGGATTGCCACTAGATCATCAGAAAATACAGAGGCGCTATGAAAATATGGGCTGGCTATCAATTTTTCAGCACAAGTAGTCTTTTTTGTTTTATTGTTCGAGTCACACCACTTGTTTACTAACTTAACGTCTATTCAATGTTCAGTATGTTCAGTATTTTAATACTATTGTTCAATAATTTGAAAAAGTCTTGTTCAAACGTTGACTCTGCTTTTTGGCGTAACTGGGTGTTAATATCAATATATTGCTTTAAAAAACAACTTTGCTTAAATGTAATAGCGCGATGGACCCTTCTCAATACTAAACCGTGCTGTAAACACTTTTTTAAATGTACGTAATGAATAACATAGTGATATTTATCGTACAAATTTGGTATTAGCTTTTTATTCTTACCACCAAGTGGCAAGCATTTTTCTGGACAAAAAGGAAAGTCATTGTGTTCCATGTGCAAATTCTCCGGATATATTAAATCAACTTCAAGAATGTAACCGTTTTCCGCAGTATCACTGATGCCTGCTAAGTTCAATTGTAAAAAATCAATTTCTTGTCTATTCATAAATCTAAAACCGGAATAGGGTAGGGATTGACACATGCTGTAACCGTATAAATTATTACAATCTAAATAAATGATAAATGAATTTGGACGGGTTGGATCGTATGTATCTAAATATTTATTATTGGCTTTGGCATGTCTTTTGGAACACATACAAACACCTCCTCGAATACCTTTTTGTATCATTCTAAAAATTTCAACATCACTAATCAATTCTAATTGAACCCCTGTTTTTAAAAGCATTGCATCAAAAGATAGACTTGGTGCTGTAAGATAGAACGCGGGATCGAGCTTGTAATGTAGTTTACAAGTTTTTCGAAAATTTTCAAATACATCTGTTAGCAAAAGAACATCTGTTTTGAGATATAAATCTATGTACATACCCATGTTTTGAATATTAAATACGGACCAAACAGACCGAGCGTGTTCATAGTCTTCATCGGTAATTGCCTCATTAGTTAAAGAGTTAAAAAAATATTTTTTAGAGGGTAAACACGTATCTTCATAACGTTCCCATTGAGACATATAGTCATATGGATACACTCCTTTACGGGTGAGTAAGTTAAATTGTTTTTTATTAGGAAAATAAGATTTTAATTGTTTAAAGTCTTGTTTTTTCATTGTACTAACTAACTTTTCTAAGCTAGTTCCTAAAAACTTGAAAGAATCTACAAACCGAACCTGGATGCTTTCCCCGGTAGAAATCGGAATAAACTTAGTGAATGAAATATAGTTTTCTTTTGTTTTAGGTATCACTTTAATAGATCCAGGAGCTTCACCTAATTCTTTTATGAAAAGGTGGCAATCGTATCCGGATAAATTATGAAAAAATACTGGCAAAAATGTTGGTAGTTTGTATTGTATGTTACAGTAACTATGAGCTGCACCACGATATTTACCAGTCAAGTGACAATGATCGCGAACCCTATCGCCCAACAAGAAGTGCTCACAAATATGACATGTCATCGCGTTTTCAAAGTCGCGAGCATTATCATTTGAGTAAATCATAGGAGCATTATTTTTTAAAATATCGTAAATTTTTTGTGCATCTTTATAGATAGACTTCACAAAATTTGACACACAATCCGCACCGCGATAAGAAACGTAACGATTGTGGCTTTCGTCTAGCGTACACGTAATATGATAAGCGAAAGCTACAGGCACATGTCGCTGTCGCGTTACAGTACTCGCCTTAGTGGGGTCAGGGTCACATGATTCATACCGTTCTAGCATTGTTTCAAAATCTGCGTATATAACAAATGGTACAATTTGCTTTCTATTATAATTTTTAAACTGAATGAAAGAACCTCTTGGAGGTAGTTCAGTGGCGACACCTCCACAACTATGCGAACTAAGATCATCGCATGAATTAAAAAACATTAAACAAACGTCACAAAAGTACAGTTTACTGTGGTGTTTTGTTATTTGATTTTTAACAAGTCGCGGCAAGTCTTTAATGAGACAGTAATGTGACAAATCATCTCTTTCTAAATAAAGTAAATGAATCACCTTTCCGTTCAAGGCTTTTGGTTTGTAAAGCGGTCCTATGACGGTATTATTTTTTAAACCATAAATGTAAATACAAATTTTAGGGTTATTCACTTCGAACCGCGCAATATCTAAGAAATTCATTGGAAATGACATGTCCTTTACCTTTAAAACGTTACGAAAATCAGGGTAAGAAGATACTCGTTCAGGGTGATTCTTAGCTGGATATAAAGCAGCAACAACAGACCATAAAAAACAATACTCGTCATTATTGCGGATATTAACACATGCTTTTCTCGATTTTATTGCAGAAGGTAATTCGATGAAGCCTGAACCGCGCAACGGTTGATATTTGTTAACATTGACTTCCAAATGAGAACTGCTCAAGAACGTCCATCCACTGTCTCGATCCTGAAATTCTTCTATCTTTTTTGTTAAAGTATTTTTTACCTGAGACATTAATGAATCAAATTCATAATTCTGATGCAGAGTAACGTTTTTTATGGCAAATGATTTCATCTCCTGAGAATCATTTTTAAACATTAAAAACAAAGCAAAATATTCGAAATTAACTTTTAGGCAAGCATAATGTTTAAGAGATATGTCAATTAACTTTTTAATTTTGTCCCAATTATCATTAAGAAATGGTTCTAGAGAACAATTCTCAGACGGATCGACATTTCTATAAGAAGCTATACGATTACGAAATGCAGAATGTATTATTTCAACACCTTCGCAAAAATGCGAAATAGTTTTGTTTTTATGATTAGTACTACGTAGGTGACCTGTCCAGTGACTGCGCTCAACAGATGTGTTACAAACAGTACAGAAAGGCATTTTAGATTAAAATAGTTTTAAACTTAGTATTAGATGTTGCAATATATTATTATTACGATTAAGATGTACGATCGCAAAGATACAATAATAGAATAGAATATAATGTCTGGTGCCCCAACAACTTAAATATTTATTTTATATTTATATTGTCGCTATAAAAGACGGGCTCAGAATTATCGAATAATTCATGACTCCGTCTCATAAAAACTTGTAGACCGTCCCACTGCGGCGTGTTACGGTTCAGCTGGACTTTTAGGGCCACCGAGGCTTTTTTCCACCGATCCGAACCGATCGAAGTCTCCAATTATTGAGGTCGACGACGGAATGTAGTCCTCCAAACCAAATAGGTCCGAGCCCGAACTGCGTCTTTTACTGTAAACAATTTAACATATTCTTTATAATAATTTACACAACACATTACATTGCATTAGTTTTAGTTAATTGACGAATTGAGGGTGTATTATTATACTCCTCTGTCGAACCCTACGAGGATAGAAGGCATGATGTTATGTTATAATATTTCAATAACAATACCTCATGAACTAACTGTAAACATTCCTGCAAGGAATATAAATGGAATCTGATTCAGCGCTCTCTGCGTTACAGTTCTAAATCCACTAACCAACGTATAACTGTGTATAACATTTTAATTGACATAACATACACAACAAGCACCTAAAGGTACAAGCAGTAACACAAAATTACCTTGATTTCGATTCTGATGGCGTGGTGCTCTCGGAAGCTTTGCGCTTCGTCACCTTCTTTTTAGGTCGCACCTTCGCAACCTCGGCTACAGCTGCGGGTCGTGTCGAAAATTCTGAATCGGAGTCAGACCTGAAATGGAACACATAAAGATTAATTTTAGAACTAATAACTGTGACTTAATAAAGACTACCGATACACCAGCCGGCAGGCAGAAACCAGGTCCGTAGCTGGGTAGCGATTAAATGCATTAGCAAATTCAGTAAACTTAGTAGTACTTACTTACATGTTATAAGTTCAAGGTTTTATAATGTAATGAATTAATTATTATAACGAAAGTAACTGATGTTGATCACTGGAAGATACTGGAGCGAATGTAATATTGTGATCAAAATTGATTGAGTTTATTCATAAAAAATACCATTTCAGCAATATTTATTCCATTATAAAATTAAATCTTAATTACATGGTCTCACAGTTGTATGGCTAATTTACGTTACTTACATCTAATTAAATCGTAGTGATTGAAAATCGCTTCCGTCAAATTGCAATTTTATCGTGAGAAATTACATATAAAACCAGCTTTTACCCTCGCCGACGAAGCTGAAGACGATACATGACACTCATGATGAATACATTATGACATTGTAATAAAGTATGTATGTTTGTTTATTAAACCTTGATGTAAAACTCCGCATGACATCACACATGTGAAGTAAAAAAATAAAAAGAATTTTTTTTAAAGACGCAAATAAAAACGAGCTGAAAGTAAAATATCCTGGAAACATTTTTTTGTGCAGACTAATCCATGTAAACGAACTCGCGTCAATAAGTTAGTTCACTAATATGTTGCAGTAAAACTTGACATTAGTATAAGTAATATCATCTAACGACTAAAACGAACTTTTCATAATCATTTCATGTAAAGGTTCAGTAGGTACTGATATTAAGATTCATCTTTCAAACAATTCCTAGATTGATAGCACTAACAATTTATTATGAAACATTATAAAATAATAAGCAAAGTTATTAAAACTGGTATAGGAACATCTTCTATTTAAATTAAGTAATTGCATTAGTTAGGAGATCTTCTAAAAAACCAATTTTAATCAGAGACTGCAACATGCACGATGATCATCTTACATGCAGTGTAATTGTTAAATACATGGAAATTACTCATACATACACGTGTTCGTGTAACAAATTTAGTTTAATGTTTACGGTATTCTAAAGTTCAGATGTCCTTGGTGCGCAATCTGGCGTCATAGAAATAGAATGTGCGTGTGCCTGTAGGTGTATGCTATTTCTTGCTCTGTGAAGAGAAATGAGACAATCTGTCCTGAATTTTAGCTTATTATGCTCGTATAGTTACATTAGTGAACGAAATATGTGTGAAACTTGTTGTTATAAAACTTGGCAACTAAAGTTATAGTGTTCAATTCGAGGATCTGCGGTACTTGATCGTGGTAAGCCATCGGTAATAATAATATGCTCAGCCCTTGAACTTATATATTCATTAATCACTACAAACAATTAGTTCACATTATTAAACGTTCAGACTTACACAGTTATTACTCTCTAGTGCTGATATAATAGTGGTTCAGAACCACTGCCCAATTTGGTTTTCAGCTAAAACCTAAAAGTAATAATTTCCGGTCAATAAAATGGCTTCTAGTCCGTAGGATATTATAGAGCTTTCTACCCCACCAAAAGTAACGGAGGCGCAGTTATTACTCTCTAGTGCTGATATAATAGTGGTTCAGAACCACTGCCCAATTTGGTTTTCAGCTAAAACCTAGAAGTAATAATTTCGGGTCTATAAAATAGCTCCTACTCATTAGGATATTATAGGGCTTTCTACCATACCAAAAGTAACGGAGGCGTTGTTATTACTCTCTAGTGCTGATATAATAGTGGTTCAGAACCACTGCCCAATTTGGTTTTCAGCTAAAACCTAGAAGTAATAATTTCGGGTCTATAAAATAGCTCCTACTCATTAGGATATTATAGGGCTTTCTACCATACCAAAAGTAACGGAGGCGTTGTTATTACTCTCTAGTGCTGATATAATAGTGGTTCAGAACCACTGCCCAATTTGGTTTTCAGCTAAAACCAAGAAGTAATAATTTCGGGTCTATAAAATGCTGAAATGTGTAGTGAAACTATGAAAAAATGACAGTTAAGTAGTGTAGTGAAACAGCCTACCGTGGTCACAAAAGGTTCTTTTCAGAACCGCCAATTCACATCTCTTAAGAGAACTCGTCAAAACGTACCATTATAGTGTAATACATAGTATAATACAGTCTCGAGGCAAACAAGTGAGAAGTAAGAACGGTAAGTAAATCAAGTTTTAAAACGGAAATGTTGAACGGCTCCTACTCCGTAGGATATTATTGGGCTTTCTACAACACCGAAAGTGACGGAGGCGAACGAAGTGAGACGTAGGAACGGCAGGTGGAGTAGGATGCCCAATAATATCCTACTGGGGCTTTATGTAGTAAAGTGCGGAAGTTGATATTTGCCTTTAAAAAGTTACGTTATATAGCTGACCCAAAGATAATTAGGCAAGTTTACTTTGCGCTTTGTCAATCATTACTAACCTATTGCATTACATCATGGGGTGGTGCGGGTAAAACTTCATTACGAACTATTGCAAGAGCACAAAGAGCGATTCTCAAGGTGTCCACATTTCGCCCTTTCCTTTTTCCCAATAACCTCCTGTATAAATCCTGCGGAGTACTAACTGTTCGACAGCTATTCATAATGACCATAGTATTAAAACAGCACACATCACTTCCCTTCACAGCTGAGTTTACAAAAAAAAGACGGAAAGATATAGTTTGTCCACAACCTACAGGAACTAAACATGCTTTCGCAGCCAAATTTTACGTTTTTTTAGGGCCGCTTCTTTACAATAGACTCAATGCTATAAAGAATATTTATACCCTCAATTATAACAATTGTAAAAAAACTCTTCAGGAAGCCCTCCAAAGCATGTCCTACGAAGATACAGAGAAATTGCTAATTGTGTTAAAGTAAGCATTTATTTATGTGTTCTTTTTAGTTTATTTTTGTTTATTATTGTTATACTTATTTTGTTATACTGACTTTGTGATTATTTTAGTCCTTAATATGTATTTTTCTCGCCTGAAACACAGGATTACCTAGTTCAGGCACATAATGTCATGTAAATAATATACCTATTAAATTATGTTTTTGTTTACTGGAAAGTAAATAACGTTTTGCGGTATTTCCATGCACTGGTGACCTAGAGCAGTATCAGATACAAATTCATGAATAAAATGAGTCGGTAATCCGTTGCAGTACGAACCGTGAACAAGATCACATTCGATTCTGATCACGGACAGACTGCTGTTAAGAATTGAAATATTTGGTCTTGAATTAAATACTGAAAAGTATAGCAAACCGCACTCGTATTGATCAGATAAATGTAGTGGTGGTTGAAAGTATGTAACCAATTCCGATTTATTTCCAGAGATGGTAACCGTAGTAGACATGCTTGTATACTGGACGCTTTTGTCAGATTCTGTTTATTTTATTCTCGCACTATACCAAAAATTCTTCAAAAAATTTAAACAAAGGTGTCCACAATTAGGGTGATCACGCTGAATATTATCACAATTATAGTGAACATCGGAACCCACGTATTTTATAAATTCCTTTGGAGGTTTTAGGTTTCCATAACTGTCAAAATACTCAATATAATCATTGTATTTTATATAGGCTACCCAATGAGAACCAGGATTTTTAGAGCTATCTAAATTAATAACTCCACATTCTTTTTTAAAGGGGTGTTTAGGGAGCTCATCTCTCATAAAGACACCTCTAAAATAGGGAATATTATTTCCATACTTCAAAATGTCCAAATTACTCAGGGCTCGTTTGGGTAGCCGATATCTTAGTTTTTTTCTTTCGATACAAAAATTCCGAGTCCATCTTTATGCGGTTTTAGGTGAAGTCCTTTTCCGATGCAGAGAGCCTCCATTTTTTCATTGAGTCTCTTCGATTCAACATACAACTTTTTTGCCATCTTGAATTCATTTATGGTTTTAGCAATACCAGCTGCGCCGCCTGCTAAGGCTCCCGCCGCAGATAATCCCGCAAAAATAGGAATTAAAGGTAGTACTCCACCAGATTTTTGTATAGGAATAACACGAGGAAGTTTAATAGATGAATCATTAGCTAGCTCTCTGGCAGCAGTCATAGCTAATTCTATTGCCACTTTTTTGCATTTTGGTTTTAATTTTTTCATATGTTTTTTCATTTTGTTGATAACATTTTTAAATTTATTATTTATTTCTTTTCCGGATGCATTTTTTCGCGAATACTTTTTGCTCCTTTTTGTAAGCCCAGAACCAGTTTTAACTTTTGTTGACATAGCGCTGCTTACTAAACGTGCTGCCAGTTTTTCCCCTACACTTGCGTCGGGGGCAACTGCTCTTTCGACATATTTAACAAAACTAAATCTGCCTTGTGGCGATCCTTTAAGTTAGAAGACTTGTGATAGGCAATGTCGTGTGCTTTGCAATATTCGTCTAATTTATTAACGCCTTTATCTCCGCGTGTAAGCCTTTTCATTAATTTAGTGCCAGGCCCACAATAATTATATCCTGGTAAATGTAATTCAAATGGTAAATTATTTATAAGACAATTTAGAAGACTGCTCTCTCCAATACCCATCATAAAACTGATGCATTATAGGTTGAACACTTAATAAATATTAGATTTATCAATCCAACTGCTCTAAGAAGAAGACAAACCTAGCCATTTTACTAAAATTTTATTTCCATTTCTTTTGAGAACTTTTTCGACTAGATATAAATTTGATGTTTTGTTCTTTGCGACTCTTGAACATAAAATGCACCTAAAACCTGGGTTGGCCTCTAATTGCATCCTCAATTAAGTAGGTGATAGGAGTTGTATTTTGTATTTTTCTAATTTTAAATATTTCTGTCGACCAGTTGGGAGAATATCCTTTTTCAAATGTTCCTTTGTACTTACTGATACGTACATAATCACCTACTTTAAACTTACTTTTTATACTATTGGTTTTTACCAACCTAAAATATCTCTCCAATATGCGGTTTTTATTTAAATTATCCACGTTTGCTGGAATTTCATCAATCGTCCGATGATAGGTGTGATTATATTTATAAATAACATAATCAAGAGTATTATCTATTCAGTTATAGGTACCTTTTAAACTAAATTCCATATACAGTTTAGATTTTAATGTTCTGATAAATCGCTCGACTATTGATGCCTTTTTTGTTGAGAAGGTAGAATAATGATCTTTTTTTTTTGTGATTTTTTTGCATCTCGGGCAGGATTCGAATCCTACCCGAGATTGAATTTTTTCCTTTACTATTAAATAACTTAATAATCTTAGCATGGAAAATGCAAAAAAAACACAAAAAAAAAGATAGTTAAAAGGTAGGGTGGCATCGTACTACACTGAACTGACTGTAAAGTAAGTCGTGTCGGTTGAGAGGTAAGGTAACTTGCCTCTCATAGATGTCACCAAACGTCACCTTATGACGTAAATTCAGAATGTGAAGGCAAAATTTCAATCATGCGGGTAGGGTTCGCGGTGGCTTAGAGGTCAGAGCGTCTGGTATATCAAACCAGAAGACGCAGGTTCGAATTCTGCCCGAGATTGAATTTTTTCCTTTACTATTAAATAAGGTAGAATAATGGTTTATATGATAAGATTTCATAAGTTTTTGGAACTTATTATTGTTACGAGCTGGGGTTTGGGATAAATTAAAAT